>OZ026816.1:5855897-7055897 GCA_964023185.1 Macaria liturata
CATCATTACCGTTTTCTGAGGACAAAGGCAAAAATTATTCAAAAAAACCCACTGTTTGTAACCGTAACCAAGTACCGTTAATTTGTTAGTTTTTGTTAATCAAACAAGACTACTCGTCCTTCTCAAACATCCAATCCACGAGCTGGCCAATGCTCACGGATTAAAAGTTCAAAATGGAATATGTTACAAACATGCAATAAACTTCGGTATGGGCCCCTACCGAGGGAAAACTACACACAACAAATCTAGGTCACGATCAGAATCTCATTAACAAAAACGAAATGAGGGTAGCGTCAACTCGGGACTCGAAATAAAAATGGACAGATCTTACTTTGGAAATATGTCTTTGTCCGTAGCAGGCTCACTGAACCGCTCGAATCCCGGGGTGTGGGCGGAGACGCGGCTTTCGATGACCCTGGAATTCATCATACACCAACGTTAGGAACCGCCGTAGATTTGGGAGATAGATTTTTAAAATCCTCCCGCACCTACCTGATATATAACTCTTTTAATAACACCAGGAGTGCGTGCAGCAGCACACGAGGAGTGTGCGCAGCGGCGCACCAGGAGTGCGCGCAGCGGCGCACCAGGAGTGCGCGCAGCGGCGCACCAGGAGTGCGCGCAGCGGCGCACCAGGAGTGCGCGCAGCGGCGCACCAGGAGTGCGCGCAGTAGCGCACCAGGCGAGCGCGCAACAGCACACGAAGAGTGCGCGTAAGCCCCTGGTCTTGGATCTTAACATTCAGTGCCTTCACCATCATTACCGTTTTCTGAGGACAAAGGCAAAAATTATTCAAAAAATGGACAGATCTTACTTTGGAAATATGTCTTTGTCCGTAGCAGGCTCACTGAACCGCTCGGATCTCCAACCCGACGCGCTGGGGGAAGTTCACGAGCTGATGTCGTCAGCACCGAGCAGGAAACATGAAACACCCTGCGGCGTCTGGTCTCGTACCCGAAGTCTGCGGGCTCGAATCCCGGGGTGTGGGCGGAGACGTGGCTTTCGATGACCCTGGAATTCATCATACACCAACGTTAGGAACCGCCGTAGATTTGGGAGATAGATTTTTAAAATCCTCCCGCACCTACCTGATATATAACTCTTTTAATAACACCAGGAGTGCGCGCAGCGGCGCACCAGGAGTGCGCGCAGCGGCGCACCAGGAGTGCGCGCAGCGGCGCACCAGGAGTGCGCGCAGTAGCGCACCAGGCGAGCGCGCAACAGCACACGAAGAGTGCGCGTAAGCCCCTGGTCTTGGATCTAAACATTCAGATCTTCACCATCATTACCGTTTTATGTAGGCCAATGCTCACGGATTAAAAGTTCAAAATGGAATATGTTACAAACATGCAATAAACTTCGGTATGGGCCCCTACCGAGGGAAAACTACACACAACAAATCTAGGTCACGATCAGAATCTCATTAACAAAAACGAAATGAGGGAAGCGTCAACTCGGGACTCGAAATAAAAATGGACAGACCTTACTTTGGAAATATGTCTTTGTCCGTAGCAGGCTCACTGAACCGCT
The DNA here is from genome assembly GCA_964023185.1 of Macaria liturata. Classification (NCBI taxonomy): domain Eukaryota; kingdom Metazoa; phylum Arthropoda; class Insecta; order Lepidoptera; family Geometridae; genus Macaria; species Macaria liturata. The sequence continues at coordinate 5,857,428 of OZ026816.1, forward strand.
CGGATCTCCAACCCGACGCGCTGGGGGAAGTTCACGAGCTGATGTCGTCAGCACCGAGCAGGAAACATGGAACACCCTGTGGCGTCTGGTCTCGTACCCGAAGTCTGCGGGCTCGAATCCCGGGGTGTGGGCGGAGACGCGGCTTTCGATGACCCTGGAATTCATCATACACCAACGTTAGGAACCGCCGTAGATTTGGGAGATAGATTTATAAAATCCTCCCGCACCTACCTGATATATAACCCTTTTAATAACACCAGGAGTGCGCGCAATAGCGCACGAGGAGTGCGTGCAGCAGCACACGAGGAGTGTGCGCAGCAGCGCACCAGGAGTGCGCGCAGCAGCGCACCAGGAGTGCGCGCAGCAGCGCACCAGGAGTGCGCGCAGCAGCACACCAGGAGTGCGCGCAGCAGCACACCAGGAGTGCGCGCAGCAGCGCACCAGGAGTGCGCGCAGCAGCGCACCAGGAGTGCGCGCAGCAGCGCACCAGGAGTAAGCGCAACAGCGCATGGGGAATGCGCGCTACAGTGCACGAGGAGTGCGCGTAGCAGCGCACCAGGAGTGCGCGCAGTGGCGCACCAGGAGTGCGCGCAGCGGCGCACCAGGAGTGCGCGCAACAGCACACGAGGAGCGCACGCAGCAGTGCACCTGGAGTGTGTGTAACAGCACACGAGGAGCACGCGCAGCAGCGCACCTGGAGTGCGCGCAGTAGCGCACCAGGCGGGCGCGCAACAGCACACGAAGAGTGCGCGTAAGCCCCTGGTCTTGGATCTAAACATTCAGTGCCTTCACCATCATTACCGTTTTCTGAAGACAAAAGGCAAAAATTATTCAAAAAACCCACTGTTTGTAACCGTAACCAAGTACCGTTAATTTGTTAGTTTTTGTTAATCAAACAAGACTACTCGTCCTTCTCAAACATCCAATCCACGAGCTGGCCAATGCTCACGGATTAAAAGTTCAAAATGGAATATGTTACAAACATGCAATAAACTTCGGTATGGGCCCCTACCGAGGGAAAACTACACACAACAAATCTAGGTCACGATCAGAATCTCACTAACAAAAACGAAATGAGGGTAGCGTCAACTCGGGACTCGAAATAAAAATGGACAGATCTTACTTTGGAAATATGTCTTTGTCCGTAGCAGGCTCACTGAACCGCTCGGATCTCCAACCCGACGCGCTGGGGGAAGTTCACGAGCTGATGTCGTCAGCACCGAGCAGGAAACATGGAACACCCTGTGGCGTCTGGTCTCGTACCCGAAGTCTGCGGGCTCGAATCCCGGGGTGTGGGCGGAGACGCGGCTTTCGATGACCCTGGAATTCATCATACACCAACGTTAGGAACCGCCGTAGATTTGGGAGATAGATTTATTAAATCCTCCCGCACCTACCTGATATATAACCCTTTTAATAACACCAGGAGTGCGCGCAATAGCACACGAGGAGTGCGTGCAGCAGCACACGAAGAGTGTGCGCAGCAGCGCACCAGGAGTGCGCGCAGCAGCGCACCAGGAGTGCGCGCAGCAGCGCACTAGGAGTGCGCACAGCAGCACACCAGGAGTGCGCGCAGCAGCACACGAGGAGCACGCGCAGCAGCGCACCTGGAGTGCGCGCAGTAGCGCACCAGGCGGGCGCGCAACAGCACACGAAGAGTGCGCGTAAGCCCCTGGTCTTGGATCTAAACATTCAGTGCCTTCACCATCATTACCGTTTTCTGAGGACAAAGGCAAAAATTATTCAAAAAACCCACTGTATGTAACCGTAACCAAGTACCGTTAATTTGTTAGTTTTTGTTTATCAAACAAGACTACTCGTCCTTCTCAAACATCCAATCCACGAGCTGGACAATGCTCACGGATTAAAAGTTCAAAATGGAATATGTTACAAACATGCAATAAACCTCGGTATGGGCACCTACCGAGGGAAAACTACACACAACAAATCTAGGTCACGATCAGAATCTCATTAACAAAAACGAAATGAGGGTAGCGTCAACTCGGGACTCGAAATAAAAATGGACAGATCTTACTTTGGAAATATGTCTTTGTCCGTAGCAGGCTCACTGAACCGCTCGGATCTCCAACCCGACGCGCTGGGGGAAGTTCACAAGCTGATGTCGTCAGCACCGAGCAGGAAACATGGAACACCCTGCGGCGTCTGGTCTCGTACCCGAAGTCTGCGGGCTCGAATCTCGGGGTGTGGGCGGAGACGCGGCTTTCGATGACCCTGGAATTCATCATACACCAACGTTAGGAACCGCCGTAGATTTGGGAGATAGATTTATAAAATCATCCCGCACCTACCTGATATATAACCCTTTTAATAACACCAGGAGTGCGCGCAATAGCGCACGAGGAGTGCGTGCAGCAGCACACGAGGAGTGTGCGCAGCAGCGCACCAGGAGTGCGCGCAGCAGCGCACCAGGAGTAAGCGCAACAGCGCATGGGGAGTGCGCGAAACAATGCACGAGGAGTGCGCGTAGCAGCGCACCAGGAGTGCGCGAAGTGGCGCACCAGGAGTGCGCGCAGCGGCGCACCAGGAGTGCGCGCAGCGGCGCACCAGGAGTGCGCGCAACAGCATACGAGGAGCGCGCGCAGTAGCGCACCAGGCGGGTGCGCAACAGCACACGAAGAGTGCGCGTAAGCCCCTGGTCTTGGATCTAAACATTCAGTGCCTTCACCATCATTACCGTTTTCTGAGGACAAAGGCAAAAATTATTCAAAAAACCCACTGTATGTAACCGTAACCAAGTACCGTTAATTTGTTAGTTTTTGTTAATTAAACAAGACTACTCGTCCTTCTCAAACATCCAATCCACGAGCTGGCCAATGCTCACGGATTAAAAGTTCAAAATGTAATATGTTACAAACATGCAATAAACCTTGGTATGGGCCCCTACCGAGGGAAAACTACACACAACAAATCTAGGTCACGATCAGAATCTCATTAACAAAAACGAAATGAGGGTAGCGTCAACTCGGGACTCGAAATAAAAATGGACAGATCTTACTTTGGAAATATGTCTTTGTCCGTAGCAGGCTCACTGAACCGCTCGGATCTCCAACCCGACGCGCTGGGGGAAGTTCACGAGCTGATGTCGTCAGCACCGAGCAGGAAACATGGAACAACCTGCGGCGTCTGGTCTCGTACCCGAAGTCTGCGGGCTCGAATCCCGGGGTGTGGGCGGAGACGCGGCTTTCGATGACCCTGGAATTCATCATACACCAACGTTAAGAACCACCGTAGATTTAAGAGATAGATTTATAAAATCCTCCCGCATCTACCTGATATATAACCCTTTTAATAACACCAGGAGTGCGCGCAATAGCGCACGAGGAGTGCGTGCAGCAGCACACGAGGAGTGTGCGCAGCAGCGCACCAGGAGTGCGCGCAACAGCACACGAGGAGCGCGCGCAGCAGCACAACTGGAGTGCGCGCAGTATCGCACCAGGAGTGCGCGCAGTAGCGCACCAGGCGGGCGCGCAACAGCACACGAGGAGCGCGCGCAGCAGTGCACCTGGAGTGTGCGTAACAGCACACGAGGAGCGCGCGCAACAGCGCACCTGAAGTGCGCGCAGTAGCGCACCAGGCGGGCGCGCAACAGCACACGAAGAGTGCGCGTAAGCCCCTGGTCTTGGATCTAAACATTCAGTGCCTTCACCATCATTACCGTTTTCTGAGGACAAAGGCAAAAATTATTCAAAAAACCCACTGTATGTAACCGTAACCAAGTACCGTTAATTTGTTAGTTTTTGTTAATCAAACAAGACTACTCGTCCTTCTCAAACATCCAATCCACGAGCTGGCCAATGCTCACGGATTAAAAGTTCAAAATGTAATATGTTACAAACATGCAATAAACCTTGGTATGGGCCCCTACCGAGGGAAAACTACACACAACAAATCTAGGTCACGATCAGAATCTCATTAACAAAAACGAAATGAGGGTAGCGTCGGGACTCGAAATAAAAATGGACAGATCTTACTTTGATATGTCTTTGTCCGTAGCAGGCTCACTGAACCGCTCGGATCTCCAACCCGACGCGCTGGGGGAAGTTCACGAGCTGATGTCGTCAGCACCGAGCAGGAAACATGGAACACCCTGCGGCGTCTGGTCTCGTACCCGAAGTCTGCGGGCTCGAATCCCAGGGTGTGGGCGGAGACGCGGCTTTTGATGACCCTGGAATTCATCATACACCAACGTTAAGAACCGCCGTAGATTTATGAGATAGATTTATAAAATCCTCCCACATCTACCTGATATATAACCCTTTTAATAACACCAGGAGTGCGCGCAATAGCGCACGAGGAGTGCGTGCAGCAGCACACGAGGAGTGTGCGCAGCAGCGCACCAGGAGTGCGCGCAGCAGCGCACCAGGAGTGCGCGCAGCAGCGCACCAGGAGTGCGCGCAACAGCACACGAGGAGCGCGCGCAGCAGCACACCTGGAGTGCGCGCAGTATCGCACCAGGAGTGCGCGCAGTAGCGCACCAGGCGGGCGCGCAACAGCACACGAGGAGCGCGCGCAGCAGTGCACCTGGAGTGTGCGTAACAACACACGAGGAGCGCGCGCAGCAGCGCACCTGGAGTGCGCGCAGTAGCGCACCAGGCGGGCGCGCAACAGCACACGAAGAGTGCGCGTAAGCTCCTGGTCTTGGATCTAAACATTCAGTGCCTTCACCATCATTACCGTTTTCTGAGGACAAAGGCAAAAATTATTCAAAAAACCCACTGTTTGTAACCGTTACCAAGTACCGTTAATTTGTTAGTTTTTGTTAATCAAACAAGACTACTCGTCCTTCTCAAACATCCAATCCACGAGCTGGCCAATGCTCACGGATTAAAAGTTCAAAATGGAATATGTTACAAACATGCAATAAACCTCGATATGGGCCCCTACCGAGGGAAAACTGCACACAACAAATCTAGGTCTCGATCAGAATCTCATTAACAAAAACGAAATGAGGGTAGCGTCAACTCGGGACTCGAAATAAAAATGGACAGATCTTACTTTGGAAATATGTCTTTGTCCGTAGCAGGCTCACTGAACCGCTCGGATCTCCAACCCGACGCGCTGGGGGAAGTTCACGAGCTGATGTCGTCACTACCGAGCAGGAAACATGGAACACCCTGCGGCGTCTGGTCTCGTACCCGAAGTCTGCGGGCTCGAATCCCGGGGTGTGGGCGGAGACGTGGCTTTCGATGACCCTGGAATTCATCATACACCAACGTTAGGAACCGCCGTAGATTTGGGAGATAGATTTTTAAAATCCTCCCGCACCTACCTGATATATAACTCTTTTAATAACACCAGGAGTGCACGCAGCGGCGCACCAGGAGTAAGCGCAACAGCGCATGGGGAGTGCGCGCAACAATGCACGAGGAGTGCGCGTAGCAGCGCACCAGGAGTGCGCGCAGTGGCGCACCAGAAGTGCGCGCAGCGGCGCACCAGGAGTGCGCGCAACAGCATACGAGGAGCGCGCGCAGTAGCGCACCAGGCGGGTGCGCAACAGCACACGAAGAGTGCGCGTAAGCCCCTGGTCTTGGATCTAAACATTCAGTGCCTTCACCATCATTACCGTTTTCTGAGGACAAAGGCAAAAATTATTCAAAGAACCCACTGTATGTAACCGTAACCAAGTACCGTTAATTTGTTAGTTTTTGTTAATCAAACAAGACTACTCGTCCTTCTCAAACATCCAATCCACGAGCTGGCCAATGCTCACGGATTAAAAGTTCAAAATGTAATATGTTACAAACATGCAATAAACCTTGGTATGGGCCCCTACCGAGGGAAAACTACATACAACAAATCTAGGTCACGATCAGAATCTCATTAACAAAAACGAAATGAGGGTAGCGTCAACTCGGGACTCGAAATAAAAATGGACAGATCTTACTTTGGAAATATGTCTTTGTCCGTAGCAGGCTCACTGAACCGCTCGGATCTCCAACCCGACGCGCTGGGGGAAGTTCACGAGCTGATGTCGTCAGCACCGAGCAGGAAACATGGAACACCCTGCGGCGTCTGGTCTCGTACCCGAAGTCTGCGGGCTCGAATCCCGGGGTGTGGGCGGAGACGCGGCTTTCGATGACCCTGGAATTCATCATACACCAACGTTAAGAACCACCGTAGATTTAAGAGATAGATTTATAAAATCCTCCCGCATCTACCTGATATATAACCCTTTTAATAACACCAAGAGAGCGCGCAATAGCGCACGAGGAGTGCGTGCAGCAGCACACGAGGAGTGTGCGCAGCAGCGCACCAGGAGTGCGCGCAGCAGCGCACCAGGAGTGCGCGCAACAGCACACGAGGAGCGCGCGCAGCAGCACAACTGGAGTGCGCGCAGTATCGCACCAGGAGTGCGCGCAGTAGCGCACCAGGCGGGCGCGCAACAGCACACGAGGAGCGCGCGCAGCAGTGCACCTGGAGTGTGCGTAACAGCACACGAGGAGCGCGCGCAGCAGCGCACCTGGAGTGCGCGCAGTAGCGCACCAGGCGGGCGCGCAACAGCACACGAAGAGTGCGCGTAAGCCCCTGGTCTTGGATCTAAACATTCAGTGCCTTCACCATCATTACCGTTTTCTGAGGACAAAGGCAAAAATTATTCAAAAAACCCACTGTTTGTAACCGTAACCAAGTACCGTTAATTTGTTAGTTTTTGTTAATCAAACAAGACTACTCGTCCTTCTCAAACATCCAATCCACGAGCTGGCCAATGCTCACGGAATAAAAGTTCAAAATGGAATATGTTACAAACATGCAATAAACCTCGGTATGGGCCCCTACCGAGGGAAAACTGCACACAACAAATCTAGGTCTCGATCAGAATCTCATTAACAAAAACGAAATGAGGGTAGCGTCAACTCGGGACTCGAAATAAAAATGGACAGATCTTACTTTGGAAATATGTCTTTGTCCGTAGCAGGCTCACTGAACCGCTCGGATCTCCAACCCGATGCGCTGGGGGAAGTTCACGAGCTGATGTCGTCAGCACCGAGCAGGAAACATGGATCACCCTGCGGCGTCTGGTCTCGTACCCGAAGTCTGCGGGCTCGAATCCCGGGGTGTGGGCGGAGACGCGGCTTTCGATGACCCTGGAATTCATCATACACCAACGTTAGGAACCGCCGTAGATTTGGGAGATAGATTTATAAAATCCTCCCGCACCTACCTGATATATAACTCTTTTAATAACACCAGGAGTTCACACAATAGCGCACGAGGAGTGCGTGCAGCAGCACACGAGGAGTGTGCGCAGCAGCGCACCAGGAGTGCGCGCAGCAGCACACCAGGAGTGCGCGCAGCAGCGCACCAGAAGTGCGCGCAGCGGCGCACCAGGAGTGCGCGCAGCGGCGCACCAGGAGTGCGCGCAGCGGCGCACCAGGAGTGCGCGCAGCGGCGCACCAGGAGTGCGCGCAGCGGCGCACCAGGAGCGCGCGCAGCAGCGCACCTGGAGTGCGCGCAGTAGCGCACCAGGCGGGCGCGCAACAGCACACGAAGAGTGCACGTAAGCCCCTGGTCATGGATCTAAACATTCAGTGCCTTCACCATCATTACCGTTTTCTGTGGACAAAGGCAAAAATTATTCAAAAAACCCACTGTTTGTAACCGTAACCAAGTACCGTTAATTTGTAAGTTTTTGTTAATCAAACAAGACTACTCGTCCTTCTCAAACATCCAATCCACGAGCTGGCCAATGCTCACGGATTAAAAGTTCAAAATGGAATATGTTACAAACATGCAATAAACCTCGGTATGGGCCCCTACCGAGGGAAAACTGCACACAACAAATCTAGGTCTCGATCAGAATCTCATTAACAAAAACGAAATGAGGGTAGCGTCAACTCGGGACTCGAAATAAAAATGGACAGATCTTACTTTGGAAATATGTCTTTGTCCGTAGCAGGCTCTCTGAACCGCTCGGATCTCCAACCCGACGCGCTGGGGGAAGTTCACGAGCTGATGTCGTCAGCACCGAGCAGGAAACATGGAACACCCTGCGGCGTCTGGTCTCGTACCCGAAGTCTGCGGGCTCGAATCCCGGGGTGTGGGCGGAGACATGGCTTTCGATGACCCTGGAATTCATCATACACCAACGTTAGGAACCGCCGTAGATTTGGGAGATAGATTTTTAAAATCCTCCCGCACCTACCTGATATATAACTCTTTTAATAACACCAGGAGTGCGCGCAGCGGCGCACCAGGAGTGCGCGCAGCGGCGCACCAGGAGTGCGCGCAGCGGCGCACCAGGAGTGCGCGCAGTAGCGCACCAGGCGAGCGCGCAACAGCACACATAGAGTGCGCGTAAGCCCCTGGTCTTGGATCTAAACATTCAGATCTTCACCATCATTACCGTTTTCTGAGGACAAAGGCAAAAATTATTTAAAAAATTGACAGATCTTACTTTGGAAATATGTCTTTGTCCGTAGCAGGCTCACTGAACCGCTCGGATCTCCAACCCGACGCGCTGGGGGAAGTTCACGAGCTGATGTCGTCAGCACCGAGCAGGAAACATGGAACACCCTGTGGCGTCTGGTCTCGTACCCGAAGTCTGCGGGCTCGAATCCCGGGGTGTGGGCGGAGACGCGGCTTTCGATGACCCTGGAATTCATCATACACCAACGTTAGGAACCGCCGTAGATTTGGGAGATAGATTTATAAAATCCTCCCGCACCTACCTGATATATAACCCTTTTAATAACACCAGGAGTGCGCGCAATAGCGCACGAGGAGTGCGTGCAGCAGCACACGAGGAGTGTGCGCAGCAGCGCACGAGGAGTGTGCGCAGCAGCGCACCAGGAGTGCGCGCAGCAGCGCACCACGAGTGCGCACAGCAGCACACCAGGAGTGCGCGCAGCAGCGCACTAGGAGTGCGCACAGCAGCACACCAGGAGTGCGCGCAGCAGCACACCAGGAGTGCGCGCAGCAGCGCACCAGGAGTGCGCGCAGCAGCGCACCAGGAGTAAGCGCAACAGCGCATGGGGAGTGCGCGCTACAGTGCACGAGGAGTGCGCGTAGCAGCGCACCAGGAGTGCGCGCAGTGGCGCACCAGGAGTGCGCGCAGTGGCGCACCAGGAGTGCGCGCAGCGGCGCACCAGGAGTGCGCGCAACAGCACACGAGGAGCGCGCGCAGCAGTGCACCTGGAGTGTGCGTAACAGCACACGAGGAGCGCGCGCAGCAGCGCACCTGGAGTGCGCGCAGTAGCGCACCAGGCGGGCGCGCAACAGCACACGAAGAGTGCGCGTAAGCCCCTGGTCTTGGATCTAAACATTCAGTGCCTTCACCATCATTACCGTATTCTGAGGACAAAGGCAAAAATTATTCAAAAAACCCACTGTATGTAACCGTAACCAACTACCGTTAATTTGTTAGTTTTTGTTAATCAAACAAGACTACTCGTCCTTCTCAAACATCCAATCCACGAGCTGGCCAATGCTCACGGATTAAAAGTTCAAAATGGAATATGTTACAAACATGCAATAAACCTCGGAATCCACGAGCTGGCCAATGCTCACGGATTAAAAGTTCAAAATGGAATATGTTACAAACATGCAATAAACCTCGGTATGGGCACCTACCGAGGGAAAACTACACACAACAAATCTAGGTCACGATCAGAATCTCATTAACAAAAACGAAATGAGGGTAGCGTCAACTCGGGACTCGAAATAAAAATGGACAGATCTTACTTTGGAAATATGTCTTTGTCCGTAGCAGGCTCACTGAACCGCTCGGATCTCCAACCCGACGCGCTGGGGGAAGTTCACAAGCTGATGTCGTCAGCACCGAGCAGGAAACATGGAACACCCTGCGGCGTCTGGTCTCGTACCCGAAGTCTGCGGGCTCGAATCTCGGGGTGTGGGCGGAGACGCGGCTTTCGATGACCCTGGAATTCATCATACACCAACGTTAGGAACCGCCGTAGATTTGGGAGATAGATTTATAAAATCCTCCCGCACCTACCTGATATATAACCCTTTTAATAACACCAGGAGTGCGCGCAATAGCGCAAGAGGAGTGCGTGCAGCAGCACACGAGGAGTGTTCGCAGCAGCGCACCAGGAGTGCGCGCAGCAGCGCACCAGGAGTGCGCGCAACAGCACACGAGGAGCGCGCGCAGCAGCACAACTGGAGTGCGCGCAGTATCGCACCAGGAGTGCGCGCAGTAGCGCACCAGGAGTGCGCGCAGTAGCGCACCAGGCGGGCGCGCAACAGCACACGAGGAGCGCGCGCAGCAGTGCACCTGGAGTGTGCGTAACAGCACACGAGGAGCGCGCGCAGCAGCGCACCTGGAGTGCGCGCAGTAGCGCACCAGGCGGGCGCGCAACAGCACACGAAGAGTGCGCGTAAGCCCCTGGTCTTGGATCTAAACATTCAGTGCCTTCACCATCATTACCGTTTTCTGAGGACAAAGGCAAAAATTATTCAAAAACCCACTGTTTGTAACCGTAACCAAGTACCGTTAATTTGTTAGTTTTTGTTAATCAAACAAGACTACTCGTCCTTCTCAAACATCCAATCCACGAGCTGGCCAATGCTCACGGATTAAAAGTTCAAAATGGAATATGTTACAAACATGCAATAAACCTCGGTATGGGCCCCTACCGAGGGAAAACTGCACACAACAAATCTAGGTCTCGATCAGAATCTCATTAACAAAAACGAAATGAGGGTAGCGTCAACTCGGGACTCGAAATAAAAATGGACAGATCTTACTTTGGAAATATGTCTTTGTCCGTAGCAGGCTCACTGAACCGCTCGGATCTCCAACCCGATGCGCTGGGGGAAGTTCACGAGCTGATGTCGTCAGCACCGAGCAGGAAACATGGATCACCCTGCGGCGTCTGGTCTCGTACCCGAAGTCTGCGGGCTCGAATCCCGGGGTGTGGGCGGAGACGCGGCTTTCGATGACCCTGGAATTCATCATACACCAACGTTAGGAACCGCCGTAGATTTGGGAGATAGATTTATAAAATCCTCCCGCACCTACCTGATATATAACTCTTTTGATAACACCAGGAGTGCGCACAATAGCGCACGAGGAGTGCGTGCAGCAGCACACGAGGAGTGTGCGCAGCAGCACACGAGGAGTGCGCGCAGCAGCGCACCAGGAGTGCGCGCAGCAGCACACCAGGAGTGCGCGCAGCAGCGCACCAGAAGTGCGCGCAGCAGCGCACCAGGAGTGCGCGCAGCGGCGCACCAGGAGTGCGCGCAATAGCGCACGAGGAGTGCGCGCAGCGGCGCACCAGGAGTGCGCGCAGCGGCGCACCAGGAGCGCGCGCAGCAGCGCACCTGGAGTGCGCGCAGTAGCGCACCAGGCGGGCGCGCAACAGCACACGAAGAGTGCACGTAAGCCCCTGGTCTTGGATCTAAACATTCAGTGCCTTCACCATCATTACCGTTTTCTGAGGACAAAGGCAAAAATTATTCAAAAAACCCACTGTTTGTAACCGTAACCAAGTACCGTTAATTTGTTAGTTTTTGTTAATCAAACAAGACTACTCGTCCTTCTCAAACATCCAATCCACGAGCTGGCCAATGCTCACGGATTAAAAGTTCAAAATGGAATATGTTACAAACATGCAATAAACCTCGGTATGGGCCCCTACCGAGGGAAAACTGCACACAACAAATCTAGGTCTCGATCAGAATCTCATTAACAAAAACGAAATGAGGGTAGCGTCAACTCGGGACTTGAAATAAAAATGGACAGATCTTACTTTGGAAATATGTTTCTGTCCGTAGCAGGCTCACTGAACCGCTCGGATCTCCAACCCGACGCGCTGGGGGAAGTTCATGAGCTGATGTCGTCAGCACCGAGCAGGAAACATGGAACACCCTGCGGCGTCTGGTCTCGTACCCGAAGTCTGCGGGCTCGAATCCCGGGGTGTGGGCGGAGACGCGGCTTTCGATGACCCTGGAATTCATCATACACCAACGTTAGGAACCGCCGTAGATTTGGGAGATAGATTTATAAAATCCTCCCGCACCTACCTGATATATAACCCTTTTAATAACACCAGGAGTGCGCGCAGCAGCACACGAAGAGAGCGCGCAGCAGCGCACCTGGAGTGCGCGCAGTAGCGCACCAGGCGGGCGCGCAACAGCCCACGAACAGTGCGCGTAAGCCCCTGGTCTTGGATCTAAACATTCAGTGCTTTCACAATCATTACCGTTTTCTGAGGACAAAGGCAAAAATTATTCAAAAAACCCACTGTATGTAACCGTAACCAAGTACCGTTAATTTGTTAGTTTTTGTTAATCAAACAAGACTACTCGTCCTTCTCAAACATCAAATCCACGAGCTGGCCAATGCTCACGGATTAAAAGTTCAAAATGGAATATGTTACAAACATGCAATAAACCTCGGTATGGGCCCCTAACGAGGGAAAACTACACACAACAAATCTAGGTCACGATCAGAATCTCATTAACAAAAACGAAATGAGGGTTGCGTCAACTCGGGACTCGAAATAAAAATGGACAGATCTTACTTTGGAAATATGTCTTTGTCCGTAGCAGGCTCACTGAACCGCTCGGATCTCCAACCCGACGCGCTGGGGGAAGTTCACGAGCTGATGTCGTCAGCACCGAGCAGGAAACATGGAACACCCTGCGGCGTCTGGTCTCGTACCCGAAGTCTGCGGGCTCGAATCCCGGGGTGTGGGCGGAGACGCGGCTTTCGATGACCCTGGAATTCATCATACACCAACGTTAGGAACCGCCGTAGATTTGGGAGATAGATTTATAAAATCCTCCCGCACCTACCTGATATATAACCCTTTTAATAACACCAGGAGTGCGCGCAATAGCGCACGAGGAGTGCGTGCAGCAGCACACGAGGAGTGCGCGCAGCAGCGCACCAGGAGTGCGCGCAGCAGCACACCAGGAGTGCGCGCAGCAGCACACCAGGAGTAAGCGCAACAGCGTATGGGGAGTGCGCGCTATAGTGCACGAGGAGTGCGCGTAGCAGCGCACCAGGAGTGCGCGCAGTGGCGCACCAGGAGTGCGCGCAGCGGCGCACCAGAGTGCGCGCAACAGCATACGAGGAGCGCGCGCAGCAGCATACGAGGAGCGCGCGCAGCAGCGCACCTGGAGTGCGCGCAGTAGCGCACCAGGCGGGCGCGCAACAGCACACGAAGAGTGCGCGTAAGCCCCTGGTCTTGGATCGAAACATTCAGTGCCTTCACCATCATTACCGTTTTCTGAGGACAAAGGCAATAATTATTCAAAAAACCCACTGTATGTAACCGTAACCAAGTACCGTTAATTTGTTAGTTTATGTTAATCAAACAAGACTACACGTCCTTCTCAAACATCCAATCCACGAGCTGGCCAATGCTCACGGATTAAAAGTTCAAAATGGAATATGTTACAAACATGCAATAAACCTCGGTATGGGCCCCTACCGAGGGAAAACTACACACAACAAATCTAGGTCACGATCAGAATCTCATTAACAAAAACGAAATGAGGGTAGCGTCAACTCGGGACTCGAAATAAAAATGGACAGATCTTACTTTGGAAATATGTCTTTGTCCGTAGCAGGCTCACTGAACCGCTCGGATCTCCAACCCGACGCGCTGGGGGAAGTTCACAAGCTGATGTCGTCAGCACCGAGCAGGAAACATGGAACACCCTGCGGCGTCTGGTCTCGTACCCGAAGTCTGCGGGCTCGAATCCCGGGGTGTGGGCGGAGACGCGGCTTTCGATGACCCTGGAATTCATCATACACCAACGTTAGGAACCACCGTAGATTTGGGAGATAGATTTATAAAATCCTCCCGCACCTACCTGATATATAACCCTTTTAATAACACCAGGAGTGCGCGCAATAGCACACGAGGAGTGCGTGCAGCAGCACACGAACAGTGCGTGCAGCAGCGCACCAGGAGTGCGCGCAGCAGCGCACCAGGAGTGCGCGCAGCAGCGCACCAGGAGTGCGCGCAGCAGCGCACCAGGAGTGCGCGCAGCAGCGCACCAGGAGTGCGCGCAGCAGCGCACCAGGAGTGCGCGCAGCAGCGCACCAGGAGTAAGCGCAACAGCGCATGGGGAGTGCGCGCAACAGTGCACGAGGAGTGCGCGTAGCAGCGCACCAGGAGTGCGCACAGTGGCGCACCAGGAGTGCGCGCAGCGGCGCACCAGGAGTGCGCGCAACAGCATACGAGGAGCGCGCGCAGTAGCGCACCAGGCGGGTGCGCAACAGCACACGAAGAGTGCGCGTAAGCTTCTGGTCTTGGATCGTAAACATTCAGTGCCTTCACCATCATTACCGTTTTCTGAGAACAAAGGCAAAAATTATTCAAAAAACCTACTGTTTGTAACCTTAACCAAGTACCGTTAATTTGTTAGTTTTTGTTAATCAAACAAGACTACTCGTCCTTCTCAAACATCCAATCCACGAGCTGGCCAATGCACACGGATTAAAAGTTCAAAATGGAATATGTTACAAACATGCAATAAACCTCGGTATGGGCGCCTACCGAGGGAAAACTACACACAACAAATCTAGGTCACGATCAGAATCTCATTAACAAAAACGAAATGAGGGTAGCGTCAACTCGGGACTCGAAATAAAAATGGACAGATCTTACTTTGGAAATATGTCTTTGTCCGTAGCAGGCTCACTGAACCGCTCGGATCTCCAACCCGACGCGCTGGGGGAAGTTCACGAGCTGATGTCGTCAGCACCGAGCAGGAAACATGGAACACCCTGCGGCGTCTGGTCTCGTACCCGAAGTCTGCGGGCTCGAATCCCGGGGTGTGGGCGGAGACGCGGCTTTCGATGACCCTGGAATTCATCATACACCAACGCTAGGAACCGCCGTAGATTTGGGAGATAGATTTATAAAATCTTTCCGCACCTACCTGATATATAACCCTTTTAATAACACCAGGAGTGCGCGCAATAGCGCACGAGGAGTGCGCGCAGCAGCACACGAGGAGTATGCACAGAAGTAGGAACATTTCATAAGCAAGGTCCTTGGAGCCATACCTATACGATGACATATGACACATGCACCCCACAAAACTCCTTCCCGGAGAACTACTATGTCAATGAGTGTATATATATATGTATGGATGAATGGTAATCCAATTATATATAATAAGTAATAACTAGTATTTTTGGGGCCGCCAAAGCGGCCCAGCGTTTTATTTGACTGTCTTGGACTTGTTATTTTTTGTATAAGAAATAGAATAAGTATTGCATAAAAAAAAAAATTGGCGCTAGAAAAAAGGTAAAGAGATAAAATGCGGTAAAAAGTGGGCTGAGGATGATGATGATGATGTTAGATAATCTGTGACTTTGAATGACCAAGGCAGTCGAATGCAACTAAATCTCCATATGGGTTTCAAAACGCAAACTAATCATCAATCTCGGTAGGTTAGATATTAAAAAAAATTCGTGTCTAATTTTTTTAGGGCTGAAGATGATGACGATGAAACATTTTATCAAAATGTCTCGAAGTTGTAAAAAATCTCTGACTACCAAACGGATAAAATATACATAGAGATTGAATGCAAAAGAAAGTTGGTTGAGGATGATGATGATTTTGTATAATCCGACACATGCCACCAGTTCTCATCATATTTAGTTCAAGCACCAACCCGCTATCTCTTATAGTTTTCGAGACCCCTTGTGGTACTCCAAGGTCTGATGGTCAAAGTGATGGTGATACAACCTTTAGTATAAGTATTAGTATTGCATTAAAAAAAATTGGCGCAAGAAAAAGGGTAAAGAGATAAAATTCGGTAAAAAGTGGGCTGAGGATGATGATGATGTTAGATAATCTGTGACTTTGAATGATCTCGGCAGTCGTATGCAACTTAATCTTCGTATGGATTTGGAAACGCAAACTAATCATCAAATTCGGTCGGATATAAAAAACTCGTGTCTAATTGTTTAGGGCTGTAGATGATGATGATGAAAAATGTAGTCAAAATGTCTTGAAGTTGAAAAAAATCAGTGACTATCAAACGGATAAAATGTATATACAATTTTAATGTAGTCGAAAGTTGGCTGATGATGATTTTGTATGATTGGTAACATGCAAGCAGTTCTCATCATATTTAGTTCAAGCATCCACCCACTATCTCTTATAGTTTTCGAGATCCCTTGTGGTACTCCAAGGTCTGATGGTCAAAATGATGGTGATACTCAGCCTTCAGCATATATATTAGTAACGCATTAAAAAAATTGGCGCTTGAAAAAGGATAAAGTGAAAAAATGCGGTAAAAAGTGGGCTGAGGATGATGATGATTTAGATAATCTGTGACTTTGAATGATCTCGGCAGTCGTATGCAACTTAATCTTCGTATGGATTTGGAAACGCAAACTAATCATCAAATTCGGTCGGATATATATAAAAAAAAACTCGTGTCTAATTGTTTAGGGCTGTAGATGATGATGATGAAACATTTTGTCAAAATGTCTCGAAATTGTAAAAAACAGTGACCATCAAACGGATAAAATGTGTATACAGATTTAATGTAGTCGAAAGTTGGCTGAGGATGATGATGATGAAAAATGTAGACTAAATCTCCATATGGGTTTGAAAACGCAAACTAATCATCAAACTCGGTAGGTTAGATATTAAAAACAAAACCTCGTGTCCAATTTGTTTAGGGCTGTAGATGATGATGATGAAACATTTTGTCAAAATGTCTCGAAGTTGTAAAAAATCTGTGACTATCAAACGGATAAAATACATATACAGATTTGAAGTAGTCAAAAGTTGGCTGAGGATGATGATGATTTGGTATGATTCAAAACATACAACCAGTTCTCATCATATTTAGTTCAAGCACCAACCCTCTATCTCTAATAGTTTTCGTGTTCCCCTGGGGTACTCCAAGGTCTGATGGTCAAAGTGATGGTGATACTTAGCCTTCAGCATATGTATTAGTATTGCATTAAACAAAATGGCGCTAGAAAAAGGGTAAAGAGATAAAATGAGGTAAAAAGTGGGCTGAGGATGATGATGATGTCAGATAATCTGTAACTTTGAATGATCTCGGTAATCGTATGCAACTTGATCGTCAAACTCGGTCGGATATATATGAAAAAAAAAACTCATGTCTAATATATTTAGGGCTGTAGATGATGATGATGAAATATTTTGTCAAAATTTCTCGAAGTTGTAAAAAATCTGTGACTATCAAACGGATAAAATACATGTACAGATTTAATGTAGTCGAAAGTTGGCTGTAGATGATGATGATGAAAAATGTAGACTAAATCTCCATATGGGTTTGAAAACGCAAACTAATCATCAATCTCGGTAGGTTACATATTAAAAACAAAAACTCGGGTCCAATTTGTTTAGGGCTGTAGATGATGATGATGAAACATTTTGTCAAAATGTCTCGAAGTTGTAAAAAATCTGTGACTATCAAACGGATAAAATACACATACAGATTTAAAGTAGTCAAAAGTTGGCTGAGGATGATGATGATTTGGTATGATTCAAAACATACAACCAGTTCTCATCATATTTAGTTCAAGCACCAACCCTCTATCTCTAATAGTTTTCGTGTTCCCCTGGGGTACTCCAAGGTCTGATGGTCAAAGTGATGGTGATACTTAGCCTTCAGCATATGTATTAGTATTGCATTAAAAAAAATGGCGCTAGAAAAAGGGTAAAGAGATAAAATGAGGTAAAAAGTGGGCTGAGGATGATGATGATGTCAGATAATCTGTAACTTTGAATGATCTCGGTAATCGTATGCAACTTGATCGTCAAACTCGGTCGGATATATATGAAAAAAAAAAACTCATGTCTAATATGTTTAGGGCTGTAGATGATGATGATGAAATATTTTGTCAAAATTTCTCGAAGTTGTAAAAAATCTGTGACTATCAAACGGATAAAATACATGTACAGATTTAATGTAGTCGAAAGTTGGCTGTAGATGATGATGATGAAAAATGTAGACTAAATCTCCATATGGGTTTGAAAACGCAAACTAATCATCAATCTCGGTAGGTTAGATATTAAAAACAAAAACTCGGGTCCAATTTGTTTAGGGCTGTAGATGATGATGATGAAACATTTTGTCAAAATGTCTCGAAGTTGTAAAAAATCTGTGACTATCAAACGGATAAAATACATATACAGATTTAAAGTAGTAGAAAAATGGCTGAGGATGATGATGATTTGGTATGATTCAAAACATACAACCAGTTCTCATCATATTTAGTTCAAGCACCAACCCTCTATCTCTAATAGTTTTCGTGTTCCCCTGGGGTACTCCAAGGTCTGATGGTCAAAGTGATGGTGATACTTAACCTTCAGCATATGTATTAGTATTGCATTAAAAAAAATGGCGCTAGAAAAAGGGTAAAGAGATAAAATGAGGTAAAAAGTGGGCTGAGGATGATGATGATGTCAGATAATCTGTAACTTTGAATGATCTCGGTAATCGTATGCAACTTGATCGTCAAACTCGGTCGGATATACTTATATGAAAAAAAAACTCATTTCTAATATGTTCAGGGCTGTAGATGATGATGATGAAATATTTTGTCAAAATTTCTCGAAGTTGTAAAAAATCTGTGACTATCAAACGGATAAAATACATGTACAGATTTAATGTAGTCGAAAGTTGGCTGTAGATGATGATGATGAAAAATGTAGACTAAATCTCCATATGGGTTTAAAAACGCAAACTAATCATCAATCTCGGTAGGTTACATATTAAAAACAAAAACTCGGGTCCAATTTGTTTAGGGCTGTAGATGATGATGATGAAACATTTTGTCAAAATGTCTCGAAGTTGTAAAAAATCTGTGACTATCAAACGGATAAAATACACATACAGATTTAAAGTAGTCAAAAGTTGGCTGAGGATGATGATGATTTGGTATGATTCAAAACATACAACCAGTTCTCATCATATTTAGTTCAAGCACCAACCCTCTATCTCTAATAGTTTTCGTGTTCCCCTGGGGTACTCCAAGGTCTGATGGTCAAAGTGATGGTGATACTTAGCCTTCAGCATATGTATTAGTATTGCATTAAAAAAAATGGCGCTAGAAAAAGGGTAAAGAGATAAAATGAGGTAAAAAGTGGGCTGAGGATGATGATGATGTCAGATAATCTGTAACTTTGAATGATCTCGGTAATCGTATGCAACTTGATCGTCAAACTCGGTCGGATATATATGAAAAAAAAAACTCATGTCTAATATGTTTAGGGCTGTAGATGATGATGATGAAATATTTTGTCAAAATTTCTCGAAGTTGTAAAAAATCTGTGACTATTAAACGGATAAAATACATGTACAGATTTAATGTAGTCGAAAGTTGGCTTTAGATGATGATGATGAAAAATGTAGACTAAATCTCCATATGGGTTTGAAAACGCAAACTAATCATCAAACTCGGTAGGTTAGATATTAAAAACAAAAACTCGTGTCCAATTTGTTTAGGGCTGTAGATGATGATGATGAAACATTTTGTCAAAATGTCTCGAAGTTGTAAAAAATCTGTGACTATCAATCGGATAAAATACATATACAGATTTAAAGTAGTAGAAAAATGGCTGAGGATGATGATGATTTGGTATGATTCAAAACATACAACCAGTTCTCATCATATTTAGTTCAAGCACCAACCCTCTATCTCTAATAGTTTTCGTGTTCCCCTGGGGTACTCCAAGGTCTGATGGTCAAAGTGATGGTGATACTTAGCCTTCAGCATATGTATTAGTATTGCATTAAAAAAAATGGCGCTAGAAAAAGGGTAAAGAGATAAAATGAGGTAAAAAGTGGGCTGAGGATGATGATGATGTCAGATAATCTGTAACTTTGAATGATCTCGGTAATCGTATGCAACTTGATCGTCAAACTCGGTCGGATATACTTATATGAAAAAAAAACTCATTTCTAATATGTTCAGGGCTGTAGATGATGATGATGAAATATTTTGTCTAAATTTCTCGAAGTTGTAAAAAATCTGTTACTATCAAACGGATAAAATACATGTACAGATTTAATGTAGTCGAAAGTTGGCTGTAGATGATGATGATGAAAAATGTAGACTAAATCTCCATATGGGTTTGAAAACGCAAACTAATCATCAATCTCGGTAGGTTAGATATTAAAAAAAATTCGTGTCCAATTTTTTTAGGGCTGAAGATGATGATGATGAAACATTTTATCAAAATGTCTCGAAGTTGTAAAAAATCTCTGACTACCAAACGGATAAAATATACATAGAGATTGAATGCAAAAGAAAGTTGGTTGAGGATGATGATGATTTTGTATAATCCGACACATGCCACCAGTTCTCATCATATTTAGTTCAAGCACCAACCCGCTATCTCTTATAGTTTTCGAGACCCCTTGTGGTACTCCAAGGTCTGATGGTCAAAGTGATGGTGATACTCAACCTTTAGTATAAGTATTAGTATTGCATTAAAAAAAATTGGCGCAAGAAAAAGGGTAAAGAGATAAAATTCGGTAAAAAGTGGGCTGAGGATGATGATGATGTTAGATAATCTGTGACTTTGAATGATCTCGGCAGTCGTATGCAACTTAATCTTCGTATGGATTTGGAAACGCAAACTAATCATCAAATTCGGTCGGATATAAAAAACTCGTGTCTAATTGTTTAGGGCTGTAGATGATGATGATGAAAAATGTAGTCAAAATGTCTTGAAGTTAAAAAAAAAAAGTGACTATCAAACGGATAAAATGTATATACAATTTTAATGTAGTCGAAAGTTGGCTGATGATGATTTTGTATGATTGGTAACATGCAAGCAGTTCTCATCATATTTAGTTCAAGCATCCACCCACTATCTCTTATAGTTTTCGAGATCCCTTGTGGTACTCCAAGGTCTGATGGTCAAAATGATGGTGATACTCAGCCTTCAGCATATATATTAGTAACGCATTAAAAAAATTGGCGCTTGAAAAAGGATAAAGTGAAAAAATGCGGTAAAAAGTGGGCTGAGGATGATGATGATTTAGATAATCTGTGACTTTGAATGATCTCGGCAGTCGTATGCAACTTAATCTTCGTATGGATTTGGAAACGCAAACTAATCATCAAATTCGGTCGGATATAAAAAACTCGTGTCTAATTGTTTAGGGCTGTAGATGATGATGATGAAAAATGTAGTCAAAATGTCTTGAAGTTGAAAAAAATCAGTGACTATCAAACGGATAAAATGTGTATACAGATTTAATGTAGTCGAAAGTTGGCTGAGGATGATGATGATGAAAAATGTAGACTAAATCTCCATATGGGTTTGAAAACGCAAACTAATCATCAAACTCGGTAGGTTAGATATTAAAAACAAAAACTCGTGTCCAATTTGTTTAGGGCTGTAGATGATGATGATGAAACATTTTGTCAAAATGTCTCGAAGTTGTAAAAAATCTGTGACTATCAAACGGATAAAATACACATACAGATTTAAAGTAGTCAAAAGTTGGCTGAGGATGATGATGATTTGGTATGATTCAAAACATACAACCAGTTCTCATCATATTTAGTTCAAGCACCAACCCTCTATCTCTAATAGTTTTCGTGTTCCCCTGGTGTACTCCAAGGTCTGATGGTCAAAGTGATGGTGATACTTAGCCTTCAGCATATGTATTAGTATTGCATTAAACAAAATGGCGCTAGAAAAAGGGTAAAGAGATAAAATGAGGTAAAAAGTGGGCTGAGGATGATGATGATGTCAGATAATCTGTAACTTTGAATGATCTCGGTAATCGTATGCAACTTGATCGTCAAACTCGGTCGGATATATATGAAAAAAAAAACTCATGTCTAATATGTTTAGGGCTGTAGATGATGATGATGAAATATTTTGTCAAAATTTCTCGAAGTTGTAAAAAATCTGTGACTATCAAACGGATAAAATACATGTACAGATTTAATGTAGTCGAAAGTTGGCTGTAGATGATGATGATGAAAAATGTAGACTAAATCTCCATATGGGTTTGAAAACGCAAACTAATCATCAAACTCGGTAGGTTAGATATTAAAAACAAAAACTCGTGTCCAATTTGTTTAGGGCTGTAGATGATGATGATGAAACATTTTGTCAAAATGTCTCGAAGTTGTAAAAAATTTGTGACTATCAAACGGATAAAATACATATACAGATTTGAAGTAGTCAAAAGTTGGCTGAGGATGATGATGATTTGGTATGATTCAAAACATACAACCAGTTCTCATCCTATTTAGTTCAAGCACCAACCCTCTATCTCTAATAGTTTTCGTGTTCCCCTGGGGTACTCCAAGGTCTGATGGTCAAAGTGATGGTGATACTTAGCCTTCAGCATATGTATTAGTATTGCATTAAACAAAATGGCGCTAGAAAAAGGGTAAAGAGATAAAATGAGGTAAAAAGTGGGCTGAGGATGATGATGATGTCAGATAATCTGTAACTTTGAATGATCTCGGTAATCGTATGCAACTTGATCGTCAAACTCGGTCGGATATATATGAAAAAAAAAACTCATGTCTAATATATTTAGGGCTGTAGATGATGATGATGAAATATTTTGTCAAAATTTCTCGAAGTTGTAAAAAATCTGTGACTATCAAACGGATAAAATACATGTACAGATTTAATGTAGTCGAAAGTTGGCTGTAGATGATGATGATGAAAAATGTAGACTAAATCTCCATATGGGTTTGAAAACGCAAACTAATCATCAATCTCGGTAGGTTACATATTAAAAACAAAAACTCGGGTCCAATTTGTTTAGGGCTGTAGATGATGATGATGAAACATTTTGTCAAAATGTCTCGAAGTTGTAAAAAATCTGTGACTATCAAACGGATAAAATACACATACAGATTTAAAGTAGTCAAAAGTTGGCTGAGGATGATGATGATTTGGTATGATTCAAAACATACAACCAGTTCTCATCATATTTAGTTCAAGCACCAACCCTCTATCTCTAATAGTTTTCGTGTTCCCCTGGGGTACTCCAAGGTCTGATGGTCAAAGTGATGGTGATACTTAGCCTTCAGCATATGTATTAGTATTGCATTAAAAAAAATGGCGCTAGAAAAAGGGTAAAGAGATAAAATGAGGTAAAAAGTGGGCTGAGGATGATGATGATGTCAGATAATCTGTAACTTTGAATGATCTCGGTAATCGTATGCAACTTGATCGTCAAACTCGGTCGGATATATATGAAAAAAAAAAACTCATGTCTAATATGTTTAGGGCTGTAGATGATGATGATGAAATATTTTGTCAAAATTTCTCGAAGTTGTAAAAAATCTGTGACTATCAAACGGATAAAATACATGTACAGATTTAATGTAGTCGAAAGTTGGCTGTAGATGATGATGATGAAAAATGTAGACTAAATCTCCATATGGGTTTGAAAACGCAAACTAATCATCAATCTCGGTAGGTTAGATATTAAAAACAAAAACTCGGGTCCAATTTGTTTAGGGCTGTAGATGATGATGATGAAACATTTTGTCAAAATGTCTCGAAGTTGTAAAAAATCTGTGACTATCAAACGGATAAAATACATATACAGATTTAAAGTAGTAGAAAAATGGCTGAGGATGATGATGATTTGGTATGATTCAAAACATACAACCAGTTCTCATCATATTTAGTTCAAGCACCAACCCTCTATCTCTAATAGTTTTCGTGTTCCCCTGGGGTACTCCAAGGTCTGATGGTCAAAGTGATGGTGATACTTAACCTTCAGCATATGTATTAGTATTGCATTAAAAAAAATGGCGCTAGAAAAAGGGTAAAGAGATAAAATGAGGTAAAAAGTGGGCTGAGGATGATGATGATGTCAGATAATCTGTAACTTTGAATGATCTCGGTAATCGTATGCAACTTGATCGTCAAACTCGGTCGGATATACTTATATGAAAAAAAAACTCATTTCTAATATGTTCAGGGCTGTAGATGATGATGATGAAATATTTTGTCAAAATTTCTCGAAGTTGTAAAAAATCTGTGACTATCAAACGGATAAAATACATGTACAGATTTAATGTAGTCGAAAGTTGGCTGTAGATGATGATGATGAAAAATGTAGACTAAATCTCCATATGGGTTTAAAAACGCAAACTAATCATCAATCTCGGTAGGTTACATATTAAAAACAAAAACTCGGGTCCAATTTGTTTAGGGCTGTAGATGATGATGATGAAACATTTTGTCAAAATGTCTCGAAGTTGTAAAAAATCTGTGACTATCAAACGGATAAAATACACATACAGATTTAAAGTAGTCAAAAGTTGGCTGAGGATGATGATGATTTGGTATGATTCAAAACATACAACCAGTTCTCATCATATTTAGTTCAAGCACCAACCCTCTATCTCTAATAGTTTTCGTGTTCCCCTGGGGTACTCCAAGGTCTGATGGTCAAAGTGATGGTGATACTTAGCCTTCAGCATATGTATTAGTATTGCATTAAAAAAAATGGCGCTAGAAAAAGGGTAAAGAGATAAAATGAGGTAAAAAGTGGGCTGAGGATGATGATGATGTCAGATAATCTGTAACTTTGAATGATCTCGGTAATCGTATGCAACTTGATCGTCAAACTCGGTCGGATATATATGAAAAAAAAAACTCATGTCTAATATGTTTAGGGCTGTAGATGATGATGATGAAATATTTTGTCAAAATTTCTCGAAGTTGTAAAAAATCTGTGACTATTAAACGGATAAAATACATGTACAGATTTAATGTAGTCGAAAGTTGGCTTTAGATGATGATGATGAAAAATGTAGACTAAATCTCCATATGGGTTTGAAAACGCAAACTAATCATCAAACTCGGTAGGTTAGATATTAAAAACAAAAACTCGTGTCCAATTTGTTTAGGGCTGTAGATGATGATGATGAAACATTTTGTCAAAATGTCTCGAAGTTGTAAAAAATCTGTGACTATCAATCGGATAAAATACATATACAGATTTAAAGTAGTAGAAAAATGGCTGAGGATGATGATGATTTGGTATGATTCAAAACATACAACCAGTTCTCATCATATTTAGTTCAAGCACCAACCCTCTATCTCTAATAGTTTTCGTGTTCCCCTGGGGTACTCCAAGGTCTGATGGTCAAAGTGATGGTGATACTTAGCCTTCAGCATATGTATTAGTATTGCATTAAAAAAAATGGCGCTAGAAAAAGGGTAAAGAGATAAAATGAGGTAAAAAGTGGGCTGAGGATGATGATGATGTCAGATAATCTGTAACTTTGAATGATCTCGGTAATCGTATGCAACTTGATCGTCAAACTCGGTCGGATATACTTATATGAAAAAAAAACTCATTTCTAATATGTTCAGGGCTGTAGATGATGATGATGAAATATTTTGTCTAAATTTCTCGAAGTTGTAAAAAATCTGTTACTATCAAACGGATAAAATACATGTACAGATTTAATGTAGTCGAAAGTTGGCTGTAGATGATGATGATGAAAAATGTAGACTAAATCTCCATATGGGTTTGAAAACGCAAACTAATCATCAATCTCGGTAGGTTAGATATTAAAAAAAATTCGTGTCCAATTTTTTTAGGGCTGAAGATGATGATGATGAAACATTTTATCAAAATGTCTCGAAGTTGTAAAAAATCTCTGACTACCAAACGGATAAAATATACATAGAGATTGAATGCAAAAGAAAGTTGGTTGAGGATGATGATGATTTTGTATAATCCGACACATGCCACCAGTTCTCATCATATTTAGTTCAAGCACCAACCCGCTATCTCTTATAGTTTTCGAGACCCCTTGTGGTACTCCAAGGTCTGATGGTCAAAGTGATGGTGATACTCAACCTTTAGTATAAGTATTAGTATTGCATTAAAAAAAATTGGCGCAAGAAAAAGGGTAAAGAGATAAAATTCGGTAAAAAGTGGGCTGAGGATGATGATGATGTTAGATAATCTGTGACTTTGAATGATCTCGGCAGTCGTATGCAACTTAATCTTCGTATGGATTTGGAAACGCAAACTAATCATCAAATTCGGTCGGATATAAAAAACTCGTGTCTAATTGTTTAGGGCTGTAGATGATGATGATGAAAAATGTAGTCAAAATGTCTTGAAGTTAAAAAAAAAAAGTGACTATCAAACGGATAAAATGTATATACAATTTTAATGTAGTCGAAAGTTGGCTGATGATGATTTTGTATGATTGGTAACATGCAAGCAGTTCTCATCATATTTAGTTCAAGCATCCACCCACTATCTCTTATAGTTTTCGAGATCCCTTGTGGTACTCCAAGGTCTGATGGTCAAAATGATGGTGATACTCAGCCTTCAGCATATATATTAGTAACGCATTAAAAAAATTGGCGCTTGAAAAAGGATAAAGTGAAAAAATGCGGTAAAAAGTGGGCTGAGGATGATGATGATTTAGATAATCTGTGACTTTGAATGATCTCGGCAGTCGTATGCAACTTAATCTTCGTATGGATTTGGAAACGCAAACTAATCATCAAATTCGGTCGGATATAAAAAACTCGTGTCTAATTGTTTAGGGCTGTAGATGATGATGATGAAAAATGTAGTCAAAATGTCTTGAAGTTGAAAAAAATCAGTGACTATCAAACGGATAAAATGTGTATACAGATTTAATGTAGTCGAAAGTTGGCTGAGGATGATGATGATGAAAAATGTAGACTAAATCTCCATATGGGTTTGAAAACGCAAACTAATCATCAAACTCGGTAGGTTAGATATTAAAAACAAAAACTCGTGTCCAATTTGTTTAGGGCTGTAGATGATGATGATGAAACATTTTGTCAAAATGTCTCGAAGTTGTAAAAAATCTGTGACTATCAAACGGATAAAATACACATACAGATTTAAAGTAGTCAAAAGTTGGCTGAGGATGATGATGATTTGGTATGATTCAAAACATACAACCAGTTCTCATCATATTTAGTTCAAGCACCAACCCTCTATCTCTAATAGTTTTCGTGTTCCCCTGGTGTACTCCAAGGTCTGATGGTCAAAGTGATGGTGATACTTAGCCTTCAGCATATGTATTAGTATTGCATTAAACAAAATGGCGCTAGAAAAAGGGTAAAGAGATAAAATGAGGTAAAAAGTGGGCTGAGGATGATGATGATGTCAGATAATCTGTAACTTTGAATGATCTCGGTAATCGTATGCAACTTGATCGTCAAACTCGGTCGGATATATATGAAAAAAAAAACTCATGTCTAATATGTTTAGGGCTGTAGATGATGATGATGAAATATTTTGTCAAAATTTCTCGAAGTTGTAAAAAATCTGTGACTATCAAACGGATAAAATACATGTACAGATTTAATGTAGTCGAAAGTTGGCTGTAGATGATGATGATGAAAAATGTAGACTAAATCTCCATATGGGTTTGAAAACGCAAACTAATCATCAAACTCGGTAGGTTAGATATTAAAAACAAAAACTCGTGTCCAATTTGTTTAGGGCTGTAGATGATGATGATGAAACATTTTGTCAAAATGTCTCGAAGTTGTAAAAAATTTGTGACTATCAAACGGATAAAATACATATACAGATTTGAAGTAGTCAAAAGTTGGCTGAGGATGATGATGATTTGGTATGATTCAAAACATACAACCAGTTCTCATCCTATTTAGTTCAAGCACCAACCCTCTATCTCTAATAGTTTTCGTGTTCCCCTGGGGTACTCCAAGGTCTGATGGTCAAAGTGATGGTGATACTTAGCCTTCAGCATATGTATTAGTATTGCATTAAAAAAAATGGCGCTAGAAAAAGGGTAAAGAGATAAAATGAGGTAAAAAGTGGGCTGAGGATGATGATGATGTCAGATAATCTGTAACTTTGAATGATCTCGGTAATCGTATGCAACTTGATCGTCAAACTCGGTCGGATATACTTATATGAAAAAAAAAACTCATTTCTAATATGTTCAGGGTTGTAGATGATGATGATGAAATATTTTGTCTAAATTTCTCGAAGTTGTAAAAAATCTGTGACTATCAAACGGATAAAATACATGTACAGATTTAATGTAGTCGAAAGTTGGCTGTAGATGATGATGAAAAATGTAGACTAAATCTCCATATGGGTTTGAAAACGCAAACTAATCATCAATCTCGGTAGGTTAGATATTAAAAACAAAAACTCGGGTCCAATTTGTTTAGGGCTGTAGATGATGATGATGAAACATTTTGTCAAAATGTCTCGAAGTTTTAAAAAATCTGTGACTATCAAACGGATAAAATGTGTATACAGATTTAATGTAGTCGAAAGTTGGCTGAGGATGATGATGATTTGGTATGATTCAAAACATACAACCAGTTCTCATCATATTTAGTTCAAGCACCAACCCTCTATCTCTAATAGTTTTCGTGTTCCCCTGGGGTACTCCAAGGTCTGATGGTCAAAGTGATGGTGATACTTAGCCTTCAGCATATGTATTAGTATTGCATTAAACAAAATGGCGCTAGAAAAAGGGTAAAGAGATAAAATGAGGTAAAAAGTGGGCTGAGGATGATGATGATGTCAGATAATCTGTAACTTTGAATGATCTCGGTAATCGTATGCAACTTGATCGTCAAACTCGGTCGGATATATATGAAAAAAAAAACTCATGTCTAATATGTTTAGGGCTGTAGATGATGATGATGAAATATTTTGTCAAAATTTCTCGAAGTTGTAAAAAATCTGTGACTATCAAACGGATAAAATACATGTACAGATTTAATGTAGTCGAAAGTTGGCTGTAGATGATGATGATGAAAAATGTAGACTAAATCTCCATATGGGTTTGAAAACGCAAACTAATCATCAAACTCGGTAGGTTAGATATTAAAAACAAAAACTAGTGTCCAATTTGTTTAGGGCTGTAGATGATGATGATGAAACATTTTGTCAAAATGTCTCGAAGTTGTAAAAAATTTGTGACTATCAAACGGATAAAATACATATACAGATTTGAAGTAGTCAAAAGTTGGCTGAGGATGATGATGATTTGGTATGATTCAAAACATACAACCAGTTCTCATCCTATTTAGTTCAAGCACCAACCCTCTATCTCTAATAGTTTTCGTGTTCCCCTGGGGTACTCCAAGGTCTGATGGTCAAAGTGATGGTGATACTTAGCCTTCAGCATATGTATTAGTATTGCATTAAAAAAAATGGCGCTAGAAAAAGGGTAAAGAGATAAAATGAGGTAAAAAGTGGGCTGAGGATGATGATGATGTCAGATAATCTGTAACTTTGAATGATCTCGGTAATCGTATGCAACTTGATCGTCAAACTCGGTCGGATATACTTATATGAAAAAAAAAACTCATTTCTAATATGTTCAGGGCTGTAGATGATGATGATGAAATATTTTGTCAAAATTTCTCGAAGTTGTAAAAAATCTGTGACTATCAAACGGATAAAATACATGTACAGATTTAATGTAGTCGAAAGTTGGCTGTAGATGATGATGAAAAATGTAGACTAAATCTCCATATGGGTTTGAAAACGCAAACTAATCATCAATCTCGGTAGGTTAGATATTAAAAACAAAAACTCGGGTCCAATTTGTTTAGGGCTGTAGATGATGATGATGAAACATTTTGTCAAAATGTCTCGAAGTTGTAAAAAATCTGTGACTATCAAACGGATAAAATACACATACAGATTTAAAGTAGTCAAAAGTTGGCTGAGGATGATGATGATTTGGTATGATTCAAAACATACAACCAGTTCTCATCATATTTAGTTCAAGCACCAACCCTCTATCTCTAATAGTTTTCGTGTTCCCCTGGGGTACTCCAAGGTCTGATGGTCAAAGTGATGGTGATACTTAGCCTTCAGCATATGTATTAGTATTGCATTAAAAAAAATGGCGCTAGAAAAAGGGTAAAGAGATAAAATGAGGTAAAAAGTGGGCTGAGGATGATGATGATGTCAGATAATCTGTAACTTTGAATGATCTCGGTAATCGTATGCAACTTGATCGTCAAACTCGGTCGGATATACTTATATGAAAAAAAAACTCATTTCTAATATGTTCAGGGCTGTAGATGATGATGATGAAATATTTTGTCAAAATTTCTCGAAGTTGTAAAAAATCTGTGACTATCAAACGGATAAAATACATGTACAGATTTAATGTAGTCGAAAGTTGGCTGTAGATGATGATGATGAAAAATGTAGACTAAATCTCCATATGGGTTTGAAAACGCAAACTAATCATCAATCTCGGTAGGTTACATATTAAAAACAAAAACTCGGGTCCAATTTGTTTAGGGCTGTAGATGATGATGATGAAACATTTTGTCAAAATGTCTCGAAGTTGTAAAAAATCTGTGACTATCAAACGGATAAAATACACATACAGATTTAAAGTAGTCAAAAGTTGGCTGAGGATGATGATGATTTGGTATGATTCAAAACATACAACCAGTTCTCATCATATTTAGTTCAAGCACCAACCCTCTATCTCTAATAGTTTTCGTGTTCCCCTGGGGTACTCCAAGGTCTGATGGTCAAAGTGATGGTGATACTTAGCCTTCAGCATATGTATTAGTATTGCATTAAAAAAATGGCGCTAGAAAAAGGGTAAAGAGATAAAATGAGGTAAAAAGTGGGCTGAGGATGATGATGATGTCAGATAATCTGTAACTTTGAATGATCTCGGTAATCGTATGCAACTTGATCGTCAAACTCGGTCGGATATATATGAAAAAAAAAACTCATGTCTAATATGTTTAGGGCTGTAGATGATGATGATGAAATATTTTGTCAAAATTTCTCGAAGTTGTAAAAAATCTGTGACTATCAAACGGATAAAATACATGTACAGATTTAATGTAGTCGAAAGTTGGCTGTAGATGATGATGATGAAAAATGTAGACTAAATCTCCATATGGGTTTGAAAACGCAAACTAATCATCAAACTCGGTAGGTTAGATATTAAAAACAAAAACTCGTGTCCAATTTGTTTAGGGCTGTAGATGATGATGATGAAACATTTTGTCAAAATGTCTCGAAGTTGTAAAAAATCTGTGACTATCAAACGGATAAAATACACATACAGATTTAAAGTAGTCAAAAGTTGGCTGAGGATGATGATGATTTGGTATGATTCAAAACATACAACCAGTTCTCATCATATTTAGTTCAAGCACCAACCCTCTATCTCTAATAGTTTTCGTGTTCCCCTGGGGTACTCCAAGGTCTGATGGTCAAAGTGATGGTGATACTTAGCCTTCAGCATATGTATTAGTATTGCATTAAAAAAAATGGCGCTAGAAAAAGGGTAAAGAGATAAAATGAGGTAAAAAGTGGGCTGAGGATGATGATGATGTCAGATAATCTGTAACTTTGAATGATCTCGGTAATCGTATGCAACTTGATCGTCAAACTCGGTCGGATATACTTATATGAAAAAAAAAACTCATTTCTAATATATTCAGGGCTGTAGATGATGATGATGAAATATTTTGTCTAAATTTCTCGAAGTTGTAAAAAATCTGTGACTATCAAACGGATAAAATACATGTACAGATTTAATGTAGTCGAAAGTTGGCTGTAGATGATGATGATGAAAAATGTAGACTAAATCTCCATATGGGTTTGAAAACGCAAACTAATCATCAATCTCGGTAGGTTAGATATTAAAAACAAAAACTCGGGTCCAATTTGTTTAGGGCTGTAGATGATGATGATGAAACATTTTGTCAAAATGTCTCGAAGTTGTAAAAAATCTGTGACTATCAAACGGATAAAATACATATACAGATTTAAAGTAGTAGAAAAATGGCTGAGGATGATGATGATTTGGTATGATTCAAAACATACAACCAGTTCTCATCATATTTAGTTCAAGCACCAACCCTCTATCTCTAATAGTTTTCGTGTTCCCCTGGGGTACTCCAAGGTCTGATGGTCAAAGTGATGGTGATACTTAGCCTTCAGCATATGTATTAGTATTGCATTAAAAAAAATGGCGCTAGAAAAAGGGTAAAGAGATAAAATGAGGTAAAAAGTGGGCTGAGGATGATGATGATGTCAGATAATCTGTAACTTTGAATGATCTCGGTAATCGTATGCAACTTGATCGTCAAACTCGGTCGGATATACTTATATGAAAAAAAAAACTAATTTCTAATATGTTCAGGGCTGTAGATGATGATGATGAAATATTTTGTCAAAATTTCTCGAAGTTGTAAAAAATCTGTGACTATCAAACGGATAAAATACATGTACAGATTTAATGTAGTCGAAAGTTGGCTGTAGATGATGATGATGAAAAATGTAGACTAAATCTCCATATGGGTTTGAAAACGCAAACTAATCATCAAACTCGGTAGGTTACATATTAAAAACAAAAACTCGGGTCCAATTTGTTTAGGGCTGTAGATGATGATGATGAAACATTTTGTCAAAATGTCTCGAAGTTGTAAAAAATTTGTGACTATCAAACGGATAAAATACATATACAGATTTGAAGTAGTCAAAAGTTGGCTGAGGATGATGATGATTTGGTATGATTCAAAACATACAACCAGTTCTCATCCTATTTAGTTCAAGCACCAACCCTCTATCTCTAATAGTTTTCGTGTTCCCCTGGGGTACTCCAAGGTCTGATGGTCAAAGTGATGGTGATACTTAGCCTTCAGCATATGTATTAGTATTGCATTAAAAAAAATGGCGCTAGAAAAAGGGTAAAGAGATAAAATGAGGTAAAAAGTGGGCTGAGGATGATGATGATGTCAGATAATCTGTAACTTTGAATGATCTCGGTAATCGTATGCAACTTGATCGTCAAACTCGGTCGGATATACTTATATGAAAAAAAAACTCATTTCTAATATGTTCAGGGCTGTAGATGATGATGATGAAATATTTTGTCAAAATTTCTCGAAGTTGTAAAAAATCTGTGACTATCAAACGGATAAAATACATGTACAGATTTAATGTAGTCGAAAGTTGGCTGTAGATGATGATGATGAAAAATGTAGACTAAATCTCCATATGGGTTTGAAAACGCAAACTAATCATCAAACTCGGTAGGTTAGATATTAAAAACAAAAACTCGTGTCCAATTTGTTTAGGGCTGTAGATGATGATGATGAAACATTTTGTCAAAATGTCTCGAAGTTGTAAAAAATCTGTGACTATCAAACGGATAAAATACATGTACAGATTTAATGTAGTCGAAAGTTGGCTGTAGATGATGATGATGAAAAATGTAGACTAAATCTCCATATGGGTTTGAAAACGCAAACTAATCATCAAACTCGGTAGGATATAATATATTGAAAAAACTCGAATCCAATTTGTTTAGGGCTGTAGATGATGATGATTAAAAATGTAGTCAAAATGTCTCGAAGTTGTAAAAAATCTGTGACTATCAAACGGATAAAATACATGTACAGATTTAAAGTAGTCGAAATTTTTTTGTATGATTGATAGCATGCATCTAGTTCTTTCCAATATTAGTTTAAGCATCATCTCCCTAACTCTTATAGTTTCCGAGATCACTTCGGTACTCCATTCATTTATTCTATACATTCTAGACCCATACGTATACATTAGCACCGAAAACGTCAACCCTGCACCCCAGCAACGTGGAGATCTACTCCCCACACCCTCGAAAATTTCACATGTACGGCGGCCATCTTTATTTTTAGACATTTCGGAATTTCGATTTCAGATATGGAATCTGCACCCCAAAATACTCCCGGATGCAAAAAATCAGCCCCCTGCGGCCATTACTTTTTTTACTTACAATGTAACGAACGCTTAGTTATTTCACGTGAAAAAACAGCCAAGCTACGAAGTAAAATGTTTAATAACTCACTTAACGCTCGCGGAAACTACGTAATAAATTATTAGGAAATAAAATGGCTTGAAATCGAAACGAACTAACGACCAAATTGAATAAAACTAAAATCGTGTAAAATTGTAGGTACTCACATTTCTGGCGACAACAGGCGCTCCAACAGACTCCGGGCGCATGGAGTCCAGTATCTCTGCGATGGACCGGTAGGGCCGCTGTAGCACGTCGCTGGGGCCTCCGCCCCCGCGACACTTTCACTTTTGCCGCGAAAACTTTCAGAAGTTCCAAACTGTCGAAGGAAAATTGGGCAGAGACACCTGCCGAAATGTATTCGCGTAGGCGACTCTCGAACGACTGAGCTGAGTATCGCGCGCCGTGAAGCAGGAAGCCACCAACATCCAGTCGCAGAAAATGTGGGGGCGGACCAATCACTGAGCCAGAATACGTTCCGCCCACTTGCCGCTCACTTTGCGCCACTACAGAATTTAGTCAGATAACCTTTTAAAGTTATTTAAAACATAACAAATATGTTAATAATATATAAAAGCTTAATTAAATTTGTTTCTCTTATCTTTAATGTTTGTACGTATCATATTAAACACCAATAACCATAATTGAATTTGATTTGAATTTAGGAGAAGATTTCCGGTTACGGTACAAGACCGGAAATAATCTTGTAGGTAAATTCAAATCTAATCTGATTTAATATAATACGAACGTGAAACAGAACTATTATGGCAATAAATAGAATAGTAAACTATCGAGTGTGTTAGAAAGTTTCTTTAAAACTTGATATAATGTAAGCTACAAGTGGAGGTTTGATGGCGCATGCTCAAATCAGACGCTCAATTTATTGACTTGCAACGCTATGATTCTTTAAAACTATTAACAGGAAGTCCACAAACAAAGTGTTGATAATTTTATTTATGTAGATTCTAAAACATTTATAATTTCTTTATAAAAAAATACTTCATTCGTTATTTATTTTTTTAATAATTATTCCTCGCTTTTTAGTATTTTTTAATCAGGCGTTGCTCGCTTTTTTGAGCCACGTGTTACGGCAAAAGATCTTTTGGATTGATTGGCTCTACCAAACAGAAAATAATAATTATAATCGATTCAAAGATAATCATAAAACAGTAACAGTAAAAGCACTGTTACAGAACTCGACACTTAAACAAATACTTATTATTTTTTTGTTTTATTCCGAGAGTTCTCACGTAAAATTAAAGAGGCATATTAATTAAGTAATATATACTTAATTAATAGAGGCATATTAATTAAGTAATAATAACATAAAACCATTAATCTTATAAAAGCTTAAATGTGTTTATGTTCGTTTATTTTTCACGTTCAAATGCCTTAACCGACTTGGAAGTAATTTGGTATGGAATTAGGTTAGGCCCTGACACATAGGTTAACTTTGACCCTGTATTAATGTGGGTAACACCGCGGTGCGCAGCTAGTATGTAGATTAATAAAAGACATACATATAATCAGTACTTTTTTTATTTCATTTTATAAACTTGTTTAACATAAACACAGTTTTGAACCCGATCAAGAAGTGCCTTCCTTCCTAAACAACTTTATAATTCAAATCTTTCTGCAGATTCAATGAAGTCGATCTATTGACAATAATTTTTATTAATTGGTACTACATGGACCTCAGTGAGGTCGTCAAAAATGTACATATGCTTAGATATTTAAAACTACACAATGGTTACACAGATTCTCCCGAAATATTGAATAAGTTGTCACTTCGTGTTCCGAGAACCGGAAGCGTTTTAATAAACCGCGATACATTTTGTTCTGCCCAAATTCAGGACAAATCTATTAAGGCATTCACCGGTTTACAGAATGTGTAATTCATATAATAAAATTAAAGACGATATCGATATATTTTTAAAATCGTCATTATTTTCCTTCAAAAAGTCAATAACAAAAATTATAAAGTAGTTTTGCTATAAATTTATTATTTTATTTGTATAAGTATGTACTTATTCGTCTAGTGTCAATGGGATTATTATTATAGAATCATTGTTAATTTTTCTTTGTTGTATGTTTTGGTTATCTTATTATGATTGTTATTTTTTAAAAGCTTAGATATGTAGTTATAATAATATGTATTGTGTACTCTTTATTTATGTAATTTTTATTTTCTTAATTGTTTAAAGTAGCATGTAATATGTGTTTTTATTTTGTAAGTAATTATCTTAAAATTGTTAGTTAGGTCTGCATCAAGAGGGCTTTAAGTAATAGTTATTTTCTTCTATTCATTAAGCTTATTATGTGTGTTTTAGCTTAGTGCCTGTTTTACAGACTAATAATAAATAAATAAATAAACTACACAACCGTTTGATGCAGGTTTTCGTAATGGATAGTGATCTAAGAAGGTTTATGTGCGTATTTTTGCTGCTAACCCACGGGCAAAAACTAGTAAAACATAAAATAGTTCATAGTTTATTTATTAACATTTCTAATATTTGAAATTGTATGCGAGTTCCAGAACGTGATCGAAGAAAAGGAAAGCTGGTTGGAGACACCTTCGTGCAGTCGAAGTAGAGAGGGTGCCTGCTGCTTCGTCGTGAGAGGAGCAAGCTGCTACGTCATGAGAGGAGCCTGCCGCTACGTCGTGAGAGGGCAGAGACACCACGACACACCGACGAGCAACGGGGCGGGATCAACCACGGGCTTCGCACACCACGTACAAGGTCACGTAGTCCTTTATTTTCTTATAACGATTTTGCTAAAATAATTAATATTTTCTTGTAACGATGTAATGAAAGAAGTCGAGGGAAAATAAAAAGTTACTGGTCAGTCTTATAAACAATATTTTTGATTATAGAGTTTTTTATGAATACTGATCTAAAATTATCGGTACCTGTGCGGTACTTTACCTTGGCTGTCTTACATTTAACAGTAAGTGTAAGAAATCAATTTGCTTAGAAAATAAATAAATGGTGTAGTTGTACCATTTTCAGCAAATCGATTTCTTAAATTTACTGTCAAATGTAACCCATTATGCTTAAGTCTTAAATCCAGCTTTGGCTATTTATTAGATGCATTGACTAAAGTAAACATGAACTTTTTTTTAATTAATTTAACATATTACATACATATTTAAAATGTATGTTTCAGGCGGAAGGAATGTTAGTCGAAGACAACGATAAATTCACCAAATCCTCTCAGAGCGGACCGAAGAGGAAGAAGAAAGAAGTGGTCCGAGATGAGAACTACATACCACATACTGCGAGCGATCAACACACTGAAATGGGGTAAATATCACTTTTACATAATCTATATTTGACCGAAGGAGAGATTATATCCCAATTTAGGTGCATGGTTAAATTAAATTTGAAAAGAAATACACATTGGCTGTGAATAATCATGATTTAGCCATCAGTGCCACTTCGAGCCTTTTTTTTTGTTACCAGGCGCTTAAAAGTAGGTATTATCCGCGTAAATATGTCATTAAAATGAGCAGTTGTTTTCGCGTGTTGCAGTAGGTAACAAACACACATACTCCCAAATTTTGGACTTTAATCTGGATTGCAGATTGGGTCAAATTTTTTATCTCTCTCTTGAGTCGTATTTCCTCATGACGGAGGGTCGTGACTCCCCCGCAGAATTAATTTGTTAAGAGAGTTCTCTTGTGCAGATACGTCGCAATGGGCGCCCAGGTCCTTCCACAGAAGACACATGTCCTTCACCGTTAAGCGAGTGCAAATCCATACTTAACTTGAAAATACAAGTCATTGGTGTAGGGCCGCATTTAAACCAGGGTGCGTCTGGATTAATCCCGAAATATGAATGGCGAAAGCCACGATATGTGGAACGAATGCCCTGCGAGGTAAACAGTACAAAGAGGTTAAACTCATAGAAGGGTGCGTCTGGATGAAAAGCAGACACTGGAACCGCTGAGCCACGCTCGCTTTTAACACAAATACACACACAAAGTTATAATAACTCTTCGTATTTTACCTTGTTCCCCAGCATGGCAGTGAACTTCAACGCAGGCGCGGCGCAGGCGGAGCTGGACATCAATGCCGACAGCGCGGACGCAGCGCGAGCCAGCAAACACATGCTCAAGTGGGACCGGAAGAGGAAGAAGATGGTGCACGTAGACCCGGTCAGTGTCATACTATGAAAATTTATGAAAATTCGACTTAACTACTTACGTAGTACTTAGTACTTTAACTATAATATTGTTATCCCCAGGACGGCGGCCGCAAGATGATCCGCACGGAGAGCGGCGGCCGCGTGCCGGCCTCCTACCGCAGCGGCCGCTACGAGGACTGGAGGAAGCGGAACGCGGCCGACGCGGGCTCGGGGGACGAGGAACCCGCGCCTGGGGCTCATAGGAAGAAACCTGGTTAGTACCTAGGCTGTGCTGGAAAACTAGTGGTAAATAATGAATTCCAAATATCAATTTAATCGGATCAGCCATTTTATATTTAAAGCCAAAAGAACATACGTACACACTAACTAACAAACTTCGCACAGAGAGCGACGGGCTCTGAATCTGGGATAAAACGTAGCCAAGGATCTTATATAGCAAATTTCATCAAAAGTATTTCAAAGCTGTTGGAGCATGGAAAGCGTAACAAACATACAAGCATACTCACTACTATTTGTATTGCTTTTTACACTCCTCTCCTATCGACAAGTTCCTGCCTTTCTCTCTATTTTACTAACAATAATTTCTTGTCTTATCTCACTTACACTTTTTTCTTATTTCCCCAGCATCTGAATTCCGTCCCCACTGGGTGAAACACAACGAGCGAGTTGCCAAGAAAGCAGCCGAAGGTAAAGGCAACGAATTTAAGAACAAACAACAAATCGTCAAAGAAAGGATACGCAAAGAAAAGGTCAAAGCGAAACTCAAATTCAAATCCAAGAATAATAAGAGGAAGAAGAAGTGATCTGAGATTTGTAATTAAAGTTTATTTGTATATGAGTCTGGCTGTTTTATTTTGCTGATGATTTAGTGCTTCTCTAGATTATTATAACTGAGTTAACTCAATAAAGTTCGGTCACGGAACACAAAATGTGCAAGTACACGTATTACTTTCGCTCTACGTTAAAATAGTAGGCACGAATGAGACGACAAATACTTTCAGTTCTGCGAGCGGACTTTAGCTGCAGTAAGAAGGGTATCAAAGAAAGTCTTGTATAAAAATCATGATTATGTATATTTAAAAAATTAAGATAAACTTTAAAGATACCTATTTACAATTATATACCTGTACACATCGATAAAACAAATTTTGAGAAAATTTGGACTTTGGATATAATGAACTTTATTATAACGCTATCATAATAATGTTACCGTAAGCA
Organism: Macaria liturata; assembly: GCA_964023185.1. NCBI lineage: Eukaryota > Metazoa > Arthropoda > Insecta > Lepidoptera > Geometridae > Macaria > Macaria liturata. The sequence continues at coordinate 5,896,555 of OZ026816.1, forward strand.
AAACATTCATTTACACATGTTTAATTTCAAACATTAACAAATACATTGAGACTTACAATAAGATTATAGAATTATGTAATTAATGAAAGGTACATCAGATTATAATATTCTATCTAAATTCTGTATAATATATTTTTACTTCATTCACACACCGCTTTAAATGTAACGCACAATGATTACAGAGATAGAGCTAAATAGAAGCTAACTGGCAATTAAATATTTATTATAGCTAAATAAATAGCAAGTAACTTGTTATAAAACGAATCGTTTTATAATTATTTAAAATCAGAATTTACATTGTATACATTTCAGTTAATTTTAAAATATAATAGGAAATATATAAACGTATAAGTATTGCCAATAAAATAAGGCATGCACAATTCAATTTCAAGTTCCAAAGACCTGCTAGATATATTTAATAAAATTTGGCAACAATCTCACTCCATCGGCGACCTTTACAACTATTTTATTATCGTCAAGGAGACAAACACATACATAATTATTTTATTAAACATTTACTTGGAGTCTTCGTCTATGTATACTGAATCAAACCGTAATAAGAGAGTTAATTCAATATCAGATACACAACAATTCATTTCCACAAGTATTGTAATATCCTTGCCATTATTTTTGACATTATTCTCCTTTAATATTAAAACTTTCGTGAGACATTTTATCAATATATTAACTAAACGGTTTTCACTCACGTGTAAATCGCGTAAGTTGTTTACGCGTTTCGGATGTTATGACATCCATCTTCAGAACGTATGTTCTGGGACCGCGGCAGCACGCAGACTGCGCGCCGCCGCGCGAGCGGCCCGCCGGGACACGGGCGCGGGGGCCTGGGGTGGTGGGGGTGGAGGCACACACACGTGACACGTTACACGTGAGTGAAAACCGTTTAGTTAATATATTCATTATTCTCCTAACAATGTCTGTGTGTCACATACAACGTTCACTCAAATAACTGATCATCAAACATACATATACATCATGTACACAACTAATTTCAATATACACGTAAAATTAAATTTACTCCGATAACAAACCTAATCTATGACCACCCCATGCCTGAACGATCAGTCTTCTCATTGCGAAAATTATCATAATTTTTATCTATTATGTATTTACATAAACATTTCCATCTACATGCAGGACATTTTTACAAGAACCACATTTGCTCCAATTACACAATATCTGATTTAAAAACGGAACCGATAATATGAATAATTCGTTAATTACTAGCCATTTTTGTTTCAAATTTGTTCGTTAACTAGAGCGTCTTATATTTAATCAGACACGAAATAGTGATTGAAGATGTTTCTACAAAGCGAGCGAATGGTTAGCTACAAACATGGACGGGCCAAATATTTTATTCAACGAATAATTGCTAGTGATTGAGCAAATAAAATAGATACTTTCAAAAGGTACAGATGTCTTCGGGTTATGTATGGCACTAAACTTAAATAAATTATGAAGCTATGATTTACATGCAAACTATTTTATAATAATAATCAAAGAACGCTACTGTGATCTGTTCATAAAACGTAGTGAAAGTATAACTTCGAATATAGTTTAAAAAATAAAAATTATGTTATACATTGTAATATAACGTATTTTTTTTCAATCGAAAATGTCATAATTATTGTATTCAAAGAAAATGTAGATGGTACAATGATCATTACAAAATACGCCAGTAAACAGGTACCAGTTGTATACATTATACTGAATCGAGTAATTCAATTGTATTTATAGCATTGTGGTATATAATATACTACCACATTCAATAAGTAACTCTTGAGTTAATTTGATAATCCTTCCACAAACATAGCCTGTTTATAATTCACTTGGGTATCACATCAATGTATAATCCAACTACCAACAGTTTAGTAATGACAAGTTATATTACCTTGCACTGTATTACAAATATTAGTCGAATTTATGCTCACAATATTTTTAGTACAAATTCTGCCATCGAAATCTTGCCATTTCCACACCTATCTCATAACATATTTCACGTGATGTATTCTGAAAGGACAGGTGTCAACGTAGCCTTTTTAAAATGTTCCCATTATAGTAACTGTAATACTGTAAGTGTATAATCATATTAACAAGATCGTCATTGTTTCCTCTCGCAGTATACTGTAACATACTGTCTGGTGGTAAGTATAACGCGTCTCGCACCAATCTATCAAAGAACGCTTGCAGTTTTAGTTCCTTTTGCCCAGTAGTAAAGCCGATACCAGTAATTATAATATGCATAATAATACATGTCAACATGATCAATATTCCCTCACAGTATACCATTAGTAAAGTACTGGTTTTTGTCACACAACCTTGTGGGAAGTAAGTAGCGTCTTGCACCAATCTATTGACGAGTGCTTGCAACCTTGGTACCTCCATAATGTAACAAGATGTTCACTATGTTCCCTCACAGTATACCATTAGTGTAGTACTGGTAGTTATCATACAGTCTGGAAGATAGTATTTTAGTACTCCCAGAGTAACATAGTAGACAGGTAATTCCAATATAACAAAATCCTCACTATATTCTTCTCACAGTATCCCGTTAGTGTAGTACTGGTAGTTGTCGTAGAGGCGCGTGGAGAGCGAGTTGAGCGCGTCCCGCACGAGGCGGTCGACGAGCGCCTGCAGCTGCGGCTCGGTGCGGCCCGCGTGGAAGCGCGCGCGGAACGACGAGACCGCGCTGCTGCTGCGGAGGCACGCCAGGTTGCCGCCTGGGAGGTAATACAGCAATTGGTGAGTACAACTTATGGAAATAATTCATTGGAACACCATTCGTATGTAATAAACCAACACAGAAGTACAGTGAAATAAAGAAAGAAAGAAAGCATTTATTTTGACAAACAGGACACACCAATATATACATAAAAAAGTTGTAAAACAGGTAGAATACAAATGTGATGTATGCGTTACATTGATGTATCCCGTGCGTCAAACAATACCTCAGTATTAATGCTGCAGATTGCTCTACAGCGCTGATTTTGCCTTTGAGACGCGCAGGATCAAGAGTTAAATAAGAAAATAAATAAATAACACACACAGTGTATGAAAAATTGAATTTTATCATAATTGACAGGACGTACACAACAGTATTTTCTCGTCTAACAGTAAGGCATTCGAATTTAGTTTTTATTAGGTCGTGAAAGATGATGTATTTTAATGAGTTTCCCGAGCAAAAACCATTTGACTTGGTTAATAATATGATTTGCATTTTACGCAAATTTTGATAGAATTAAAAATATATAAATATTTCTGAACATATCTAGCACATACTAAGTAAACGAGTGTGTCTGCAGATTACTTACAAAATGAGTAAATAGTGGAAAACAGACACATAAGAAGCAAATTGGAAATTTTAATCAACGATAAACTAACATTGTTTTCCACAGAGCCAATATTCAAGTTTTATTACAACTCCATTATAGGATTATACATTTGCAACTCCACTTACAGATAAAGCAGAATTTACAATTACCAGCTTCGATTAATTATAACTCGAAGATTACGAGCGTCATATATTATGATCCCAACAACTGTTTCTATGCCTAGTTTGAGATTAGATGTAGATTATAAACGAGATAAGAATTTTATTTCCAGTTCGTGACGTGAAATAGTGATGATGATGTAAATAACATAACGTATTACGCGAAATATTTTTACTTCTACGTATTTGCCCATTTTTATTAATATTTGTCTCAATATTTACTTAGTTTCTGCAATTCGTTAAGATTGGTAAATCGTTCCATCTTAAATCACAATGATCGCATACGGGTATTGTGGTCCTCAGCGTCCTCGTTCCTTCAGCGTTAAGCAAGTTGAAATCCACACATAACTTGAAAATACAAGTCATTGGTGTTGGGCCGGATTCGAACCAGGGTGCGTCTGCATGAAAAGCAGACACTGGAACCGCTGAGCCACACTCGCTTTTTTTAAATTAATTTAATGAACACATAATTAACATAATATATATTATATGAAACATATGACTGGCCTGTTAGCTTAGTTGGTAGTGGCTCTGTCTTCTAATCTAGGGGTGCAGGTTCGATTACCGCATGACACTAGTAAGTATGAATATTAAAATAAAAAAATAAGTATGTATTTACAAAAGAAAAGTATATAAGTATTATATCCGTTATGTAGTACCCATTACACAAGCGTTTGCTTAGTGTGGGGCTAGATGGCGATGTGTGCAATGTCCCGAAATATTTATTTATTTATACACATACCCATCCGCATTAGCTCGACGACGTGTATGATCTGGTCGCAGTGCTTCCTGGCGGCGATGAGGCCGCGCAGGATCAGTATCTTGAAGTACTGGAACATGTCCGAGTGCTCGCCGTCCATCACCTCCACGAACTCTTGCGTTAGCTGGGACATGTGTACAATAACGGGTTATTTATAGAAAATCACATCAAAATTATAAAGAAAGAATCAATAAGTTTAAGTGTCAGTTTGTTCCTGCATAAAAAACGGTGTAGATTTTATCAACACAGCTTCCTTTTATAATCCAGCAAACTCGCCAATTTTAAACTTAGTAGCTGATCATTACAGTTTACAATAGATTATATAGTAAGAACCGATTCACTTCCGATTTGAAGATTTGCTATAGGTATAGTAAAATGTAGCCCATGTTTATATCGATTGTTTAGGATGTTGGAAACATCTTTTGTGGCATAACCATTTATCCACGCTCAACGAGTGATCTCGGAGACAGATAGGAAATTTAAACTGGCCTACTGTAACACCAGTTCACTGAGAAGCTAAGGACTAGTCCATGTTTAGTTTTATAATGTGAAAGATACGAAAACTCAATCTTTACCTTGAATGGTGAACTTTCAAATCCAAGATTCTTGGGCGATATTGAGAATATGAATCCGAAATCAATGTGGATGATGTGACCGGCGCTGTCTAATAATATGTTGCCGTTATGCCTGCAAGTAAACAAATGTATAAAGTTAAAAACTAGTTAGTCTTGTTTACTAGTTAAAATAATTAAGGGGTTGTGTTTAATTGATACTTAATAAGGGTAAATTGTTCTTGTCAAGATATATTCCAAAAGTATAGTCGTGTAAACTGAGAACCTATACATTTATACATTTGACTTCGAAGTTGCCTGGAGATAAACTGAAACTAGCTAAACATGATATATTTAAGGCGGTCTTTTATTCTATCGAAGCAGGTGGAAATATCACATAACTTGGCCGGGTCGAATATGTTTTAATGGATGAATATATCAGTTGTACAAACAGCAGTTTACCCCTATCTTGCATAGTTCAATAGAGACCAGAATACCCAATTATGTATACATAAATAACTAATAAATAAAGCTGTAGCCGGTCGGTGTCTGTCCATTGAAGATAATTGAAAAAAATAATTGCTGAGGGGTCTTCATTGATGCAATAGAACACAAAAATCATGTTACAAAAAAATCTGTTTGACTGTACACCGCAGCGGACTCCACGAAGTGGTTCTGTTCCCGCATGAATCCCTCACTGGTGTTAATTAATAGGCTTGTCTGCTTCTTCATTTACTTACTGTATTATGTACCTAGTTTTGTGGATGTAATTAACTTTGCCTACCTGTCTTTCAGCTGCAGCAGGTAGCTGGTGAGCGCGTACGCCGCGGCGGACTCCACGAAGTTGTTCTGCGCGCGCAGGAAGCCCTCGCTGGTGGGCGGGCCGTGCTCCAGCTCCAGCCACGCGCGCAGGGTGGCGCCCGACTGCTTCTTGATTTGGTGGAGGGACACCGAGTTCAATACCTGGGGGGGAAGATGGGTTTGGTTTTTGCAACATGATATAGACATGCAAGCGGTCTTGGAAGTGTGTATTCGTGTGTGTTTTGGTCACTAACCACACGAAATTACTCAAAAGATATGTTCCAAAAACACAGTGGACTAAATTTCTAACTCGACGTAATAGTCACGACAAAGGCGATTTAAAAACTCTTTCACTTTGACAGTACAAATTTCTCATAGTTACAGACTAATCCACCGGTTACTAAGGAACCGGGAGTTGCACAAATTTCGACTTTAGTTACACCACCTGGGATTTGCACACTACTGTTTAACATCAAAGACAATAGTCTCACCGGCTGTATGAGTCCCGACTCCCTGTCGAGGCACAATATCTCGTAGGGCTGCAGTCTGAGCGGCACGCGCTCGGCGCTCCAGGCGGCCTGCAGGCGGCGCAGCAGCTGCGCCGCCAGCATCTCCTGGCGCAGGTCGTCGCCCACCTTCACGATGCAGCCCAGCAGCCGCCAGCCCGACAGCGCGCCGTACGGGGACGAGCAGCGCATGCGCGCCAGCTTGCTCTCCCACGACTCCTGCAACAAAAGAGTAATAGTAAAATACTAGTAGTACTAGCTACTTATATGAAACTAAATAATCAGTTACCTCTCTTCTTCCATATTTTATCTATAAATGCACCAATATGTTTAATGTTTTTATGGTAAATAATATATCTTAGATTTGATTTTGATTTTGAATTGTAAGAATATTTCTCATAGTAAAAAGTTTTATTACATGGAATCCCATATCACAGGCCTAGTCCGCCAGAAAAGCCCATTCATTGATTAATAGCCCTGTGTTTTAGAGTATCTCTATCGCAAGTTGAGCCTCTAATCAGCGGAGACGAGATCGCTATTCGAGAGTTAAATTCAGCATAAATACCTAGAAATTGGACAAAACCGGCTGTGGATCTTGTAAGTTACGAAATATAAGATATGTCTTTAATGCACACCAAAAAATTACACAATGAAAGTTTAAAAACTAATTTAATGCAAATATCGGGAGTACATACCTTGAGTGCGGTGGCAGAAGGGTCGTGCGGGTCGTGTTTGAACGCGTTGGGAGGAGGCGCCGCCGTGGCGTCCGCCAGCCGCCGCCGCACCTCGCCCGCGCCCACCGCCAGCGTCTCGCGGGACCCACACGAGGACGCTGATAGCGCCGATACTGCTGACACCTGGGGTAATATAAACTTAGGTTAATCACAGGCAAAGTAAAATCTTTCCTAGATCACAGATATCCTTTATTATGCACAGTTTACTATATTTAGACAAATTTTATAATCCTACTGTCAGCACTACGCGCACTTTTGTTGCGGAGGATAGTTGTTTGGCGATCCTAGATGCTTACAACATTTTTTCATTTATTTATTCAACATACCTAGTAGCTAACTTCGTTTTATTAATGGAAACAACTTAATACTTGCATTCATACCGATTCATTCTATTACAAACGAAGAGTGAAGATGATGGTCCAATTCCAGTACAAACGCTCAACCTTTAAACACAATGTCACTTGGTCGAGAATCGATATAGGCGATCCTATATTAAAATATCTGTCTGTCCTGCCAACCAAATAATACACCCACCTGTGACAAGCTATCCGGCGCCGGTGCTCTCTGCTGGTACTGCGTGCTCAGTTCCTCGTCATCATGACTCCAGCAGTCTCCAGCATCCACGTCGTCCATGGCCGAGTAGAGGGAGAGAGCTGGCCACTCCGGGACGAGGTTCTCTTCACTCTTCGTATGTCGTATGGGAGGGGAGTGGGGCGCGGGCGGCGCGGGGGGCAGCAGGCGCGGGGGGAGGGGCTCGTGCCCGTCAGTCTCGAGCACTTCTACGTACATTATGTAGGGCGCCTGGAAAGATATTAAAACAGTGATAAAACACAGATTGTTGTATTATATATAGTGTTTCAAATGTTTTTGAACTTGTTAAGAGTCAAATTTTAACACACAACAAAGTATATGGAGTACAGCCTACTATAGTATGTTTGATGATCTCTCAACATCATTGTTGTTTGATATGCGCCTAAACTAACCAAAAGCTTTGTGAGAGCTCAGTAAAAAGCAAATTCATGAAATGAACTAATTTCATTTGAAGCCATTTTATATTGACATTCGGTGATATCCATGTATGTTTTGTGTGTATTGCATGATGCATAACAACAAGATCTGTAATTAGAGTTGCTACTATCAATATCAAAACCAGTAACAACGACCAGTTTGACTCATAAGTTATTGCACAAAGTGTTCTTTTATCCTTTTAATTGGCATGAAGCCGCAAAGTCAACACACCTAACGTCTGGCTTCTTGCTAGTTAATTGGAATAAAATATCAATTGACATATGAATTAGTAGAACAAAGAAAAGCTATAAATTGAGGTTCTTGAAAATGTTCATGACCTCTACTTTTATAAGGCAATGAACTATGGGTTGCATGTCTAGATTTGAAGTTGATATACTTACCCAAGGGTTGGGAAATAATAGAAAAAATGGTAAATCAGACTTAAAATCACAAGTTGCCCTTCTTTTACCATGCATATAAATTTAATTTGATTTGATTAAATTTGATATTTTGATCACCCTTGGCTGCAGCAATTATCCCACGTTAAAAAATATATGTAAAATAAAATTAAGGGCTTCTAAATTATTTTACAAATTACGTTTTCAAAGGAGCTGAGGTTATTCATTAGGTAAATTTTAAAGTCAACAAGCATAACAATCCGCATATTTTAGAATTAATAAATCTTCTACAAATCCACTTTGATATTAATCATGAAAGACTATTTATAGAAATGTGGGGCGACCTGAAAACTAAGCCCTAGTTTATCTATAATTCAGTCAGTGACAGTTAAGGCCTGTAATTACAACAGACTACTGTCATGTTAGCCTGGTTTCAGTCAGCCATAGTTCACAGGTCACTAAAATCATTTACCTAACTTATATCCGTATTTAAAGCAATGGTTTGAACATTATTAATTCAACTTGACTGTAGTTCTAAGGGGTGCGGGTTCGGTTGCCGGACAACACAAATAAATAAATGTTACTTCTCAATCTGCAATTATTTGTGCTGAGTCTGGTTGATGTTGTATTTAAAATAGAAAAGCAGGTATTTAAGTATTTTATCCATGTCTAATACCCATGACATGATTCAAGCCTTAGAAGAAGCGTTCGAAATGTCCTGGAATATTTATTAATTAATTTGTAAATATGGTAGGTATCTTATTTGTTATGACAAATAGACAAAATTAGGTTTCCTTAACGCATCTTATTTTGTTTGTAGACATTTACCTCGTTGCTTTAATTAATGGTATGTTATTGTAAATACACAACTTATCATCATTTAAAAACAAATATTTCGCTATACATTTATCACTCGTTTAAATGGGAATACACAAAATGTAATTAAAGACATGAAGTGTTTAGCACAAAAATATAAATTTCTGCCTATTAATAATATATACTTAATGTTAATAGAATCACCAAAATTAAGTACCAATTTGTGAACGAAAGTTTGTGAGTATACATAATTGTACATATACTTAATACAAAGTATTAAATCCTAAACTGTACATAAGAAAGAAAGAAAGAAAAATATTTATTTACAGAAATAACATGTTTAAATGTAGGCATATAAACAAAACATAAAGACTAATATAAATAATAAATTTAATAATGTACCTATTTTTTTTATTTAAAAACATAAGTTATTTTAAAATAGGTAGTTAGGTCATTATAGTACCCACAATCGCACCATTTCCCCAATCAGCCACCGCGGCAGAACTAAGCAAACTGCTTGTATTTCTAGCCACGGGGACTTCTCGCGAAAGCAATGAGCCTGTAATGCACTACATTTGAAAATAGTACCTACTCAATTTTACGACATTCTAAAAGGTACATAGTTACCTATCATTGAATGTCGGTTAAATATATGTATATGAAATTATGTTTGGTCGGAGTGAACTTACATGTTATATCTATTACATACTATTATTATCAATTACTAGCTTCTTATGATTACATCTTTTAACTAAGTACTCGTATAGAAAATAAATATAGACATAACAAGTAAACAGTTAAGTAACAGCTAGCGCAAGCAACACCCCATAGCCGTCACTGGTCTCATACATACATTTATATGTATATATGTTTAAAGCATAAACATGACTTTGATCTATAAGCCAGTGACAATTACGTAGATAGGTACATTTAGTTTTGAAGAAGGTTCTCTAAACTTCGCTATAACTTGATCAACGAAACAAAGCGTCCCGAAACTTATTGGAATTTGTATAACAATGTAGTAACAGAAGCTGATCAATAAAGACACAGTCGCCTTGTTTTCTAAGAAATTTCTGGTCTTGAATGGTTTCGAATCTACAAATTTATTTAATAAACACTGTTTTAATTCAAGCATTAAATTTATGGTGAATTGTTAGAAACACATTTTAAAGAGCCGCATTCTCACGAGTCTTTCAAGCATGATGTTCGATATATTTTAAATTTTTAGCGTTATTATAGGGCTGTGTGTGAAATGGCCTGGAATATTTATTGATTTATGTTAAGTACGGCAAAATTTAATTAAAAGTCAGTTATTTTTCGACCTTGATAAAGCCGGTAACGCCTAATTCTGCCTACATTCATCTTTGGCAAGGTCACAGATAAAACTATGAGATTAATGCAAAATTGATGCTCACGCCTGAATCACTCGTCAAATAATTGAGATTAGCCGCCTATTTACGCTCGTATGCAATTCAAGCTCTAATAAATGAGTCATCGAAATTAGATGGGGCTATTCAAGGCTCACTCGACTGCTAATAAGATTAGCAATTAGTCATTTGCTAGCTGTGTTTATGTAGGTACTTATGATACAAACAATCTAGTTACTGTTGTATATTATCCTCTAATATCACCTCAATTTTATAGCCAGATCAGTATTTTTTTAAACTGAAACTTAAAATAACTTTCATTATTATTGAAAGTGTACACTCCATGCTAATATAATTTTGCCAGTGCTAGTTATAGTTACTTACAAATCAAGCATTTATATCTATTAATGTGTGTCCTTCAAATCTAATCTAAGTTAACAAAGATGTCTGAGATATTTCTAACAGAAACATTTTCAAACGGTAGAAGTTTTATACGTAGGTAAGTAAAAGAACTTATTTTTTAGCATGAGTTAACAGAAAAATACTAATAGTTAGGTTGTTCTCATTTTATCTTAATGTGGTATGATCTTTAGACATTGGCAATGAATGGTCTGTCCCAGTGATTCAGCAATCAAGATACAAAAGACAGTGCAAGATAATTTCCAAAACGAGATAACATAAAAAAACGTGGTTACGTAAAATACAATTACAGAGAGATATAATTAATGAAAACACGCACAGAAAGTCCGGTGACGCATATCCGTTGTGAGAATAAAAAAAAACTATTGTAAAATAATTAATAGTACCATCTACCATTATCATGTAATGACATCGCTATTGACACCAAGTTAACATGCTAGTGTGCTGAAGTAGGTAATTAATCGTCTTTGTGTGAGTCAAGTGGCTGTGATCTGCCTTGTAGATCTTGATACTGATGACCTCTGGCAAATTATTTATTTAATGAATACTGATGGGCATATTTTCGTAACCAAGTGCAATTTATTAAGTTATAAATAAAAATTCACTATATTTTTTTGTTAAAATAATTGTCTGAATTGACAACAAGTGCGTTTCAGTATTCTAAGATAAGAGAGAGGTATTCAAACAAGACACAATTAAAAACGTAGATTGCAAATTCAGCGTTGATTTGAGATACCGCTGAAATATCAAGTTGGCATAATTACTCAGGTACAATGAAGATCACTGTTTGGTTTCAAAATAGACGTTATTAATTAATTTTCTTGTTTTATATAGTCGAAAAGGCTGGTTATTCTGCTATAAGTTGGATTGTTTTAGATCGTTATTCCAAAAGACCTTACTCCAATCTTGATAGCGTTAATAGTTTTAATGGTGAAGTGTAGTGTACCAGAAGTGGCGCGAAGGTCACATGTCGGAGTTAGTTTGGCAGCGCGTGTAACTTGAAATATACGTTTTGGAAGACCCTTTAGATTTATTGCACTCGAAACCTTGCCAATTGTGTGAAGTCAACACACAACTTCAAAGGGCTGTGTAAATCGGTGTTATAGAATACTTTATGGTTATCGTTGACAGATATAATTTGGTGAATATTTCTTTAACAATTTTGCGATGATAGCGAAACTGCGCAGCGTCTCGTTTAGCCACGGCCTGTATTTATCAGTGCACGTGTCAGCCACGTGAAAACAAGCCGAGTCTGCGTGTACTCATATTCCACTTTTTGGATTTTCGATCGAACTGACCGTGAACTTTACGATATATGTTTGATGCCACACAAAACGAAACTAGATCATTAACCAAGTTGAATTGACGAACCGACTATTAATAACTTTAAAAGATCTATATCGATGTTTGATTTAAGCTGCGTTTTATAACTTAGCGTGAAAACAGCTCTGCTGTTCATCCAAGAGCAAAACAAGAAAGAAATCTTACAGTATACGAATATTACAATGTTTCTAGTCCCGCCTCTTGGTAGATCAAACGCGCTAACGAGTGTCAAACTGTGCGACCACACGCAATGCAAATACATATAACCCAAATCAGGAATGCGTCGTGCCCGGTTTCCAGCATAACAAGTTGCATAACAAGCCGTGTTTGAGCCGATATATTTGCCAGTCTATTCGTCATAAGTAGGCGCGTTTTCCGTGTTTCCGAGCGCTTAGCGCCCGCTCGCCCGACGCCCAGTGGAAGGGTTAACGAGGCCTATATAGTTGCCTTCATTAGCAGCGGGTAGTGTTACCACTTTTATATACTAACAGACATTATTTTAATATAAAATTATTATAGTAATGTCTTTGTGAAAAAAGACTATACGCATATGTACGTAAAAGTGTATTTGTTGTTTTCTTAAGTTAAGTCCTATAAGCCAAGGACTATACTAAAGTTCGCCAGTTTCATAATAATGAATTAATTATTTTATTTCATGGTGAAAAATGACGTCAGTTAATTCGTTTGCTGGCATGGGAGTGGTACAGGGTCGTGACAAAGGCTGTAGACGAAATAACGCAAGAGAAGCCAATGAAAAAAATACCTATGATTTACGAAAACTCTTAACTACTGCACAGTCTTTTACATGGAATTTATGGGACAATGGTAAAATTAAAAGCCTGATTCAGTGTAATTATGGCATAAATAATCAACACAAATTGGTCAGGCAATTAAGTACTTTGACCCAATACAATAAAGCAATTTCTTTGTGCATAATGATGATAGATTAAAAACAACGCGAAACGCGATGCATATTTACGTGTCAAATATGTGCAGTAGTAAGTGTAGACCGTGTAAACATAATTTATTAAACATGGCCTACGTTACTTTACAAAACGAGACGACAGATTAGCATATCAAATGTCGTAGCATTTTAAGAAAGCTTTCTAAAATCTTGGCTGCCCTATTTGCGGCTTACGGATTTGCCACAGAGCCAAATGAGGGATTAAATCGCTTTGGATGTTACTCACCCCGAGCGAACTGGGCTAGGCGATGATTAAATAAAGTACCCGGAAAATGTTTTTAGGTTGTCGGCCAGAGCCCAGGATTATCTATTTTTGGGTGGATATAAACTCGGGACAGAATTAAGTAACCAAATGAATTAAGCTAACGAAGTGGTAAAAAATAAAGTACCTACTTGAATAAAAGAAAAAAACTCTCCCGCAAACTTCTATTCATCATCATCATCATCGGATGCCATCTTTATATTGAAGTTCAACTAGAAGAGGAACTAGAAGAAAAATAATACTTTCAAATGAACTATGCCAAACTTCTTCAATGTTTTCTAGGTATACATATAGGTACTTCATAGCCGAGACAATCTCATCTGTCAAACGAATCAAGCTACCTACTCGGGCTACTCCATACTGGTTTGTCCACTGATTATTATTTAACTTGGCAATACCATCAAATTGGCTCACGTTACAGATAAGATACATAGAAATGACAGCGTCATACCATAAGAATGTTTAAGCTCCTTATGCTGATGCATTGCATAACAAGCCTTACTATACTTTATTATTTTGTTATCTACTCTGTCTGTTCTGTACTCAGAAGCTCACAAAGAACAAGAATGATCTTAACCACTGTCTGTAGACAAATGAAGATCACACATGACTACTCTACATTTTGTTAGAGCGCGACGCGACACATAGACTAAACATTATCATCCTATCCAACTGTTTTATCTTGTCTTTTTTAACTGCAAAATCAAACAAAACCACCTTGGTAGGGATTCAAATCAAAAGACGCGGGTTCGTCTCATGCCCCATACACATGCATGGTCAATAGAAGTTCTATAACCTACTCTACCAACAACAAGACTGTGGACAGGGCACTATTTGTATTGTAGCTAATGAGCTGTCTGCTCTCTCTTTTTCCCCAGTTACTTTGACACATGCATATTCCTACTCACTACACCTACTAATACTAATTGAAGCGAGTGGTGGTTCAGCGGTTTCAGTGTCTGCTTTACATCCAGACGCACCTTGGTTCGAATCCGGCCCTACAACAATGACTTGTACTTTCAAGTTATGTGTAGATTTGCACTCGCTTAGCGGTGAAGGAAAACATCGTGAGAAGACCGACATGTTTGAGGACCACCATATCCGAAGACATGTGTACTCCGTGGAGGGAACTGGAAGCCCACCACGACGTATCTACCCAAGAGAATTCCCCTAACGATTTAATTCTGCGGGGGAGTCACGACCTTCAGTCATGAGGCAATACGACTCTCAGTCATGAGGCAATACTTTTTTTAAACAAGACAGGCTCACGCTTGACTACAACTCGCCTAATGTTAAGCAACATTGCAATGTACACTGACATTCACTTGTATCTCACCTTATCTTTGCTATTGAGTACGGCGGCTGCGTGCGGTGGTATCCGCAGCACGTAGTGCGCTCGCTGGTGTAGGGGCAGCCACACTCGCGCGGGCAGGTTGAGGTCGAGAGACGCGAGCTCGGCCCGGAGGCGGCCATTCCGCCGCTCCTTGTCGGCCACGGTGGCCAGACGACGACCGATGTTGGTTAGGGCTGTCAGGAACTGTAATGAAATAAGAGTTTTGTGAGCATATCTATACTAATATTATGAAGCTGAAGATTTTGTTTGTTTGTTTGAACGCGTTAATCTCAAGAACTACTGGTGCGAATTGAAAAAATATTTTTGTGTTGAATAGACCATTTATCGAGGAAGGCTTTAGGCTATATAACATCACGCTGCAACTAATAGGAGCGAAGAAATAATGGAAAATGTGGAAAAAACGGGGAAAATTATTTATCTTTAAGGGCTTCCGTTGCGTGCGCTGCGAAAACGGTTCAAGATATCAAAAAAATATGTATGAAAGAATTAAAAATATGAAAATAAATATGCTGCCCAAAATAACTATTCCACGCGAACGAAGACACGGGCACAGCTAGTCACTAATATTATCTGAATATATAAAACTCAAAGGTGACTGACTGATATAGTGATCTATCAACGCACAGCCCAAACCACTGAACGGATTGGGCTGAAATTTGGAATGAAGGTAGATGTTATGACGTAGGCATCCGCTAAGAAAGTATATTTGGAAATGCCACTTTTAAAGGGGTGAAATAGGGGATGCAAGTTTTACTTCTTAATGCGAGCGAGCGAGCGAACCCGCGAGCACTTATTTACTTATATCAAATCAAATTAATAGACTTTATTGTACATCAATTACATAAGAACAAAGTATAAGGAAAATATGAACATAAGATTGAAAGAAAGAAAAAAGAAAGAAAATATATTTATTGAGACACACACAAAACTTTAACCTATTTACTTACTAAACTTACATGCTAAGAACGTGATGTCCCAATACAGCCGCAACTCAGCCTAATGCTGATGGCACGCGGCCACCAGCGCTGATATTCTGTTGCGGCTGGCGGTGACGTCACACACACCAAGTGAACATAAAAACTAAATACATACTATAGATTGGGATAGAGGGCGGTCTTATCACTTGGAGTGATCTTTTCCAGGCAACTTAGCTTGGACAACATCGACAGAAAACAGTAACGCTGTATATGTATGGATGAAAGTTGGTATGGAGATAGATTAAACCCTGGATTAACACGTAGGCCTTATTTCCAACCCGGATTAACGCGAGTAATTCGCCGGGTGTCGTTTGTAGCAAAATCTAGTGAATCTGTTTATTTAACATGTTTATGTTCATGATAGGTGGACGAAACCATGCTGGTACAAAAACAAAAAGATATCAATACATCTATGGAACTACCTATTTTAACAAAAACTTTAGTCGTAGTTGTACTAATGTAGCTTTGGCATCTACCTAGTCCGAAGCTTTTAGTGGCTAAATGTAGTCTATAACAAACATACATACTATACTATACATAGGCATAGCTGTAGGTGTGTAGGTACTCTAGTTTTAATTACTCTCCCGCTATGTATATTAATACCTAGTAGTGGTTTGGCAGTCTGCGGTTACTGTAAACATAAACTATTGTTTGTATACGTAAATAAGAAATTATGTAAACATTTCCAGTTTAGTAGTAAGCCGACATATTTACGAAATACGGTCAATAAATAACGGTCTTCCTTATTTACGAAAGCAAGCTGTTAGACGTATAAAGCCTTTGTAAAAAGTCTGTCAAACTCTGACGTCAAAAGATTTCAAACGGTTGTAAAGGTCTGAGAAATTATAAAATGAAAAAAGGATTTCCGTTGTTTCTGAGAGTTATTTACATATAAACATTAATATACATTAACTTTTATTGGAAAATGAGCGAAAATAATCACGACCGGCAGGTTTCGAACCTGCGTATTTCCGATTACCGTCCGGAACGCCTTAACCAACTAGGCTACGGTCTACTAACTGCCAGGCACGAAAATAAATAAATAATGGTTTAGCACTTAATAAATTACCTCATTATTAATATACATACTTTTCACGACCATCTAAAAGATGTCATCTGTGACACATCTTATGTACCTATAGGTATGTATAGGTAAACTTTAACATTGTTTAGTTTACATATACCTACCATTCATGTAGGAAAATATTTAGTAACTACGAAAATTTTAGATTATCACGACTTTATGTTTCGATAAAACCATTTAAAAGTATCTACATGGTTATATCTCAGAAGTACAAGTTATATATAGCCGGTTATTTAGTTTAATGGTATGAATCAGGCAGAGTAGTTACAATTCAAAGGCCCATATTGCGGGCCCATTGTAAATCTATTAACTAGCTAGCTACTCACAAGTCTCATGACTGTATTGGTTATGTGTCACGAGACTAATAAGGCCGTGGTTACATCAAATCATTTGAATTTATTTCTTTTGTTATTGATAAGCTTGTGGTTTTTGCTACCAAGACTGTCCGATTCGCTAGCAAACAGATATTTTGTTTTGTTTACTTGCTATTTTGCATTATTGAGAAATATGTAACGTACAGAACTAGTAATGCTTAAAAGGCATAGAGTAGGGCATCCTGCAACCATTTTGTATAGTTATGAGCTATTACAAATGTATTTAAGGTATTGGACGAAGAAGAGAAGCACTAAATCGTGCCGAGTGTTCTTTTTGTAAGAGGTCATAGGACACCATATTTATAAATGTAAATAAAACAAATACATAGATATTTTAACATGACAGTAAAACATAAGACATGGCCGGCAAATGCGACATTGTGGTGAAAGTGGTAGCAATGAGGCTGTTTTCTGTTTATTCATAACACACTCTTTACAATCAGTTCAAACGGGTATTTCTTAAGGTATGTGAGGTGTACGTATGCTATTGTTACAAACTAATCTAGCATCTAGCTACCATGGCGTCATCGCATAGTCTGCATACCAAACTTGATCAATAAAGGTCAAAGCCCAAATTAGTATGACCGTGACCATATCATTGCGTGATATGTAGTAACTACAGAGGGTCTTGTACGCTTTGGCAATGTGTTTCGCAAATATTGTATAATCGAATTACACTAGTAGGTATACGAGATTTCAATCGCGAGAATTTCCTAAGTATTTACCTGGCTGTGTACATCTACTTTGTATTGTATCTACATATATAAGAGGTACTACATCTTTATAGTAGTCTGTGGGTACTACTTAGTGCGCCGAAAAAGCACTCAGACCCAAGCGTACCAAATAGTCCACTTTTATACTATGGTAGTTCAACTAACTATAGCATCTACATTCGAGCCTTTGAGACAAAGTTTAAACTAGCCAACCACATCAGGACTTTAAAAAGAAAATTAAGTAAGACATTGCACGAAGGTCGACATCATCAAAACCTTGTTCAAGTTTGCAAAATCAGAATAATTTTGAAAATATATTTCGCAAACTCACGGATTTTACCTTTAGAAAAGCTAGAAAACCTTATTTCTCCTGCGGTTTAAGTAATAAAATAATAAATAAATAAATAAATATTTCAGGCCATAACACAGCGCCATCTAGCCCCATACTAAGCTTACGCTTGTATCATGGGTACTAGATAACGGATATAATACATATATAATTTTTCTTTTGTAAATACATACTTATCATACATAGAAACGACCAGACTTAACACAAGTAATCACAAATTTTAATATTTATAATTACTTGTGCCATGCGGGAATCGAACCCGCACCCCTAGATTAGAAGGCAGAGCCACTACCAACTAAGCTAACGGAGCAGTCAAAGTCAAGTCAAGTGATTCAATCCGGCACAGTTCGCATCCTCAGATTACGTTCTCTGTGCTCAGAAAGCACGGTAAACTATCGTCTATTACTTCTATTAGCGTCAAATGATTTACAGAAAATTGTGCACAAGAAGATTGCCTTTCTGAAATACTTTTTGCTCCGATTGAAACATCATTGGCCTCTTCCGGCTCGTTGGCTGGCGTGCTATAATTTTACTCTTTGCTTTATCTGCATTCTTTGCTTCCGCTGAGCATAAATATGAAATAGTTTATTTGATTAGCAAATAAGTTTTTATATCAAAATGTTTTCATTTGACCGTAATTTGCATGATGGCGTACGATTGTTATGGTCTACGGCATTGAATCGTCGTCGTCTTTCACAGATTAAATACCTATCTCATATTTGACGTTATTTCTGTGTTCCTAAAACAATTATCTATCAGCAATACGTAATTAAGTGCAAAGTGGTACATTTAATATTGTCACTGAGTCAGAGGTAAGACGAGTTCAAATTATGTGAGCTCAGCTCAGCGTCTCAGCGGTGAATAACAAATATTAGTCATTGCTTATTTTTCAAAGACAACTGCTTTAGATCCGAAGGTTGAACTTTATACTATCTGATGATGCATCCACTACCATAGAGCACGTTGTGAATTACGACTATATGAATATAGATACGCAATGTGAATATAGTTAGCAATATACGACCAATTAGCATATATCAATGAACGATTAATAGTATAATTGATAGCAAAGAGAAGCGAGATACAAGTACTTTTTTTTTTTTTACGTGGGATAGGTTTACGTTTGACTACAGCCTGCCTGATGTTAAGCATTGCTGCAGCCTAGGGTGTAACACGTTTACCTAGAAAATACCTATTAACTCTAGATTTGAAAACCCCTGGATTGTAGTAAGTACTTACAAAAGTTAAAATTGTTAAGTCAATTGATTCAACAGGAACATGTATTCAGTAAACTATGCAATTTAACTTACACGCACTAAATATGTTATTATAACTTAGTGAAATTAATGTTAGCTAGCTAGTTTACTACGAAACATCTTCATTGTGCTCTAATAGCCAGCATCTTCACTGACAGTTACTGACTATACACATTAATCTTTCATACATTTATATAACTACTAGTGGACGCCCGCGGCTACGCTCGCATTATTTCAGGATAAAAACTAGCCCATGACACTACTAAGACCTCATACTACCTAAATACCATAATTCATGATAATCCGTTTTTACTTGATGAGCGTTTAAATAAACAGAGACACAGACAAACAGATAAACAGGCAAAATTTCGAGAAATTGATGGAACGTGTTTTGCTATTCATTCTCCAATTAACCAATCATTTTTTTTTTAAATATCTTCTATGTTCAGACTTTCGACTCTCTTCAGATTATATGTACAGATGACTAAAATATCTATTAGGTATATACATAGAATATAGAGCTTGATCATGTTTTCCAAAATTTAAAAGGACACACAAAACCCATTAGCAAATTGCTTCATTGTCCATCTGCACCCTAATTATTTAATAAGCAATCTCTAATAATCTATTTACCAAACATATATTTACTGCTATTGATATCAAATGACTCCAATTACCAAATAAACATTTACTAGCACTGCGTTCTAATTAGCTAATTTGAGTTCACGCCGTTTTAATACGCTATTACGATGATTAATTTAAACTAAACCAGAATTGAGTACCTATTTGTTTAGGTACTTATTGGAATGTTCTCAGTAATTTGATAATGAGTATGCATATAAATAAACATTCGGGCATTACAAGAATAATAATAATACCTATCTATAAGTAACTATACCCCGCGTATGGCGTATGTACCTAATCGTATAAAGATTAATTCATGGTGGTTTTAGAATGATCTACAACTTTTCTTTGTAGGTACTTACCTACCTATGTAATTTTTAAGATCACAGTGTAAGGAACGTACAAAATATTACAATTTTGTGAGAAATCCGTACTTACGTTATTTTTATGTACCTAATGAGGCAAGATCTCAAATGATTATGAATAACTTGATATTGTAT
Organism: Macaria liturata; assembly: GCA_964023185.1. Taxonomy (NCBI): domain Eukaryota; kingdom Metazoa; phylum Arthropoda; class Insecta; order Lepidoptera; family Geometridae; genus Macaria; species Macaria liturata. The sequence continues at coordinate 5,917,204 of OZ026816.1, forward strand.
AGTTGACTTCATACATTTCTCAATAACAAAATTCTCTTACATCTTCTAAATTTTCTAATAAAGCTAAGTATATCACATCTAAATCACAATACGTTATTTTCCAATTTTAATCCAAGAACCGTGTCGCACCGAAATTATAACAATTAATTCAATGATCACAAAGCAAAGGAACAAGAGGCTTAAATTGACAAAGTACGCAATTGTTTAATTAAGGATATGGATACGAACAAAGTACGGACACGAATGAATATTCATGTTACCTGTTATATCTGTGCTGTGGGTACATTAAATATTAAAATTCATGCGCCCTAAGAGCAGCCGTGACTAGACGGACAAGGCTTTTTAGTACGCAGGCTAATTAGACGGGGAATACATGTAGTGTTGTGTATGAGCTGATGTGATTCTAGGAATTTGAAAGGTTATGTATACCTAGTAGCTAAGGGATTGTGTTATTTTCGACTCTACTTAAATCACAAACGGATATCAAAGTATTTTTTTCGTAGGATGATTAATTTATGATATTCAGTTAAATGGGGGCGTCACCACAGGCGTAACGCGCAAGTTACTACTGTAGTACTGTGTGTACTGTATAATCTTTATTGTAACTCTTTGTAACAAAATAAACGTGAAATGTTTATATCATGTACAGAACAGATATATTTATGTTCATATGCATATCATTATTTTTGTCTATTTTGCTCTCAACTTCTTATCTTTCTTAAAAATGTATTGAAGCGTTGAACTTTGATTGCCAGTATTGGCCACAAAAGTAAAACGATACAGAATAAAGAAATAGTAGTTACCTCAACACACAGTAAGAGAAGACATGTAACTGAACATAAATGAGTTGTTGAACGGGGGCGATGACTAATAATTCGGTAGCAAAAGCAAAGCAATACAGGATCAATGAGTAATGTATTTATATTTATAACAGACTGGTCATTTAAATGTTCTTCCGTATTATATACGTACATAATTATAAATATAACTCAGGTAAAGTATCACCGCAAACGGTAATGTTTCGGAAACGAATGGGGAAATGTAAACATGGGGTATAATTTCAGTAATTTATGGCTTTGTAAAATATAATACGCAGTATGGTTGATTTTGAAATTATGCTAATAGATTAAATGCAGATTTATTATTGGTTTCCTTACACAGTTTATTTGCACTTGCACAAAATAGATTTAAAAGAAAAATTACTTTCTTCAGACTAGTAAAATATTGATATTTAAGTAAATATATGTTACTATTTATTGAGCTTGATATTTATTAATCATATAACTATGTGTGTGTGTATGTGTAGTATAAATAAGACCAAGTAAAATAAAGAGTAAGCAAAAGGTGACGTAAATGAATTCAGATTATGAAAAAAAATAGCAAAATAAATATTGTACGTATCACTGTAATAATTTACTAACATTAATTTCTCACATAATAAACTAGTATTAACGGTATCAAGAACATGTGTATTTATAATCAGCTACGCAAATAGTTATAAGATAACGATACGGGCGTCTGTAACTTTTACAAAATGTATAAATTACATTTTTTTTATAAATAAGTATTAGATAAGAGATAAAACAATTCATTTGATGAAGTGAAGATAATGAGCGCAATTTTATTCTGGTGTTTCTTCTTATCATTGCACGTACTTTATCAAAGAAAGTTATTCTTTCAAAACATTTATATAACATTAACCTATAGTTATATTCTGACACCGGTCTGTGGTCTTATAATTTTGTATGCTTTTATAGGTTACCTTTAGCCCAAATTATTTTAATTATGTATTTCCCGGATAATAATGGCGTGGCTGCCATTTTCAAGACCTTACGCGTAAAGTAACCACTGTAGCTCATAAACGGTAAGACCTTACCAACAAGGTTGGCCGACGTAAGTTCACATACACTTGTACATACAGTCTACTTTATTTAATGTCCTAGAACAAAGTTTTAATGGTTTTATTGAGTGGGAGTAACTAGTGTGTAGGTTTGAAACTTGGAAATAAACGAAAAGTTTGAATTGAACTCACCTGTATTTGAGGCGCTAGCCTGGGAGCTCCACAAGAACACTGTTCTCCACATAAACATCCATTATCAAACGCTCTTCCGGACGCTAAATCCCCTAAATGTCTTCCGGAGGGTGTCGCGAGTCGGAGCGCCGACGCGTCAGACTGCGACCTGTGATGACCTCTCCGTGCCGCCGGCCTAATCTCCTCAGCTAGAATTGAATCTCTCAACTTCATCGCCTTCGATCTCTTAGCATCCCCTCCGAAGGCAGTCAGGAGCCACGCTATCCTGAGTGAAAACTCTGCGCTCTGTTTACACCTGTGCACCAAGTACGGCCGCAGCACGTCTGCTACATCGCCCATTTCTATGTACATGGTTGCCAACTGTGGCAGGTAGAAATCCACGTCCTCGTATGGAAATGAGAAAAGTTTGTTCGCGAGGTACGTTTGCACTCCCGGCTCTTTCGAATTGAAAAGATATGAGATCGCCATGCTCATGTCGAAAAGTTTACTTTCAAACAATCTTAATAAAAAGTCCTTGTTTTTAGAGGCTTCGGCCGAGGATATTTCGTGCCTGATCGGTTCGAGGGCGGTGTCCGGTGGGTCTGGAAGTTTGTCTGTGTCTTCTGGATTCCCCGAGTCGAGGCTTTCCCTGGATCGGGCGGCGGCCGGTTGCGGAGGTCGTTCCTCGTCGTTTCCGTCGGGTGGGGTGTGGATGCCGGAGTCGTCGGAGCCGGTGGGCACCTCCGGCGGCAAGGCCAGCCTGGGCGCGGACATCTCCATCGGCAGCCGGAGCGGCACGCCCTCCGGCGAGGTGGGAGTCATGTCCTCCGGTATCCGCTGCAGCACCGAGTCCAGGGACCGGTTCCTCTGGTGGCCGCATCCCGCTGGCGGCCCGCTCGACCCCGTCACATGTCTGCGGACAAGGAAAATCACATATGAGATACCATTACGCGAAACTACCGAGCTTTCCTCGAGGAAAATCGCCCAAATAACCCTACAAACTATCTGTTTATATACGTACTTGTAGAACGGATCCTCGTAATGCTGAATTCCAACGACAATTATTTTTCTAACCATCTGGTCAGTTTAACTAGTAGCACTGAAACCCTAATCACTGATTTGTAACACAGAGCACGTTATTGTATTAGCCCGTTCACACAAACATAGCCGTTGCGCTTGAGCACTAGCGTAGCGTTGAAACAATGCGAGCAGCCTTGCGATATGGCATAGCGTAATTAAACGCGGGGACGTTGCGCGATCGCGGCGTACGTCCGACCTCAAGCCCGGCGTATGGCAAACTGCTTTACGCAACGCAGCGAGTGGACGCGCCGCGCCGCATACCACTCCAAGAACACCTCGTTTACCAAGTTGAAACAACAACTAACAAACAGTAAACAAAGCTCTTTCGCAGGCTGGTTGGAGCGACCGACTTTGCTAACCAGGTTTATGCCTTTTTTTTAGAGTTTTAGCGAATGCTGTTGTTTCGAAAGTCTGCCACTTGGTTAAACAGACGTACCTAACTTTTAGACAATGGTCGTCACCCTAACTATAAAATGCATTTGTTATTTCAGCTGCTTTACTGTAACAGATTTCGATTCTAATCATCAAACTTTCGTAAGTTTTATTAAATGATACTTAAGTACCTCAAAATATGGTTCCCCTTTGGTGGACCGTTAATAATTAATTTATGGTCAGCTAGCCGCAAGGCATTTCATCACGCCTTATTCCATAAGCCGCCAGGTAGTCTATCGCTTTATTTGTATTCATCAATTGATTACGATTGCAGTTCCTTATGAAGGCGGTGCTGTATTAGCTCGGTGCAGTAGGAATGCCAATGAGCATGAAAACAGTTACGCTCGTATGAATATTATTAATTTGTTAAGAAGCTTCCCATATGTAAATTTTGGTTCTGTTTTTACGCCGGAACGTAGACTCGGTGTCTCCATGACATAACGAGTACGCACGCTGATAGATAAATGAGAGAAAGTGGCCGATGACCCCAAAATTTTATCACCACTTTAGCCGTTGGCAGCGTATTGAGAAGAACCATATGCCAGTATGCAGCGGCGATAGGCCGGCACTTAATGCGAGTGCATACTCACGCCCTTAAGAAAGAAGAGGAAGTGGAAGTACAGGGCAATGATTGAGTGAACATTCCACGCCTAGAGTGAGCGATGAGAGAAATATCGGCATTTATTTTTGGAATGTTATCGGAACATATGGTGCGTCCTGTAACAGATGCGATACTAACTCTCGGAGAACTATAACGACCCGACATGAATTCCTTTCATTCTCCGGGCTTTACTGGAGCACGTGTTGATGTGAGTGCGTTATGGCAGGGCCGGAAATCTCTATTAGCAATCACTCATTCATCGTTAGGAATGATAATGATCGTTGAAAAACATTAATGTGCTCGATAAAGTAAATAATACATGTAGATAAAATATGAAGTAAATAGAATTCATAATATTATAACGTCATTAAACATGTATTACCTTACCAAGTTTATGTGTCGTAAACGTGACTGCTCTGTAAATCTCACGTTAGAGCAAGTAATGGAAAATTATTTCCCTTATGCGGATTCCCTGCCATCGTCGCTCACTTTCTACATACAACCACAACCACATATTTATGGAAATACATTGGAATAAGTGGCCATATAACTATGGACACTTATTCCAATGTACCTCCCGTAAATATATAACTGCAATCGTAAAGCGATTACAAATTGTTTTTATGATCAATCACTGGCTACAGAGTCCATTATAAATGGATCAGCGCCAAATTTTACGCATGCCACCCATTGTGTTTACTACATTATCCCACCACCAGTACATATTTTACAGCTTCCATGTCTGTAAATTACATCAAAGTTTGTTAGTGCTAGAAAGTCGAAAATTTACGAGTTTTTATGGTTTGTCTAGATTGTTATGTGTTTTTATTCGAGCTGATGGCTCACAACTCCAGCCGATGGATGGGCTATCTATGCAAATACATAGTGTTTTGACCTCGCGTGTCGAACGAGAATTATTCAACTAGCATTGTTGCATAACAGCAGGGAATCACGCTCAGGATTGTACGTCCACCAATTAAACTAAAAACTTGACACCGACTAATCAAGCCTGCGAATCGAGGACGGCCAACTCGATTGTCTTTTCCACCGTGTTGCTGAGGCAATATAAATTCCAATGAATTGGCAAGCCACTTAAAGACGCTCATATCAAATGGCCTCAATAAGTATTGATTTCAATTAGATGTTTGTTTAAACAACGTCTCGGCTGCATTAGTCGTCGTTTAGCACAACGTACAGCGTACTCCAAGATAAACAAATCTATTGAATGCACAACCTTGACGGAGATTTTGCGAAGCTAAAAAAGCAAATACCGAGAAACTCAGTAAAAGTGACTTGCTATTTCAGCTTTCAATAAAAAGCTGAATATCACGTCATGAGTGGAGATGAAATCGTGCAGACTCCGTTGAAATCCACTCTTTTACGTTTTAGTATATGTAATGTAATATGTGATCAAACGCGAGTAACAGTTGCTCGTGAGCTGCAAAAAAATGTGAAGGCCTCTACATTCACATGCAGCTGTTTGACGTCATTAAACGAACAATGGCGATTGATTTGATGGTTTGCCTTGCCGTATTATAGGTAGGTAAAGTACTCGTGCCTGGTTACGCATCAGTGAAAGCTAATTGAGAGGCTTCTGCAAACAGAACCAAATCAATCGCTACGCGATTAGTTCAACTGAAACTGAACAATCAATTATTACTCGACACAAACATACCTTATATTCAACGCTAGAGCATATAGGTACCAAATCGTATAAAAGTTAATTTTCAGTGTCTGCAGAAATGTTATCTAAAATTACGATCGCAACACACATTTTGTAACCGATGCTAGCGCAATTAAGAAATAATTGCTTCTAAAACCATAATAACTAAAATCTGAGGAAACGTGCGGAGAGTCGTAGTCAGTGGAACTTGTAGAGTAGCGAAAGTGAACGCCTTTCGGCCTTGCCTGCTTATAAGGCTGGCTATAGAAACGACTGCTGATCGCATTAGTGGACACTAGTTGTAGGCAACTTGAAAAAATTTAACCGAATTCATTGCCTTGGAAAACCTTGCCTTTACAGAACCGATTTAGATGATACTTTCACTGTCCCCTAAATTGAAGCATATAATTTGATGCAAAAGAAGAATAATCAAATTTACTACATAACTTATAGTTACCCGGGATTTCGTGGACCTACACAATAAAATTTAACTAATGTACAAGTTTTGAAGCCTAAATAACCAATTTTTTTAAGTTCTGAAAAAAAAAACACGTTTGTTGATCCACGTTTTATTTTAAAAGAAGTTAGTTTAAAACGTGCTTAACTAACTAGAGGGAGTTATCGATAGATGGAACTTGTGACAAAAAGTGAACGAGATTGTTTGCGGGAGTATTCTAACGGACATTTTTATTTTAGGACTCTTTGTGTTATCCATCCATTATAGTCCTTTTTGTAACGGTCCTTTGAACGACGGAATTAGAAACACTATTCTTTGGTAATTTGCGGGACATGCTTGTAGAGAGAAAAGAAATAGCTTTCCTCTTTGTGAAGCGCGTAACATAAATTGACTAGACTTGTTATTGTTTTTCTTGGATATTGTAGCTATTTAGGATTTGGCATTTAAGTAACTATATTAAATGAATATTTTATCAACTTTGTGGAACAACCAGAAAGAATAATTAAGGTAAATAAGGTATGATAGTTCGTCTCTATATAGTTGTCAAGTAATACACAAATTTTGGAATGCTAAAACTTAAGCATTTTTTTCTCCCTAATTAAATTTCAAAATAGCCCTTTCATCAGCCATGTACAAGTTTAACTACTAAATTATCACGATTATTCTAGGTACGCTGCTCTATGTAAATTAAGTACTTGAATCAGCGAAGCATTTCACACTAACTCCAGATCAGCAATCCAAGAATCGGATATACATTTAGTTACGTGGGAAATAATATGAATGCATACGAGTATGCAAGGAACTAGATACCAGAAACAGTTTAATGTTCCTGGAATTCTCGCGATGTCAATCCCATACATTGCTCTTTCTATTCTATGTATAAGCGAGCGACAATACGCTCACTAAAGTACGGCTCTTGTCTAGGGGGGCAGTTGCCTAGAAACGGAACACAAATGGAACCGATCAAAACAAGATAATCTTAAACAAGAAAACAACAAGTTGATGATAATAATATTCAGGTAAACAAACATGTTCTAGCAAACACTGATGTTAAGGTAAATACAGCATATTGCATGCTGCAAGGTTATTCAAAGGTAATTCTGATTCTAACTCATATCACAGAATAAATAATACAACTCATATTAGATATTACGAACAACCAGGACTGTGAAGACACATATTATTCATTTCAATCGAAAACTTCTAACCAAGTAAAAACCTTATACATTGAAGTCTGTTACAAATAAACTTAAAAATGTGTTGAAAATTCTAAACATTAACATTTTTAATTCATCAGAGAACTCCGAACAAAATTTTAAATTCACATGTTCTAGAGGCGCGCCTAATTTGTGTTTCCTTCTCACATTAATTAAGTATACACACGGCCCAATTTCACAATGTCGTTTTACATTACACAAATTAATATACCCAGTGGATGGTATAAAATAATTGTGAAGAAGATTGGGCAACCATAGCGTATTCTCAAAGCACCTGGACCGTAATATTGGGTTATGCAAGATATTTCGCATCGATGCGATATTAATCTATTAACTTATATTCGACGTTTAATATTCTGAAGAAGTTTAAATTATGTAATTCGCATCTCATACATAATTTATGTTTATGTAATCTTGGCTTTTTGCTCCAGTTCTCTGGTAATAAGTGCTTTAGATATCAATTCTAGAATTTCTAGAAGAATTATCACGTAATAATTGGTGAACTAAATATTACCATCGGGAGATCATAATTTTTTATGTCCTCGTGACAAAAAACTAATCAAGTTTACTTATTAAAAATCTTATTAGTTTTTAAGCATTTTACGCCAACTTTACAAGCTACGCGAGACGAAACGAATGTGCTTAATAGTTACAACTGATTTTTGAATAGACCTTTCCTCACATGCGTAAACAATAGATCCCACGTGATTTCTACCACGTGTACTTGAACAACAAAACATGAGCAGTTTTAACGGTTATTCTAATTTTATATTGACACCATACGGTGTCGAGTTAATCCAATATGTTCCATCCGACCTATTTAAGTACGTCCCTGATTCCGTTATATGGCTTCAGAGCGGTCGGTCTCGAGCTAGCTATAGAATAGATTCCAGTTATTGTATAATGATACGAAGAAGAGCATCCAACTGGTAAACAAGCTGTAGGAAGCGATTGGAACACGTTTTATGTGCACATTACTAGTAGGATCCCTACTAATAGACGTCGTTTGAGCAGTTCATAATGTGAAAGCTACGTGATCGTAGCAGAAGTCGACTTTGTTTCATGCATTTATCATTATCGCATTCGCTTAAGTTAGCCTCTTGCCCACTTATAAAACTGCAATAAAGTATCAACAACAGAATACAAGCTAAAGTATGACCTCAGCTATTTTGCTAATGACTTTCAAGAACCGAGACTGGTTTTGCGCTCAGCACCGAGTGGTACCCTCCCACATGCCACACTCAGCTAGCCATTTAAGAATCTTGTTTTAGAAAGAACACATATTGGATCGGATGTCTACAAAATCAAGAACTTGTCGACCTCCACCTGCGGATTTGTCGAAAGAGAGCGAAAGATTTATAACATGCGATTGGAAATACGTGTGACAAAATTTGCTCCATCGCAATTTCAAAGTGAATAAATTTTACTGATGCTGTTGTTTAAATGATTTTTCACAAGAGTGGCCATCTCTAGGTTTTGTTATAGAACTCATCCAAGCAACGTATTTAGGTGTAAAATTTGCGAGCTGGTAAACACGGTTCCGGTCAAACGAACCAGCTGTAAATTTAAAATGACCGTGAGAATCCGTTAACATTGTGAGGTTTTTCTGAAAATTATAATAACCAGGTATTTGAATACCTGCCATTGTTTTGTATCGTTTCTCATCCCAAAGCACTAAAATATAACCGAGACTGATACCTATACGTTCTGGATTAGATTTAAATAGACATCGTAACCCTGATTAGATTTAAATACCCTGCTAATGTATGTACCTACATGTAGAAAATAGTATTTTTTTGAAAGCGATACTGGTATCACAAAAAATATATTGTTATCTGTCATTGTCAAATCAGAATTCTTGTATTTTTTTATACCAAATTGTTATGTTTTAATATTTTTTGTTTAGTAATTGTTTTATTAATTTAAATTATATTTTAGGATATTTAGGTGTAACTTTCAGCAGGAGAAAGCCTGCCGCGGCAAGGATACTATATACAGGATCCTTTGTTATACCTAGTACAGGGCTTAGTACACCTACCAACGAAGTGCCTAAACATTGTTATTGTCTTATACCTAATATGCAATCATGTACGTAACACGTAAGTTTAAATAATAAAGGATTTATTATTTAAAATTATTATTATTTAACATTTACTAGGTTTGTATTTTGTATATTACTACTCAGTATAGTACTATTGTTTAGAAATACTTGTTAGTGCAGTATACATATGTGCAGATACAAAATTAACAGAGTTGGACAAACTGAAAGTTACACCAAGCTATCTTTTCCAATGCCAAGGGTGCAGACTACATCATGCGGATATTCACAGCTGTCGATCCAGCCACGGCGATTGGTCGAGAGGGCTCTAGCCATCTGCCGGATTGATTTCGCATCGTGATAAGTAAGCGAGCAGAAAAATAAACATACAACCAAAGTTTGCGGCGCATCTGCGTAATGCGCATCTGCCTTTTTGCCTTCGTCAATTCGAATCCACTGCCCCAGAATCCCAAATACTTTTGTTTCTCTTTTTACATCGACTTTGAAGGTTTTGTTTAACGCTCTTTTAATCAGGTCGTTTGTAAACATTTTGGATAACAGGAGGCACTCGGTCAATGAAACTATTAAGTTTAGAAGGTTATCTATTTGGCTATTTTGGGATGTTGATTGCGAACATATTGTAATCATTTATAAACACTCAAGCCTAGAAAATGGTCAAAAATTAAACTGTCAATTAGAATTAATAAGCTAATAGAGCTTGTTTCTACTCTCATCATAATCATAATATACTTTTAACGCTTCGACTAAACAATAAACATATAAAATAAAAAGTCCCGCATGAACAGACGATTGCGTTTCAATGAATACCAACCAACAATAGAATGCATAACAAAATGAGGTAAAAGATAGATGGTTCAATAGAAAAGAAGGTAGGAATTCGATTGTGTGGTATATGATGTTTCTGCCATGCCAAACGTGTAGTGATAAGAGCTTTGGAATAGGAATATGAACATGAATACACCCGACAGTAATATGTCACGAAACGATACCGGAGTTTACCTACTGAACTATCATTGTAGGTACGTAAAAAAATGTTATTAAGAGTCACTTTTAAAATGTTGATATGTTCTCTGGCTGAGACCTATTAAGGTCTTAGCCAGAGAACAAAAAAAAATAATTATACTTCCTTATTACGGCAAGAAACCGTGAATTCCAATGTGAAATTATATTTGTAAACCGCTCAATATCTACATAATATTTTATTGGGTTCATGCGGCTGCAGAATTATCATGGAAGATACAATCATTAAGAAATATATATAATTATACAACATCCATACATATTTATGTTGTACTAGCTGTGCTCGCGACTTCGTCCCGTGGAATAGTTATTACCATAAAACCGGTTGTAGTTATAATCGTAAAATATAGACATATACTGTCGCGGACATTTTGTTAGATCATTTCAAGATAAATAAATCTTTCTTCTATATTTTTTTTATATCTTGAACCATTTTCGCAGCGCACGTAACGGAAGCCCTGAATGAATATGAATAATTTTCCCCGTTTTTTCCACATTTTCCATTGTTTCTTTGCTCCTATTAGTTGCTGCGTGATGTTATGTAGCCTAAAGCCTTCCTCGATAAATGGTCTATTCAACACAAAAAGTATTTTTCTATTCGCACCAGTAGTTCCTGAGATTAGCGCGTTCAAACAAACAAACAAACAAACAAACAAACTCTTCAGCTTTATGATATTAGTATAGATTTACTTAACTAAGTTCATATTTATTTATAAGCAACGAAAAACGCCAACTAGCGTCATTGCATTTGCGAAGTTCCCAACCGCAAGCAATAAAAAGCGCATAAAAGGCTTGGAAATCCAAATTCAATAGACATCCAACTGTACTACTTATAGTATCGTTTCTCTAGGACACATGTCTTCAAACGTGAGTACAGTAGTAGGTACCTATTAATGTATGTATGCGTTACTGGCAGGTTTATCGCCGTGGATATAATACAAAAAAACTCTCAATGTTACTATTTATAAAGACAAAAGGAGCTGAATTACTAAAGGTCAGTCTGGGTCAGTGATGGTCGACGCAAGGTGATCTAAAATTCAATCAATTGGATTAAGGTTCGTCTTTATCGACCATCCCTTTTAGTTTTATTTACTCGTATGAGGCAGTTGGTGTAATGTAACTAGAAAACTAGACTTTGATCTACACTAATACATCATTTAAACAGTTTCAGGATGCAAACGGAAATAACTTTTTTGTTATTTATACACAGGTCATTAGAAAAATTACAGATTGGTTAAACAATACATAACATGTCCAAAAGCGAATAAGCGCAAGACCTAATAGTACTTACTTACGTGATTAGCTTTAATCTTCACTATTGTTAGCCTGACTCAGACATAGAAGCCCGCATTTGTCAGTCATAAAAACGTCCCTAAAATTAACTTTTATTAAACTACGTTAGGGGTCTAACTACAATTTAGGGAAAACAAAGAAATCACTTGTTTGTTGCACCGTTCATCAAGTTTTTTTTTCCTAAAATGTATTTTAGACAAAGGCGTACATTGTCTTCCGATTATTTTACAGAAACTTCTATACGTAGCTGAAGAGATCAATCCGAGCATCTTGCGCCTTTTAAATCTGGTAGAAGGTTACCCTTTCATGGCTTTTTGTTCTCTTTACAGAGTTTTTTCTGTACCGATACCTCAGTATACCGATAGGACCTATTCTATAAACAAGGGCATGTAGTAGTGATAGTTGGTACATGTATTAGTTGATGTAAAGTGTACTCTCGCCGCGTCACAGTGCCTCGTGTTATCGCTTTCCTTCAAACAATAGGCAGTTTCCTACACGCTTAAAAAGCCTATTTCCTTCCACCGCGTTAGAGGGCAATTAGATTACTTCCGACCAACACAATGGGATGTAAAAAATAGCTGTCGCGACGGTGACGATGCTATTACGATAAAAACTTATGTTTTATGTCATGTTATGTTTATCTATCGCTTATTCGTTGGTTTATCTTGGAAAATAATACATCCGAGTAAATAATATTTAAAATAATATTAAAGTGTTAGTACTTAAATATTTACTTAAGAACTTAATGACGAATTAAGTTTAAAATATACATATATATGTTCTATCACATCAAGTAACTATTGGCAGCAACATATAAACCTACGAGTTATAAGTTGGGCATAAGGTGCTAGACCTACACCACACAATAAGAGCATGATTCAATATAACACCAGTCTCAGTAAAATTACAAATTCTGCAAAGAAAGCTTTCACTTCCAAGAGGCTAAGATTCTAGCGATGATGTAACTAGTTTCTTTGATGATCGTAAGCGTAACAAAAGATCAGTTTTTGCACGATATACGGTCCATTTGATTTGCAGCCATCGAACCAACCTTGCAGATCAGTGAATTGCCACTTCCGAATTTGTGGCCTACAAACTAGTGCTTATTCTGTGCAAGAGCAAGGTCAAACTCATTATTCAAAATGTACGTTCTAAATTGCAATGGTGCTAACAAAACTATAACAGATTGGTCACACGTCATTACGTTTCTACATAATAGGAAGCAGTATCGATATATCATATCGACTAACAATTCGTTCATTTGCGGTTCTAGGTAGTTCCTGATTTGCGTCTAAATACACGTAAACTGCACACTATGAAAGGCGCCTGAACAAGAAATGCTAATGAGTCCCCGAGTCTCCACATGCATCGTGTGAAAATGTTTATTTGCAAAAATACTAACTTACTTAGTTATCAGGGATTCCCACACACGCATTCTATTTTTATCACCGTTGCTATGACCTGGCTGATAATAGGATGAGGTCAGTAACAAGTCGAGACCAAGTGGGGATCATTGCATTTCTGTAGGCGACACGGTCATTACGTTGGACCCTCTCATCGTGGGTGAGGGCCCCTGATTGATGGTTTCCGCCCATTGTGTCATTCCCTCGTATACACCACTATACTCCCAGACTGGCCACTCAGCCAGTTTAGCGTCGACCGTAACAAATGTTATCGACATTGCCTGTCATTCATCCGACGATGACGCAAGAGACCTCTTTCGCAGCTAAAAATATCTATTGTTTTATTATCGTACCGAATGGTTCTGATAGATGTAAGATGGACTTTGACTTTATTCTCGGTCATATAATTAAGTTTATCATTTGTCTTTCCCACAATAAATTTCTGTATCCCAAGACACTTTATCTACGTAATGATAAGTTTCGTGTTGAGCATAGCAACACTGGTACCATTCGCGGAATTTTGAACTACCTTTAGCCCCTCCTTTGAAAACTTTCTTACTCATTGGAATTTCCAGTACAGGAAATCGAATCAATACGAAGGCTCGCTATGAGGTTGAGCTTTGACCCACCCTTGTCCAACAACAGTTACTTTGGGGAGCGGCCAGATATTAAAATAGTATTACAACCTATTTGAGGGTTTCTGGGACGTCCCCATTTCAGTGGGTCAACGTACAACGCCCCGATAAATCATAACGGGTGATTACCCTTCAGTTAATATCCAGGCTTCCATTTATTAAGGAGCGGAGCTCTAATGTTTTGATACGCCCTGTAAACTCATGAAAATGTATGTGATTTATTTTCATGCTACACAACAGCATGTAGTAATTCATTAACTAGAAGTACTTAGGTGTCTATTTTAGCTTACTAAGCTAAAGTATATTTTTATGCTTTATTTCCCAACACAAACATGATATTGAACAGTAAATAAACCACAAATTCGGAAGGAAAGTGATTTGAAGAAAACTGTCCTACCCAAGTTTAAAATCACAAATCTGAATCAAAGACTATTTACGAAACTCACGACACGGCATTTCGGAGAATATCTGAGCCATCAAAGCGAAATAAAAACTCGCTAACACCAAAGTGGAAACGAGAACGTATGAATCAGCTCTTGAATATAACACCCGCGTTATCCACAAAGCATATAACACAAGAAATCGGCTCAATAAACCACATTACAGTTGATATAGCGCTTGGTGATGAAGTTTCATAACATTAGTAATGATTTCAGTGGAAACTTCAGTAAGTTTGTAAACAGATGGCGTGCATTTGTAAAGTAGCGCGTGCGTCATGAAACAAAGAAATATACGCGACTAGAATTTTGCTATTGTAGGTAACCTTTTATTTTCCGTCACAAAACACAGAGCGCAGCTGGTGGTAGAGATAAAATGTTTTAGTGCTTAAATAAATATCACGTAGTAAGTACGTCAAATACATGTTATTGTGTTACAAAATACTGAGAGCTATGAGGTTCTTAGGCTGCATGTTTTTAGCACGAAAATACTGTCAATGGCGTGTATAGTTAAGTCACCTGTACTCATCAGTATCTTTCAGAAATACTATAGTAACAGTAATGTCATTTCATTTATCCTTTAATTCGGAACTGAAGATTTGACTAACCATGTGTAGGTATCAAAAACTGCTTAGCGCACACATTTAAAACATCTGCAAGTTAAAGCAGATACGCAGATACTTACGACCTTTGTTTTTGAATCTCAGCTAGTAGGTAGGCGTAGTGTGTGCGGCCTCGATTATAATAAATCCGTGGGAAGAATCATTACGAGCCACTTCTTGCTACTGTCACACAAGGAGGCCCCTCTGTTCTGCACATTTGTGTTCCGTTACCTATCGTGAGATCGCTAATGCAGGCTTGGGGAGTAAAATTGACACTATGCTAAATAAGACAGCCCGTAAGGCATTTTAAAAATAAACATGAGTTAAATTAAGTAAGTAAGTAGGTAATAGACTAATAAATTAGTTTTAAAAAATGCGTTAGATCGTATAACGTAGTTTTTTATTCTATAATAATGAAGTAGTTACTACCTACTAGCAGCTCTTTACTAAAGTTATTGTGTAGGGTTGCATTCTGCAATTAAATTCATTGTAAGCATGACAAATTATTTGATTTCTCTCTAGAACCAAGAATTTACTCATTTAAGTAGAAAAGACTCATTTTTCTTGAAAAAGAAATAACATTAATAAAATATAGTCTGACACATACAAAATTTTGTTATTTTTTTCTGAGTTTTGCATTCGAATCCATTTTAGCCACCCCAAGAGCCCCATCCATTATGCGACGCCCGCCCGATAAATAGTCGAGAGCAGACATAAATTGCATACTCTCTCATCTGTAATTAAACACTGGCAGAGCGAGGAAACCGTGTTCGTTATGCGATCAACTAGAACTGTTGTAAACGATATTCTGAAACTAATCATATCTGAGTTACACGAGATTACTTTTTCAATCGAGGAAAGTTAACTTGGAAACTTACTGTAGTTTCCACTAACTTAGATAGGTATGGAAAGATCTAAACAAAGCAAGATAGATTTAGGAGCTTGACAGCATTAGTCTAGCAAAGTATAAGAAAAAAACATACATTATGTAAATATAAGGTATATAGGTACATACATACTTAGTTATAAAATCTGTAAAGGGTACTATTTACTGAAATAGAATTGATAAGTACTACATAATATGTAGAATTACTCTTACGAACCATTAGACAGTTTCGTTAATTTATAAGCATGCTCGCGGATAGCCCAAAGCTCAGACTCATTAAGTAAGTACCTACCTACTTATGTTAATACATTTACAAATAACTAGAGATTTCGCCGAACGTCCTTTGAATATTCGTACCGTACACAAAATATGTTTTTAAGTGGATGAAAATAGAATAAACTCTTAATTTTTAATATGTTTTGAAAGATTCGGCGCGAGGTAGATAATATACATAAGTTTATGATGTTTGTTTCGAGCGGTCTGGCGGGGCCGGTTTATAAAGTTAGATATGGCCGGAAGCTCGGTTCAAAAACCAATTACTTACAATCTATAGACGCACGTATTCAAATATTTGAATGGGCTAAGCTATGGGGGAGGTTTATCATAAACAAACAATAACATTTGGGGTCTATTGGACAGATATAAAAATGACCGAAGTCACTAAAGAAATGGGCATTTTCCTTTTTTTATCACGAAATAGGCTTACGTTTGACTACAGCCTGCTTGATGTTCAGCACTTTCCTAATATAATATTGTATGGCTTCTATCAAACTTAGCATTAATACTCATAGCAACCGTTTAGTACGCCTGCACTGATATTTTGTCTATTATAATGTGTTAGAGGAACTAAATATTACACACATACATAAGAATAGAAACACGAAACCAACAGTTTCCTTGTACCATATCATTTACATAAAATATAAATACCTCGTAACTACAATACATTTAGCACTGATTCATGCTACATTCAGACAAAAACGATAACAACGAGGAATATGGCACTAAAACGTAAACAATGCCGTCACAAATAAGAGACATACTTACTATACAATTATACATACCAATTGTTACATTGATATACCTACATTACATACATTGTTACATTTTCCTATAAAAAATTGTGTTTGTAATTAATTTTAACTCTTCGAAACCCGATACAACCAACACGACGGTTTTCCGGAAGAATGTACCTAACTATGAAAAATAAAGTGACTAAACGTTGTCACAACAAAAAATTCACAACATATCGAAAAGTAATACAATCATCTTATAAGAATACTTGACTGGGTCTGATCTGACGCTTGTAACCGGAAAAATCTCAGCGAAATCGAAAAAAAAAGAATCGAAAGTAACCTTATCAGATTACTAGCTTACAAATCAAAATGACCGTGAATACGATACTAATAAAGTGGTATAAAATTCGCCTATGTATAATACGGATCTCTAGTCTCTAACATCTGGCCATTCTCAAGTATCAGTGAACGTAATCATGTCACGAAACGACTACAAAAATGTGAATGATAAATAAACGACCAGCGGTCACTGAAGCTCTATTAATTGCTGGTGGCTACAGAAAAAGCAGTCTTATATACTAATGTAGAAGGTTAGAAATTACTCTATTGATTGTTGGGTCCAGGAACTCTACGAAGGGTCATGTTAGTTTGGGCGATAACTAATGCTAACTCGCTCAATGATTGCGGGCGTCTCTTGGTCGCCGTTGTGTCACATTCCTCGGCTACCAGGCAATAAAGGGTCAATATAACTCATTATCTCGAGTACACATGAACTAACTAGTTGAATAGATAACTACTTAATTATGCGTAGGTGCTATGATTCAAGCGGAAGTGACTTCTGGAGTTAACGATTATGGGTGGACTTTTATGAACAATCTGCTAAAGGCTAAATTTATCAACAAACAAACATATTAAACAAAATAGTTGCGGATTGCGGAAATCCATTGTAACTGAAACTCTGGAAAAATATATATAGTGTTTTTCCGCTGCGACTGCTCCTTAACAGACTTCAAACAACAGACTTGATGGTTTTTAGGTGTGTTCCTCCATATACCACCGCCACACCTCACCTCCTAACCAACGTGGCTTCCATGGATCTCAAGATCTTACCAACATTTATAAAGCAATGAGAAAAATGCCTTTAACTAATTAAATTTATTGGTTAGTGATGAAATTGTATTCCATCCACTTAATAAGGTCGTCCATTTATCTTATCTGTTAAACATAGTACATGGTCATTATCTAATGGAGTATCCTATCTACCTACAGATAAATTTCTTTAAAAGATAAAATAATAGGTAACTACTTAAATTGCACGCTTACTCGGTGTAGAGACCTTGTATTAATTAATACCAATCTTGGGTATTCCTATATAGACGCGTACTTGGGACGACCAACTGGTCGACGGCCAGTCGGACGTCCCAAGTACCGCTGGAAGGACCAGATAGAGGAGGATCTGCAACAACTCCAAGCTACCGAGTGGCAGGAGATGGCGCAGAACCGAGAGGAGTGGCGTCTCTTTATGTCGGAGGCCAGAATCCACTTTGGGTCGCAGCGCCACATTAGTAGTAGTATATAGACAGAATATATTTTAACTTCTTACTCATTCCTAGATTAAGAGAAGGCCATTAACATTCTATTTCTGTAACAATTGTTATTGAATGATCGATTGCAAACTAACAAAATTGTTTTGTTCGAGCTCAGCGACAGCCAAACGAGAAGTTAATTAATCATCCGCATGACGCATTGTATCATAACAATATGAAACTCCGCGTTTCGGATTAATCTCCGACGAAATAACGTTTACAAATTGATTTTATGGAAGCTCGTTTAAGCCCGGCTTCCGGAACACTAATTACCTGTAAGTGAAATTAATGCGAGCTTTATAAAGGAAAACCTTCAGCTGAGAAAATTTAAGCATGCCCGTGTGGAATCGTCAAGAGCCCGGACATAAAAACTAGTCTCACGCCCAGTTAATTGCCATAGTAAGACGAGTCGCGAAGATTGTCGATTTGTCAACCTTGTTCGTTCGTTACTGGAGAATGGCAATGGTTGACTGAAATAACACGAGCCAGTAGAGGCCGGTTTACGACGAACAATACGACACGGAAGCGTCTTGCCGCTTAGTATTCAAGACGAAGAAACCAGGACATCTCTCGGAGACAAACAGACACTGATACACGTGAGACCGACATGGGAAGTAAGCGCATTCCGCTCGGCAAGACGATGGTTAGAACGTGTTAACCGCTTCGCAGAGGCGCTTTCTCTTCATTTGCACTTTGCAAATCACATCACAGTACCTGCAGCGATGACGTCGAATACCTAGAGAAACATGAGAACTTACTAATGAAAATGATTACAAGCAAATCTTTCGCCAAAGCCTTAGAAATAGACAAACAGTATTATATTTAAAGCCATGTAGTAATAACATGAAGAAGATTGATGAAGGCTGTCAAGCAAGAGCTTCAGTCGAGTTCGCTTTAATACATAATCAGCGACTTTCTTAGAAAACTATAAATAATGTATAGTCGATTAGATTTCTAGTTTCGAAGTAACTAGCGGTGGTTTACGGAGATGTGGCTTTGGTTTAATATGTTGACGATACGTGTTTTTTTTAATACTATAAACGCTGGACTTAAGGTTTTTCTCCAAATGTAACATTTTCCAGATTACCGCAAATCTAGCTCATATATATATTTAGTTATAGAAAATGAGGTCTTTCTCCAAATGTAACTCATGCCAATGATCTACTTATATCAAACAACTAAGATCTTGATAGATTGATTGCAGAGAAGACTGCCGCAACGTGCGTCAAACACGAAGAGTAAATTCGCCCATCGCTCATTCCATTAGAATAATGACACCAACCACAATTTAGAATCCATTTTTTTAATGCGTGTTTGATGCAAGTATCTCAACGCCATAAAACTCGAATTCAACGTAACTCAGCTTCCAAACAGAACATCGTCGTTTGGAAGCTGAGTAGAGGTAATGGTACATGCCTAGGAAGGCGTCCGCTGCCTTTCGTCCGCAAAGAGTTTGTTCACTTTTACTTTCGCCCCCACTTACCTGGCGGCCGTTCACTCACCTGGCCGACCGAAGACGCCCTACATTCCTTCAATGTTTACATTATCCTAATAATGGATTTACTGCATCACTTCAATGTACACACTGAGCGAAACTAAACAGCAAGTAGTGCGTAAGGTAGTTTACATATCTAGGCCAGGCAACATCGTATTGTTTACGCCTGATACTCGTTTATATGAGCAGATTGGTAATGGATTGAATAACTATGATGATTTTCGCAATTTTGCCGCTTGAGGTGCTGGGGTAACATAAGGATTGTTTTTGTACTATGTATGACCTTTAAATACATGATACAGTCAATTTAATTTAAGACAACTAATAATAGTACGCCGAGATTGAGCCATGCAATTTACCAAACATCGCTTTGTTTGATTTCACTCATATGTATAGATATTTAAAAAGGACCTACTCAGAGGTTTTCAGGGCTTTCTGTAGTGTCTTTCTTGTATAGTAATGTACATTGTCTACATAGTACATTGGCTCTAAATTTTAAGACCCCAAGATTGTAGTAAGCATTAAACATTTTGCACCAGAAAGTATTTCAGAGATTTTATCCTCCTTACAAAAAATTGTACAAGCAAAATACTTCTTTGTTGAACACTTATTAACTCCCAAAATAGTGTCTTACCGACAAATTTTTGTACATTCAGTTATAGACAAAAGTTGGGGGAATCAATTCATACAGTTCAGTTACACACTCTCTGAAGTGAAGATAAGCCCAACAGACTGAATAAGATATGATATGTCAACAGTATCAACATAACTTCAGTGATATCCACCAACCACCAACTAGTCAATTTTGGACCTTAACTGTAGTTAAGTTCCAAAATTTACTTTATTGAATGTTATTCCCAATATTGATAACCACTTTCAATATAATTGATAAAAAACTATGTAGTTATTCTTGATAAGATTTACAACCTTTTGATAAAATGAACAACAGTGGAGAAACCTACTAGAAATGAACTGCTTTTGGCATTGATCTTTCGGAATGTACCTATGTAATATTGTAGGTTCTGATCTAGATTTTTAATGTCAAGGATATGCAGAAGTGGTTTTGCAAGGTATGTGTTCACACCTGATGCAGTAATTTTGTTCTGAATGAACAATATTCTATAGATACCTGTGTATCACAGCAATCTACAGAGATGCAGGTGGTTTAAAGAGAAGAAAAGTATTTATTATCAATACTTATTTGTTGTCATTTGAAGAAACTTTGGTCTGTTTGTCATTGATCATGTATTTACCTTTATTGCATAGGTACATATATAAATATATACACAGAAGTAATACCGAGTGAAAAAATATCAAGTAATAGTAAGTAAGTACTAAGTTATACAATGTTGTGAGCAACAATATTTTCTAAAAATATTCTGATAACCATATGTATTATAATAATATATATAAATAAATACTTCATAAATGATTAAATATTTCAGGACATCTCACACAGCACCATCTAGACCCATAAAGCAAACAAAGATCATATAAGACATGTTACTGTGTACCTAATAGGTTTTAACAAGCCAATTAAAGCTAGAGCTGCTATCAATATGTTAACTAAACGGTTTCCATTCACGTGTATTAGTTAACATATTGATAAAATGTCTCACAAAAGTTTTAATATTAAAACAGAGCTGCTATGTCATAGAACTTCAAATAGAATAGCCTTTAAAAAAAAAACTAAAACTTGTATGCCCCATGATAACACAATACAATGTTGTTTGTTAATTGGATTCAATTAGGTACCTAGGTACCTCAGTAGATAGATACTTACATCATTATTTTACCAACCGGGGAACTAAACATAGTATTATTCATATCTATAGGTAATTTTATATTGAGTTTGTAGGTACTGTTCCTGTTTAATACAGATGGAAAGTAGGTAATAGTTTTTCATTGCTCATTTGCCAAGAATGTCAAAATGCATGTTAAGAAACTATCGAGACCTCTGAGGTCTATCCTGACATGCTAATCAATATCAACAATACTCTGAGATACAAATCATATAAGTTCTTACACAGGTTAAAGTTAAACAAATCATGGATGTTTCATAAGGTACAACACCTTAAGATACATAGTTCAGATAACAAAGTCCAATAAGTGACTATCACTATTTTACGGATATCTGGTAGAAATATATTGAAATATTGTTGTTGTTTACCAAATGCAGAGACCCTTTTAAGTTATACTTATATTAATTTTTAGATATTCTCAGAAGCTTGACAACAAGTATAAACTTAATCATGCAGATTTTTTCTAGTCTAGGTAAAAATAAATCTTTTGCATGGTAAGTACTTAGGTACCTTGAATTGAACGATTTTTCATAGCGGTCATTCATCATAATAATGGCCAGATATAATGAGTAGGTATGAATGGTGCAAAGTTTATTTACCTGAAGTCGAGACTAAGGTTCCTCTGGTGGGTCGCAGGTTTCGGTGTTCGGGAGTCTGGCTGACTTCCGTGGACAGGCACATCTTCCAACATATTAGAGCGACGTGTCGCGTCACAACAGCATTCCAAACAGCCTCCCAGCGATATCACAAGGTAAATAACAACATGGCGTCCACAATATCAACTTTCAAATGCAGTCTTTCCGAGTTTCACAGTCCGAATCTATCTGATACAACAATATTGAGCCGCAGACAGATATCTCTATTGAATATTCGATAAATTATCAACGTAAAATCCACTTTTATGGCCCGAGTTATGCAGCAAATTATCGTAAGCCTTACCAAATAACAATACGTAAGGATACGAATTTCGCGTGCTTACTAATTCTAAATCACTATTACTAGATAAATTTTAAATAAAATGGCCTGTATAAGTAATAAAAGAAACAAATAGATCAAAAATAAATCGACGACACACCAAGCGAGGCGACATTTATTTTTTTCCCTTGATGAGGTTTTTTTTTTTGCTAATGTCAAACTGATTTATATTGCCATCCTAAAAAAAAAAACCTTCTTAAATGCAGAGAATGTCTTTGCTGTGGAAGTTACAGTGTTACAGTGTGGAAGTTCCAGCGTCTGTTCCACAGTGGAACAGACGCTTTTGCGTACCAATCAAAGACGTTTTGGATCGTAAACAGGTATACTATCAAACGGGGCTGTAGCCCGAAAACATCCAGCGCGCCCCGGATCGTTTGAAGAGCCTTCAGACGCAACCGTGACCTAAATGGTTGAGCTCAAAGGACATTCATACTCAAGATAGCTTTAGGCAGAACGAAGCCGTGACTTATAATGGGTCAGGGTTTGTGTTTATATGTAGATTCAAATAATGTTTTCATCAAATAGAGTAAATGACTAAATTTGGCAACATTTATTGTTATTTGAAAACTTTTAAAGTAATGGCTTCAAACGATTCATGCATTTTTCGAATTATCATCAGCATTTACAATTTTATTAACGTAACGTAATCGTATCTAATGTTGTTCGGGTACCACTCGAATATGGTTTACGAAATGGATTAAAACTACAAATGATTCTAGTCGTTAGTTGGTATAAGAGTGGCCGACTTAGGTGTTAGTTTTTAAACCGCCCTAAGGGCATCTGACATGGCTTAACGCTATTCTAGTAGTAATGTAATGAATTTGCCATGGTCATGGAAAAAATACAACTATGCCAAGTGTACTTCAGTTTTCTATAGCCATGATAATAACAAGGAATTTCATGGTAGGTAGTATATTATATAGAACTTACTTTTTCATAAATAATAATTTAATAGTTAACTGTAGAACAGAGAACGGAATATATTCGTAAATTGGATATTGGGTAAGGCAGGAAACAAAATAGTGATTTAGATTCATAATTTATATTTACAACTATTTGCCATTCATAAATCCATACTTCCATAGATTTATTTTCAAACAATTACACCAATACTAATGTTTTAGCAATAGTAAATATAAATACATAGTTAATGTGATAAAGGAAATGAACATCGTGTGTGTTGTTTAAAATGTTACACATTTTCTAATAAGATTTCCAAGTAGATAGATCTCTTTAGCAATACATATTGGTACCAATTTAAATTACTAGCATAAATGCATACAAAAGCTTAAAAAATAATTTATCTGAGTAAATTATACATCATAGTTTAAGCAAATCATAATGAGCTCCATCATGGTTTTGGAGAAGACTCTTGTGATTGTCTCGAGGGTTGCCGCTTGTGTACATTGGGCTTCCTCAATCTGTGGTAATTTGGCATCACTTTGCTTAGGAAGTCGAGTTGGAGTAACTGGGATGGTTGTTTCTCTATGGCTTCTCGGACATGGTGTTCTGAGCCCCATATGACAGTGTTGTCGGCCAGGGTCTGGGGTGCTGTCAAACTGCATGCTGCTCCTGCAATGTTGTAAATAGTAATGATATTAAAAGACTGAATAGAATAAAAAGAAACTGATTTGTACTGGCTTTGGAAATCATACATGGTCTTGTTTATGTACTTATTCAGTTGTTCAGACAATTTCACTTAAACTTAAAACAATTAGAGTCTAGGATATTACATTCTACTAACTTAATAGAAACTGTCTATGTTGTTTGTATTAAGTTAATGGGTAATAACAAATACTGAACATGTTGAACAAATAAGGCACTAACAATAGATTTCACAGACACAAAATGAAACAAATCAATCATAAAATAAACTTTTGAAATATTATTACACAACTAACTTGCAGTTGTTGGCTTCCAAAACATGATTCTATGAGTTTCTTTATAATTGTGTTGGTCTAGGTCTAGGGTTACTTTAATGAAGTTAAAAATTTGCCAGGTTTTGCATGAAATGTTGTTTAATTGTTTTTTTTTCATAATCTTATATCTATGGTATATTTAAACCTTTAAATGCTTTGACTGCTCATAGCACGGCTTTGTGTTTTCGGAGAATTAACAACATGCCAAGAACACAAGAATGTATTTTCCATACCCTTCGTGAATTGAAATTAAAAAAGGGGGCATGTATTATAAGTTATAAAATAAGAGAGCAGCGAATCTTACCTATAACACAGCCACTGCCAATCTTCACATCGACCCCAACATATGAGCGGCATTCAAACACGTTGCTCTCTCCAATGTGGCCGCACGGAGACTCCAGCTTGCAGCCCACTTCAAACACATTGTGAGCCCCTATGAACAGGGGTTTGGGAGGAACTTCTTGCTTATCACTCTTCCTGTAATAGACAACATTATTATATGAATTACAAGAACAATTGCAATGACTACAACAGCTTTTACATAGTATGAATTATTGCAAATAGAAAGGATAATAAAAAAGCATATAAATCTCATTGCTCCTTGAACAAACTTTGATAAAAGAGCTTGAAATAACATTATGATTCAGGTATTTTTACATAAATCACGTTAAGTGATGTGATAGTTAAAAGTAACTTTGTTAGAGTAAAGAAATAAATTTGTGGTAAAACTGTTCTGTATTAGGTCTAGCTAGGTAGATCTAGGTTTATTATCATAATGTTGACACTCCAGGTTGATTATTTAAAATCAAATTATGATAACTTAATAAATAAGTATAATAAATAAAATTAGGTGTTTTTTTGATGGTGTCAAAAAGTATGAGTATATTATAGTTGATACTGAATTACCATTACCCCATGGTAATGTTACAAGGCCCTGAAAGTAGATACCAAAGATATCACATAACTTACCTGTGAATGATTGTAGAATACTCCTCAATCAAACAGTATTCAGCTATTATGATGGGCCCTCCTTCAGCGATGATTGTTACTCTCGGATGAATAACAGTGCCTCCTCCGATAGTAATATCCCCTTCTAGCGTACAGTCTTCACACACAGTGGCTCCAGGAAGTATTTTAACGCTGAAATATGTAAGAGAAGGAATAAATTATACATTCTTTTAATCCTTCAATGATGACTTCATAGCTTGTAGCCACGACGATAATACTCACTTGTGAGACATGTTATTGGTATTCTTATTTATAGGATATAGCTTATTACAAGTACCACCGACAAAATTATTAATTAATTGAGTATTTTTGTAATAAATTTGTTTTTCGTAGGTTTTTTTCAACTTTTCATCACAAGAGATGGATACATTGGATACGATTTAGACGTTGACTTATGTTTTTAATTGACATTTGTTTCCACGATGGCCAAAAATTGGCCATCGCCATTGATCTCCATCAGTACAAGTACTGATGGAGATCAATGGCCATCGCTGATACAGAAAGCAAAAAAGGGGGAAAAAACACTCAACTGTGCAATTTAAAACCACCGTACATATCGATATTTAACTTAAAATTTCTCAGTTTGATGGCCTATCTTCCCACTTGACATTGGCAGAATTGCGAAGTCAAATCTTCGCAAAAAGCACAACAAAAAAAAAATGCCCAAAAATGACATTGAAATCTCTGAAATTTATATACTTAATCATTTCCGTTGCTTTGTTTGTTTACTTTTAGAACTTTTCGCGATATGGAAATTAATTTCAATTTTCCTTTCAAACCATACGCTATACAAGAAAAGTTCATGAAAGAGCTGTACACCACCATCGAAAATAAACAGTTGGGAATATTTGAAAGTCCTACAGGCACGGTAAGAACTCTTATTGTAGGTTAGTTTAGCCGCCAAAATGTTTAATGGTTACCTACTAAAACAATTGAAACAAGTGAAATTACTTTATTTTGCAGATATTCGCAGAATTTTCACTTTGTCTGTCTTATGTATAATTGGCTTTCGCCACGGAATAGTGATTTTTGGCGTAAAATATAGCCTCGAGTTGGTTATTATATAGACAGCCTTCTGTTTTGAAGAGTAGGTACCAACCTATACTATAAGTAAATCATAGTGGTCACCGAATAATAGTATTTGTGCAATATATTAAAACTGTAACTGATCTTATAAATGCAACATAGCACTAAATAATCAACAACTGATTTAAATTTCAGGGAAAGTCATTAAGTATCTGCTGTGGGGCTTTACAATGGCTCAAGGACAATAACCAGAAAACTTTGGAATCCCTTCAGAATGAAATATCTAAATTAAAAGATGATATATCAAACACTGCAAGTAAGTAGTATTTAAAAGTAGAACTAAGATATTTTTTTGATCTTTATAATGTTATGAAAGTTATTTATTCATAACTACTCACACACATAAAATTTTCCAAAAAAACAAATGGCATGTGCCCCGAGGTATTAGGGCATAGCAGGAGCAAATTAACTAATTATTTATTGCATGTGGCTATTTTTTTAAATACATAAGTATATTATAACGTTAATTATGTCTCAATCAATGTGGTCATTTGAGCACACATCAATAACCTTTTCATATAATATATGTTTACCATAGCCCATATACCATAGTTTGGATAAAATCATCATCATCATTTTTGTTTCATGACCGAAATTATATTACAGACAGTGATAACTGGCTGGAAGAAGAATATGAAAAAATCAAGAAAAACCAAGCTCTACTCTCATTGCAAACTAAACTGGAAACTATAAAAAAACAAACAGAATTTTTGAATGAATTAAGAAAACGAGTTGCAAGACAGAAAGCTAATGTTGCAAATAAACAAGATTTTTTCTTTGTAAAGGACAAGAGTAAAAAAGAAGTTGGAAATAAAGAGAATCTCTTAGAGGCAGTTGAAACTAAGGAGAGTGTAGACGATGGAGATCTTATCTTGGATGAAGTAGATGAAAACAAAGATGAGTCGGATGAAGAGGTTTTGGAAGACAGTGTGGATGAGAAGGAAACTATAAAAGTTAGTACTGATCAAATAAGCTTACTGGCTTTAATTGCAAAGATTTGATATGATATCACATTTTTAATCTACACTAGTTTAGTACTACAGTAGGTTAGTGACTATTTTGCAATATTTTACTGATTAACACAATAACAAGTAGCCTTATTTAGTTTCAATCCTACCATCATGTAAAGTAACTTGAAAACAACAATCTAACAGGACTAGGAAATGAGCCATATCATAAAAACATATTTGTTTTTTTCTTAGAAATTAAAAAATTTGCTACCCTATACATTTTGTCAAGAGGCGATAAACATTGACTATATATGTAAAATAAAAGACAAAAAAAAGAAGACAAAGTGAATATGTTAGAGAAAGTGTGTTTGTTTATTGGACTATTTGTTTCTTTATCAGTTTTTTTTAGTTGATTGTTAATTTTTTTCCACAGATATACATAAGCAGTAGAACACACAGCCAGCTCTCTCAGTTTATAGGTGAGATCAAGAGGACTGCCTTCAACGAGGACACCAGAGTAGTCACCCTGGCTTCCAGACAACACTACTGTATTAACTCTGATGTGAACAGACTGAAGAATGTTCATCTTATTAATGAGAGGTAAAGTATAAGTATAGTAGGCAATCTTCTTCTTCTTATCGAATGAGAGTGGCCAACTCTGGTGTCGAGAGTTTTCAAACCGCCTTAACGGCCTCTGACATGGCTTAACAACTGTGCTACTAGACAAACACACAAGAAAGCGCCCAAAATGGAATGCAACTTTTCGGTCACCCATCCAAGGACTGACCGTGTCGACCTTTGCTTAACATTGGTAATCGCATGTGATTGCCTCTGTTAGCCGAGCTACGGGCGTTTCAAGGCAATAAAAATACTATTCATCTGATATTACCTTTGCTCTTTATATGTGGGTGGATGGGTCTGACATCCACGCCAAAAATAACTAATGTATCATCTGATCTACACAAGCTCACAGGCTGTACTCACATAGATTGACCACATCAACTGTTGGTTTAGTTATAGTTATAAATATCCCAGTAATTTGGCTATGAAGCTTATAA
This sequence comes from Macaria liturata, assembly GCA_964023185.1. Classification (NCBI taxonomy): domain Eukaryota; kingdom Metazoa; phylum Arthropoda; class Insecta; order Lepidoptera; family Geometridae; genus Macaria; species Macaria liturata. Next base: position 5,945,895 of record OZ026816.1, read on the forward strand.
CTAGAAACCCTTCTAATATTGAAAGTGTCTAATTAATCACAAACTTTATTTTCCAGGTGTCTAGATTTACAAAAGTCTAAAGCCAAGTCTACATCTGTCGCTGACGACGGGAAAGTCGTGAAGAAGTCTAAAACTAAGTCATGTTCAGCTTGTCCATACTACAACCAGGCAAATATAACGAAACTGAAGGAGAGGATGTTGGTGGACATACTTGATATGGAGGATTTGGTCAAATGTGGCAAGGAGTTGAAGGCTTGCCCTTATTATGCTTCTAGAATGGCTTTGGATGATGCTGAGGTAAGGATCCATTTTTTTTCAGTGTTCAATATGTTTAAGAGATCTTATGTATATTAACTAATAAGCATTTAAGTAAGTCAAGTAAGTTTTATCTATATCTTTTGTGTAAAGTAGCAACCAGTGTTAAAAGATTCTCTGTGTATATAATAGGCACAGGACAAGAGAAAATCAGGCAAAGAAATAGTCTTTTCTGAGATAGAATTGCTTTATATTATTTGAAGTGGGTGTGATGATTAAAAAATAATTTATTTTAAAACAAACGAAACTGTGTTCAGACCATCACATCATCTGAAGAGACACTCACATATTGGCCTTGTAGGTCTGAACTGTAGGCTTACCTGAATTGTAATAAAACTACCCAATCAAACTAAGTTCTTCATATCCTCACAGATGGTGCTAGTAAGTCACGCCGGCATAGTAAGCGCGGGCGCACGTTCCGGAGTGTCCCTCAAGCTGCATAACAACATTCTCATCCTAGATGAAGCCCACGGTCTCACAGCAGCATTAGAGAACGCCCACTCAGCACCCGTGACATTCAAACAACTGACATCTGTGAAAACTTTCCTGCAATTTTATGTGAACAAGTATCGAGCAAGGTTGAGCAGCAAAAATCTGCTGTCGTTAAACCAGATCAGCTTTGTGGTTGGGAAATTGTTGGGTAAGTTCATTACTAAACGAAATTTATAATGGTAAAGGTTCGGTTTCTATTTTTTTTTCTATCCTTGTTGACACAACTGAACCCATTTAGATAAATTTTGGTAGGTACTTATGGAGACAGACTTTGAAACACCACATAGCTTAGTTCTGATAAATTACAAAACCATCCAAAATATTCTTTTGAAAATGGTCTGTCAAAATAAAATACCTGGTGGTATTTTGTATGAATAATTATACGAAAAATTCCACCTAAAAAATATATATGTAGACCTTATTTTCTCATTTTGTTGGTTTAACAACCTGTTTTCAACGTGCTGCCAACTATTACAATAATTACAGGTATGATAAAACCCAACCCAAGCTCCAACCAATCAGAAACTACCATCTTTACGGTGGAAGATTTTGTCATAAAAGCAGAAATTGATCACATGAATCTGCGGCCTCTGGTGGAATTCTGCAAAAACACAAGATTAGCTCCAAAACTACATGGTTTCTCTATGAGGTACAGTCAGCAAGCATTGGAGGAAGAAATAAATAAAAGTACAGTCAGCAAAAAAAGCAACTTCCAGGCGTTTCTGAGTAATATTTCGAAGAAGAAAGCTGAAGAGGTTGAAGAGAAAGTTGATGAAACTAAATTGAGATCCGCAAATCAGGTAAGTTCTAACAGAGCCCCGATTTAGTTTTGATACATATAACCTAATCTGCTAGAGGTCACTTTAGCTAGAGGACTTCCATACGAAATTTTATCAAAATAGAATGAGTAATTTTAGATAAAAAATTAAATTCAAAGTAAATTAAGTAAGATAACGTCAGTAACGTGCAAAAACACATCTTCGGGATTATAATTCATATTAGCAAGTCCCGAAGCTAAAAATGACGTAATTAGATCAATGCCTACATTTTGTGCATGTGTGATTGGCGGATATATCAAATAAATAAATAAATATTCCGGGACATTTCACACAAGCAAACGCTTGTGTTATAGATAACGGATATCATACCTAAATATTCGACTACTCTTCTGAAAAGTCCTTATTTTTTCTTTCACAGGCTCCAACAGAAACCTCAGCGGGCAGTGGTCTGTACGCAATAGTCGAGTTACTGTCCCGCCTGTGCGAGCGGAGCGCCAACGGTCGAGTACTAGCTTCCAGTGCGGAGACACTACTCAAGTACCTGCTGTTGAACCCGGCGGAACATTTCGCACAAGTTGTTAACGAGTGTCGATCTGTAAGTATTTTTTAAATAGTGATTTCTTGTTTATTGTAATAGTACCTATTCAATGAAAGAAAGATACATTTCTAGAAGTATTACAGTACAGGTAACTCGAGGACATTGTCTCTTCCGTCGAAGGATCTGAAAATCAGGCAGGCGTCAAACGCAAACTTATCCCACGTAAAAATAAAACGTTTTATATGTAAAAGAATTAATTCTGCTAAAATTCACGGCCCCCGGTAATGATTAATTAAATACTACTTCAAGAGTAGTATAAAATAATAAAAATAAAAAACTTTTATTTTACTTAACCGTATTGCAAACAGAGTTTCTATATTTGGTTAGTTATTTCAATGCTTATGTTAGATTTATATTACTTAGAATTTAGAATAATTTTTTATCTTTCACGGTGAAGTACCGCCCTTGGCGGTAAAAGCCTCCTCCAATTTTCCATCTTGTAGTAACTATCCGACCCGAGTGTTTATTTATATATTCCATCAAAATGGTATTATTTCAGACGTGATTGTGCCTGTAAAACTTCAATTAATTCACTCTGTTACCATTGTACTTTGTATTTGTAGTTTTTTTTCTCTCTCAGAGATGGCACTAAAGCTGCGTATCCTTGAAAACCAGTTTTATCCTTGAAAATAAAAAGTGAGATATTTTACAATTAAATGAGAGATATAGCATGCTATTGTTGAATTATTATTTTCGTTGGCATATTAATCTAAATATACTGTTTCGATAGCCAGTTGTATGAATATCAAGTTTAAATTTTCGATGATGTTGGAGGGTGGTGGTCAACAACCCCTCCGCGGTGACCAACCGTTCTGGGGGGGATACTGTATAGTTCTTTCTTCTTTTATAGTATTGTTGATGGCGCAGTGATCGTTGTATGGGTTTGAAAGGGCGGAGCTAGTTACTATTCTCCCGACGACTCTCCCGACAAAATGCTGGTCGTAGGAACCGAGTGTTCTGTTCGTTGGCTTAGATATTTAGCTATATGGAATTGTGAGAGCTGGTATTTTTCTTGCCTTTCTTGGTTTTACTTTTTTTCACCTCTTGGATATTTGACACTGACTTGGAGTATTCTTCAGTTTTGTATAGACTTCCAGTTTGATTAGGTGGAGTTATTTCTAGCTCTCGTTTTTTTCTGTCCCACGGTAGATCTTGTTGTGTAACTTCTATGTTAGTCGTGGTCTCATGTACTATTAAACGATCGTATTTAATAAACACTCTTTTCCCTTCTTTCCGTTCTTTTTGGAGTTGTTCCTGTAATTGTTTTCGTTTTTCTAAAATTTGGGGAGGATAATCTTCTTTAACATATACGTCCTGGTTTTTTAATAAATGTTTATTTTTCAAGACAGTTAATTTTTTACCAAATGTTGTGAAGGTTACAACGATTGGCCTTATTTTTCCTTCAATTTTTCTGCCCAACCTTCTTACAAATTCTAAATCATATATTTGACACTTTACTTTAAGGTCATTCTGTATCATATTAATAATTATGTTTTCCAGATCTTCATATGATTTTTCACTTTCTTGTATAGCGAAAAAAATAATGTTTTTCAAACGGGCTTGTTTTTCTAACATTAAAATTCTTCTGTTATGGTCTAACGCAGTATTTTTAAATTTTTCTAACTCTTCGCATATTATACCAAGTTTTTGATCAGTATGTTCATTCATATTACTTGTAATTCTAGCTTCCAGGCCAGTAAGTGATTTTTCCTGGTCTTTGTTGATATCAATTCTTAGAGCTTGTAGCAATTGTTCCATGTTTTTCATATTAGTGCCCTCTGTTGGTAGATAGCTGTACTAGCCGTGTTTATCGGCTTTTAGACTAGATGGCGCTTTTATTAATGTTGTAGTGGCAATCAGTGAATGATTTGTATTTTTGAGGTTGTTTTTAATCACAAAATTTCCAATTCACTGCTTTCTCCACTAACCTTTCTAAATGCTTAATCCTTTAGCCTGTTAGTCTTGGTTAAAGAGTAAGGTCAAGAGTAGTACTAGTGTTATAATGGGTTTATAATGCGGATAAGAACGAGGTATGGTATGCTATCACTGAGTGTTTGTATGTAATGCCTTATGTGTTCTGTAATAAATATATCTACAGGTCGGTGATAAACTGGCTTATAAAATATTCTTGAAGCGTTGGAATAGGCAAACGTGAAGTTTACTTTCAAGTTCTTATCCACCTTATCTTGATACTAGCTGTGCCAGCAACTTCGTCCGCATGGAATAGTTATTACCATAAACACGGTTCTAGTGAGTTAATCTTAAAAGATAGACATATACTGTTTCATACATTTTGTTAGATCATTTCAAGAGAAATAATTATTTCATACATATTTTTTTGATATCTGGAACCGTTTTCGCAGCACACGCAACTGAAGCTCTCAAAGATGAATAATTTTCCCCGTTTTTTTCACATTGTTTCTTCGCTCCTATTAGTTGTAGCGTGATGTTATATAGCCTAAAGCCTTTCTCGATAAATGGTCTATCCAACACAAAAATAATTTTTCAATTCGCACCAGTAGTTCCTGAGATTAGCGCGTTCAAACAAACAAACTCTTCAGCTTTATAATATTAGTATAGATTAGATTTTGTATAAAAAAGTGAACCTCGTATTTTTATTTCCAGGTGATAGTAGCGGGTGGTACAATGGAACCGATCGGCGAGTTCAAGTCTCTTCTGACTCGCGATAAAGATGATAACTCCATCAATGTGGTGAGATGTGAGCACGTGGTACCCCCCGACAATGTGCTGGGCATATGCATCTCGAAGGGACCTACTAATGTTGCGCTCAACTTCTCATATGAGAAAAGGAAATCTAAAGAATTGGTATGTCAAATTTATTTACCTTGGTTTGCAACGCATAGCTACCTACCTGCATATATCAACTCTTGGCGTAGCCATTAATATTTTTTTCATTAACATAAATGTATATCTCTGTATATCACACAGTACTGTACTGTGTGTGTACTGCTACACTGTATATCTCGATGAAAAAAAAATAAAAATATACACACACATGTATTTGCAAATACGTATGCAAATTTCAATTTCAAACGTTCGATCGAATCGCCAACATACAAGAAAATCTACATAAAAATCAGTCCAGTTGCTTTTGGGATCAGACATATCTACAGAATTTAAAATACCTCTCTGTCTAAGCCACATGTTTTCAGTGGGAACATAATATACCTACTCGGTCAAGCATTGATGTCTTTTACCTCAATTATATTATTCCCATTTTTCCTCTTCCTAAGTAGTTGTAATCCTCACTACGGAAAGTCATAATTTGCAAAATAATTCAACTACAAAGAAAGAGAGAGAGAGAGAGAGAGAGTAAGAGAGTTTTCTTGAACTTTATATCTTCCCACATAATTAATTTACTAAACACTAATTAATTTACTAAACTATTCCAGCTAAGTGAAATAGGTAGAATCCTGCGCAACATCTGCAGCATAGTTCCCGGCGGCGTGGTCTGCTTCCTGCCTTCATACTCATACGAACAGACTGTGTTCGAACATATGTACAATAGTAAGGTTATTGAATCTATTGCCAAGAAGAAAACTGTGTTTCGGGAACCTAAGTCGGCTTCTGAAGTTGATCAGGTACCTACTATAATTATTTATTTTTGATAGACTGTTCTGCTAACTACGATTCAGGGGTTCTAATATCAAGAAAATAGGTAAGCGTGTGACATACCAAGGCTGCAATCATCTGGCTCATAACATTTGCTACAGGTATAAAAATTTGTCATGTTTGTTTGTGTGAAACAAACAAATGTGAATATGGTTGAGCGGAAAAACTATCTTTTATTTATCTTTGATTATAGTTATGTATCTCTTATTGGTCTGTGATTATAGTTTTATTAGTTTTTTATTTATGTTAGACTCTAACTAGAGAAAGTACGAGAAGCAAAATACGCAAACCAGTATAGCCCTGTTAATCTTGTCCTGATAGACCTTCTTCTTGTACGTTGTCTGTTCTGTTGTTCCTATGTTTAATCTAAAAAGAATTTAAATTTTTGTTTTAACCTTATTAACAGGTGCTACATAAATACGCATTGGCTGTGAAAAACAAGAGTGGTGACCAAACTGGAGCATTGATGTTGAGTGTGGTCGGGGGAAAACTTAGTGAAGGACTAAACTTCAGGTAAGTGTTTTACATACCTAAATACATTTGAACATAAAATTATGAAATCTTATAAGAATACTTTTTACGTCTTTTAGAATAACAGATTATTTTGTAATGGGCCACCAAGATAAAGGCTAACACCTAGTTTGGTTTGGGGTCAACAGAAAAGCATTTGATGCTTACTACTAAATCCTATTGTATTGTATGTTCACCATGTATGTATATTGTTATGCATACTGTTCCATCTGAGAACCCGCATTTAGAATAGAATAGAAAAGAAAAAAAACCTCTGTTTAAGACAAATTTTGTAGCCTCAGTGAATGAAATTTGTATTGATTTACTGTTTATTATGTTCTAATATATACGCTTTAATTTAACGACGGTTTCAAAACTGACACCATTTGCTTTAGTTCATAATAACTTACTTACTTTAACATTGTCTACAAAAGAGAAACCAGTTTTATTTTTAGCATGAATAATATAAAAAAACAAAACTTTATGTTTCAGTGATGAGCTCGGCCGCTGCGTGGTAGTAATAGGGATGCCATACCCAAACGTCAAATCTCCCGAGTTGCAAGAAAAAATGAACTATTTGACCCGCACGGAGGGCGGCGGTGCTGGCAATGTTTATTATGAAAATCTATGCATGAAAGCTGTAAACCAGTGTATTGGTATGTTGAATTTTTAAATTGTAAATAATGTTATAATATCACAGTTTTGCTAACCTCAATATTAAAAAGTAAGTAAAGTTATTTTTGTAAAATTTAGGTTTTTTGTGCTAAGTGCTAAACCTAAAGTTTATTAATTAAATGTTACATAAATTTATTTGATTCAAGATGAATTGATCTACGCTGCAGCATTGCTTACATTGAAATTCATTTATTTACAAAGATGTAGTGAGAATCATGGTACAAAAACATTTATAGTATCTTACATCTTACCATTTCTGGTGTGCAAAAATCACATTTCGGTCACTAAGAATCTATTAACAATTTCAATTCAATAATATTTACAAACATTAAGTCAATATAAACAAGTCGTTACAAATTCAGATTTTAAGTTAATATATCATTAAGAAATGTCTTTTTAAAATAATATGAAACAGTTTTTAATTATTAATATCTATGATGATACTGAGATAGCTAACATATTATATATTTTTATGTTTTCAGGTAGAGCGGTGAGACATGCAAACGATTACGCGTGCGTTCTTCTTGTCGACGACAGATATTCAAGACCACAAACTGTATCAGCATTGCCTTCATTTGTTCAGGTAAATGGTCAATATTATTACATCAACTTATGCTAGCATAATAAGCGAGTGTGGCTTAGCGGTTCCAGTGTCTGCTTTTCATCCAGACGCACCCTGGTTCGAATCCGGCCCTACACCAATGACTTGTATTTTCAAGTTATGTGTGGATTTGCACTCGCTTAGCGGTGAAGGAAAACATCGTGAGGAAACCAACATGTTTGAGGACCACAATATCCGAGGACATGTGTCTTCCGTGGAAAGACCTGGGCGCCCACCACGATGTATCTGCCCAAGAGAGCTGCCCTAACGAATTAATTTCCGCAGGGGAGTCACGACCCTCAGCCATGAGGAATACGACTCAAGAGAGAGATGTTAGCATACTTAAAGACAAGATAAAGAGAGAAGACAATCTCGTGTAGAAAAATTGCGTACGCCAGAACAAGGTCCCAAATGATCTACATTATGTTACTATGTGACTTTCACACATTTCTATATCACACAAGAGACTATAAAGAGGACAACTCCACTTAGAACAAATAGCGTAAGCCAGAAATAAACGCGATTACCTGTATTAATAGCATTGTAGCAAATATTTAGCACTTGCATCGCCCAGCAGTGTTACTCGCTTTAATCTGGAATAAAAGTAGCTGAATCTACCTGTATACTAAACCAGTCGTTTGAGTGTAAGTAAATAACCAACAATGTATGTTGGTTATTTTCTTACGCTCAAACGACTATGTACTCTACTCACGCACAAACTTTGGCATTTATAATACTAGTGGGATGTAGAGTGATCTGATAATTTTATCTATTTCTTGAAACATAATATGCATTTATTTTATTTACAGAAATCCTTGATAACCAACTGCAGTTTCGGACCAACAATCGGCAGCATAGCAAAGTTTTTCTCAAGACATAAAAACAAGAAATAACTTGAACTAAGTATTTATTAGTAAGTGATTAATTATGTATACACTCTCTAAGTTAAAATTAAAAAGTTGGTAAGTAATGAAAAACAAAATGTGATAATAGAAATAAAGATTGTAATTTCCAAAATTGCTTTAAATAATTTACAAAACGCTTCAAAACTTATTTTAGATAGTACTTTACATGTGATTTGTAGATAACTCATCAAATTCAAAATAAAGAAAAATAAAAACTTCGATATCTGAGACGTTTCAGAATTCCACTAATTTATTATTAATTTAAACAGTATGTTTATGACAAAGCATAAGGTAGAGTTCTTGAGCAAAGTCCTTCAAAATAGAAATCATATTTTGCCTTAGTAAGTAACTGATCCTTGTTAAATTCCGCTACAACAGCGCCCCTGGTGGCGATCTTTGGCGGATACGTACATGCTGGGTAGATCAAAGATGGCGTGCTAACCACTAGACATAGGTCGCACTCTTGGATAGCTGCTTCTACAAATAAAAAATAATATAGTTGATATTTTTCATTAGACTTTGTTCCGTAACATCTTCATTGACATTAAACATCCTTTTCGCACTTATAGGGGACCAATATGGTGGGCAAAGTATGGAAAGATTTCAGCCGCCATATAAAACCCATCTTTAATACAATGAACCAGGTATATGCATTCGCCTTCAAAGTGAGAGTGAATCGGTTCTTGGAACACTCAGCGCGGCATGCTCCATCTTAAGCTAATTATCGGGCAAACTGTGGGTAAGTGCAACCTGTTTTAGCAAAAAAAAGGATATATTAAAATCTACTCTATCTAAAACTAACCTGCTTGCTCCCGAACCTCTTTATCGACGCTCTCCCCGAACCACACGATGTTAGGTCTCAGCAGGGCCCCACACTCACAGCGCGGCAGACACTCCTCGTCTATGTCTGCTCCTCGGGCGTTAATGTCGGGAGAACCCGTGTGAGCTAGGGCCTATGAGAAATTGAGAATATTGTTTAGTAGATCAAATTAGGGATCGGTAATGAAATGTATGAGTATGGTTATCCCGTGTTACTGATAAAACTTATGCAAATTACTTTTGTACAAGAAAACTACCTATAAATTTTTTATCAATTCCGTTTAGCCATGTAGGTAATACATTTTATAGTATTTTTTTCTACCACTTGAAGTGTTTATCTGTTACTTGTATGCTTCAAATTGCTTTTCAAATCTTGTGTGAGGTTTGTGTTCACAGATTTTGTGATCATGAAACATCACTGTTTCCTCACAACGTTTTTTTTCACCGCGAGTGCAACTCCACATAATTTGAAAACTTGTCATTGGTACCTAGGTAGGTATAGGTACGGCTGAGCTCGAAACATGAGGTTCCATATTTGAGGCCGACATTATTCTGTTGAGCTTTTTACTTCATTAACTTCTTCTGATTAATGCTCGAAGATTAACTTACTATATTTTTACTACTAAATAGGTTAGTTTCTTAATGTAGGTAAGTAGGTATACCTACCTAGCCAAATATTTCAGTAATTTACCGGTACAATAGGTCTATCCGTATTAAGATCTATCTTGTTACACTCAGTGCAGCGTGTTTTGAACAAGTTCCCGTGTAGTTCGATCAAGTTAACACAGCCGGCTCTCGCGTGAAGATTGTCAATGTTCTGGGTAATTGTCGTTATTTTCTGCTGCGAACCATATTTGAGCTCGTAATTAGCTATTGCTATGTGACCCTGAAATAATATAGGTACATACATACTACTTACTTTTTATCAATTTTGATCGATGAGATGAGTAAGATGATGTATATTAAGCTAAGTATTTTGTCAATAAAAAATATTATTATTGTGATGCAGTTTTTTTTTTTACATTAAATAGGCTTACGTTTGACTATAGCCTGCCTGATGTTAAGCACTACTAGGTATAGTCTAAGATGTAGCACGCTTGCCTAGAAGAAACCTATTTACTCTAGATTTGAAGACCCCTGGGTTATTATAATAGTGTACCGTTTGCTCATTCTAGCTAGTGGCACTCAAGTTTTGAAATTCAGTAGGTACCCAATGAATCGCTGGGCGGTGCTTGAATTGTAGGTCTTGCGGAGGTAGATTAGAATCTATCTCCACATAAAATTACATTCGAGTCGCTTAAGCCATGGGACAAACGAATAAACATACACAACACAAAGATTAGTCTTTATAATTTATTTATTACTATAGGACGCCTGCGGCTTCGCGCAAAAAGTAGCTTATGCTCAAGACCTTAGACTACCAACATACCAAAAATCATGATGATCCATTTAGCCATTTTTTGGTGATGCGCGTTTATATAAACAGACAAAAATTCTAAAATCTGTGGTTAAAATGTGCTCTTCTATGGACAAGTCAGATTTCTGACCCTTTTCAGCTTTATAATAGGGGAGACTGGGGACACTTGATCCTTACGGGAGACTAGATACACTGGATTTACACAGCTTTTGTGTACACTATATGATTTATAAGTGGCAACATTGATAGTCTATGGTACGTTCAAACTTTCTAAAGTTGGTACTCCTGTCAAATTTGACAGTTGAGCAGATGGCGGATGATTGTGTGTTTCGTGTGGCCAGAAAATATTTTTCGTAAGTTTTTATTTTGATTTCGTAATTAGATGGGAAACATATTTTCTACTAGAATCAATTTTAAACTATTCCTTATCTATGTGTTTAAACGTCTGTTTTATAGAAAAGTTTTAATAGTAGTAGATATTTTTACAATATTCTTTTATAACCTCAATATACCTAGGGTACACATGGTACACTTTCTTATGGGAGATTTGATCCCGGTGGATCAAGTGTCCCCTAATGTAATTTTTTTTAATAATTTCAAGATTAAATATGCCTAGAATATATAAAACAAAAGAAGATGCAAGAAGGTGTCCCCTAATGTTTAGTTTTTTAATAATTTCAGGATTCAATATGCCTAGAATGTATAAAACAAAAGAAGGTGCAAGAAAAAGAATACCAATCAATAAGGAAATCTTGAAGTTGGCTGTCAATGATGTTATAGAGGGTAAGAGTATTCGTGGTACTGCAAAAGGTTACGGGATAGCAGTTATGACATTGAAAAGATATGTCAGAAAAAAGAAAAATGCTACAACTGAAAATATTGACTACACGCCAAATTATCGCCAGTCACAAATTTTTACGTCAACTGAAGAGACAGAACTTGTTAATTATTTAATAATGGCCACTAAATTATACCATGGATTAACTCCTAAGAATGTACGAGACCTTGCATTTCAATATGCTTCTGAAAATAGTAAAAAAATACCACCGAAATGGGTTGAACAGGAAACAGCTACTTATGATTGGTTTTACGGTTTTATGAATCGTCACAAAGAGTTGTCATTGCGTGTACCCGAAGCCACAAGTTTATCTCGCGCTACAGCTTTTAACAGACACAATGTAGGAAATTTCTTTGAGAATTTTAAAAGCTTATTGCAGAGATTTAATTTTGGGCCGGACCAAATCTGGAACGTAGACGAAACTGGAATTACTACAGTTCATAAGCCAAAAAAAGTTGTAGCGTGTAGAGGTCTCAAACAAGTGTCTAAAGTCACATCTGGAGAACGTGGGCAGCTTGTTACTGTATGTGGAGCTATAAATGCTATAGGTAACCACCTGCCACCATTTATTATATTCCCACGTAAAAATTGGCAGCAACGAATGATAGATGGTGGCCCACCGGGTACTGAAGGAGCTCCACATCCGAGTGGATGGATGACTGGGCCAAATTTCCTACTTTTCCTGAAATTTTTCCATAAGCATGTAAGATGCACCAAGGACAGTCCTTGTCTTATTATATTTGATAACCATGAGTCACACATTACTATTGACTCTATAAACTACTGCAAAGATAATGGTATCCATCTTTTAACTATACCACCACATACCTCTCAAAAATTACAACCTTTGGATCGAATAGTATTTGGAGCGTTGAAGTCATACTACAATACTGCATGTGATAATTGGATGGTTAGTCATCCAGGGCGGCCGTTAACCATATATGATTTGGCTGGATGTCTAGGCAGTGCTTACCCCAATGCAATGACTCCTAGAAATATTCAAAAAAGTTTCTCAGTTACTGGAATTTTTCCATTCAACCCTGATATATTCACAGATGACGAATATTTAAGCTCCTACGTTACTGATAGAGAAATTGTACAAACTGAAACAGACAATATTATAACCGCACCATCTGTGTCACCGCCTATTTTACTTGATCAATCTTTAACGGCTGAAAATACTGTGCTTGCTTCCCCTGCCCTCATGCTAAATACAGAAAATGATGCGCCAGTTGCACCAGTGCCAATTCCAGACGACGATGTGACTCCCAATATTTCTGATAATGAAAAGGAAAATGATTCTGCAAAATCTCCCCAAAAGTTGCTTTCCTTATGTATGACCAGTAATAGAGATGCCCTTACGAGTTCCTTCAATAATAACAGACCGACACCAGCTGGTTCTTCACAAATTAGAAATAACGACAGCCCTTACGATCCTAAACCTTCGACATCAGCATTTGTAAAACCTGAAGTAATAAGACCACACCCCAAAGCAGGACCGAGAAAAGGATCTGGAAAGGGGAGAAAAAAAGGTAAAACTAGGATTTTAACAGACACACCGGAAAAACTGGCAATCGAGAATGAGTGGGCAACTAGGAAACAGAAAAAAGAAAAGAAGATTTGCAAAGCGAAAGTAAAAGCAGTAAAACGTAACCTAAATTCACAAGAACAAGAAGTGACGACGTCGGAAGATGAAGAACTACCGCCATCGCCAGAATCAGTTTTAAGTTCGTTTAATGAAAGTGATGTCTCTAATAGCAGTAGTAGCGAATCAGAGAATGAAGACGACTCCAAATACTCCATCATCATTGGAGATTGGGTTATTGTGAACCTAATCTCTCAAAAGAATCTCGTTCATAGATATGTTGGGCAAATACTGAGGGAAAGTCGCGCTGGATATGACATTAAATTCGCAAAAAAAATTAATGATAAGATGTTCAAGTGGCCTGTTAAAGACGATATTAGTTCAGTTGCCAAATATCAAGTTGTGAAGAAACTACCAGTTCCCGAAGTGAAATCATCATCAAAAAGAGTTATTAGTTTTAAGTTTCCAAAATCATTAAGAATATTTAATATTGAGAAATAAAAAGTGAAAAGATAATTGCTATTAGATAAAAAGAAAAGACTGTTTAACTTGAAGAGAGAATAACTATTTTTTAATTTAACCAAAGGGGTATTTTGTTTTGTTGTGCCAATTGCAAAAATTATTTAATGTTTTTTTTTTAGTTTTAAGTAAAAAATTACTAGAACTTAAGTAATATTTTCTTTTTAACTAATTAACATGTGAATTGAGTTCTCAGAAATAAGTTGTCAATAGTTGATTAATAAGCATAGTCATAAATGTCAAAGAATAGATGATGGCTGTAGATAAAAAGCAAATAAATCAATGATTAAAATTCCTATTTTTTCCTTTTCTTCTTTATTAGAATCATATGTCCCCGAATGTGGGAGACTTGTTCCCCCCAGGATCAAGTCTTCCAGAAGGGGGGATCAAGTCAGACACATATATGGGACACATGATATCATTCCCTATACGAAGTTTTCATGGGCTAGTTAGTAAAGTTATGTACACATATCACTTGCTATTATACTTAGTATAACCAATGAAATTCCACATATTTAAGTACCAAAATATTTAAAATCGGATTAATATTTACAAAATAATTGCCAAAAAACAAAAGGGGGGATCAAGTGTCCCCAGTCTCCCCTATGTAATTTATCTATTAAATTACTGTAATGAAAATTAAATAACTACATACCCGATTAGGTTTCGCTTTAGCAGCCAACTCCCTCCTAAAATGATAGTACTCCCACAGCAACCCCGGGCACTGAGAGAATGCATGAGGGTGCGCCAGAGTCAACGCTGTAAAAGTCCTCCAAACTCTGCCGGGACCAGAAAACGATGGCAACCCAGACTCTTCACTTATACCAGAACCGGTTAGAATAACCACGTTCTTAGATTTCATTAACATGTATCGAAAATCTTTCGTCTCACATGTATTTCGAATAAAAGTTTTGGTGAATTGAGTAGAGAGATTCTGTGTGGGAATTCTAGCACAAATGATACTCATTGTGAATTTTGTGAAATTGAATATGGTCAGTTTAATATTGTTAATTGTGTTACAGTCACTATATTTACGAGTAAATTATGATATATTATCATTGGGCTGTCATTGTCATCTAGTCGACGTTGAGCGACACTGACAGCGCAAACATCAAATTGCCACATTCACTCTCTTGAATGATTAAAAAGGGCGGCCATCTTGACGGAATCACTCTTTGGAACAAGGCGCCGTTGGATGTAAAAGGTCGGTTTTGAGAATATTTGTAATTAGATAATAAGAGAATAATTGATAAAGCGAGAATAAATGTATAAATACTGTATCAATGAATGTTATAATTTATAAATTGCACCCCTTCTGAGCGATCGTAACAGCTCAGAAGTGGGATAAATTGTGAAATTACAATTTCGCAAATGAATACCACGCCATTGAAATAATAAATTTGTACCAAAATATCAAATTTTGATGAAATACACTATTAGATCGGTAGAACAGTTAATGCATGGGTGTAGCATAATCAAAATTTAGTTATTTTTGCGTACGACGCATAGTTTTCGAGATAATAACGTTTTTGTCTTTTTAACGTGATCATATTGCTCGATTCTGTATCTAATGCACACAATTTCTGGCTACGAGTTTAAGGCGATTACGGAGTACGGAAGCTCTGTGTCGCGGGCGTCATCGTGACTCCAGTCCACGCAGCTGCAGCTACTGCCGTCGGCTGCAGGAGCGCGAGGATGCGCTGAAGAGGGAGTAGGAGCGGAGTCGTCGACGGAGACTGCGTCGGGAGTCGCCGCAAGGGGTGACGCGTGGTTGCAGCCATGGTATCAGCCGTGGCCGCAGCCGTGTGCCCGATGGGGACCATCGCGGAGATTCAAAAAGGTCACGTAGTCCATTGTTTTCTTCTAAAGACGTTACTCAGATTATTAAGTCTATTAAAGATAATTATCCTCCCGTCACAGCCGAGCCATAGCACACGAATGTCGAATAG
The DNA here is from genome assembly GCA_964023185.1 of Macaria liturata. Lineage (NCBI taxonomy): Eukaryota > Metazoa > Arthropoda > Insecta > Lepidoptera > Geometridae > Macaria > Macaria liturata. Next base: position 5,961,530 of record OZ026816.1, read on the forward strand.
AGATAGTAGTACATAGCACACGAATGTTGAATAGCGATAATAGTAGTTTTATTTATGGTGGGGTGTCCATATTTGTAAAAAAATAAGATAAAATATATTAAATGTACAAAAATAGATGAACTACGTCATGAATTCCATTGTGAATTAAGTTGTATAGAAATTAGCTTGAAGGACTGTAAGTTGTTAATCATAGGTATGTTTAGGACCGGGGCAGATAATTTTATAAAAATGACTAAAGCCTTGGATAGACTGTTTAGTTTATTGTGTGATATGACTAATACCAAAATTCTGTTTTTGGGAGATTGGAATGTTGATTTTCTGGTAAAATCCTCAGAACGGACAGCAATAAATGTCATCCTAAAGACCTATAAATTTAGAAATGCTGTAAATTTCCCAACTAGATTTGATAAAGGGTCTAAATCATCAATTGACTGTGTGGTTACTAATGTACCAGAAAATAACATTAATATTAAGCACATTGCTACAGCAACTGGGTCCGACCATGATGCTCAATTAGTATACTTGAAACGTTTGCATACCTCATGTGAGGTTGTAATGGCGGATATACTTATATTTAATGTGATCTTTATGTACCCATTTACATGCAAATAAATAAATGAATCTGAATCTGAATACTGCCAAGAAACAAATACCCAAATTTAAATATGTTGAAAAGCGTTTTTGTGAAAATTATCAAATAGAAGAGTTATGTAACTCAATGTTAGTTACAGACTGGGACACATTATTTAGTGTGCACGACAGCTCCACATTTGAAAAGTTAATAAATTAATATGGTACATGGATGCGCATTCACCAATCAAAACAAGGCATATAAAAAAAATAGACAAAAATGTCCTTGGATCTCTGAAGATATAATAAGATTACAATTAGACATACATGACCTAAGTATATCAAATTCAGAGACAGTACCCACAAGTAACATCCACTCAGGATATAATAGAAATAAAAAACAAGTTAAAGAATAAACTTTTAGATGAAAGTAAGAAAAAAAACACATTGAGGGTTGAATAAATAATGCGAAAAACCCCAAAAAGGAGGTATTATGGAATGTAATTAAAGAAGAAACAAACAAAGACATAAAAGAATAGACATGGGATCTATTGGACGAGAACAAAATAGAAGTGAGGAAAGACAAATAACCCACCAAACATACAAGAAGCAATGGGTCTACTACAAATACAGGGATCTTTTCCATCGGATAATTTTAAATTTAAGTAGGTATGTAACTCTCCTTGAATTAATAGAGATAGCTAAGAGAAAGATAGACCGATCAGAGACGATGGATATATTCGATATATACGGATCTTTTCTATATGATATAATTTTGCATCTGGGGACCATCTAACTTTCCTTATTAACAATATTCTACAGTCGGATGAATATTCTAGAACACTAAAAAAAAAACAGAGTCACACCATTATATAAACGCAGAGAAGAACTTCAGAAATGTATAAATAAAACTTTTAGAGAGTTAGAAAACTGGTGTACGGTGAATGGTCTGAAACTGAATACTGTTAAAACGAAAATAATGTTCTTCAATGATGTATCACCAAACATTAAAGAAGCTCCATTAATATTAGAGAATGGAACTGAATGTGTATATGCAAAGCATGTAAAGCTATTAGGATTTAATTTAGATCCCTCCTTAACATGGAAAGAACATGTTAATAATACTTGTAAAAAAAAAGGCTAAAGGTGTTTATGCATTAAACCAGTTGAAACCAATAACAGGCCCAGAGCACCTAAAGGAAACATATTATTCATACATACACTCTAAACTTTCATACGGCATAAGTACCTATATGGGGAAATGCTACAGACTTTGAAAGAGTATTAATAATGCAGAAACAAGCAATAAGAGTACTTGTGGGAGGTAGATATAGAGATTCTTGTAGAAACCATTTAAAAGAGTTGAAGATATTGACGTCAGTGTCGCAATATATATTAGAGATTGTAAAGTTTGTAAAAAGAAATCCACATTTGTTTAAACTTTAGACTTATAACTCAAATAGATCCAAGATAAACAGAGTATTGTTAAAACCTACTGTGTCTAGGCTGTGTATGATTAAGAAACTATCCACTATAATGGGAGAGAAACTGTTCAATAAACTCCCCGCACACATTCAGTCTATGAATTCAAAATTATTTCATAATTATTTATTATGCCAAAATAAACACAGTACTTAGATTAGGTAATGTACAGGAGTTTAAATCTTACATGTAGCAGTATAAGTTGGTATTCCATTGTTCCGTGCTAAGTCCCATAGATGGGCTTGTGTTGCGGGACAATGTTTCCTTTTGTGATCTTTTATTAGATAGTAAAACTCATATTACAAACAAACATTTTTCACTTTACAAGTTTGTAAATAGACTAACATAACCTTCAAATTTGTAAATACATTTGTGTTGCCAGGCTTAATATGTAAAGTTTGTAAGAGATATTTACAGGGTATAATACTTATCTGTTCATGAAGTAAAAGTAAAAGGTACCTATATAATATTTCTAAAATGATGTTTGTTAACATTTAAATGTGTTTGTGACATTGTTCTATATCAGGTTGCAGGTTCTTAGAAAGATTGTGTCTATTTTTCTATTTCCAGTAGTTTTTCTGTTTTGTCATAATCAAGGGTCAGCAAATGTTTTTTTAAGGTTAGAGTAAAACTCTGAATAACGATCAGCAATTTTGCATTAGTGTCAAACAATTATTGTTAGAACAGAAACTATACAGTTTAAAGAATACTTTGAAAAATGACTACAGTCAACTAGCAATTGATTTTAATCTTGCTTAGAAATTAAGTAATTAACTACTAGGTAAGGAGTGTGATGCCAAATTGTCATTTTAGCCCCTATACAGCTAAAGTGACAGTACCTAGATTTAGTTGAGTTGACATATTGTGTGATTACATAACTACTAAGTATTATGTTTGACATGATTTTAATGACAAAAATTATCATTATGTTATTGATAAAATTGACATTGTAACTAAAATTTTATTAAAACTAAATGTTATAAATTCAATTGACGAGGTAGTGTAATTTGTGTGGCATATTCTATGATATTAGTACTTATACCTATGTTACAACTTTACATTATCAATAAAGATTCTTTATCTTTATCTTTAGTAAAAACATAATAGTACCTGAGTATCCTTCAGAGAAAAACCAGCGTATGGATATTTGGCTTAAAAAGGTTAAAGAATGTGCGAAGGTTACGGCTGGGACGAGAGGAGTACAGTACATTCTGCTTTGCAAATAAATTCAGGCTAGCTAAAATATGGTATGAAAGTCGTGAGTTCTAATTTGTATAGCTGGTCGGAATGACAAGCCGAAATGTTAAACGCTTTTCCTTGCGGCTAAAATTATGGTCAGTTGCTTGAAGACATATTAAAGCGCAGAAGTAGGTAATCCTACTTTAAATTGAATCGAATTGTTTAACTACTTTAATGAAAATCTCTCCCTACTTTACCAATGCGAAATGAGCGGCAAGCACGCCATCGAATGCTTAGTTAGTGATTGGACCACATTGAGTTTAGCGCATTAGCACTACGGTGCGAGGAACCTGACGATCTATTGATGTTCTTGATTAGCAATAATAGAGATCCTTGCACCCCTCAACAATTATATTTGAAGGATCGTAATTCAATTACGAGTGACGATAAATTCAATATTTACTGTAGTATAAAACATACAAAGCGTGTTGGGACGATAGAAACATGCAATTAAAACATTTCGGTTAAACAATTAATAGTAGTAGAAAATATGTAAGAAATATTATTTTAGCTGATGCTTACTCGGATGTAAATGGATTAGATTACACCCTAACGGGTTATTTCCTCTTTTGCCGTCCCCTCTTCATGTGGTTTTATGTATGAATATAAGGATACGTATTGACACGATATGTTTAAGTTTCAGAAACATGAGCGACCAAGGCACGGGTTTGAGCCGCCGCTGTGACCAGAGTCATGCCCGACCCTCGGACAGACAGCGCCGTGAATCACGAAGCCGTGACCGACGCGGAGACTCACGATGCAGTCGCAGCCATGACGACAACACGCTGCAAAGACGGCAATCACGAAGTCGCAGCCGTGACTAGCGCAACCATCGCAGTCACCGTCGGAGCAGACGTATCAGCAGCATGCGGTCACTGCGGATGAGGGAACGGGAGCTGTCTCAGGAGAGGAAGAGGCTGAAGGTACTCGAAAATGAGATACGTCAAGAGCGCGACCGCTCGACTGACCGCGGTGGCGCTCAAAAACCAATCCATAACACCCAAGCCACGCGAAAGATACGTGTAAGCTCGCGAGTTACCTTCACGTGGTACTCGCGATCGATCGTTGGTTACACCAAAGCGACATCCATCTGAAGACAAAGAATGTACTTCAAAGAAACGAAGGGTAGCTTCCGACTTGTTTGTTGAATGTATGTAATGAAATACTAGCTTTAAGTTAGAAATAACGTAAGTGATCATGACTGATTGAATGTATGTAATGAAATACTGGCTTTAAGTTAGAAATAACGTAAGTGATCATGACTGATTTGAAAAATTGTAGTGAGATAATAGATTCAAGTTACTGATAAGGATAGTGATCATAATTGATTAACAAATTGAACTGTAATTACTCATTAGTTAGTTATAGCGAACGTATCCAAACAATATTTGATCTAACGGATTGTAATTTAACTTGATCATAAATTATTGATAATGATTAATTTTATAAATTGGAAAGAGATAATGAGATGCGATTGACTGTTATTATTGATTCGTTGCACAGCTATATGTAGTTACAGTGAGGGTGTATCTGAACCGGGCACGCTGGCGTACGAACTCGCCGCCCATGAATTGGTTTGGTGCATCGCGGTTGTGCGTAGTGACGGTGAAGGGATTGAAGTAGCTGTTACTGCGCACAGCTATATTTAGTTACAGTGAGGGTGTATCTGAACCGGGCACACTGGCGTACGAACTCGCCGCCCATGAATTGGTTTGGTGCATCGCGGTTGTGCGTAGTGACGGTGAAGGGATTGAATTAGCTGTTACTGCGCACAGCTATATGTAGTTACAGGGAGGTTGTATCTGAACCGGGCACGCTGGCGTATGAACTCGATGCCCATGAATTGGTTTGGTGCTTCGCAGTGAGTGATATGACAATGAATTGTCACAGACCTCAACTATAGCAAAATTATATAAGATAGAACCTAGATCCTATTTTTGTTATTTCTGTGATTTACCTACATAATTGGTATAGTATGGTGTATCTAATTATCTACATACTGAACGAAGGGACTCGTTCCGTTAGGATGGCCGACTGTTACAGTCACTATATTTACGAGTAAATTATGATATATTATCATTGGGCTGTCATTGTCATCTAGTCGACGTTGAGCGACACTGACAGCGCAAACATCAAATTGCCACATTCACTCTCTTGAATGATTAAAAAGGGCGGCCATCTTGACGGAATCACTCTTTGGAACAAGGCGCCGTTGGATGTAAAAGGTCGGTTTTGAGAATATTTGTAATTAGATAATAAGAGAATAATTGATAAAGCGAGAATAAATGTATAAATACTGTATCAATGAATGTTATAATTTATAAATTGCACCCCTTCTGAGCGATCGTAACAATTGATAGATTTATTTACATTCTAAAGGTACCTACAATTTTGTGTAATTTGCAATAGCTATACTATATATGAAAAAATAATTATGTAAATTCAAAACATACAAAAAGAAGAAAAAAAATTTGAAAGCTATTTCAAAAGATTGTCGCCTGTCATGAGTAAATCTGTTCTGAAACTACGTAAAAAAATTGTGAAATTATTTTGATGGAATTATTTAAGATCTATTTCAAAAAACTTATTTGACTTTGCCTATTACATTTTTGAATGCAATTTGCACTAGTCCTATGAGAGTCCATTGGTATTTTGATGGTATATGATTATACATATTATATTCATCACTATAAAACATAATTTAAATTATAGAAATAGAAAAACATTTATTGAGACAGACTACAAAACATACACACACACATATATACATTAAATAAATAAAAAAGTCTGCCGCAACACAGCCCCAACTCAGCATAATGCTGATTACTGGAAGCAATCAGCGCTGGTCTTCCGTTGGGGCTGGCTGTGACGTCACGCACGAGACAATGATTTAGTTTTAAAAAAGGAAATGATAGAGCAAAAATAAAAAATACAAAATAGATACAAGAAACATAATCCTTAAATATGGCAGATACTTATACACAAAATTAACACACTAATACTTATAAGAATGCACTTACAGCTTATCTATGATGACAATTAGGTACATATTACTATTAGGTACATTACTTACTACAATCACAGTCAGTTAAAACACACACACAACAAAACATAATACGACAGAAGAAATAACAATATCACTATAAAAAGAACAAAGTATATATATATATATATATATATCTATATTGCGCTGGTGTCATTTACGAGCAGGGCTTCCTGTTTTTGATGCTCAAAAATGTGGATCTTAAGTTTGATTCTGAAATTGTGCAAACAACGCAATTATACACTACACATTTTGAAAATACTTTAATTTTCTTAGATTTCTACATTTCAATCTTAAAACTACTTTAGTCTACTAACACATCACCTATATAACAGTCACTTTTCAGACTTTTTATTTACTTACTTCAGCCATAGAATGTTACGTAATAAATTAGATCGAACCTGCTGTGAAACCAGGGATTCATACGAAAATAAGTAAATCAAACATCAGTTCAAAAAAACATAATTTAGTTCGTTCATCGTTCTTGAACTATGTTATTGTTTGATAAAGATGTTTGATGCACATGAAATTGTCTAGCCTGTTCTGAGCACATGGAGTATTTGGAGTAAAAATTAAAAAGGGGGGGGGGGGGGAGGTAGGGTTCTAATTATTCAATCAGATCCAATGGTTCGAAAAGGTGTCCTGGAAAAAGAAAAAAAGGGGGAAATCGATATTTAAAAGGTCGCAATATGGTTTGGATAAAATTTATAACATAATGAGTGTACAGGGAGGAACTTACCAAGCTGAGAGGGGGAAGGTCAAAAGGGGTCAGAGAAGCGGGCGAAAAAGGGTTGCGCCTTAAACAGAAATAAACCTCAATAGCTAAATAATAGTAGTATGTAGACTTAAACTGAAAAGGTATGTACCAATCATGGAGTATCTCCAATGCAGTACTTGTTCAGGACAATACCACTGCGTATGCGTGGGAATAAGCAAGGCTTTGTTTAGAGCCCAACGGCATGACCTGCATCTAACTTGGACCTGCCCAGAGTGCAACATACGAACACGACGAACCCGAAATGAAGATACACCTGTGCACTCCCGCCCATCGACACTCCTTACAAAGCAACCTATACAAGACGCTACTATAGTTCTTCAATCTCAACAAATTGAACAAGATATCAGTAGCTCGTCCTAAATCCTCGTTCTCAATATATCCTAAATGGAAACAGTTCTTCGACTCCAAATTTTATGAGAACAAACGAAATAATGCACACGCCTTGCAATAATAATACCCCTATCTCACTTGAAAAACTTAGTGATCTTCTGGACAAAAAACTTGAGGAAAACACAATTTTTTATGCTGAACAAAATAACCGAGTCACAGGCCTCACTCCAAGATATACTCTATAACGCTATTTTTGACATCAAACAGGAATTTGATCAACAAAAAGAAAAAACAACTTACACGCAAACGACTCTTCAATCTGAAATTGACCAAATCAAAAAAATAGTTACGATACTCGAACAAGAAAATACAAAACTAAAACAACAAATAAACAATCAGAACCAGAACTATTCTCCCACACATACCCCAAAATCTCACATTTAATGTGGAGAAAATGCTTAAAAAATTGTTCTTTATGGCCTAGAACAATATGATCCCGAAGAACATGAACTAGATTTACATACACACTAGAGTACTGCGTGTATTTCGGGACATCCAAAATATTGATATCACTGGCTATATCGAAGATATCACTCGAATTGGTAAACGAGGTCACAAAAGACCCCTGCTAGTTGAGTTAATTAGTAAACGAATGGCTAAATATCTGCTTCTGAACACTTTACGGGAAGTTCTAATAGTGGAAAGAGAGAAGGGAAGACACGCTATTATACGCGACAATAAGCTTTATATTGATGGAAAAGAGTATAATACCTATAACGAAGAGCAAGGCATATACCAGCAAACAAAACTGGCATCACAGACCAAACATCAACAGCAACAAAGATCATCGACACCTAGTCAAGACAGTTTTTAGGCTTATATGTGGATTGTGATCTAAACTGGAAGAGACATGCAAAGGAGTTATGTTCGAAGCTAAGTCGTTTCTCGTACGCTTTATTTATGCTCGCTAAGGTAGTAGATAAACAATTTGTACTCACAGCATATCATGCGTATGTAACGTCGGCCCTACGATACGGCATTATATTTTGGGGTAACTGTTCAGAGCGTCTCACCATTTTTAGGGCTCAAAAGAAGTGTATTCGGTCAGTGTGCCACTTGAAGCCAAGAGATTCCTGCAAAGCCTATTTCCCGAAACTCAATGTGTTGCCTTTTCCTTGCTTGTACATATTTGAGACCGCCTTGTTCGTTAAAAACAATATTCATATGTTCAGGTGGCAATCAAGTACTCGCCATAGAAATAGAATCAAGTGTGCCTCAGCGTAGGACTGCTTTGTATTCTAAGAGTGTACTGGGCATGGGGCCATCCATTTATAATCATTTACCAAAGACAATTGTAAACTCGGAAAATTTTGTAATATTTAAAAGGAAATTATTTGAATTTTAAATTAGAAAATGTTATTATGATTTAAAATCCTTTTTTGAAGATGATATAAGTAACTTATGATATTATAACCGTTATTATGTATATAAATACTGACAAATAATTTGAACAATATAAATTGACTGAATTATATTGACTTAATCTTTGTAAATCTTATTGATTTGAAATTGTTAATAGATTCTTAGTGACCAAAATGTGATTTTTGCACACCAGAAATGGTAAGATGTAAGATACCTATTATAAATTTTTTTGTACCATGATTCTCACTACATCTTTGCAAATAAATGAATTTGAATTTGACAACCACATCGAACAACAAACGCTCCAAGAACCTATAATCTTAACACCCACGAAAAAGAACAAAACCCAAACCTGGCCTCGCAACCCGAATATAACCAGCAACAAAAGCCACCTACATCCCAACAAGACAGCAATGACGAAAAACAAACTCTCCCTGAACCAAATAACCTACGAAATAAACCAGAACAACAAATCCGAAGCCATACCCCGATAACCACCAGAAGTAAGACTCTTGGCCGTAAACCTCGGACATTTCGATTCTGACTTCATAGCCATAAACCAAAACACTCGAAGTATCAAGAACAAAAAACAACTACTACAGGGACGCAGTATGAGAAAACAAGAACAAACATCACAAAAAATAAACGCCTCAATACCGCAAGGAAGTGTCCTATGTTGCATTCTATTCCTAATTTATATAAATGATCTCCCCCAGCAGCTAAACTCTCAAAGTATTCTATTTGCGGATGACGTGTCCCTTATATTCAAAAGAAAAAGTAACGAAATCACACAGCAAATACAAATTACTCAAACTTTTAATAGTTTAAAATCGTGGTTATACGAACACAATATGGAAATAAACAATAAGAAAACAAAAATCATCCAATTTCACCCATATCAGAAACAACCTCTAGATCTAACTGTTATCCGAAAAAGTCTCAGCCTAGAAGAAGTCAATAACCATAGCCTCCTGGGCCTAACAGTCGATTCAAATTTAAACTAGAAGGAACATGTTAAAAAAAACAAATCTAAATTATCCCAATTTGTTTACGCCCTGGAAAATTTAAAAATTAACACTATCACAGAAACTGCAATAACCGCTTACTATGCCTATGTCTATTCATGGTTAAAATATGGTGTACGACTATGGGGAAACAGAACCACTACTCATCATACAAAAAAAACTTATAAGAATAATAGTTAACATCAGACCCAGAGACACTTACATTACAGACCTCACTTCACCCGCCTGAAAATACTCACACTTCCATCCATTTACATTTTAGAAGCCGCGCTATTCACCAGAAAACCTAGAAATCTTTTTACTAGCGATAGCAACCCCCGAAGACCAAACAAATTATTGCTACCCGTATCCAGGTTAGGATTATACCGAAAAGGCTAGAATACATGAACATTATGATACATAATAAACTCCCACATTAAATCCGAGATGAACCCTCTGAAAGAAAATTCAAAGCCAAAATAAAGAACCTCCTAGTTAAAAAAAATATATTATACAATAGATGAATTCCTAGAAGATAATTCCATTAAACGAACCTAATTTAAGTACCTGATCTCATAGAGAATAATTATAATGTAAGTATGTAACCAAATTATAATGTAATAATACCTACTTTACACTTATTGCCCTTGGAAATTATAATCATGGGGATATTTGGATTGCTTAATAAATTGTCGTTTTAATCAAACACTGAATTAATATATTTGTATCAATCTTAGAATAAAAGATATTCTAATTATAATGTATTTAAGAATAACGCAATATAGTGTCTTAGATAACAGATCTCATAGATAGTTATCATAGAAACTACATACGGTAACTTATATGTACCTTTATAATTATAATAATTTTTAAAGGATATTACTAAGTATTTAGCCATGTAAATTAGTATAAGGAATATAGTTTTAAGTAGATGTTGTAAGAAAAGTGCTATGCCCTAAACTTCAAACAAGCAACAGGGTCACACAATCTTTTTTTTTTAGAATTAAGTTTTAAAATGTAATATTGTATTGTGTACAGCATAAATAAATAGATCTAGTGATATTGATAATATCTTTAGTGCTATGTACAAAATGCAAAGACGAGATGTCCGTGCAGGACTCAATGCCCCCAAATTAAAATTTGAAATTAGTGCAAACTTCAGCGATTTAAGTAGTCAGTTTTAGTCAGTTTTGTAAGATAATCTAAAAGTCAGCTAAAGCCTGGGGTATTGTCTGTCCACAAGGTGCTTCGAAGTAATAATGGCAGTCCAGAGTAGCTGGTGTAGTTACTATGTTGAACTCTGCTACGGTGGCGCCTCGCGCCGCGGCCTTTGGAGCGAACATGGCCGCCGGATATATTATGGATGATGTGCCTACTACTAAACACACGTCGCAGGATGATACTGCTGATTCTGAAATGTCGGAAATAAATATGTCAATTAATGTAGAGAAATTGATATCACAACAGAGTCTAAGGAGATTTATAGTGGGGTTAATATGTATTAAGTATCACCATAACATTTGATATGCAAATAGAAAAAAAAATTGAGACTCATGCATATTGAGATAAGTATGTAACTGTATAATTATGAAGCACATTAAGTACTCAATTTTCCCTAAATTTTATTTGCAAATTAAAACTGTTATTCAGTACCTACATGACCAATTTACAGATCAATATAATATTATAGATCTCACGATTGTTAAATCCTGAACTTATACAAAAAGTCTCTGCAAGTGCACCTTAAATTAACCATCCACTTGTATATTTGTTGCATTCACTGCATCCACTACATAATCAGAATGAAGACTAAACCAACCTGCTTTCTCCAAAATAGCACTTTCCAAATTCTCTCCAAACCAGACAATGTGAGGTCTTAGAAGTCCCCCACAGCCTTCCTTCTTACAATGTGGTAGTTTTTTCACTGGAATATCCGAGCCTTCTACTTTTAGATCCGGAGCACCTTTATCCTTTAATGCCTGTAAGATAGTTTTATCTATTTATACTTATTATATATAAATAATTTCTGATCTAGCAGTAGAAAAAATTGAAATTGAAATGAAAAATATTAAACAAATTATAAATTTTAAAAGATTAATGATTTAAAATAACTACAACTAAAGCATGAACATTATTTGTTGATTTTGTTTTAGGTAAGTAATACAACTAATTACATGTAATCTAGTTAATAAGCATAGTTTTAAGCAAAATTGTTACCCACTTATTAATTAATAAAATCTTGTTTTAGCAACAAAAATCACAGTTTTGTTTATTGCTGAGGAAGACCTGGCCCCTGGCCTTTATACATATATTTATTTTTTATAACTTGCTGTCTAGCTTAAACAACACAACTTATAAATAGCATCAGGCAAGTTAATGTATGATGGAATAATCCATCATATTTTTTTTACTACTATTTTAGATTCTGTTATTGCATACTTTTCTTTGTAGTCAACAAAAGGTTACAGTTTCATAGGTAACTAGTTTTTACTCATATAACGAAGTCATGATTGGTAGAATAGGACCAATACAAAATTGTTATAAGTACTTATACAAAATATCAAATGCAACCTCGTGTCAATTGTGAAGATAAAGTAACTATTGATTCTTACTGTGCAAATAGGGCTGTCTTTGTTCACCAATACTTCTCTACATTTAGTGCAGCGAGTTTTATAAAGGTTACCATGGAGTTCCACTAGGTTTTTGGAACCAGCTCTTGCATGGAGGTTGTCTACATTTTGTGTAATCACCATTATATTCTTTTCTGCTCCATATTTCTTCTCAAACTCTGCTATTGCTATGTGCCCCTGTAATTGTGTGAACCTTTGTATTTCATTTAGTGAACTTGACAAATAATTTGGCATGAGAGTGGTGAACTATTGTGTTAAGGGGTTTCAAATCAACTCCCAGTTTCAGATATACTTAGTTTAGTTATAACAGCTGACACTTACAGTGGATTCAAACAGTAGGTAAGTATTCTAAACTATGTACTCAGAAATATTTGTATGAAATGAATAAGAATAAAATAAAGTTATCTATATATATAAAACTCAAAGGTGGCTGACTGACTAACTGACTGATATAGTGATCTATCAACTCACAGCCAAAACCACTGGACAGATTGGGCTGAAATTTGGAATGAAGGTAGATGTTATGACGTAGGCATCCGCCAAGAAAGGATTTTTGGAAATGCCACTTTTAGGGGTGAAATAGGAGATGCAAATTTTACTTCTTAATGCGAGCGAAGCCGCGAGCACCCACTAGTTGAGACATAAAACACAACATAATAATGAGATACAATAAAAAAGGTACTAGTTTGTACCTCAACTCAACATGGACCTACTGGTAGCAAGCATATAGATCAGTTCAATGAACAAACTGTTAACTAATGCTTACCGCATTGGGTTGCGCTTTCGCAGCAATTTCCCTTCTATAATGATAGAACTCCCAGACCAAACTCGGCGAGTTTTTGAATGCACCTGGTGTAGCTAATGCTGCAGCGTGGTACTTCCTCCACAATCCATCAGATCCTCTAAACGTCGGTATACCCGACTCGGCACTCATACCGGCGCCAGTAAGGATAACCACATTCTTTGCACTCTTCAAAGATTCGCGAAATTTGACCATATCACTCAACTGCCGCACCGCCATCTTCGATACTTCTGACGATAACAAACTACTTCGTACTGAAGATATCATATCAAGCTAATTCTCACTATAAAACAATGAGACCTAAATTTATTTTAATTCGGCTTAAAATTAAAATGTAGGTAAATATTTTTCTTATATAAACTGATTTGATTTTATGTCACCTGTCAGGTTAATAATATGTTTTTTTAATAATTTATTCATGGCCATGGATACAGAGTCCTTCAGTCGAATGCATGGAAATAATATATAGTGAGGGATGAAATAAAAAATCCTTGGTTGAATGTTATTATACTTGACACAAGGATTTTTTATATCATCCCTCTCTTTCCCTCTGGATTGTTCTCTCTTTTGTTTTGTGAAATAGATTTTATACGAATAGAAACCTTATGTTCTTACACTTAAAGTTTATTTTCTATAAATGGTAAATCGGGGGTGAGATCGGTCAAAAATGAAAGGCATATAGAGCAGGCTGTTGTCTTGCTTCAACAGCTTGCCAGTTTAAAAAATAATGTGTGATAAATGTCAGTGTCAACTTAAGTTTTGAAATATTTAGCAATAAATAATATTGTTTAATTTTATTTATTATAAATTAAACTCGACACAAAGGAATCTGAATAAATTTGTGAAATTAACACAAAATAAAATAAGTAACAAATTAATATTATATTATTTTTCACACAAGCAACATTAAATTATGATGACATTATATGACAAAAGGTGGCGGGAAAAAAATAATTTCATTTGTTACTAATTTATATGTATTTTATTGTAAAAATAACAAAATGGTAAGAACTTGTAGTGTTCCGGGATGCAGAAGTGAATCTTATAGTGGCAATATATCTTTCTACAGGTATGCTAAAGTTTAAGTAAGATTACATTACTGGGACTAAGGTGACCATATTTTCTCATGCTTGAAATAATTGTTGCAATATGATGTTTTTTCAGTTTTCCTAAAAATTAATACATCAAAATAAAATGGCAAAAATTAAATATAACACGTTACTCGTTTAGGTTAGTACATGAAACACAAGGAAAAGGATTATATTGGTGTACCTACATAGTTTAAACCATCACTTGTTTCAGTTAGAATATGAAACACAAGGAAAAGGATTATATTGTTGTACATAGTTTAAGCATTCACTCGTTTCAGTTAGAATATAAAACACAAGGAAAATGATAGTGTAAAAAAAATATAGGATATAGGCAACTACCTATATGCAATTCAAATGAGAACTTGTAAATAAATATTGTAATTACTGCAAAATGTTTATGATTTTGATTACATTGCCTCCCAGTCAATTAACCGAATCGATACTATTATATTTATAAATTACAAACTAAAGTGCATTTTAATTTGTAAGTTTGTTGGTGTTTGTTACTTAACGCGTCAATAGAGCTAGGGATCATCATGACTGGCAAGCTGCAGGTAAAATAGGACCCCAAAAGAGACTGCTCCAGATTTGGTAAGAAGATGAATTGGTATATCCTAATTATATAATTTATTGTCACCCTAGTTAGAAAAAGACAACTGCCTGTCATACTTCGCCTCGCTCTGCTCATATTGGATCAGCAGTAATATTTCCCTATATATTACTTCCATGACTTGACAGTACTTTGTGGTGATGCCAGCTTATTTAGGATTTTCTACCATTATCTGCTATTATTAAAATTACAATGCGTGCTCATTCAGTATACGTACACATCCTAAAAGTCTGCTAGTAATTTTCAAAAACTCTCTACACAAAAGTAACTTATATTTTATAGCTTCCACAATTTGAAACAAGTCAGAGCAATTCTTTTTTTTAACAAAAACGGGTTTACACTTGACGATAGTTTGCCTGATGGTAAGCAAAAGCTATGTCCTAAAATGGAGCGAGCTTATCCGGTAAGAACCAATTCACTCTAGCTTCGAAGAACACTGCATGAAACACAAAGAATGCAAAAGGAAGCCTAGTCTCAGTAGTGGAAAGTTTGCTGTAGATAATAATGACAAAAATGCAAACAATGTCCTTACCAGAAGATATTTTTTTTTTTAAGTTATATATAGTTACATTAGGTAAATTAAAATTTTAATACGTACACCATGTCGTAGCAACATAGTAAAAACAACGTAGCCTCGCTACGGATCTTCAGTAATGCTACGCAGTTTTAGCGCGGTAAGAAATATAAAGTATCTAAGATAATATTATAGTATTGAACCTAAGTAAGGGGTTCAGGACCATACGCAAATAAAACCACATCAAATACTTGTAGGTAATAATTATATTGTCACATTTCTCATTCGTACAAAAGTTGGTTAAGTCCATCATTTTTAGTCCCGGTAGCGTGCCGGCCTCCTCAATATTAAATTTAGTGCCAAACATTTTTCTATTGCCAGACCGCTCACGCTTGACTGCAACTTGTGTGATGTTAAGCAACGTTGCTGCCTACGATCTGCCCCCTTCTCTAGAAGTAATCGATCAAACGTACCCATCTATATTTTGGAACATGCTGTAGACATCGTTTCTGAATTTTACTTATACCTAGGTATGTATATTCTATCGTACGCTAAATAACATTTGCATGCTCCGTGTTAGTTTAACAATTCACAAACATTTTCTATTCTCTCCTAACTCCCGCCACGAGTTGCGCCATCCCCCATAACTTTTATCTCGCCAACTTATAACCCATTAAGCACACACTGCGACATACATCAAGCACCAGAATATAGAACCAACCTGTATGCTTGTGAACCTCATTGACGTCATACTTGGCCACGCATGCGCAGAGACGCCCTCGATATGATAGAGAAAAAGGATATTTGAATTGAAATACAGAACGCGGCGCGCTGTTTTAGCGGGCAGTCGTTTCGTCTCTAGCAACCCTCAATAACTTGACCACGCGAAGTATTCGGTAAGTACGTATTAATTATTGCTATTTTAATATGCGCACGGCGTTTGGGATTAAAACTCTATTTACGAGTCATTTTGTTGGTGATTTAGAGACGGTGGGGCGTTTTAAGGGGGTTGAGACGTTTAATTCGGTTTGAATGTTTATTGTCGGTTTCGGCGCTATACCGCTATTTTTGCGCGATCCTGTTTGCCAATGTTGATTACTTTTTCCACTCGTTAAGATTTAGCTTCAGTTAAGGTAATTGTGCGTAGGTAGCGCTAAGGTACTCTTTTATTAGGGATGTTTCGACCCATGTACATGAAATTAAGATTTTATTTTAATAATTAATAAACAATTTATACCTAGTATTTTATTTTTTCTTTATTTAAATTATATTATAATGGTCCTTACTCAACATATTTTATTAGTCTGTTAAAAAGATTATGTCGTGTTTACTTTAAAAAACAGAGTCTTTTAGGATACTGCGTATCTTATTACAATATTTCAGCCGCCAAGGAGTAGCAAGCAACTACGTCGTGTTTAGTATCAAAGGACGATTTTTAGGTGTAATTTTAGGGCACGCTGGGCCTTAGCTTTGTAATTCAAAACCCGGAGTTTCATTCAGCAGTCGTATCATTTCCTATCTTAAAAAAACGTACTTAGTCATTTCGTAAGCCTATACTTGTGTTGGGATTTCACTACGTATCACTTGGTTTTGCAAAATAACTGAAGTATTTAAATTGTGGCATCAATTGCTTAGACACTCAAAGTGTCCGAAGATTGGGATGAAGAATGCATAATTGTGATGTTTGTGGTAAGAACTTAACTTCAGTAAAAAGATTCAATATTTTCAATCGAAAAAATATAATATCTTTAATCGACTTTTGGTGACCATTACATATAAACTTGACGGAACGATTGATTTATTTTATGAATAATTTGTTTCTTTTTTACATTAAAAGCATTGAAAACAAGATAAAAAGACAAAACGCTCGAGGCAACCAATGAAACGGAAAGTTTAATTAAATAACAACATCATCATCATCATTAGCTTTATTGCATCTACAAGAGATGTTTATGTAGCGTCCATACTATTTTTGCAGCTGCGCTAGTGGCTAAATAAGCCACGATAGCTTACATATATTGCCTAGCAAAATAACACTGTGGCACATAACTTGTTACTCGCCGCGTCCATTGAATGGGATTCCGGAACTCCGCTGATCACGAGATTGACTATTCACTCATTGACTCAATTGGCATCATGTGGCCGTGATGCTTTCATAAAGTGTATAGACCTCGTTTTATAAACAGCTCACATTTTCCTGATAATATTAGGTACTAGTTGACTCCCACGGCTTCGCTCGCATTATTTCAGGATAAAAAGCCTATGACAATTTTAAGACCCCATTCTACCTACATACCAAAAATCATGAAGATCTGTTCAGCCGTTTTTGCGTGAGTGTTTAAAAAAACAGATAAACTGGTTATCTCTGGTGGATAACTGGTTGGAACATGTTCTGTTATCAATTCGAAGTAACTTTTTTTTAAAATATCTTCCATGTTCAGACTTTCGACCCTCTTCAGCTTGATTATATGTATGTATAGATAGATTATTATTTTGACTCTTGTAGTGTGTGACACGTGGAAAGTCCACGCTGCTACTTTTATAGGTACTCTTTGTATGTAGAATGTGTCCAATTTTATAGTTATAAAGGGTCTTTGAATAAAAAATGTGGCTGATAGAATACGGTTATTTGCGTATTTGGTATAAGTGCGTTTCTTCTGTTGTCCTGTTAGTAGTAAAACACACGTTTAAGATAACAGGAAGAAACAGGGTGTTAGCAAGATTATTTTAATTCTTTTTATATAACCTCTACATTTATGTTTCCTAATTTTTTTTTTACGTGGGATGGGTTTACTTTTGATTACAGCCTGCCTGATGTTAAGCATTGCTGCAACCTAGGGTGTATCACGCTTACCTAGAAGATACTTATTAACACTAGATTTAAGAACCCCTGCATTGTAGTTCGCAGGAAACACAGCTACACAAATATAAGTAAGCAGCAGTAGTACGCAGCTTTAACATATCCGACGTATATTTTACAAATTTGCGATTTTACAAATAGCTACATCGCTTGTCTCCGCCCAGTCCATTATTAACGACCAAGAGCCTTAATTATTTTAGCTTCACTGCTTTAGATAAAAGGTCCAGGTGAGGGTACTTGGACCAAGGGATTCATATTCTCAAATCCAGTGGGCTATGAAAATCTCTATCATATCTATATTGGGCAGATATTGGAAATACTCATTTATTTGTTAGCTATTGCTTTTAATGGTAACGTTTCATTAATTATATCCCACATCTTCGTCGTTAAAATTTCCTTTATTATCATTCACAGCCGGTTTTGTCGCACTGCTGGGTATAGGCCTCTCTCATAGTATGCCATTGGCTTCGATCTTTACCCAGCATCACCCAGAACAATCTCAAAAATCTCATCAAAATCTCCTTACATATTTACAAAAGTCAGTTCGATGATTTGTTAGTTGTTATTTGAAATATTGAGTTGGCTGGTACATGATGAAACAGATAAACAGATAATCGTAACGTTTATGTTAATCTCATCAATCTTATAACTTTCCTCCTTAATATAACAACTAGCTTTGTTGTTGTTTATTAGAAATAACTGGACATCATCACACAGGTGGTGACCTAGTTTGATGTCCAGGGTTCACCAACTATTGTACAGTCATAAGCCCTATCTCATAGTAAAATTTTATGTTCACTACTGCTATACTTACCTGTTTCTTTCAAATAAGGTCAAATAAACGTTTTTAATATTATTATTATTTATTAATCTAGGATCTGATCTATCTCCATTTTTCATAACAAGCTGAATCTAAATCATCTTACCTGTTCGAGCGTGAAAAAGTAAAAAACATGTACATACTAACACAAAATCATTACCCTTTATAATAATAACGCGATGATAGTGTGGAGTGTAATAAACTACCCGCCAGACCTAAATAATTGTAAACATAACATTCGGTAACCTTGTTGTGTTTTAATGTGAAAAATACGCGCTCCACATTTTACCACAAGCCTCGCACTTTCGGTAATATGTGTGTTTACTGATATAAAATAAACATATTAGTCCACGTTGGAAGTAAATATAGGACTAAAAATGGGAAAAAATGAGGTAAAAGCCTGGAGTTGTGAGGCACCAGCGTCGTTATTTGAATTAATTCGAGCTTCTCATTTTTCTTTTTTTTTGAAGCCGATAGTATTTTGACAGATAGGTTTTATGTAGAAGGAATTTTGTTTACGTAGGGGTTTAAGATTAGGTAAAAATATGATGCTATGATGATGAAATACTATTATTTCAGCTAAAAATTGTGTAGATATGTTATCTGACACAAAACAAATATACGTACTTTTCAGTCAAAGAAATATGATTAGGAATCAAAATTAATTAAAATATCTCCAAAATATAATGAAATAAGTCACAAATTTAAAAGTTGCATGTGATAATAAACTCAGATAATTGAAGTCTATATCTATAAACGCCGCGTATATTTTACTGTAGAAGCACAGATAATACAAGCTCATAGCTATGCCGTAAGAAATTAAAATACAATTAAAATTCTCAAAACATTTATCTAACATTTCTCTCTCAATCAATTCATACCCTAGTCTATTTATATTCATTCACGACTACATTCCCATTGTACCCTATCCTCTATGCTTCTGTGTGGCTTCCACAAAGGATCTATTAATCTAAATGGAGATGAAAAGAAATTCATCAAAGTTTATCCGAGCGTGGCCGCTGGAGATTGCTAGGAAGCAGATATTGTGTATTATTGTGATGGTTTGTTGATATTTAAAAGTACGTTAACATCAGAGTTATTATAGAGAGATATTTAATTATTCGTTGTAATTATCAGTTTGGGAAGATGCAATATACTGCTATACTTTAAAAGAGTTTAGGCATTTTAATATTTCAGTTAGTAAGTATAATATATATTTTTAAATGAACAGACAGACCTGCAGATTTATATATACAGTTTATATTTAGCTTACATATTTAGAATACCATTACTTTTAGGTACCTATAGTTTTTAAGTAAATTTTCTATGTTGTAAAATAGTAACTTATGGGCAGCTATTACTATGTCAACTATGTACTGCAATTATATACCTATACGAGTATATACAACTCCCTCAGCTCCTCAACAATGGTTCCAATGAATATTGACAGAGTCTTTTGTAGTCTCTTCTTTGTGGTCTGAATATTGGGAGATTCAATTACAAGCAAACAGAAAAGCGGGCTTGAAAATAATCCCCTTGGATCTACGCGCCGTGTAGCCTAAGTATTTGAAATTAATTTCTACAGAGTAAAACATTCAAGTCCCTCTATAAGTATCTACTTACGCGCTTCTTAAAAACAGACCGAACGACATACGAGATAAATTGTCGAATCGATCAACTAAAGTCGAATAAAAATACCTCTTTTAATCGTACTTGGTGCCTGTATCTCTCTGTATATCAAAAACTAGCTGGTGCCTGCGACTTCGTCCGCATGGAATAGTTATTACCATAAAAACGGTTCTAGTGAGTTAACCTTAAAAGATAGACATATACTGTTGCGGACATTTTTTTAGATCATTTTAAGAGGAATAATTCTTTCATACATAGTTTTTTGATATCTTGAACCGTTTTCGCAGCGCACGCAACGGAAAGCCTCAAAGATGAATAATTTTCCCCGTTTTTTCCACATTTGCTATTGTTTCTTCGCTCCTATTAGTTGCAGCGTGATGTTATATAACCTAAAGCCTTCCTCGATAAATTGTCTATTCAACACAAAAATAATTTTTCAATTCGCACCAGTAGTACCTGAGATTAGCGCGTTCAAACAAACAAACTCTTCAGCTTTATAATATACTAGCTGACCCGACAGACTTCGTCCTGTCAAAAAGATTTGTAATGTGTCAGTTTTTGTGCCTACGTATTTTAAAAAATTCTCCTGAACAGAACCGTCACCCTGGTGATAGGGCGTTGTGAATAAAAAATAATTAAATAAAACATATATAAAGATTTAAAAGTAAGTAATCGCTTTATTGTTAATCATGTGAATCATAATTATTATTATTATCATTGTAGTGCTTTGTGGTATACGATGTTTTTTGTTTGATTACCTGGCGCATAGATAAACAAATCTGATGGTTTTTATCTCGCGTGCCGAAACTAATACAAAAGAAACGCGAGTTTCGGAACGCGACATTATAAAACGTCACTTGTCAATATCATTTTGACAATTGTAATGATGTACTGCAGTAATTCGAATTAGAAATTTACCGATTATCGATTGTAGTTACTTATGGCTATTTTCATCTGCCTATCCTAAAAATGTTATGTGAATTACCGACAATCACAAAATAATATTCGTCGAACCCACAATAAATTCCTACAGATAAATTAAGGAAGGGACAAATTGAGAAGAAAAAAAGAATACAGTTTTGATAAAAAAATATTGCCTGTATAATATATATGAAGCTAAAATATATATTAAATTATTCAAATGAAATTATGATACACAAAAATTTTATGTTTTTCGCTATATTTTTTAAGATACAAAACTCATAAATTTTAATATAAAAAATCGCATAAAATCATTGTGCTTGAAGTACATAAATCATTATCTCTGATAGATCGAAATGATAAATACTTGTTTTTGCGATATTTTTTTGATGTCAAAAATAATCGATTACCAAGTCCCAACCCTACGAAAATGACGTCACAATTAGCAGTAGTACGTAACTTTGCTGTGCGATGAAATTTAATATTTTATTTTTTTGTAACATTGAATGCGAGTATGTACACGCGAAAAATAACCTTTATTTGATGTCTTATATTTTTTACTGTTTATATTAATAGTTATTTTTGTTAACTTACATAATGTTTTCACTAATAAATAGAAATATTTCAACATGAGCATGACGTCACAATAATGTATGTACATGTTCTTTTACGTTCTACTGACCTGTCACAGGTGACTTGCTATATGAAATGGACTATAGGAACACACCTACATTGCTTAGACAACAGTGAGTGCTTGTAATTTAATATGAACTTTATACCATAGCAATAAAGCTCAAATTGACTACGTTTTAGTTAGAAATCATTTGTATGGGAAAAAGAAAAGGGCTATTTTTAGGGTTTTTCCAGCAATAATTCTAATTTTTCTCGCCGTAAAAACCATCCTTAAACTTCAACGAACATTTTAAAAAAAGATTTGGCCAAATTGGTCCAGGCGTTGTTGAGTTATGCGCTTACCAACACATTTTGCGATTCATTTTTATATATAAGAAGATAGGTAAAAAAAGGTTTCGGTCCTAAACTTAAATTAAATTATTACTCTGACCAAAGGATGAAAATATACTCCTAGTGGTTTATCCCAATAACACTCTATCAGTCAACAACAAACGCAGATTTCTAATTTAACTGGAAATTACCTAAACTCCAGAATAAACTAATCTAAGTTTATTCAACTCGCTCTCAGAATAATATATCAGTCTTCTTGTAACTTAGTTGTATACTTAGCTACACTTATAATTATGTTTGTATATTAAACGCTGGGGTCGGTCAATTTTCCACTTTGTTCAGCACATTCTACAGAGTTATTAGACAACAGGTAAATAAAGATTTTCTAAGTGCCCCTTTTTTATAGTAGTTAGAAGTAGTTTGTTTAGTTTTTCTTGCCTTGTTTTTATATTTTATTATTGTAAATAAAATGTTTGGTAAATAAGTATAGAAATGTTAAAATTCATACAAGAATAAATAAATTAAATAAATAAATAAATATTTCAGGACATATCACACAGCGCCATCTAGCCCCATCATCATTATTGTATCATGGGTACTAGATAACAAATATAATACATATTTTTTTTTTTGTAAATACATACTTATTATACATAGAAACGACCAGACTCAACACAAGTAATTACACATGTTAATATTCATAATTACTTGTGTTATGCGGGAATCGAACCCGCGCCCCTAGATTAGAAGGCAGAGCCACTACCAACTAAGCTAACGGAGCAGTCGAATAGGTATTGGTATCATCTAAATAGGTATTGCATTAAATATCTATGAATTTAGAAGCTGACTTCGAATCAAATATTTTACCAAACGGGTTCACTGATCTTTCTTCTATAAACTTTGGTATTATGAGAAGAGATTGGTCAGAGTAAAAATCGATCGTGTATATTAGTATCGAGTATTTTTCATGTATTTACATTTCAGATCAGTTGTTAGAGATCGTCAATAATAGATATTCGATTAAACCATTTCTTTGAATTCTTTGAATAATATATTCTATATCTATAAAGACATAATTCGAAAAACTCTCATTATAAAAATAAACCTGCAAGTGTCACATATGATAATAATAATAATAATAATTGCAGGACGATTTAGCTTCTGAAAATAACACTCAAAGTGATCTCCACTTGGCCTAGGCCCGTGGTTTTCATTTAAATGACCGAAATTCTAAGAAAATTTCGAGAAAAACAAACGTTTTTTTTAAAATAATAATAAAAATGTTTATTGGACACACAAATTCTTATAATACTAACACTTATTAATAATGTAATTTAAAATAGGGCATTTTAAAAAACAAAAGATATGTCGAGCCGCTGCTACGCTGAGAGAACATTTCAATTTTGAGAATTAATGTGTTTTGTTTAAAAAGTATCTATTGCCAGATTACTCATTTGAGTACCATAGTCATCTGAAATGTACTAATACGCTCCGTCTTACCATCAGGCAAACTATGGTCAAGTGCAAACCTGCTATAGTTAAAAAAAGTGACAACCACACAAGCGACATTAAAGCGAAACATAAGGTATAAGAATGAAACAACATAAAAAAACTGAGATACCAAAATACTTGTTTATTAACCCAGTATTTTGTTAGGCGTTCCGTTATTAGTCGTATCATCGGTTCTTGTTGATCCGGCAAACTCTAAAGGGGCCACAAACGCAATCAATCATAGCCATGGATGGATAAACAGATATCAAATCTACACGCGATTTGGGCTAATTGCTTTTATTGAGTTAAAACACAGTTATTACAAGTGGGTTTTGTCGATTGGGTTGAGATTATTTCCCAAAATATAAATAACCCAAATTCAAAGATAAGGCCTAGAAAATTTAAAATTAAATTCATATTATTTATCAAAGCTGCCGGTCGTTTAACAGCACAAATTCCGGCACATTAAAATCTTATGCAAATTTTAGTACACTCTGTATTATCTGAAATAGCTTGTCCGTTCTACTATGAAGGATAATTAATAAAGTAACGCGAAGTGTCTTCTGAAAATTTAATTTGAATCTGATTTTGTTGAATTAAATTAAACATTAGGTGTACAAATTTAATACATACCCAAATATGTTAACATAAAATGTTTTTTTTAATATTTACATATTTTAGTTTACCCAAAATCTGACATGAAGTTTTTTAATTAGGTCTTGCTATAATTACAATATCATTGGAAATAATTAAAATTTCACCAACAAAATTAATCATTATTGGCACGTATACTAATTAACGTTGGCGTAGCACCCGCTACGAATCTCGTAGCTGTGCTACGCTTTATTAACTAGTAATGTATTCTCATTATGCAGTAAATTATAACGATAGTCATTTAATTGTACTTGGTAACGAAAGAGTGATTTTAATGATAGCGCTGGCTATAGCCCTGACTTGTATGAAACGTTAAAACGTTTGCTTAGTGTGGGGCTAGATGGCGCTGTGTGCAATGTCCCGAAATATTTATTTATTTTATTTATTTACGCATTGCAAGCGGACATTTACCTACCGCTAAGATTGGCTATGTAAGCCTTACGAGATGGCTATGCATACCAGCTACATACTACATAACTGTTTTTTCTAACATCATACGTCGTGATAAATGTGCAGAAATGGTCGCCGTAGCTGAAAACGGCTAGAAGGATTTTTTTTTTGTCGTTCCACCATTGTTTCCCTCAACATGAGTCAAGGACATTTTCTGGCTGAACATTTGCTAAGGCGTAATGAGATTTTATGATCGGTTTATTAGAAACGTCACATGCAAAATTTGTACTTGTATATGAAAACTGATTGTAGGAGGATTATTATTATTATTGGTACCCGGTAGTAAATAAATTACATACTTACTGCGTTTGTGGTTAAAATTAGAGCAAGTACGAAAATCAGCTGAACTAAATCTGGTTTTGCAATAAGAATGAATCTAATCTTTTAGTGGTTATTTAATTGTGCTGTGTTATTCAGACACCTTTTTTTTTATGAATTATTAATTTAGCTCGCTTACTCGGTATGTTATAAAGTAGTGAGTATTTTGATTATCAAAATGTGTTTACGCGAATAGTGGAATAGTTAAACTCAATCTCAAACTCAAAAATGTTTATTGGTTTCATACAATACTTAAAAACTAAGAAAAGATATATAAACATATGTCTAATTACAAAGATGCAAGCGGGGCGTTGGCATCCGGACGATTGTTTTAACTATGTAGATTATGAAGATCATCGATTACTGTGCAATCAACATGAATCCAATATTAGCTGCGGGCTACAACCATTTTTTTTTTTATAATAAAGTGGCAAAAAGGCAGGCGATCTGCCTGATGGTAAGCAATCATGCTTTATAACAGACAGGCTTTACTCAACGTGTATTTATTTTGCGAAAATAAATGTATAGCATACTATTAAAATCGTAAATTTACATGTTACATGTTTGCCAAGTGCTACAGAGAGATAAATTGCTGTAGTGACTCTTTCTCTCTGTTATTAGTTGTGCACTCCACTATAATTTATCGTTATCGTGAGATATAATGAAATATCTTACTAAGTATATTTATTTATTTGTTTGATATTGCCGCAATTGAAGTGATTTGCTACAAATGCAACTTTTTGCATTTAACAACAGTTAAAAAAAGGAGAGGACTCTGTAATTTGTAGGTACTTACGAGAAAATGGTGTGGTTCCAATATCGACAGGACATGGAGACAAAAACAAACGATTTAGAGTGACTTTTTACAGGGAAAATATAGTAATATTTGAGAAGACGAATGTGAGTATTTGAAAAATGAAATAATACTATAAAATACTAGTGGACGCCCGCGGCGTCGCTCGCATTATTTTGAGATAAAACGAAGCCTATGACACTTTTAAGACCTCATCCTACCTACATACCAAAATTATGAGGATCCGTTGAGCCTTTTTAGCGTTATGAACGTTTATATATATAAACAGACAAATAGATAAAAAGACAAAACATCTAAAAAGTGGTGAAAGTTGTGGTTTGTATAAGGTATACCCAAACATTATTTTTCTAATCTGTTCTATCTTCAGATTTTTTACCCTTTTCAGCTTTGTTGAAGGCATAGGCTACTTTTATCCTGAAATAATGCGAGCGAAGCCGCGGGCGTTCACTAGTGATAAATAAAATATTTAAAAGACTCCTTATAACTAATAGTATGTGTTACACATATCCAATTCTTCACCATAAGGATGACTTTAAAATTAATAAATTTAGTATAGTAAAAAATTAATAATGTAACACGTGGTATACAAAATCACGTGTCAATCAGGTTAGTAAGCCATCTGGGTGCAGGGATGCGGCGGGGGGCAGGCCACAGGGGCGCGGGGGGATCTGGGTCACCGGAACAACCACCCGGACCTGCGGAATGAGCAGCATCCAATATACTGTATAGATTCGAGGCTCGAACTGGTTTGTTTATGAATTATGATTAGTGAATACCTTTCACGAATCATAATTCATAAACAAATGAGCCATGAATGTCGTACCAACAATACGGCGTTAAAAGGTGATATTATTATATTATTTCTACCCTGATTTTGTCATGACCATGCCAGAGGCCCTTAGGGCGGCTTGATAAACTCTCGACACCAGAGTTGGCCACTCTCATTCGATAAGCGGAAGACCCTCATTTTGAACTTTTAGCAGTATTCAGAACAATGAGGATGTAATAGTGAATTATAGCGATTATATGAACCGATTTAAATTGCGGCTTTTTCTTGTGTAACGTTCCAACAATTTCTAGGACTTTTGTCTGTTTACCTGTTTATTTAAACGCTCATCTCGCAAAAACGGCAGAACTGATCATCATAATTTTTAGTATGTAGGTAGTATGAGGTCTTAGGACTTTTATATGCTACTTTTTATCCTGAAATAATGCAAGCGAAGCCGCGGTCGTCCACTATTAAATAAATAATATTCGTTTATGGCAAGTTAGGATTTAGTTAGTATTATTGTGGATTGAAAAAAATGTATTATTTATATTTTATTATTGTAAATAAAGATCTTTATAATTTGACTTTATTGATTTTTATTTCGAATTTTGAATAAAGCAACTGATTTATAAAAACTGCCAAAATAGCACGTCTACTCACACTTTTCAACTTTTAAGGATGTCTTATATAGTTAGGTTTTATCTAGTTCTCGATAGCCTATGCCTACATACCTACGTCTACAGTATTATTGTTGTTAATTTCGATTTAATCTTATCTCATTAACCAAACATCTCCGTCTAATGCCTAACCAAAATGTCTTCCAAGAATCTTCTGCTACAAGTTACAAAACCGCAGCTTCAAACTATCTAAGTAAACATTATCTCGGTCCAGAATTATACAACCAGTTCTATTCTAGTTACAATTTCAAAGTAATTAATTGTATTAAGTGTTGACTTTCATAGAACAACTCGTAACCAAAATGTTATATCTTCTCCTATTCTAAATTACTGAACATAATAAATGCTACGTTATTACTAAGTTAAGACAGGAAAATATTTGAGTTTTTTTGTTATTATATCTCTTTAATGATCATCTTTCATAGAACAACTCGTAACCAAAATGTTATATCTTCTCCTATTCTAAATTACTGAACATAATAAATGCTACGTTATTACTAAGTTAAGACAGGAACATATTTGAGTTTTTTGTTATTATATCTCTTTAATGATAAATTCTTTATAAAACAAAACTTATACGCACATCACTTTTTTTATGTTAGAATAGTGGGTGCTCGGCTTCGCTTGCAATAAGAAGTAAAAGTTGCATCTCCTATTTCACATCTTTCAAAGGGGCATTTCCAATATCCTTTCTTAGCGGATGCCTACGTCATAACATCTACCTGCATGCCAAATTTAAGCCCGATCCGTTCAGTGGTTTGGGCTGTGCGTTGATGGTTCACTATGTCAGTCAGCCACCTTAGAGTTTTATATATTTAGATTATGTGTATTATTTATTATTTATGTGTCTTTATTTTTTCTTTTAGTCTTTCAGTAGTATTTTGGTCTGAAACCCTGCGCTAAGTTACATTATGGATTTGTGATGCATTAATAAATGTTTATGATAAAAAAAATATTATGGTAACGTAAGTTAGGTCTGTGGTTAGGTATAAAATGAATAAGTAAATGTTTTTAATTCAAACACTAAGCCACAAAAGCGTCGCCTCGTTTTATTTGCGTACCCAAACTTGTTGCGCTTTAGTTCGACCCAATTCAGAATTCAACTTCGAATGTGCGGAAAACGGATAAAATTGAGGATCTTTGAATGGACGAGTTTCAATGGACATTGTGCTATTTTTATTCGCGGTTTTCGTTTCGTGACCCACTTTTCGGTTGTATATTACGCATAATACATTAAAAAGCTTTTCTATTGACGGTGTATTTTTTCAAACATAAAAAATTTACGTACTTAGTTCTTGGTATCAGATTGTAGGTCTGTTTCATATTCATTTATTTTCGTAAAGCCTATTTACACGTCCAATAAAAATATATAATTACATTTATAAAAATAACAAACATAGGTACTTATTATATTTATACTTTTATTTATTTTTTATTTTATTTTATGTATACTTAAATGTCGAGTTAAATTGTCGAAATTTCTTTCCGATGTAATACAGTTTCCCACTTCTTTCTTACTATTATCATAACTTTCAAGCTAGTTGACTGGCCTGTTAGCTTAGTTGGTAGTGGCTCTGCCTTCTAATTAAGGGGTTGCGGGTTCGATCACGCGTGACACAAGTATTAATGAATTTTAAATTTTATAATTACTTGTGTTGCGTCTGTATGTATAATAAGTATGTATTTACATAAGAAAAGTATATAAGTATAATATCCATTATCTAGTACCCACGACACAAGCGTTTGCTTAGTGTGGGCTAGATGGCGATGTGTGCAATGTCCCGGAATATTTATTTAATATTTATTTATTTATTTTATTTTATTTAGTTGTAGTGGTTATATAATCTCTTTGTATGTGGTATTTGCGTCAATCTTGTACAGACTTACATTCAATACAATAGCGCTATTGTGTTACTTATAATAAAGCAAAATGTGTCGTATTTATCTCATTGAAATTTGAGAAATTTATCGTTGACAGAGTCTTCGTTATGTTGTAAGGATGTCTTTGTGGAATCAATACCTTAATTACTTTCAGGCATATATTTTATTAATTTAGCAACAGATTACACGAGATTAATATAAAACTCTGTATGTAGGCCACAGCTGAAATTATTCAGTTTCACATAGTCGGTATGGCAACCGTATCTTGATACTTTTAGTGATAAATAATAAAGATTACTTTATACACTCTTAACCCTCATTAATATTATCGTGCACCTTGTTGATAGTTCAACATAAATATTGCTACATTTTATATAAAGCAAAAGCATCTCTGTCCCACACAAACGGAAATAGGATTGTGTAAAGAATATTGAAATGTGTCCCTTCGTACTAAACAACAAAGCTTTTAGTATTAGAGACGTGCGTGCTTCTAACAATATTGAGAATGTCAAGGCAAAAACACATCTTTATACTGTCTTTGCGTATTTTTGTCAATTCACGGTAGATATATGTACGTGTTTTAGTTTTTCATCTTCATTCATATAGTTAGTACAGTTAAAAGTTTGTATGGGTGTGACCGTGTTACTTTTCCCAGCCAGCCAGACTAATAAACTAATCGTTTTAAGGCTTAAAAGTGTATCTGAATACATTATTTATTAATACATTTTAGGCATATTTCTCTTCATCACAATCAATTTATTTGTATAATAAATACTATTTGAACGCAACGAATGCATAAATCTACGGAACGCACTACCATTACGCAAGAAATAATTGCTAGGAATCTTTTCAACACATTTTCCATAGACTGCCAATACAAGCAACTTCTGAAAAGATCGACGCAATAACATCAAAAACAAATTGACGTTATACAAAATTCGCAATCCACTCTAAGAAAGGGCTTATTTGGGATTTAGACGAGTGCTGTTGTGACCAAATGCCGAGATTAAATAGCGATGACGAGGGTCAAATACTTGATGCCTTTGATGAAGTTTGGAAATGTTGCTTTTGTGACAGAACATAGGTTTTTATTTGTTCGCATGTGATGGTGTGTTTATAGGCACATATTAGAGATTACCATGCTAAACATAATTATAATCACCCATAAAAATAAAAAATAAAAAACATTTAATGCATGTTTGGAAAAAAACGTGTACATAATGAATAATAAATAAATACTACCGTACACGACGTATGTCGTTGAATTGCAGATAATTACTTCAAAAATTTCTGTTCTTTTACTACTGGAATGTAACTGGCACTCAAACGACGCTGCCGGAACATACTAACATAATTAGTTAAAAAATCATTTAGCCTGCTTTGTAGTCTTAATATGTCTATTGTCGTTCTAATTTAATTTTGCAACATTAACTTAAGTACTAGATATTTTAGTAAATGAGCTTTCTGAGCCCAAGCCATTTGGCTCACTCATTAACCTTGTGACCTGATTATGTTAGCAATACAAATAGGTATTAGGTTACATGGATTAAAGACCCAAAAGGTAAATAAAACCAATTTTTTAGTAAGTAGATCTATTCACAGACGTTAGGAAAGAAGGTTATCAATTCGTCTGGATGATTTTTAATGGTCATCATATTTAAGGATGGGTTCATTGGTGGTTTTGTAAAGTCTCGACATAATTTTTTGCCAGTTTTCATGTGATCTTATATTTTCATAAATATAAGATAAATCTTCAAGGACAAGCACAAGCCCCTGTTACGAAATAAATTACAAAACTTATTTGGTCTGCTAGCAGTGAACAGTTCTGAACATAGGTCTCTCTAGACAGGCTTCGATCTTTGATCGAAAGAGTCGTATTTTTTTTGGGACGAAAAATACTTGAGCAGAGTTCGGCAATATTAGATTTTGTACCCTTGTCAGTTTGATAGCTCGAGCTTAAAAATACTGAAGCTATTTGCGATGCTATTCGCAGAAACATTTATTTTTGATTGGAAAATATTTTATACACATTACTTGAGCGATTGCACTTGAAAATATGATAAGTACTTAGTTTTGTAGTATTTAATATTTAAATACCTTTTAAAACGAAGTCGACGGGTTCCGGGCTATTCATATATTTTAAACTTTACACCAGAGCAGTTTAGTTTACTTTTTTATGTTTTGGGTTTTAACTTTACATCTATGTACAGCCGTACATAGCTATGTACAATGTGTTTAATTAAATCAATTTATTGTCAATATATTGCACTATACTGTAATCAGATGTTCCAACAAAAAAACGTCACATTATCTACATATCGTAAGTATGTACATATGTAATACATACATACGTATATACATCTTATACATCTAATTGAAGATTCTCTTTGTCCACATTGAAGCAAGTTTTCTGCATACCAAAGTACGAATTCCAACTTCTTATATTCAGTCCACGTGGGATACACATTCCAACTTTGTAATTGCATCTTCTTGCTAAAGGTGAGAGCTCTCGAGAAATAACCTTCGCATTTTTATGGCTTAAAAGAAAATGCTTTTATACTCGTACTTAATAAATTTAAAATAGAAGTTTCTAGGAATTTTTAGTACCCATAATGTAGCTGCTGTTTTAATGCACTGCGAAAGGAAATTATATTTTTAAATGCATCTAGCTCGTTAAAAAATATTGTTTGATTAAAATAAAATTCAATTTTATAGCACTCTGTTCATGAATAAACATAACTATATATGTACTAGGCTCCAGCAATGCTTAACATCAGGCAAGCTGTAGTCAAACGCGAACCTATCCCACGTAAAAAAGACATTTTATTATTGTCAAATGTAATATTGTAAGGACTGACCTCCTCCTTGCGTTGTAGTCATCATTAATGGGTCTTGAATACTGGATAATAAAGTTCTTTTATGATGGTCTTCCATCTGCACTATATAGCGTATTTGGTCGGACCACCTGGTTGGGCTACGGCCTCTCGGCTTTCTGCCATCGACCTAACTAGTGAGCATCAGCTGTTCGAGGTTATGGCCATCTTTACAGGCAATGTGGCCAAAGAATTCCAGTACCCTTCGCAGACAAGAGGTGGAAAGCCTGGTCTTGATTATAAGGACTGAACATTTACATGGTTAACCTTTTTTTACATAGTTAACCTATTAGTTACTCTCGACACTAGAGTTGGCCATTCTCATTCGATAAGAAGAAGAATAAGTTACCTCGCGTTCCGGTGGTCCCAAAAGCTTTGTTACAAAAACACTCAGTTTAATAAAAAATCTACAACAGCAACAAGGAAGGAAGTACACGACAATAGTGACCTACTCTTACCTCAATCAATACGTAACCTAGAAGTGTTGTGAATGCATGTATGCGTTTGTAAGACTTCTGTCTTCCTGGACTTTGTTTACTATCTGTATCAAAATAGGTGTTTACTATTGAATGCTAGTGATGTCATATTGAGAATTAAGTAGAAGAAATATGCTATGATTATTGAGATATTTATTTAATCACTTTGTTTACCAACCGCAACTTTGTTAATGCCTACTATAATCTCAATGTGAAGAAAAAATTGAATGTTCTAACTATAAAATAAATATTTTATTCTGTTATTTTTGAGGGCGTTATAACGTTTTTCTTTTTTGGTTCATAAAACAATCTGATTTGTATATAAAACTTATATAGCACCACCAATGAAACTTAAACTACTTGGACCCACTTTTTACTCTATAAGAACGCGAACAAAGCCACTTATATTAATATAAAACGACGATCCCAAAAACAGTTTTAAGTTACAATCTCGTAAGTGCCGTAAATATAAAACATCATTCATCCCACGCCCTACTTGTTGCTACACCATCAATCTTGGATAGACAGATATTGGCGCGAACATATTGGCTCGATGTTGGCAGCCATGCTCTAGGGACGGATTTAGGCCATTTCAAACGGGGTGAAATAGCTGGTCACCTCCATATTTATTGTCATAGTAATGGAAGAGGGAAGGATCTAGGCCCCCATCACTTGCCCAAAAAAACTTCCCCAATGTATACATTCTGCTGGGGACTCATGCAATCACTCCCTACCCTCAGTAATGCGTAATACAACTCTTTGGTTTTCATATATTATGAAAATTTCTTTATTGTGCTGGTGTTTTAAATAAAGTGTATAGCTATCTATTTCTATTAAGTGTTATTCCATTTTTGGCGCTTACGTGTGTCGGATGACACGTTAAATTGTAGATCCCGGCTGTTTATCTAGGATGGCAGTCGTTAAGCCATGTTAGAGGCCCTTAGGTCGGCTTGATAAACTCTTGCCACCGGGGTTGGCCACTCTCATTCGATAAGAAGAAGAATACAACTCGAAGAGAAAGAAGTATGGAGGAAAAGCAAACAAATCTTCACAAAAGAGTTTACTCTCTTACAAACTTCCATCTTACAAATTTCCTTCTCATTGTTTATCACTAGAATTGAACTATATCCGCCCAGTAAGTGATATTGTAGTCTTATTCTTACCTGAATTGTGATTCTTACCTATTTTATTATTTTAACGCCTCCTGAATTTGAGCCTGTTTACATACGCACACAATCAATCACTGTTTCGCCGAATTACGAGTATATCTAGTCACTTGGCTGCTTTTTGCCTTTTATTGTTAGTTCCAAGGACGCCCTACGTATTGTATTGCAATAGTTGTTGTGCTATAGATATCGAGGCTAGAGTCATTTCTTACGTAATTACTACGTTTTATTTAATATTTGATATTTCATTGATTGCTTGATTGCTGTAGATTGAGAGATGTCTTTCTGAACTATGTAGATGATATCATTAACTATTAATTCAGAATGTATTATCCTTATTTTGGTTTGTCATTGATTGAGATTTACTCCCGTTACATATGTTTATCAAAAGATGAAATAGTATAAGGCTATGTAAAGTCTGTTTACTTACAAACCACGCCTCGCCTCTAATGCTCTTCTTATAACTAGCAATAAAAATATATATATATGCCCATATGTAATTATACATAAACCTTATGTCACTTATGTTCATATCTTTTCTCTCAATCGTTTTTACCATTTACCGCTACGAAGCTATAAGCGTACGAGCATACATTTTCGAAATGTAATTTCGTCATCACAGTATGATTTGTTTTAGTTTTACAAACTTTATTTACAATAATAATATTATATAAAAACAAGGGAAGAAAAACAAAACATACCACTTCTAACTACAACATAAAAATGGGCACTTATAAAATCTTTAGAAAAACCTAAAGATAGTCTCAGTGCTCCAGCCTACTGCCAGAGGGCAGCGTGCCCAGCGTACTGGCCACATTGTTTTAATTGTAATCATGTTTCTGTCTTTCCAGATGAAAATGCTGGCGTATTGTAAGATACCGGCTCTGCTGCTTCTTCTCACCATCGGCTATGTTTATTCTGCTCCGGCAGGCGAAAACCCAGGTACGATTCTCAATGAAAACATAAAGATAAATATCAACCCAATGAATACATATTGATAACGACTACTTATATAATTGTTTTGACTATAAAAAACAAATTTCTGCTAATGTTACTCGATCTTTACTTTACTTTTACCATACCGGGTAAAAAAATTAAGCCCGATAAATTTTGTCTTTGAATGCTCCGAACTTTCCAAATACAAACGTGTTGAAATAAATTTTCTTCCTAGGCGTATGAAATATGTATTTTCTGTGAAAACTAATGTTTTGATGTCGTTAGCAGAACATGAAACCTATTCGTTCTTAATTACTAGATATTTGCAATTAAATATTACATTATTCACCGCCTGTTTACAATTCTAAGTTATGTCCATTCAAAAGGTTGCCTGGAAGAAATCGCCTAAGGCGATAAGGCCGCCCAATGTGCAACATTTTAATTTAAGTATGTTTATTTCTGTTTTGTAATTTTTGTGTTTTTATGGTGTACATTAAAGTTATATTCTATTCTATTCTAATCTAAGTAGCGGGAAATTACGTACTTTCATGAAATACTGCTAAAATAACATTCGTACTACGCAATTCTTTGTTATGACTAAGTTAGACAAAAAATTAATTTACTTAATCAAATTGTTTTATTAAAATACAGCTCTTAATTCTAGTTTACATTTCATTTACGTGAAGACCTTTTCTAATATTTACCTAAGCCAGACAATTATCTCATACACAGTTCTAAACGAAATTTATAAATATAAAGGTAACTAATATTTGCTTTCTAAGACAACACAATTTTGTACTTGTAGTTGTATTTACTTTTTGTTAGACATTTATAAACACAATTTACTTATATTTACCTAACGTTATGTAGGTACCTGATTCTATTCTGCAAAATATGATAGAGAGCCAAATTCATTTCAGAGACTTAGCTTAAAATAACTAGAACAAATAACATAGAATTACGTTCTACGTACACAATATGGTAGTTGAAATCAAACTCTGAACAAAATAGTTGCGGGATTTCTAAGAACGATCTAGCTTATGTATTATTTATAGACCAGAAAGTTTGGGACACCGTAACTTACATTACACAAACCGTATCTTTCATGGGACAGGCGGCACTGCCGTTATTTTGTGGATATAGCCACTACAAGTTGGGATTTGTGCGACATATTTGTTATCTCTATTTACTGTAGACCCTTAATTAAGATTGGACCCTTCCGTATACGGACTTTGATTACTTCGGGCTAATAAACTTCATGTTTATGTTATTTTTGTTCACACTTTGACTCACAATCTCTCGTTAAATAAACCCACAAAGTTACCTGATCCATGTAACAAACATTTTCAGCTCAGTTAAACTTTTTTAAATTAATCAAATTTACAAGGTTGATCAATCTTTCATATCACCTACGCATTTTATTTTGGAACTTTGTAATTTTTCAGAAAGTTTTAAAAAAGAAACGCCATAAATGTAATCCGCCATAATTGTTTGAAAACATAGCTTAAATACCGTTCCTTTCACGGCTCCGTTTTCAGAAGCATTGTTTAAATGTTTCTCAAGACAGCCTCATTATTCTGCGGCTTCCAGGGTTAGGAACTACAGACCCACGAGTCGGAGGGTCAACTAGCGCCTTGGGACAAATATAGCATGCCAATGTTCGTAGTTCCTCAATGTAGTCGGACAAAGACCGTGACAATAGATAAGGAAAGGTCAAGTCTGTAGTTCCTGAACCGTATCTCTAGAAATGTCACTGTAAAAGGCAAGATTGGCACTTCATGGGTCAAGTCAATAGCCCTGTTTGTTGAGCTCCGTTCCGGGTTCTATTCACACGAAGAGATTTACAAATGATGTTATAATTACGTATGTTCAAGCAGAAGTATTAAATATTGTGTTATTTATGTAAGTACAGTTAGTGTAACACCGTATTATCCGAAGAATACCAGTTGCTTTAAAAAGATGCATGCGCCTATAACTATAAAAGGTATATAATTTTAGTCAGCGCTGTTAGTTGACAATCTTATCCCACCAAAAACATTCTATAAAAAAATTGCCAAGTCTCGATAGACCTGCTTGTTTATCTCTAAAAAGTAATGAAACCTCTAGAATTAGTTAAGCCAAGTCTAAGGTTCCTTACTGCGATTTATTTATTATTATATTTACCAGATACCATCATATAAAATTGCGTTTGTTAGTTATTCTGTCTCGTTTATGGTCTGTTTATTCCTCTTATATGCCTCAAGAAAGTAACATAATCATTGAGATTTAAGACATGGTGGTTGTACAGGTACATAGGCTAGATTTTTCGACACGAGCAGAATCGCGAGCATCCAGTAGTAGCTTAGTTAAATCACATGTAATCTGAGCTAAAATCCCATATATTATCGTTTCATCTTCATTAACAGATGTCGAGTTCTGTAATCCACGGGATTATATCTAACGAGGCGCAGTGATGTAATCACATATTTCAAGGGTTTGATGTGATGATATTCTGGCTAGATTAATTTACACATTTGCAGGTTTTTTCATACTGGATTTAGGTGTGTAGAACGCTACAGAACTTCTTGTTGTGAAAATTTATATTTATATGTTTTTTAAGGTTCAGTAGCCAATTCAAGTAAGAAAAAAAAAACAGAAGACTTAATAACCTCCTTTTTTGAAGTCGGTTAAAAATAAGGTAGTAATTAATGGTAAGCCTGTTTTAAGACTCTGTTTTTGACTGTCTGTCACCTGACTTTACTTATGAACTGTAGTAGGTAAGGGGGTTACATTCAATAGGTTGGCGTTTAAGTGCAGCTCGTCTAACTAAGCAATCTGTCTGTAGCCGTCTTTAGGGCATCTATTTACTATAGTTTTAAGCACCCCTAGAAATAGCCCCCTCTTGAATTCACATCATTTTCCCATTGAACTATTTTCGGCAGTGTCAGAGGCCCGGCGACCACACCAGAGTTGGCCACTCTCATACGTTTTTTCAGCAGCGTGCTGAACATCGTACCTATAAGGCTCTACATACACAAAGCTACGCGAATCTTGAATGCTAATGTTGTATACTACTTTAGTATCGTGTCGCGACTATCAAGTAGCGCACGATCCGTACACACGGCATTGAATCGCAAGACGTGCATTGCTTATTCAGCCACTACTGACGCAGTGGCTAAACAGATCACAATAATAATATTCAATAACTGCTCCGCCATCTTGAAAATCGCTGCGACTTATGTGGCGACGGTCTCGATAGGCAGGTAGCGCACGACAGCCACGACGCGAGTCGCGGTACGAAAGTTAACGACGCAACTAGTGTACGAGCCTCAATGAATGGTGGTAGTCGCTTGGAGACTAAAATTGTCGAGTATCGAAGATTTGCGTAGCCTTGTGTACAAAAGGCATAACTGTTAGCCTCAAAAATTCCGAACAGTGCATAGGGCTACAACCACGTGGTCTTTTGTAGTATATGTCATTTATTCCATAATCGATATAACTATGCCATATAAATTGAATAAAAGTTTTATAATCCGCGGAATTACGGCTAACGAGGCGATGTGACGCAATATTTTCCACTGACTGCCTCTCGCCCTTCGGCCCTGTTCCTGACATTGAACTTTTTGTAGAAATATCACCGCTTGAAGGGGTTGTTATTATTTTTTAAGCCTTTAAAATACTGTTGCGTAATGCGTATTGCTGTGTTGTTTGTTGTTTTGATGATGTTATGTCTTTCATAAGCAGTGTTTAGACTTACAAGGTTGATGAGTTGAACAAACTTTGATAAAAACAGTCAATCTTAAATAAGAATCATAAAAAAATTAACGATAAATTGGGGGAATGAATTCAGAACATTATTAAGAGGAATAATTAACATTTACATGAAATCTTGACATATTTGACTCAGCCCTATTTTTAATTACATGGAATTGGGGTAAATAACATTATCACCGAGTTCACAAAAGGCCACAAAATGTAGGTTACTAGTCTACTATTACGCAACTCATGTTTCCAACAAATTATTTCCCATTACAACAGACTCTGCCAAATTTGACGTCGTAACATCAAACCGTGGACGTAGGCAAATAAACAGGCGAGTAAATGGCATCATAACGGTGTACTAACCGTTTGTTAAAAGAATAGCTGTGTGAAACAACGTTGCAAACAATTTGCCCATTCATTTGTTCGAAGCCTGCGCCGCATCCTTTTTCCGCCGCCGCATTCTTGATTAGGACTATTTTATTGCAAAACAAAGTCGATGTCAGTCTGTGGCCTTGCCCTTCGCTACAACAAATGTACTGCATGAGTAATACATTTAAACGTGCTAATTGTGACTTAGCATGAAATTCGCTTGATTTAATAATTGTAGAGTTTTTGCGAATAAAATAATCTTTGCATGGAACTTAGGGACGAAACCTATACCCAACAGAAGGTTGACAAAGGCTGAAGATGACGATAATTATCTTTGTACATTTTTCGGTATAATAGAATCTTCACTGCTTTATTTGAGTCGTGTAGTATAGAGACCTAACTGGCTACGTTTGACAGCATAATCCACCAGTGTATATCAATGAATTCATCTTTAAATTTATTATTCATTGGTTTAAAAATTGGATTTTCTCTATTACTTGGACGTAGGTGCTCGCCGTCTGTTTCCGATAAAGATACTTTATAACAGGACTGAAATGCAACTAATTTACTATTCAACAGGGCGTTGCATTTTATGCAGGTTTTAAATACTCTATTATAAATTATGCATATTAGCAGTAGTTTCGTAGCAAGTGCTACGAAATGAAGCACTTTCGTGGAGACGTAGATGAGCTACGATTTATCGGATTTTTGCCAGAATTTTCATTATAAGAGTTTTACGAAGTCTTAGAAAAGTTTAAGCCTAACGCGATTAACGGTCGTTGGTACCAAAACTTCAATTTGTTCTTTGAATATTGGTATTATTTATTTTATTAGTATTATGGATAATATGTATCTAGGTGTGATATTTTAATACTTTTTTTGCTTGAAAGTTACATTTCACATATTTTATAAAACTCATTACATGTACCTAAAATTGACTTAGAAACTATATTGCATTTGAGTAAAAAAAAAACTAATTTATTACCACTATTTTATATTGACAAACTCTTTTGTCTTTAGAAAGCATTTTACGAGACGAAGCTATTTACGTCCGTTATCCTTCATTATTCCAGTAATTTTTGGCTGTAAAATGTAATTAAGGAGGGTTGTTTTACTTCGCCGCAGGCTCTGGCAATAAAAAATGCAATACCTCTCCGCGGCGTAATGAAACCGCCCACGCGGTGTCAACGCTGGACCACAGATATTAGACCTGACAAACCAGTCATTATTAATTAATACTTTTAATTAATTAATTTATGTCAAAAACCGATGGTCCGATGACATTTTTAAACAAGTAGGTCAGTAGTAGACAGGCTGGAGACCGTACTATGTGGCACGTTGGAGAGGAGGCCTATACCTAAGCAGTTGGTGAACACGGGCTGACATGATGATGATGTCAAAAACACTTAATAGTCCAATACATTTTACTTACCTTATCTTTCTCAACCTTAAAAACTTTTAATTAATAAATTTCATTTATGCTTAACATTTCCAATGGCAATAATAGATACACTTAACCACAATCAAGCTGCTATCACCCACCGCTAAAAATAGACCTCTCTTGTACGTTAACTGTGTTTTCGTGTATATGTAGTTAGAACTGTTTCTTTTTAACGACATAAACTGTTTCTTTTTATCTACATAAACTTAGGTTTTAAGATGAAATTTAATTGTAATATGTACCAATAATAATATAAAAAAATACAGACGGA
Organism: Macaria liturata; assembly: GCA_964023185.1. NCBI lineage: Eukaryota > Metazoa > Arthropoda > Insecta > Lepidoptera > Geometridae > Macaria > Macaria liturata. The sequence goes on from OZ026816.1 coordinate 6,002,565, forward strand.
CTGAGAGCTTAAATTTTCGGACAGAGTGTAATCAACATTTGTGAGCGTAACAGGTCAAAAAAAATGACCGGGATTTTTCGTTGTTCTGTGCGCATGATAGGTTTTCACGCTGAATAGCATGTAAAGCTTTTGTCGACGATAAAATGGTTTTATATTGACCGAAAAAATATGCTTTTGGTTGACGAGGATAAAAAGGTTTCTTCTAGATATCATTTAAAGATAGAAAATATATCTAGTTACTCTAGTAAAATGTGAGCAAATAACGTAGGTAGTCATAATAAACAATAAATATATTTCAGACTATTTCACACAGCGCCACCTAGGCCCATTCTAAGCTAACACTTAGAATATGCCTAGAATAATATTCAAAGTTAGAAGTCTATGTACTGTATAGTCTATGTGCGACCCAACGTCGACACGTTAGCGTTTCCTAAGAGGCTGGATGCTCGTGGGTAGAATTTTTTGAGTGATGTGCTTAAAAGTAGGCCGTTTTAACCTACTTAGCTAAAAAGATTTATAAAAAAATATAAGAATATTTTAAGATAACACAAGCGTTTGCTTAGTATGAGGCTAGATGGCACTGTGTGAAATGTAGTGGGTTATTTACTTAAAAATTTCATTATTCTCGTAGCTTCCCCTGTAATGTTTTGGGATAAAAGGTACCTATTTAATTTTTAACCCTATTTTATCTTCATAATGCAATGTTAAAATGATAATTCAGTACTGTATCTGTACAAACTTGTGTAAACACAAATTTAAAATTTAATATTAAAATAATATGTGGTTTTGATACTGCGTGAAAAAGAATCAAACAAAACAACAAGCAAATAATTCATAAAAAACTTTCTTTCTATAATTTTCTTCTTTACTGACGTAGGAAAAAAAAATAAAAAATAAAATAAATATTCCGGGACATTCCACACAGCGCCATCTAGCCCCACACTAAGCAAACGCTTGTGTCGTGGGTACTAGATAACGGATATAATACTTGTATACTTTTCTTTTGTAAATACATACTTATTATACATACAAACAACCAGACTCAACACAAGTAATTATACATTTTAAAACTAATAAATACTTGTGTCATACGGGAATCGAACCCGCAACCTCTAGATTAGAAGGCAGTGCCACTACCAACTAAGCTAACAGGCCAAAAAAAACACAAAAAAATCACAGTATGGCTACTAAATCAAGATATCTTCATTTGAAGGTTAGCAGTGATTTAATACTGCATGGTGTGATCAATAAGTAGCACTTTGCTATTAGCACATTGGTTGCTCGACAGTGATCGAGCAGGATATCAAGTGAGTGACACACTTTTATGTAATGGATAACGGTATACCATAAACAGCTTGGATATACTTATCTAGATATTAGATATTTAAATCAACATGCCATTTTATGATTTAGTTAGAACATAAACAAATACATAATTATTTGTTTCTTATTATTATACTTATGTTATAAAATATTCTTATGTTTTTATACAACCTCAATTTTTATGTAATTCTATCGTGTACTGAAAATTTATTTTAAAGCACCTGCGGACTAGATAAATGGACAAGGAAACGAAAGTCCTCTTTAAATGCTATTTAAGATCTACCTACATAATCTGTACATACATATTATGTAAGTAGATCTTAAATATAATCAATGTACATTATACATAATACATACATGTATATGTCATTGTAGCTTTTTGGTGTTACTTGTTTTGCAACATCGTGCTGTTACTCAGTTATAATATTTCCCATGACTCAAGCTGTGAATATAAATAAGTCATATGCGCGCAATTTTATCCCGTTTCGGTAGAAAATTAAATTGTCTCCCGCTTGTATCTAAGAGTAGGCAAAAATCGAATATCAATAATGATGAAATTTGATTGCCTTTGGGGCGTCGAACTAAGAGACAATTCTATAGGTTTTATATTATATGATAATTCGAGCGCTCTCCGGTATTACTCGCGTTAATCCGAGATAAACTGTTGCCTATAATATGTTAATCCAGGGACTATTCTACCACGATACTAAATCCATCTAAATGGGTTCAGCAGTTTGAACGCGAAAAAGTAACAAAGACTCGCATACTCATAAACTTTGCTTTAGTGTGATGTGATTACAATTAATAATAATATTTCGGGACATTGCACACAGCGCTATCTAGCCCCACACTAAGCAAACGCTTGTGTCGTGGTTAATAATTAAATAATAATTAGTAATAATTAGTTTTAATTTAATAATTCGTTTTTTTCTAATTATTTTCTTTTTTTAGTCTTTACCTCAAGTATACTAAAAACATTACTTTATAAGACGCAAAGTGAACCTTTCTTGGAAGTCAATTCGATCTCAAATAACTTTGGAATCTCAAAGGGATTATTCAAACGGTTAGCCGTGGATGATAATATGCGAGTTTAATTTCCTTTTGAAATCAATTCTAAAATAGGAAAAAGAAAAGGTTGTAAATAAATGAAATTTGTGTGTTCTGCGATGATTAATCTATACTATGATTTATCTATTTTTTCTATAGCAATCCAGCGTGGGAATGCAGCCAGCGTTCTTGGCTCCATACCACATGTAGATGTTTTAAATTTAGGTTAAATGTACATACTCTTATTTAGTTTTATTAGTGTATATATGTGTATATATTGTTTATTATTGAATAAAATATTTAAGACATTAAGTATCTATACTAATATTATAAAGCTGAAGAGTTTGTTTGTTTGTTTGTTTGTTTGTTTGAACGCGCTAATCTCAGGAACTACTGGTGCGAATTGAAAAATTCTTTTTGTGTTGAATAGACCATTTATCGAGGAAGGCTTAAGACTATAAAACATTACGCTGCAACTAATAGGAGCGAAGAAACAATGGAAAATGTGGTAAAAACGGGGAAAATTATTCATCTTTGAGGGCTTCGGTTGCGTGTGCTGCGAAAACGGTTCAAGTCGTGGGTAACAGCTACATATAATTTATAAAGCTGAAAAGATAAATTGCAAAAATAATACTATGCCCAAAATAACTATTCCACGCGGACGAAGTCGCGCGCACAGCTAGTTCATTTATATTTTGTTTATGTGAGCCACGAAATCAATTAGAAACTATACCAAACAAACTAGTTTATTTTAGTATGATTTTATTTATATTTATTTAAACACTTAATTATTCGAATTCAATTATTATAACCTAATTTTAAAAATATTAATAAACAATAGAAATTCAAGTAATTTATAACAAAATTGTTTGTGAATCTCCAATATTTAAGCTAATTCTAATTGTGTTTTAGTATCATTCAAGTTGGTTCTCAGTAGCTAAGGCAATTAAATTGAATTAAGTCCAGTTACCCTTTCTTGACCGTATAATTAAGTATAAACGTAGAAATAAACTTATACTACATGAATTTAGTTGTAATAACCGGCTAGCACTTACTTTAATAATTACTTACGTCAAAAAAAAAAAAAAAAAATTACTACTAAATTTAATCATGCCTTACGGGAACTATAATACAGTTATACTACATGATTACTACTCAGACTAAAACTTGAATGTCCTATCAGAAATTCCGTGCCATACTCATATCAGTCTAAGTCAAAGTTTTGATTTTAAAAGTAGGTACATTAATGAAGAAGCCTAAAGGTTGATGTTGTGCGCCAAAACCTAATATTTACTCGAGTTTATATAACTTAAACAATCCAATATGTAACAAAAAACACAGAAAAGTTTAATAAAACCTAACGTTTTTATTCGATCATTCCACTACTTACATTATATTACCTACAATCTACATCTAACGGCACAGCTATAAATTCAAGATACGGGCTACAAAATATCTAAACAAAAGTAACTGCTCCTGTTTTTTTGGTTTGTAAGCCGAGCTTTATATCCTTATACTCTTGACCCATTATTAATCTCTTGGAACGCGTGGACAAGGGTTCATTTACTGTGGGCTTTTCAATTTAGAGGTTACGAGTAACTTTTGTAACTTGAAAACGAGAGAAAAGCCTGTTTTAAGTCTCAGAAATTAGACTTTATTGTGTTGCAATACTGCGCAGTTTTGCTTGTGGCTGATTGAATAGAATAGTAGCTATTGAAAGAACTTAAAAAATGAACGTTTTCTTTAAGTGGTACTTAAAGTAACAGACGAAAAAAAGCAGTAATTTAAAAAGTAATATTATCATCTATACTAATATTATAAAGCTCAAGAGTTTGTTTGTTTGAACGCGCTAATCTCAGGAACTACTGGTGCGAATTGAATAATTCTTTTTGTGTTGAATAGACCATTTATTGAGGAAGGCTTTAGGCTATATAACATCACACTGCGACTAATAGGAGCGAAGAAACAATGGAAAATGGTGGAAAAAACGGGGAAAATTATTCATCTTTGAGGGCTTCCGTTGCGTGCGCTACGAAAACAGTTCAAGTCGTGGGTAACAGCTATAATAATTTATAATGCCGAAAAGGTTGTTTGCAAAAATAAATGATATATAAATGATATACCTATGATGTCCGAAATAACTATTCCACGCGGACGAAGTCGCGAGCACAGCTAGTAAATAAATAAACGAAACGAAATAGCGTAATTTATTATTATTAATTTAGTGAAAGGCATTCGTTTCAATCACGAAAAAGCTTAGTTATATATCTACTATATTTATTAAATATAAAAAAAAACCTACGAAACTTCACGTACATGTTTACTATGTGCGAATCCGCTATTTCATGTTAGAAAAATAAAAACGTGTCGAGCTTTCAATATTTCATATCAAAAGTGAGTGTTGATGTTTTTCACGAGAATTGCTTCAAGAAGCTGTACGTGTGCTAATATAACACAAATGGAATATTTCTTTGAAGACGCAATTTATTTCATAACATAGTAGCTTTCTTAAAATGTGAAGAAAGCCTACATTCCTTCGAAACGTAGTTACGAAATATGTTATAATGTGTATGTACGTAATTGCGTGCTAGAAATTATTATGTTGGAATTGTTTTATTTACGTGTTCCTGTGGTACTTATAATAAATCGATATAGAATTTCATTGCAATTTGACACCCGTAGCAACTCTCTGGCAAACAATAAATACTATTCCAGAATATGCAAGTCTTGTCGGAATTTTATTTATTTATTTATTCCACATGTTCTAATACCACATTGTTGTTAGACGTCCGCCCATCGTGCCTTCTTTGGAAGCTTTAACGAGCCCTTGTTAGAGACCTACGTGTAGACTCAACCTACTGATATAATAAACAAAACCACAGGTTGAACTAACATAAAAAAAAAACTTTTATTTAGAGTAACAAAATCTTGTAAATTTTCCGGTTACTGTGGTTTATTGTTGATTAAAATCTGCAGATGTCACTTCAGCGACAATACACGCTATTTATCTAGAAAAAAACATGAAGTAGCCGCAACCGAATTACATGAAAAACAAACAGTCAAAATACATCAATAGATCAACGCACACAGTTTCTTCTTAACATGCTTTTATTCGTTTGTCTTGTAGCTATAAATAACAAACTACCTTTCTAACTGTGTAGTTATATACTTAGTGTGATAAAATCTAAGAATCGTTATAATATGCACTGTAGCTACGTTCATTTAAAAAAGGCACCTTTCCGTTTTTACAAGGTATGTCATTCAATAAATTTCGTACAATGTGCGCAATTGCTGTGATATTAAAAAAGTTCACGTGCTTTGTTGAAAAAATTATCACCCGAGAGAGTAGGAGTCCGCATGGAATTGTTACAAAGGAATGCTTGGAAGAATTTAGATTAAATGTCAACAGAAGGTCATACGTGCGTTAAAGGTACATTTTTAATCTAAATATATAAAACTCAAAGCCGACTGACTGAGTGACTGACATAGTAATCTATCAACGCACAGCCCAAACCACTTGACGGATCGGGCTGAAATTTGGCATGCAGGTAGATATTATGACGTTAACATCCCCTAAGAAAGGAAATGCTACTTTTAAAGGGGTGAAATAGGGGATGCAACTTTTACTAGTTCATGCGTACGAAGCCACGAGCACCCACTAGTAAGTATACCTATATATTTTAATAGAACCATTAATAAACACATTTTTCAAGGAAATTGCATTTTTGACTGATAAGCGCTGCAATCATTAATGATTGCTGTTCCTTTTGTTTGATTTTATATAAGATCATCTGATTTAATGGTAGAAATAATTGGAAAAACTAAAAAGTTTAACGTTAGTATCTTTTCATAGTGGAGTTTGACGCAACTAAATCACAGAAAAGGTTTCCTTAGCCTAACTATAGTAAGAATTATATGTAGTTAGACGAATAATGTTGTCGTCGTGAACTCGGCTCTTTTCAAGAATATTTATGAAGCTGATGTCGGCAGGCGTATTTTTGCCGAGATTTCAGTTGACACGACCGTCGTAAATTCTTCAGAATATTGGCAATTACGTTACAAGAGACTTCCCTGCATAATATTATGCCTCGTTTGTTATATGTAGGAAGAAATAAGCTTATTTTTGATACAAAAGAATGTGTAAATAACGAAGTATTCAATTAATATGATTATTTTGATCAATTATTTGTTTTAACTGATAGATTTGATAGTGGCTAGAACACTTTTACTTGTGATCACAATAAGTATGTACATTGTACGATATACAAAAAAGATTAAGAAATTCTAACATATAAGATTCTGATATTGTGCTATTTTTATGCCCAGGAAAATGTAATGACACAAGCCCGATGTCAAAAGGCTTTTATTCCCATTTTTTATCAGCCTACGATTATTCTTTGAAACATAAATTCTGAATGTTCTTATTTTCTAGTGTTGAGCTACAAAAAGAAACGCCTAATAACAAGACGAAGATATTGAAAAACAGGGGCTACGTTGCCTTTGATATATAACACTGCTTTTAGTACGAAAAGATCAAAAAAGAGTTTTAAATATTCCTTTTTGCTGCTGAAAATTAGACTCAGATTATGATGTGACCTTTTTTGTACCGATTGTTAAAATACCGTTCATTTCTTGCGAGATGTAATCTTCAATTTATGATGTGCTTACGATGTATTTACTATTTCATTACAGGTACACTAATATAGGAAACACTTTTCACGCCTACACATTAAAATGATTTTTTGAAATCGGTTCATAAATAACGGAGTAATCGCGTAACATATCCACAAGAAAATACTTTCAGAAGACTTGATAACTTCCTTTTTTTGGAAGTCGGTTAAAAATATTTTTTCGCACTCAAATATATGCGTAACTTTATATCCTTTCCATGACATGAATGACGTACATACGAGTACATCGTATACGGATATTCGATAAGTGAATTGCGAGTTTATGGCGCACCATTTGTTGACTAGCTTACTTGTTGAATAATGTTACTTGAACTAGTGCCTTTGTTTTAGACGTATAATCTTATAGAACCTAAGTAGTAGGTCGAGTTTATTTTCGTAGAAAGTCTTGTAAGTATACTGTACTCAAAAAAGTAGAAATAGTTGTATCGAAATTTGCAGATAATGAACTATCGACTTCGGCGAGTAAACCAACTACACATATTTCGTGATTTATACCTTGTGAGCTTTTGTTCGAATACCAACAATCTTGAAAAACCTTTTTTTTGATGTTACATCAACTAACAGTTTGTATAAAATTAACTCGGATATTACACATTTAAGCAAATGTATTCGTAATATTAAGATTGCAATTTAATACATTTGCCTATATAGCGTTAAAAATCGTTACAAGTAACTTTCATTCCAAAAGGAATAGCAAAATCAAATTATACCTTTGTCTTCGTAGAAATCTAAGTGAAGAAATACCTTTTCCCTCTGTTGTTAGCAGGTTCACAGAAACTGTGTGATAATTTATACAGATTTAATTAGAACTGGATTCTTGAAACACTTTGTTCACAAATCTTGATTTAGGTTCTCTTAATTTATCCTACCGATTTAATAAGTAAATGTGTAGGGTAGATTTATTTTTGTGACCATTTAAAAAAAAATAGCCAAATTTTAGAATGTTGTTTCGAGTATGCACACTTGCAGTTATGAAAATGAATAAATAATGAAGGATTTTCAGTAATAAATGTTTAAGCCTAAATAAACGTTTTTGATCTGTTCATTATGCCAAATAAATTCGTTCTTCTTTCAAAGACAATAATACCCTTTGTTAGAGAAGGGATATAAAGTGACAGATTAGCTCATTACCAAATCCTTTTGACTTCCCACGCTTCTGAAATGCCAGTTATAAGTTTGACAAAGGATTACTTATCTATTGCGCACATATTTTAATTGAAAATATGATAATACACAGCTGAACTTTATGCAGTTGGTGATTTATTGAATAGGTTGGTTAGGTTGTTTTAATGTGTTACAGGAAAGTATTCCTAAAGAGGTATTAATTTGCGATTTCAAGTGTTTTTTTTTAATTTATCCTTTTATACCGCAATCCATGAGTTTGGTCACATCAAATTAAAATAAATACATAAAAATGATTAGACGATGCTGGTTAAATAATCACATATATTATATTGTACTATTAATTAACATTTTATAATAATTCATTGAGTATCGAAAGTAAACCAGTTTCTTCTAGGTAAGCGCTTTAGATCCATCGTCATTTAACATCAGGCAAATAACTGAACAAAAGTTTAAGCCTAAAACAACTTTCCTATAAAATAAGTATGACATAAAATGTTCCTTTTTTCCCCTAACAAATAACTACCGAGGCAGTTAACGTGATTATCACGAGTTCCGTGAATTAGTTAATAAGTAGTCGTTACAAAGAGTTTATTCTATGAAAATTACTGCCTGTACTCGTTGTTGTAATTATTTATTATTATTTTCAGAGAAAGTAATTAATTTCTCACGTTTTTTTTTTATTACTGGATTAAATTTTATCCTTTAACTATACTGTTTATATACTTTACACGTTGAATTGTCCTGGCTGTTTTTTGTAGCACTAGTCTTTAAAACAAACTTGGCAAACTTGGTATATTGGGGCGGCTTAAAAGCAGTAGACATCAGATTTTGGCACTTCCATACGTTATTTTTTATAAAATAGAGAGAAATTTACGACCAACGAATTTTCCTGATAGACAACATTATTAATTTCTGCCTTTTCTTTTCAGTTTATAATATTACTAGAATTACCATACCTATTCTGTATGTACCATTTAAAAAGGACATAACATAATACAGACATTGTATGTAATCGGTGTCGTGACCTTTGAATGGGCTCCGTATATCCCGAAACAACTCTTAACAAAACAAATATTGGCACAACAAAGTGACCGACAACTTGTAAGCCCGTGTACATACGAGCGAAGTATGGTGTTATAACATGTGTAGGATCCTAATACTATCCTTTGTTTCATGGTCATATAATAAGTTGCAAACGTGCGTAATGTTAAAATTATTTTATGAAAACTGGACATAATAACAAAAGTAAGAAAATAAGTAATCATAACATTTTCATCATAAAATTTCAACATCGATTCGATTTAACTGCCGTAGAAAGCTCCCCTAATGAATGAATTCTGCGGGGGAGTCACGACCCTCAGTCATGAGGAAGTACGACTCAAGAGAGAATTCTATGGAAACTTAAATGTTAATAATAATAAGATATATGTTTTTTTAATTTTTTAATGTTCGTAACGGAGATATACTCGTAAATTACATGAAATTTGCCCATATTTGTTGCATAGGCATTTTTTACCATAAATCTATGCAACCGTTGGCTTTGAAATTTATACTAGCTAAATTTATATTAGAACTAGATCATGTATACTAAACTTAACATTTCTCTTGGTTCCTCTCCGTTTGTTTATTTTGCTAATAACTTGGGCGAAATCTTCAAATATTCCAAGGAAACTTTTATATTGACTTATACTCTGTGTTGAGATTCTGAGAACAGTAGTACTTCCTACGCTAGTTTGGACTATACTTCTGTGTTATCTTTAAACTAAGGTTAACTAAACCATTACTATAGTTGTAGAGTGAAGCTTTGTCTTAAATTAAAAAGGCAGTTTTAGTTTGAACTAAAACTTTGTTATTTTTTTAACTCCTCTTCTTCATGTCCTCCGCCTCCTCTTCCTGTATATTATTAAGGCGAAAATGTGTGAGTGTGATTATGTGGAATTATGTTTGTGTGTTTCCAAACACCACATTCTTATTCTTATCGAATGAGAGTGGGCAACTCTGGTGTTGAGATTTTATCAAGCCGCCCTAAGGGCCTCTGACATTGAAACGCCTGCACATATTTGCATGCAATTTAGAATATAGGATAAGCACTGACTTTAACGGCGCTGCATCGCGAATCTGTAATATTAATAACATTTTCAATTTCCGGACATAAAAATTTAAAAGAGGTTCATTCAAATTTTACATATTATATACAAAGTTTCTTATTAATTGTTATACAATATACATATACAAAGTTATTCAAATCTGAAAGTTTGTACGTATTATATTTTATTATAAACAATTTGATTAAGTTTATACTTTTATTGGAAATAATGAGCGAAAATAATTACGATCGGCAGGATTCGAACCTGTATATTTCTGCTATCGTCAGAACGCCTTAACCGCTACGGTCTACTAACTGCCAGACGAAAATCCACACTACTAAACAAAGTTTAAGTTAAACAACCTTAGTGCGGGTGAAGCCCTTGCAAAATAACTCATAACTTGATTAAGTTCGACACCTCACGCAGTGGCATAAACCTGTGAAACAAGGTCCGACCGTGACCGAATTTGGTCGGAAAATCATCAGTTTGACCTCTAAGCTGCTACTAAGTGGCATTTGGCATCGATATTTCTCTTTGTCTATGTGTGAAGATAGAACTTGTGTTGATCCTGTTAGCAAAACATACAAATATCTTAATCTTAAAAACTGGCCGGTTAGCTTAGTTGGTAGTGGCTCTGCCTTCTAATCTAGGGGTTGCGGGTTCTTTGGCGCACGACCGCCGATCTCCATAAAGGGGACTCCGGGCGGCAGGTCGGGGAACCTGTTGCCCTTAAGACTGAGTCTCCACAGGATGCACGATGTGTACCGTGTTCCGACACGTCGTTCATTAGAGGAATGAGCAAAAGCTCCCAGAGACGGGGCCTGATGCCGGGCCAGCATCGCCAGGGCTGCGGACGCATGCATCGCACTCTCGGGGCCCTGATCGCGATGCAGAGGTGGAACACCCCAGGTTTTTAGTGGGTATGCCGTCATTCTGGCGGAGACTCCCACATAACCACTCGCCCTCCCCGGGGTCGAGTGGTAGGTTTTCCTGGGTCAAAAAAAAAGGGTTGCGGGTTCGATTCCCGCATGACACTAGTATTTATGAACTTTAAAATTTCTATTTACTTGTGTTGAGTCTGGTCGTTTCTATGTATAATAAGTATGTATTTACATAAGAAAAGTATATTAGTATTATATCTATTACCTAGTAACCACGAACGACACAAACGTTTCCTTAGTGTGGGGCTAGATGGCGCTGGGTGATATTTACTTATGTTTATTTTTCTCAGATTATTCTCAAGATACCTGCATTTGTACTAGTAAAATTCAGTCTAAATTGTTCAGTACTTAACTCATAAAGCATAGCTTTTTGAAAGCTTTTCACTTAGCCCCATACGTCAGGTACTGAAAACATATTGTAATAAATTCGGATTTATATTCAGTTTTATTTATTTTACCTTAGTTTGTAACTTGTTTAAAAGAATTATATATTGTTATTCTAGTGGCTGAAACAGTTCTTAAAATTGTTTCATTAATAGTAAAAATATTGTTTAATTTCTTATAACTAAGATGAGATATACTTAATCGTCTGTCAAAATAATATTTAATATTAGACACGATCTCTATTTAAAAAATAATATTAAAAGATCATTGTTTTTATTATACTTACCATTACGTTTGTACATGTACCATATATGTGTCAAGTTCAAGTAAATTACAGACACAATCATCACTAATATTCTCTCTCACTCGAGTCGTATTTCCTCATGACTGATGGTCGTGACTCCCCCTCAGAATAAATACGTTAGGGGAGTTTTCTTGATCATTCCACGGAAGACACATGTCCTCGGATATTGTGGTCCTTAAACATGTCAGATTTCCTCACGATGTTTTCCTTCACCGTTAAGCGAGTGCAAATCCACACATAACTTGAATATACAAGTCTTTGGTGTAGGGCTGGATTCGAACCAGGGTGCGTCTGAATGAAAAGCAGACACTCGAACCGCTGAGTCGAACTCGCTTACATCACTAATATTATATTATGATTATTGTATAAAAGCATGTCTGTTTGTTGGTATCTTGCGCTTTTACGCCGCATCACAGCGATAGATCATAGTGAGTTTTGGCATGGTAACGGTATAGTGTTCTGAAAGTGACATATGCTACTATTTATCCCAATAAAACCCGAGTGAAGCCGTGGACATGCACTTGTATGTACTAGATCTCAGCTTCACTTGAGTTAGCTATACTTACAGTACATTAGATATAGTTAGTAGAGCTACTTGAACGGTTCAACGATCTAAGTGCTGGTTGAGTCTAGTGGCTAGCATGGAAAAGAGACTGTTACACACGGTACGAAAGAACGAATAAGTAATGGATATTTACAGCTAAAAGTTTTAGAAAAACTGTAAGAGATACAATATGTTCATTTGTAGTTGTTGTAGAAAGTTTCTGTATTTTTAGCACCGATACTAAAATATTAAAGAGAGAAACATTTTTTTCTATTCTTACTGTTGGCATAAAAAAGTTATAGGATTGATAAAATATCTGTATTATGTATATTCTGTCTTTTGCATTGCATACTTCAAACAATAAATTAATGTTATGTTCTAACTTTTTTCAAAACACGTTTCGATTGTCAGAGATATTTTGATAAATACAATAACTCCATCAATAAATCAATCAATAATTCTTTATTGTACACCAATAGCAAAATAACACAAGCATAAAGAAAATATGTAGACCATAGTATTGGGACAGAGGGCGGCCTTATCACTTAGAGTGATCTCTTCCAGGCAACCTAGTATTGAGTATTTTTAACAGTAATAAATATCAAATCACTCAACACAACACCACAACACAAGCGTTTGCTAGGTGTGGGGCTAGATGGCGCTGTGTGCGAAGTCCCGGAGTATTTATTTATTTAAATCGTACAAAAATATCCAACCAACAAGTTAACTAACTTAGTATACCGTATGTATTCACGAATCAAGTGCCTGTCTACATAATACCTATACACATATATATATATATACATATACTTAAACGTTCTTCTATAGGCTCTACGGGGGTTGCTAGGTCGTCGAACTGTGCCTTAATTTGGATTTAATGACGTTTTGTACTTTAGCCGTTAATTTCGCACAACTTCTACTAATGGTGTATTCTTGTGTCTGCGTAAATACATAATTGTTTGATATTTATTTATAGTTGGGTTAATTGAACCCTTGCTTCTGTTTCTGATTTTATTTTGATTAGGTTGTTGGCTTAACTGCTATTATTAATTGTTAAGAATAGTTCAAATAACCAATGCTATAATTAAATTTAGATTTAAAATTGAGACATTGACAGAATGATTTTAAAATTGTTGTTGTGACAGATGATGAATCTAATATGTAATACAGCTTTTTTGGCTACGATTAATGGTACTTAGTTAATTTTTGTCAACGATTCCTTAAGTATTCGAAATTGTGGAATCTTTTGCTAAGTAATTTTGTTATTATTTACCAAAATACTCACAAATCCATTCCCAAAGAAAGCACACTATTCCAAAAATACATTTTTATTTCATCATCTTAATATAGAGCACTGAGTGATACATTACGTATATTGCCTTACCTCAGTTAGATTCGTTCTATTTCTGTCCGACATTTACGCTTTCATTAATCAAGCTCTGGCCGGTGCAAAACAGTAAATAAAGATTTATCATGCCATGTTCTTTATTGCTTTTTATTTTTACACCGAAACTGATTAGAAAGGGTTACAATCAAGTGAATTGAAGCATTAAGCTATGTGATTTTTTGGGCTTTCATATACCTGTAAAAAAAAAACAGTATCGTTGGTTATTTTTAATTTTTATGTTAAATAGTTTAGCTTTTTATTATCTCGGCTGTTTGATCAAAACATTTAGAGTGTTTTTAAAACTTTCATCTCTTAGATCAGTAAAAGACTAATCTTGTGTTTATATGACAAAAAATCAATATCACGACTTTTAAATGTTTCATGTCAATACACTCTATAAAATGTATAGGTCAAAATAGCGTATTACGAACAACCAAAACATGTATAGATTCCAAATCCCCCTGAGCAGAATATAATACTGAACAAACAATACAAATTGGGAAAGTTTTCAATTAAACGCGACTTGGCGGCATGTCCTGAATGTGACTGGGATACACACAGTGACGACAGAATGCAGAGGCTACTAACCACTGAACTATCTTGAATAACAATACTAGAGAATTATCTCTCTCTTGAGTTGTATTTCCTCATGTCTGAGTGTCGTGACTCCCACGCAGAATTAATTCGTTAGAGGAGTTCTATTGGGCAGATAGTTTAATCTTTCAGAAACTGTAGAAATATATTTTTTATACCAAGAATTTTTATTTATATAATCATAATACGTGAACTGGCTTACCTTGGCTAGAAACCGTACTATATGGTAATAAGACTTATAAAAAGAAAAAAATACTAACCTCAACTGTGGGTTGACATCCATCTTAAGCCGTAGCCTTTGCTTACCATCAGGCAAACTATGGCCAAGTGCAAACTCGTATTAGTTAAAAAAAGACAAGACACAGACTAATGAATGATGATAATTACGCAACATGTATCCACATCGTTGAATCAAACAACAACTTAGCATATCTAAATTTGTTTTTTACCACATAATGAGACATCTACTGATGTTATCTCAGAAGTTACATGAAAAGGAACCAATATGTCACTGGCACGTAAACAAAGGACCTCCCTTGTCAGAATGAAAGGCACACGACCAGCTCCATTTACTCGTGTGAGAATTGGTTCTAATACTTAGGGTTGAAGGGTCTTAGGCCTGTCAAGAGTTTATCGAATTTGGTTTAGAGCGGAGAGTTGGGTTTGTCACATGTTTGCGATCAATTTTTCCGTCGTTTGTTTTATTTTTATTGGGATAAGATGTTTTTTTTTATATTGACAGATAGGCATTTGTCTTCTATATCACCTGACGTGACTTTCATACGAGTGACACTGTGTTCTAAAATGGAGTTTTGCTACAATGGACGCAGAGCTCTTTTTTTTTACCTTTATATTATAGCGACTGCTGTATTAATATTATATTAATACCAACAACATCAGCGCTAAAATGCAATGACTTAATAAAAAGGGACTTTCTCCAATCCAGGGGTTATCAAATCTAGAGTTAATAGGTATCTTCTAGGTAAACGTGTTACACCCTAGGCTGCAGCAATGCTTAACATCAGGCAGGCTGTAATCAAACGTATACCTATCCCACGTAAAAAATAAAACTTAGACTTCATCTACATATTGTATTTTCCAGTCTTAAAATATGAGTATGTTGTAGCTTGATAATGGAATAAAAAGAATTACAAGCAAACAAAAAAATACTTTTATATAATGCTACGAAATTCGGCCGAATTCTAACACATTCAACTTTTCATCCAGCCCGGTTCCCAGATAGTTTGCTGCGGTCTGTCAGTCCAGCAGCCTGCGTCGGTCTCTTTGATCCTCCGAAAGTGGTACAACTAAGTAGCAACAATTGTTGACATACGCCCCTTTGCAATTGAATTAAAACTTTCATAGGAACAAGCTGGTCGTAGGATTTGGAACCCAACTCAGATTTAAATCGCATGTATTTTTCTTATTAGGGAAATATATGAAGTAATTGGAATATTTTTTAAAAATGTAACAAAAAAATCACGATCACGTACTTCGTAACTACATAATTGTGAAGAATAAATTGATTTTTAATATTTATCTAAACATACCTAAATTATATGACTATAAATATTTAAAAACACTATAAAAATGCTTATTATATATATATTATATAATTATATAATATATATATATTATTATGTATGTGTGTGCATATAAATGGGTTGATAAAAAAAAAGTAAACAAAAAAAAAATCTTTATTGTCCGACATATAACATTTTTAATGTTCAGAATGTTAAAACTAATACATTTAACTCATCATTCGTAGGCGACCTTAAAAAGTTCAATTGAGATACTAAATTTTGTATGGAATTTCCAATTGAATTGTTTCAGCACTTTGTGTTTAAGCTTTTTAATGTTCTCGAGAAATTCCTAAATTAGCTGCAGGCTTCGAGGTACTTTCTAAATAATTGAAAAAGCCTCAAGGTTTATGTTATTATTGGCAATCTGAAATTGAAATATTTGTCTGCAGTCTATTTTGAATTTAATGTATTTTATTTCAGTCTCGTTATTATTTTTGGCATTCTACTACAAGGAATATTATAAAGAATGTGCCTGTGAGTAGCTGACGCATTCTAATTATTTTTATTTCATAACGAGGTGGGCGTAGATCTCTCTCTCTCTTGAGTCGTATTTCCTCATGAATGAGGGTCGTGACTCCCCCGCAGAATTAATTCGTTAGGGGAGTTCTCTTGGGCAGATACATCGTGGTGGGCGCCCAGGTCCTTCCACGGAAGACACATGTCCTCGGATAGTGTGGTCCTTAAACATGTCGGTTTCCTCATGATGTTTTCCTTCACCGCTAAGCGAGTGCAAATCCACACTTAATTTGAAAATACAAGTCATTGGTGTAGGCCCGGATTCGAACTAGGGTGCATCTGGATGAAAAGCAGACAATGGAACCGCTGAGCCACAGTTGCTTAATAGCGTAGATAGATGTGAATAAATAAGATACATACGTACGTTACGAGATAAGATACCAATTGAAATCGTAGAGTTACGAGATAAGATACCAATTGAAATCGTAGAATCTACAAGTTCATACAATGCTGCCTCCCACTCGTTTTCCTAATAAAGGAAGAACAGGAAATTGTTTCCCGTTCTGTGTTGCTCTCCATTACTCACACTTACATTCTTTATGTTTTTTATTTGTTAAAACCTGTTTGAATGTATGTATGCAATATTATTAATACTGGAGTGGCGTGTAAATAGCCTGACTCCAGCGCGGGAATACCACAATGGGTGCAAGGAAAAATAAGAATAAAAAAACAGACCGCTCAAGTATGTCCCTATGGTACAAACCTCTGAGCCGGCGCACAGCACACGGCAATGAACTCCTGGAGTCCTCCTGGCGTCCAACGAATGACCTGGGGGAGGGTCCAGGTTCTGCAGAGGCCACACTGATGCACAGATAATAGTCAGCACCTATCTGAAGTTCTGCACTTTATAGCTTTTTATTGTTCACAATCACGGTTTGTTATTATAGTTATATTCACTTTGTAGGATGCGTGTCACCGGGGTCGCGAAACTATCTTGACCACACCGATGGAAACGCCGAAAGACGAATGCGGTGTGAATATTTATTTGCCAATGGCAAGAGCGAAACAATCATGCAGTCCGCAAGTTAGCGTCATTTGTGGACTACTAGCGCCATCTAGTTGCGTGCATACAAATGAACCGTACTCGTTGATCCATACCATTAGGAATACAGGAAGCGGTCCATTTGAAAGGTGATATTAAGAAATGAGGATAAAATGCGTAGGAAATATAAATAATAGAATATGAAGAATATAATATTAATCTAAATCATTGATTGGCTTCACCATACACCCCGCCTTGAAAGCTACGGTTTCAAAACAAAAACAAGAATGAAGACTTCATGGCTGTACAGAGTGCAATATAGTTTGATGTCTTGGTCATATATATATAATCATAATTGCAATTTTATTTCTAAACAATTCCTACCAAATGTTACCTACATACCTACACTAAAATTATTTAATAATTTACGAAATACGTAAGTATGTACCTATGTTTACTATAACGTATATTTATTGTGAAGGAATGGGATACAATTTTGCTACCGCGCGTTTGTTAATCCCACTTCGTGTCCTAAATAATGCTGTTTCATATCGGCATTCATAGTAATATGGAACAATCTGACATTTAGCAACGATATAAAGAAATCAGGTTGCAAATTTGACCCTACATGTAATATATCATTCAATGAAAGCCCTGAACAAGCGTCTAACACTGTGCGTGGCATCGGTTTGTACGGACGTGAAACTACATGGTGAGGTATATAATAACCGTGCGATGTAAGATCACAATCCTTGACAGGACTAAGATAACCGTTCTCAATATATTCTTTTATCACTTTATTATAGTTGTCGCGTAAAGTCGGAGATTGTTGTAACTTTCTCTCAAGTGTTATAAAGGGTCGGCAGGTGGCAGTGCACGAGTCGCCAAGTTCGGAAGGATCACGGCAGAACGGCGTCGCGACGGTAAACCGACCTATGTCATCACGGGTCACCGTTGATGTAAACATATTTTCACATTCAGTCTCGTCCGGTGACAGCAGGCGCTTCACCGGAATTTCTTCAGGTTCGAAATCACTTAATGTTAGCGCTGTAAATTTTGACGCAACTTGGGCTGGCGCCTCGTTATTCTCTGGGTACTCCCCCATGAATACATATCCAAAATGAGTGGAGTATGCAAGAGGTAAATGAGGTCCACAGTTAACTTCGTTTCCGATATAAATCTTGGGAAATAGATGTGAGCCTATTAATAAATCGACATCACCGGGAACATTCCATGTCATATCAGCCAATTGTAATTCGCGCCACTTTGAATTTGATTTATATTCATAAAGTTGCGTCGGTATCATATCAGCGATAGACTCCACGACTAACGCGTAAAAACTATACATTTTAAACGGAGGAAATCGAGATTGAACTTCTACATAAACATAACCTAGCGCGTTACGTGAAATGCCACCGACACCCTTGACAGGACAATTGTTTAATGGATTTATAGGCAGATTTAAATTACGACAACATCTTATGGTGATTAAGTTATCTTCCGAACAACAATCCAGTAACGACCTTATTAAAGCCTTTGTAGACCCACTGCCTTTGGCATGGGCATATATCTGAGCGCTAGGTAGAAGTTTATTACCTATAATACAAGCGTACGCGTGGGATTGTCTTATAGATTCTTTCGATACCGAAGAACACTCCGAAGTAGCATCAGTATGTGAAATCAGTCTCCGCGAAGGCTGATTAGCGATACAAGGTACTTCATGTGGAACAATAGGTACACTATTGATTAGTAATGGGGATGCCTTTGTTATCGTACACGCGAGCGGATTGGCAAGTTTAAGGGATGACGGGTCTGAAACGACCCCAGGCGAGATCTCAGTTAACAACGGCGGATCTGACTCAGCCCCACAGGCAGCGATTGATGTGACGGGGGGCAAAGAAAGCCCTGATGCAGAGGCAACTTCGACATGAAGCGGTTGTTCAACTGTGTCTGCGTAAGCAAGGGATAAACCACTGTTATCATTACTAATATCTGAAGAATCATGATTCGTCTGTGACATAAACTTATTACTATAATTGTTTTTATCATCAAAATGCAGTAACTTGTGATGTTTTTTAGCGCAAATACCTTTTCCCGTAATGGCCTGACAGACTGATTTGCTTTGACAATTTGAAGATTTGTGTAATTGACTTAAACAATTTACGCAAGCTTTCTGTGATTTCGCAAAACTATACCTACTTCTAGCATCACGCATGTTTATAAACTGTGCACAATCGTACAAATGTACATGTTCGCCGTCACATAAACAACAATTTGCGCTAGGCAACACATTAGAAGCTGAATTAATAGATAACGCGTTCACGCAATTGTCACTTGCAGTGCTCGTTAGGAACGTTCGGGTGGTATATTGTTTTGGCTGTGCGGTATGATTCCGTGCCTGTGTAGGCACATTCATTGACGACTTATTCGTATTGTAAGACGAGCTACGCACAGTTGAATATTGTAAAATTTTAGCTTGATCTTGAACAAAATTTATCAACTGTGTAGTCGTGGGAATTTCATCATTGCGAACAGAAAGTTCAAAAGCTTGGATCGTTTCGTAATCCATTTTTCTTAACGCGCATTGCAAAAAAACAAAATCAGTCAAATCTGTTATCTCTAAGCCTTTTAAAGCCAGTAGCGAAGCCGAATATTTACCAACAAATGCATCGAGCGCGTTCGCATTGTGCGAGCAAGCTTTCATATCCAATATGTTATTTAAATAAAATGTACCTAATGCACGTTTGTCTTGGTATTTTTTAACAAGACTGTTCCACAGAATAATATACGTTTCACCCGACGGAATAATTCCGGCGGTTATTTTTAGCGCGTCATGTGTAAGTTTAGAAACTAAATATTGTACTCGCTGGGAGTCTGTCAATTGTTTGTTTGAATGAACGTTAGCTTTGAACGATTGATAAAAGACATTCCAATTATGCGGGTTCCCATCGAAACTGGGAATTACGAGCGGTTCCAACTTTATAACCGGTTCGGTCGAGCTACTCGACCCATGCGAACGCACCTCAGCGGAGGTCATCTTGTTACGTAAACGTTTTATGCGAGTATACATGTCATCAAAGGATTCGAGACAAGAATAATCGGGATGAAAACTAGGCTTTAATAATAAATTGATTTTATTAATTTTATCGACATATGACTCGAATTTCAAGCGAACGTCATCGATCATTTCCGTTTCAGCCAGGAAGTTTTCGTTCGTCCTTGAAGACGTATCAAAATAATCTATCTTTTTCGACGCGGAGTAAATACGATTCACGCGTTCAAATAAGCATTCCTTTTTTTGATTCAAAAGAATCAACATAACTTCAGATTCTGCATCACTTTCCGTCATGGTTACAATAATAAACTCAATTGAATGCAATGACGAATAAAAATATGTGTTGAACTGCCTTCAAAAATAAAAAAATATCATATGATGCAATAACCAAACTAACAAAGGCGATTGCATGGCAGAGCGAAACGTGTTAGTGTATTACATATAAAATGCGGGTAGTTAGATAGGAATGATTCAACTGCGTAATAGTTATGACAAAAAATATATCTGTAAATGCGTTAAAACACTAATTAGATAATCACAATGTTTATTAGGGATTTTCTACCAAATAATACGTAGGTCCCAAGCGTTTCCGCACAGAATTTACTAATAATTAAGTAAATCTGTATAGCGGGTTGCGGGTATGATATGAAAATAAGAATTCACCAAGATTACGTGATTCTTCAAAAGCGTTATATGAGAATCCACCAAATAGTACGTGAATCTCTGGAGCTGAATTCAGCATCCGGTACTAGAAGGACCAAAAAATGGAGTGGCGTGTAAATAGCCTGACTCCAGCGCGGGAATACCACAATGGGTGCAAGGAAAAATAAGAATAAAAAAACAGACCGCTCAAGTATGTCCCTATGGTACAAACCTCTGAGCCGGCGCACAGCACACGGCAATGAACTCCTGGAGTCCTCCTGGCGTCCAACGAATGACCTGGGGGAGGGTCCAGGTTCTGCAGAGGCCACACTGATGCACAGATAATAGTCAGCACCTATCTGAAGTTCTGCACTTTATAGCTTTTTATTGTTCACAATCACGGTTTGTTATTATAGTTATATTCACTTTGTAGGATGCGTGTCACCGGGGTCGCGAAACTATCTTGACCACACCGATGGAAACGCCGAAAGACGAATGCGGTGTGAATATTTATTTGCCAATGGCAAGAGCGAAACAATCATGCAGTCCGCAAGTTAGCGTCATTTGTGGACTACTAGCGCCATCTAGTTGCGTGCATACAAATGAACCGTACTCGTTGATCCATACCATTAGGAATACAGGAAGCGGTCCATTTGAAAGGTGATATTAAGAAATGAGGATAAAATGCGTAGGAAATATAAATAATAGAATATGAAGAATATAATATTAATCTAAATCATTGATTGGCTTCACCAAATACTATACGTGGTTTAGGAGCTTCGATTACAATAATATTTAAATAAAAGAAAAAAAGTAAACATGGGTGTGTTTTTTTATTTTGTATTAGTTAAATAGGTACTTTGACTGGCCCGTTAGCTTAGTTGGTAGTGGCTGTGCCTTCTAATCTAGGGGTTGTGGGTTCGATTCCCACGTGACCCAAGTATTTATGAATTTTAAAATTTATAGTTATTTGTGTTGAGTCTGGTCGTTTGTATGTATAATAAGTATGTATTTACAAAAGAAAAGTATATAAGTATTATATCCGTCATCTAGTACCCACGATACAAGCGTTTGCTTAGTGTGGGGCTAGATGGCGATGTGTGCAATGTCCCGGAATAATTTTAATTTAATTTAATTTAATGTATTATGTTTAGTTTTTTCTTGATTTGCTTTGTTTAATTGTTGTAGAGATTTTACGATAAGATCTTCAAAAAAGCCTGTAAATGGCTTAAGTGCGCACTGCCAGAAGCAACTTCCATAACTAGCAATGCTGATAGTAAATCAATATATAGAAGGTAAAAACTACTGGTTAAACCCACATATTTCATACCTATTTTAGTACGGGAATCTAATAAAAGATTTCACTATTCCTGAACTTTATTCTCAAGTGGCTTTAACCTTTCTAGAAATACTCGCGTGAAGCGTCCTTGAACTTGCAGGACATTTATGTTTTCTTTACATTTCCACACAAGTTAATACCTATACTAGAGCAATAAGCTGTGGTTAAGACTTGTAACTTTCATATATTTTTTTTTAACTTGAACGTGTTTGCACTTGACCATAGTTTACCTGATAGCAAGCAAAGGCTATGGCCTAAGATGGAGCGTGCGTACCCGATAAGAACCGATTCCCTCTCGCTTTGAAGATCGCTGGATTATAGATAGATTATATTATCTACATAAAAATGAGAAATAAGTCGCTTTGTGTAAAAACTAGTATACCAGTAGATCAAGAGCCAACCCCATAAATTAGGAAATGTCTAAAAGAATCAAAAACATGAAAAAACAAGTATTACAAATGGAAGACACACAAACTCTAATGATATGAAATTATTAAACAGTATGACACGCCCGAAATTAATTTCCCTAATATCATTTTATAGCCGCGCGAATAATAGCGGTAAAACTCATTATCCTTAGATCAATATCCATCTAATTTTACTGAGATACGCATTTCGTCAGACTCATCACACCAGCTTTGAACATCCCACATCGAATAAATTGTTAATATCTCGTGTATCTAAGCCGTTGCTCAAGACGCAATTTCTGCGGCTTTTGGTGATTTCACTATTTGACTGGCCTGTTAGCTTAGTTGGTAGTGGCTCTGCCTTCTAATCTAGGGGTTGCAGGTTCGATTCCCGCTTGACACAAGTATTTATGAAATTCAAAATTTATAATTACTTGTGTTGAGTCTGGTCGTTTGTCTGTATAATAAGTATGTATTTACAAAAGAAAAGTATATAAGTATTATATCCGTTATCTAGTACCCACGACACAAGCGTTTGCTTAGTGTGGGGCTAGATGGCGCTGTGTGCAATGTCCCGGAATATTTATTTATTTATTTACTATTACGTGAGTGACGTACTAAGAACACCATCAACGGCCGAGGACATAAAATTGAATATAACATACGAGAATTATGACCTTTGTTTATGGAAGCAATAGAATACGGATGTCTTTATCGGGATTTATACGCCATTTTGTTTGTTTTGGTCCGAAAAAGAACAACACATAAATATACTATAGACGAAAACTTTGCGAACCAGAGAGATAAGTATATAATACAATAAGATAAGAATATCTCTTGACTCGTGTGGGTGGTTCATTGTTGAAATAGCTTAGAGAATTGCTTTCAAACTTTATTTATAAACTGAAAATAAAACACAAAATCGGGATGGTCTCTCGATTTAAATTTAACGAATTCGATAGAAACATTCGGTGCAATTTTTTATAGTTGATTCTTTGGTAGGAAATAAATTGTTTCTTTAACAACGGCGTAGTTCTTGTAAAAATACGTATCCGATAATACCAAACCAATAAATTGTAAAGGTACGTAAATAACATTGACCCCTGCTGTTGACCTGAATTGTATGCTATTGTGGTAGGCTACGTGTCGTAAAAAACCAATAACCGCCGATAGATGGAATCTTGAGCAGATCTCGAGAAAGCAAACACATTACAGAGGGCGCCTCGCGGCAAGGTGAATGAGTCACATAGATGTTAATGTATGGATTTCTTTCTATCAGATTTAAGCAAATAGTTTCACCAACCATATGTCAAGCACATTAGATTTGTGTACTAAACGAATGTATGTACTTATAAGTATTTTTTCTAATTATGTATCATTAGGCAGGCTGTAGACATACGTAAGCCTTTTCCGTGTTAAAAAACAATCAACCATTTTGACTGCACTAGGAAATGAAAAGTAGTGATAGGAATAAAATTATAAGGATTAAATTGAAATTAAAACGTAACAGATATATTACTACCAACAGTTGCGCCTTTTTCTCCCATTTTCTTTGAGTGGACATTTTCTATACTGAGAGTCGTGACTCTTCTGCAGATTGCTTTTGAGCGAAAATGGTGCACAGGTCCTTCGATGGACGTAGTTATCTCAATTGAATTACGTGATGTTAGACCAATCAACACGCCGCAATTATTTCGTTCAAGATGTATGTATGTGTATCAGACCAATCATGGCGTTTTATACATGTGTGTCTAATTTTTTTCGCCTTAATGAGACGTCTATTTAATGTGGTCGTTGATGGGTGACCTATAGAGTGTGGATGATAAATAAAACTACAGGTTCATCGAAGTATGAAGAGCGTTGAAAAAGAGTTCAATGTATTATGAAAGCATCCAAGATTTTGAAGCAAATTAAATTTGGTAGGTTTTAAAAATTCGTGTGAAGCTAAGCTTTTCATTGTCATTAGATTAAATAAATAGTTAGAAATAACTAAGGAATAGGCCAATTTATTAATTAAATGATTGTTTAAGACGCGGTAAAAACTATAAAAGTTTCATCATGTATGGATTGGGCAAACAATTAATATTGAACAGTACACGTGTCTCTCTATACACCTAAATAGCCATACTAAGGAATCAAATGATCTCTAATTGAATCTAATCCGAAAACTAAAGAGTTAAGATTTAATTTTAACTCAATAAGTCTATAGCATAATTAAGTCGAGGCATTTTCGCTAAAACCCTTTAATTACGAGGGCGATAATTGGCTAGAATAATTTTCTTGCTGAAGCAAGAAAATTATTCTTAATAAGCGTTAACCCTACCATGAAAATAATTACTCCCCGAATAATTTATTTCAACCCTGAGTTACAGTCAAATAGAACGGAAAATAAAGGAAGGGGTAATCATGTCTCTATAATATATTTATTAAATTAATTAGCAAAGGTTAAAGTTTGCTTTCTACTACTCTCATGTTTTAACCCTTAGCCAGGTCGAGCAAAGTTTTACATTTTGAGACTTATTTATGATAGATTAAAGGGTTTTATAAAAACTAATTTCTTGTTTTTTTTATTATTATTATTTCTATTAAAAAAACACGGTGGTCACTATGTGTCCTCTGCCCAAATGAAAAAAAAAACTACAAAATGAATAAGTATTTTACACAATCTTAGGCTCAGAAACTCTTTTAGAACACCATTCTGATACAAATATCTACTTGTGAAAGTTCTCAAAACATGGTGTTGCACAAAGTGTAACTTTGCAAACTTTACAAATGATTTAAGATCTTTTGGTCTCTTTCTTGGTGCTGCAGAAGCGGCATCGTTTCCTAGTAATTGTATCAGTAGGCATATGATGCCCAACATTTCTAAGTCTCACTTCATCTTCCACACAATACTGGCCTCCTTTCTTATTTTTGAAAATGGCATGCTCTCTAATCCTGGTGGAGAAGTTGTCTATGAGACTTCGAGCCAATCTTAGGCGGAACTCCTTATGGCTGCTACTTTTTGACTTGTGTGTCATACTATACATAATGTATGCATTTATGCAGGTCACTTCCAACATGAACCAGAATAATCTCAACCAATTTTTTTTTGTTGATTTTCTTTGTAACTGAAAACAAACATTCCATTGTATGACAACTAAAAGGTAAAACCTAATAATATGAGCTTACTAGCTGAATCAGTATAATAGGCTATAAATATTGTAGTTACCTCTAACACAGAATGAGAAGGCAACTGTCCTGTCTCTATCAATGAGGATGATGTAGGCATTATTGTGGATGCAACGGACTGTTGATTTGCCATTTCTTCATCCTCATTTAGTGAGAATGATGGTGGGTCTGGTATTGGTGGTGAACAGACCCTTTCTTCTTCCAAGATATCTAATAGCTCATGGTGTGTCAGTCCTTGTAATTTGTCCAAAGCCTCATTTATATGTGGCTCTGTATAATTTTCATGTATTGTACTTCCACCGTCATCTGAATCGTCTTCTGAAGATGAATAAAGCTCTCTCAAAGCCTTTTCGATTTCAGCATTTCGGACAAGATTTAAAGGATTACGCATCTAAAATCAAAGATTTTTAAGATAAAATACGTCGATCTAAAAAAAATAACGGGCAGTGGACGTATAGGGATCACTTAGATTCCGCGTTCATAAGTCCATCAAAAACGAGTCCCATGAAAAACTAAAACAATTTATACCTTTTATGATCCAAGAACTGTATATTAAAAATGCAACAGAGCACTTACCGTATTTTTCTTAGACATAATCACATATTTTGCTGCAGCCAACGGTGAAAATCACAAAATATTTCGATCGATAATGTTGTGACCATGAAATGTCAAAAATTTGCTTAAATGTCATATCAACTTCTTTTTTTTTGGCGTTGCCGTTTCATAGACAATATTAAAAAAATTATAAGTGGACTGCTAGAGTGCTCTGCCCGTTACAAAAAAATAAAATATGAAATGGTTCATATTCGTCTTCAGCCTGGCTAAGGGTTAACATAATCCTAATTCTAATTGCAGTCAAAGTTTCGACATTTCCCGAATTTTTGGTTAAGGCTCGTGAGTAACAATATATATTTGTACCCAGATTTGTGAAGTTATTTAAACCTTAATTAAAAGAAAAGTAATTGACGCGTACAATAGATAATAATAAACCGGTCGGTGATATATTTAAAAAGTAAAATAACCATTGTTGTACATATAATACAAGCTTACGCTCCCACAGAAAAAGCTGACGATAGTCTAGTTAAATCTTTCTACAAAGATAATATTAAGAGCTCTAGACAAAACTGGAAAACATACTATAATTATGGGTGATTTCAACTCAAAAATTGGATTACCCCTCATAGAAGAAAACGACATTTGCGGGCTGTATGGTTACGGAGAAAGAAATAAGAGAGGTGAGACATTATTGAGTTTCTGCCAAGAGTACAGGTTTTCCATTACAAACACATTTTTTAAGAAAAACAAAAAACAAAAATGGACTTGGAAATCCCCAGACGGCCAAACACATAATGAAGTGGACTTTATACTTGTCAAACAAAAACGCAGTGTAACAAACTTGGAAGTAATCTCTACCAAATTTTCGACTGATCATAGAATGCTAAGAATGACCTACAATTTAAGCTATATCAAGAAAACTCGTAAATCATTCGGCCATAATAACAAAAATTACTCACCAATAGAAGAGGACTCTCTGAAAAGTTTGATGGCTCTTCAAATACCAACTATAGACAACAATGGTATAAATGACTGTTATACAAAAACGATATCAGCTATAAAATCCTGTGTCTCCAAGCTGCCTAGTATAAAGAAAAATAGAGAGCTACTACTTGTTACACCAGAGATAGAAAGTTTGATAAATGAGAGAGAAAGCCTGAAAAATATACAAACGCGAACAAAAACACAAAGAAATAGATTAAAATATCTACATAAAAAAATCAACAAATCAATTACAGAAAACAAGAAAACACAGAAAGAAAAATATTTGGAAATCGAGTTAGAGAAACGGAGCTCTACCAAAAACACTAGGAAAATATTTGATCGACAAAAAGAGTGGATACAAACAATCAGCAACAGTTCTGAAACCAAAATAACAAACAGAAAAGATATAATACAGGCTGCCACAAAATTCTACTCGACTCTATATTCAAGTAAGGATAATATAGACTCTTACTCAAATTTTAAATGTCCAGAATGTATTCCTGCTCTACTTGTTGATGAGGTTGAGCGTGCGATTCGTCAGTTAAAACGGAACAAATCTCCAGGAGAAGATGGCGTCACTACAGACACCGTAATCGCCATGATAGAGCCGCTGGCGCCATTACTGACCAGACTCTTCAATGACATTGTAGATAAAGAGACGATTCCCGATGACTGGCATTATGCGATAATAACTTTACTCTACAAAAAAGGCGATCCCAATAAAATGGACAATTACCGACCAATAAGTTTGCTCCCTACTTTGTATAAATTATTTTCAGCTACAATCTTATACCGCATAACAAAAGCCTTAGATGAACAACAGCCTCGGGAACAAGCCGGCTTTAGAAGAGGATATTCTACGGTAGACCATATGTTTACGCTGAGTCAATGCATAGAGCGATACAATGAATACAACAAGACTCTATATTTAGCATTTATCGATTATACAAAAGCGTTCGACAGTATTTCACATGGGCATCTCTGGAACAGCCTGGAAGAACAAGGAATACATGAAAAATATATATCCATACTACGAGTAATATATGCTAAGTGCTACGCAAAAATAAAAACTGAACAAATTGGTCCTGCATTTGAGATTAAAAGAGGTATTAAACAAGGTGATCCTGTCTCTCCAAAGATGTTCACGGCCATTTTAGAGTCGATGTTCAAGAAACTTGACTGGTCTTCATGCGGCCTGAATATAGATGGCGAACGGCTCACGCACCTTCGTTTCGCTGACGACATCGTGATCCTGGCCAAAACACATGAGTCCTTGCAGAGTATGCTAGAGTCACTCGACCAGGAGAGCAGGAAAATTGGCTTACATATGAACTTCAGCAAAACAAAGGTTATGACTAACGGAGAACAAAACCCAGTAAAAATAAACAATACCTGCATAGAATATGTACAGGAATATATCTACCTTGGACAAATACTATCTTTTCAGGGTGCCACCGCCAAAGAAGTAGACAGAAGAATAGCGACAGCTTGGAAGAAATATTGGGCTAATAAAGATGTATTTAAAAGTCGAGTCCCAGTACATCTTAAGAAGCGTCTCATGGACAATACCATCCTCCCGACTCTCCTGTACGGCTGCCAGACCTGGGCACTAAGTAAGGACATAGTCAATAAAATTGCTAAGTTTCAGCGTGCTACTGAGAGATCAATGTTGGGAATAAAGCTTATAGACAAAGTGAAAAGCGCAGATATAAGACGGAAGACGAAACTAATCGACGCAGTCAAAATGCTTTGCCGTCTTAAGTGGAAGTGGGCCGGTCATGTCGCGAGAACCACGGACAATAGGTGGAGCGAGAGGATCGTCCACTGGTACCCACGAGACAGCACTAGGACAAGGGGACGGCAAAAGAAGAGGTGGCGCGATGACATTACCCAGTTTGCAGGCGTAACCTGGCCACGACTAGCTAGAGACCGCACTACTTGGAAGGCAATGGAGGAGGCCTATACCCGTACTTGGGTGCCCTTATAACACAATTATAATATATCACAATTTTTTTTTTAATAAATTGATACAGTTTCATTTCTTAAACATTGTAAATATCTAGTTTTTAAGGGAATAAAGGCTATTTTATTTTATTTTATTTATTTAAAATAACCATTACAAAAAAACATTCCTCATTCAGCACGTTTTAAATACACTATACTTTGTATCTGCTAACTTGGCACGGCCGTCTAGTACTTAACCAATAAAACTAGGTCACTGTCAAGACCTTTGCCCTACCACCTAGTAACCTAGAGCTCTTATCGCGACGTTCAATTTATTTCCTCACACTTACAATTCAAAGAATTTTGAACTCTGTTCTTGGGTCATAAGTTCCAAAGTCTTTTCAAAGGGTTAGACCTAAGAAGGATGTTAGACAAGTTTACAGCCCTGAAGTATGTTGATATTAGTCTGAACTCTCGAGCTCTGCGGAATTCGCTCCCGTCACTTGGTTTCAATGTAATGTAATTAAGACAAGAAGAGAATTCGACGGATAGGTGTTTGTTTTGTTAGTTGAATAGACGTCTTGGTTGCTATATTTAGATGTAGAAATGTCGAATGAAATGAAATGCTGGCCTTTTTCTGGCTCAACGTATCAGCATTGCCATCCAGCGTGGTAATGCGGCCAGTATGCTGGGCACGCTGCCCTCTGGTAGTGGGCTGGAGCACTTAGATTATCTTTAGGCTTTTCTAAAGATTTTCTAAGTGCCCCTTTTTGTAGTAGTTAGAAGTAGTATGTTTAGTTTTTCTTCCCTTGTTTTTATATTTTATTATTGTAAATAAAGTACACAACAAAAAAAAAAAAAAAAAACGAATTGCTTTATATTTGTGGATTTAGAGTCATGTTTAATGATTACTGGTGACTTGCAGTGCGGAAACATATTGATTGCAATATGTAGCTTTTTACACGCAAACACACGTGTTGAAGTCATTAAATTACAGGTAATTTGATTTTTACTACGTTTTAATTATTTATTTAACTTACAAGTTGTCCAACGGATACAGACACACAATAGCAAATAATAATATAAACAAAAATCAAATTATAGGACAACACGGGTAACAACACAATATACAAACATAAAACTATGAACACAAAAACACTACACCTATATCAACAATACAAATATTCACAAACGTACACTTAACTTACTTAAAACAGAATAAAACTATACAATTTCATACTTACTAATAATAACACAAATCAAACAAAGAACTCGCTGCTCAGGCGCTGACTCAACGAAGCCAAGCTAGACCTGAATGGATCCTGCCCCAACCGTTTATCAGCAGCATTGTAACTCACACTCGCTCTCACCAGAAATGTATTCTGGGTATAGTTGGCATGTTTGGGTGGAATATATAATAGAGGATTGATAGGTACTGTTTCCGTATCACAAAAAAAATGCAAATACTGATAATTAATAGCTGGGTTAACATGTAATTTCTATGCTATAGATATGAAAATGAAATGTAAAGCAACGGTAAAAAAGAAATAACATACTAAAATATATAAATGGTGTATGTACATTGGGAGGTACATCAACAAAAACATTAACTAACTAATGTCAGTTCTAAAACGTTAGCAAATTAAAACGATGGTACCTAGCAATTGAATGCAAATTAAGATAGAATCAATCTCGGCCGGATATTTTGCATAACAGAGTAATTGCGTCGCTGTTCCGTGGATGGTCTCGATTCAATTAAATACTATAGGTATATGCAGAGGACGAATTTCATATTCCTTTTGAATTTCACGCCAAGATAATTCCTGTAGAGCATTTGAACATGACTGATAACTTATAAAGGAAAAAAATATATGCGCAAAGTATTTTTTTTGTTACTGGATGGAAGTAAATTTTGTTGTTTGGTCGTTTCAAAACACCCAACAACTCTCTTTCTTTCTTAAAATGGTTAAGCTACTACATTTTACAAGCAATACAATCCATGCGTGTCAGTAGCATCAAGTGTACATATAAATATAATAAACGGTTTTCACTCACGTGTAAATCGCGTAAGTTGTTTACGCGTTTCGGATGTTATGACATCCATCTTCAGAACGTATGTTCTGGGACCGCGCTTCCACCCCCACCACCCCAGGCCCCCGCGCCCGTGTCCCGGCGGGCCGCTCGCGCGGCGGCGCGCAGTCTGCGTGCTGCCGCGGTCCCAGAACATAAGTTCTGAAGATGGATGTCATAACATCCGAAAAGCGTAAACAACTTACGCGATTTACACGTGAGTGAAAACCGTTTAGTTAATATATTGATAAAATGTCTCACGAAAGTTTTAATATTAAAATATAATAAATGCTTATTTTTAACCATATTTGTGACAACGTTAATGCTTGACTGGTAATTTTTCATTTCAGTTCATATAAAACATGAATTTTGTTATGCTAGTACATTTTGACTGGCCTGTTAGCTTAGCTGGTAGTGGCTCTGCCTACTAATCTAGAGGCCATGGGTTCGATTCCCGCATGACACAAGTATTTATGTAACTTTAAAAATTTATAATTACTTGTGTTGAGTCTGGTCGTTTGTATGTATAATAAGTATGTATTTACAAAAGAAAAGTATATAAGTATTATATCCGTTATCTAGTAGCCACGACACAAGCGTTTGCTTAGTGTGGGGCTAGATGGCGCTGTGTGCAATGTCCCGGAATATTTATTATTTTTATTTTATTTTTTTTTACTTTGTTACTTTTGAATTGTTTTAATACTTTCCCATTTTTTTACGTTACCGCTGTGTTTTTATGATGTTTCGGTCCCATTGGTTTTCCCGTAATTTAGAGGTGAGAGTGTTTATAAACCCACGCGTTTTTTCGTGTTGATTTGCCGAAGAGAATTACAGAGCGTCTATTGACTTTGGTCGAAAGTTAATTTTAGATCGGACAATGGGAATTACAAACGGTTTCTCAGTCTATCTTTGAATTATTTACGCAAGAGAAATTTATCAAACTTATTTTCCGTTTTCTACCACGAGGGAAATTTGCGAGTTATGTAGCCAAGATTACGGCATCAGGTATGATTGGTCTATAAATGTTTTATGTTTCATTTAGAAGCTTTATGTTAGTTTATCATCGGGAAATAATAAATTCTTGTATAATTAATAATCATAAAATCAGTAAAATTATTAATTAATAGGTAAGTATATTTTAGAAATACCTTTTGTGGAAAAATACATTGGTATTTTGATTTTACTCGTGTATGTTGTAGATTTATAATAAAATTAAGCGTTAACAGATTTTTATGTACGGTTAAGTAATAATATATATTTTTATTACAGTTTATCGACTAGCTTTGTGTCAAGTGTTTTCAAACTGCCTTATGGGTCTCTGACATAACTTAACAACATTGTTCCAAATAGTAAAATATATTTTGTCTATTTAGTTCACTGATACCTACCTATATACCAATAAAAAGCTTAAAATGATGCCCTATTTTGTAAAATGGATGAAGCCTGGATGAATTGAATTTAGTTTCGGCTATTGTAAGTAATCAGTGGTAATGTCTCTGTTGAATAAACTCACTTCTAAAAGGGTGACCTAATTACTGTCGGTTGGTTAACATTAATGTACACAATCAAAGCAGCTATTCATTTTATTGTTTACAAGTTCATTCATTTTGAGCGTTTTAATTTGTAACCATATTTTAACGTACACCGCAGTATTGACGTGTCCTAGATTTCATAAAATAGAATCTACTCAGTAAATATTATGTGCTTACTTATTTCTAATTTGTTTATTTAGGAGGGAGTAAATAGATATTTTTATTTTAACACACACACGATAATAATATAAAAAGATCTTTTTACCTCCTCTGCCTTCAATCGTATCCCTCATGTCTGAGGATCACGACCATCTCCCAGCACCGTCTCCTTGATGACATCTTTCCACTTCCTTCTGTCTATTTACTAAAAAGTTCTAAATAAATCAAAACAATGAGAAAAAATACGAAAACAGTATTGAAGTAGGAACAACGATTATAGTATTTTTGTTTACAAAGATAACAGCTAAATTTACCCTTATATCAGTATACGTGTAAATATTGTACACGTTTACATTCCGTAAAACGCACATATGGTGTCCCATCCTAAATCCATTTTCACGGCAAAATCTTTCCGGATTTCCCGGCGCCGGATACGTAAGCCGGTTACTTTACCTTACAGAATATTATATCAGAAGGTATTTCAAACGCGTCTGGGCTCCGGAGGCGGAATGCTGACATCGCAGAACCGCATTGCTAAGGAGGAAATGAACGCCTTGTAGCCATCGACATATAAACGAAACAGACTGCCTTTAGCGCTCGGAAAGTTTTTCTTTAATAACGGTATATACAAATGGAGCATATCTATTTTACGAAACCGATTGGTTTTAGCGCACCGAAAGTTTTTTTTACAAGCAAACGGAGCATTTCTATTTTTCAGTGCAAAACAAATAAAAATAAATAAATATTCCGGGACATTGCACACAGCGCCATCTAGCCCCACACTAAGCAAACGCTTGTGTCGTGGGTACTAGATAACGGATATAATACTTATATACTTTTCTTTTGTAAATACATACTTATTATACATACAAACGACCAGACTCAACACAAGTAATTATAAATTTTGAATTTCATAAATACTTGTGTCAAGCGGGAATCGAACCCGCAACCCCTAGATTAGAAGGCAGAGCCACTACCAACTAAGCTAACAGGTACTTTTGGTACTTTTTTCATGAAATTTATGTAACACATGATTTAGAATCATAAATACGAGTACACAAGATGTCTTGACTCACTATTTTTGAGCGCAATGCATTAACATCAGCCCATTATCGCCCACTACTGACCATAGGCCTCTCTTTTAGTTAGTCACTAGTAATCATGAATTAACAAAGCCAGCTATTTCCTGTGATATGTCTACGCCCGTACCTGCATTTACGTTCAAACTGGAAGGAAGCCAATCACCTTGTACTAAACATACAGAATGCGGGCTGTTTACGAATTTGCAGTAGTTTTCCTCCGTTAACTAACATATTTTATTGAAATCTTTTTGTTTTTGTTTAATGTATATAGATAGTTACTTGAAATCCAGAAGGATGAGTGCGTTCCCCACGACACAGGGGAACCTAGTGTGGGGAACATAGATCACATCATTTGTAATCGATCCTAACATAGTAATATAAATATTGTACTAACAAACAAATGTTGTAACTTAGTTATAAGGTTTTTGATGACCAATAAATAAATATTTTTATTATTATTATTATTATTGCAAGTAATTGTACACTTCCTATATTGCAGGATGTGTTGCGGTCCAAGATGGATGTCTTCGATTTTGTACGCCAGTTTGTTGTTTAACAAGAATACGCTCTGTAACTTATTTTAATGAGCAGTAGAAAAATGGGTTGAGTTATTAGAACTAATGCTATTTGAAGCCGGTGA
Source organism: Macaria liturata (assembly GCA_964023185.1). Classification (NCBI taxonomy): domain Eukaryota; kingdom Metazoa; phylum Arthropoda; class Insecta; order Lepidoptera; family Geometridae; genus Macaria; species Macaria liturata. Next base: position 6,037,653 of record OZ026816.1, read on the forward strand.
TGAGTAGTAATGAAGGGAAACAACTATTTTGATTCTTAATCTTAATAACTTGTGTATCAATCTACCTAAATCTACTTTAGCGTTGGAAGATGATCATAAAAACGGTAATCACATGTGTGATATGATGAACTTGCTCATTGGTCACTTTATTCGTCGTATACATTTGGTCGTATACATTCAGAGTTACGATAAGATTTTTTAAAAGGTGTTTTTAGTACTTAAATATCAACAACTTTTGTTTAGAACTAAAGTTGTTAAAATGTCAAACGTTAGTTACCATTAATCATGTGATAAGAACGATACATCCAGATTGTTATGATAAGCTTCTTTTTCTTATCAAACGAGAGTGGCTCACTCTGGTGTCGAGAGCTTATCAAGCCGCCCTAAGGGCCTCTGACATGGCTTTACGACTGCCTCACTAGACAAACAGCCGGGACCTACAATTTAACGTGTCATCCAACCCACGGAAGCGCCCTAAGATCAGCTTATATTTATGACAAGCTTATAAGAACTCATATGACAAGGCAACTCGCCAGTTACTTCATATTTTATGTCCATACCTACATAGGTAAGAGCATAGTAAACCACTTTACGACGACATAAAATAATCCAATCTAGCATTTCAGCCTTATCCAGAGTCCGATCAGGAAGACAATAAATTAAATTTCGCAAAGAAAACTTAGGCACAATATTTACAGTCGTTTTAATTAAAATGGTAATTTTGTGGACAAAAATCCTTTGGCGAAAACTTTCTGTGAAATATTAGTAAGCATATTTTGGTGCCCTTCTAAGTCCGTACAAGAGATGGAGTTTCGGAAACCCTTGATATGTAAATTTGACTGTGAATTTTTATGCTGAAGGAAACATTATATTACATACACTGGTATTTACTCTATTTTATATAGAGATTATATGTCGTTAACCTACCAATGCCGTGGGTTGACGACTTTAGAATAACCGCAGGGAGCACCTGCATTTAAACTGCGTAGGACCGGAACATGCCAGAAGAATGGCCTATGCTCAACAGTGGGCGATAATAATAAATAAATAAATATTTCAGGACATATCACACGGCGCCATCTATCCCCATACTAAGCTTACGCTTGTATCATAGGTACTAGATAACGGATATAATACATATTATATACTTTTTCTTTTGTAAATACATACTTATTATACATACAAACAACCAGACTCAACACTAGAAATTATACATTTTTAAAATGCATAAATACTTGTGTCAGGCAGGTATATAGCAAGGGGAATGAAAATTAATTTATAGTCAATGTGCCTTCACCGATATGGTTGCCAATTCACGAACAATTAAGTTATTAGAGTAAGATAATATGTATTAATTATTTACTCTCACCAAATTACATATTTTAGAACCGACGTATTTAAAGTAGGTAGGTAAACATAGTGTTTTATTAGGTACGTTTTTTATTGTAATTAATCAGGAAACAGTAGCCAAACAATACAATCAAAATTATTCAACAAGGAGCACATGTAACCACTTTTGTAATAACTAAATTAAGAGTCAATTTTATAGCAATTTCGACATGATTCATCTCAAGAAGCGCTCTGCACGCTCGGGTTTACAGCCTTTTAACTACTTACAAAATACTCTCCTTTCTTCAAAGGCAAAGTGTGGTTAAATGAGGTTTTATTATCTTCTCCCCTGCTGCCTTAATTTTGTCACATCCTATTATTTTGTATTACAAAGGCACAACGTTCAACTCACGATGTTCCCTGCATTGAACAAAAATGGTTAAAAAGGGGATAATTAGAAACAACAATATTCTTTTTTTTTTTTGGGAAAAAAAACCTTTATTTACAATAATAAAATATAAAAACAAGGAAAGAAAAACTAAACACTCTACTTCTAACTACTACAAATAGGGGCACTTAGAAAATCTTTAGAAAAGCCTAAAGATAATCTAAGTGCTCCAGCCCACTACCAGAGGGCAGCGTGCCCAGCATACTGGCCGCATTACCACGCTGGATGGCAATGCAATATTCTAACATCATTAAATATTGTTTTCGTGAATTCGTTGTTTTGTCTTTGTGGTATTGAATTAAAATAATTTTCTTTTTCTTGTTTCAGATCGAGTAGAGGCGTCGGATAATAAATCGGTAAGTTATTTTAAGCAGTTCATTTAAAAATTTTGGTAAATCATATAATTAACCATATTATTATTAAATTAAGCTAAACGATATATTTATTATTTTTTATTTATTATATATATATATATTTATATATATATATATATATATATATATATATATATATATATATATATAATATATATATATATTATTATTTTTTTGTTACTTTTTCTGTATGTTTTAAGTCTTTTTTGTATATACTTGTGATATATATGTAAATATTAGCGTTGGTTAGTTTATTGCAATAAAACTAAACGATTGAGTACCAATAAAAACATACTCACTTTTATATTTGAAAACAGCTAGTTCTCCTTGGTAACCAAATAGGTTGGAGCTCTATATGCTTTTATACTATAGTCTTTATTAGGGTCTGATTGGAAGGTACCCAACCACTAAATATTCCACCTCGTGGATCGTAACAACACAATACCGGGGAAAAGTTTATTCTTATAGCACTTCGAATCTAAATTCAGATAGTATAAAGGAATGTGGTTTTATGACAATACTTGTAAGTCCATATTTTGATGAAATGTTAGTACGTAAATACCTAATAAGTACGCACGGTGTATGTATTCAACAATCTATGAAAGAAATTTGCAGAAAACAAGCTACAATTTCTACCTAAAAACATGCTTTAGAAAATTCTAATAATTATTAAAAATAATAATTAATAAAAATAATAATTCAATTATTATTAAAAATAATAATTAAAAACGAATAAATCAACACAAAAGCGAATAAATTATAGTCGACGAGAGAACACGATTTATTTTATTCTCATTGTTGAATAAAAACAAAAAATAATGAACGCAATACAAAATTCTTTTCACGAAGTAAAATGGGAGATACCAATAAATAACTTATTTTTAAATCAATAAAAGGATGGCATAGCTGGCCTTAGTACGAACTGAAAGGCGATATTTATTCTAAAGGAAAAATTCACGCGAAAAGTATTCAAATAGGGCTTTATTAGACATCTAAAGTAATTTTATGGAAATTATAGTCATTTAGAGCTTAAATGTGGGTTCTGTATAATACTGTGCTAGTTTTTTATGGATTGATTTGCAATCACATCAAGGGCGTTGATATTTGGATATTTATGTTATAAATAAAAAAAAAGATAAATAATCATATCTGATACTGTAGAATTGCGGCAATCACAAAATCTCGTCAGATATGTACTTGCTTTTAAGTAATAAAACATTTGATTTGATTACATATTTGAATGTAATTTAAGTTTAATACGAACATATACATAGGTAAAGTCAAAATACCATAAGCCCTTGATTTAGATTTTCGATTCATCTACCTATGTAAATAACGTTTCGAATACATCTACAACAAACTTTAAATAAACCAGCATCGTAGAAACTAGTTAAAATAAACTTGGATATGAAACACACAGTTTCGATCTGGTTTTAATCGTTGAACTGGTTGAACCTAGTTCGGATAAATGTTGTATGGAAAGATATCGTATTACTAATGAAAATTACGAAATGAAATGAAATGAAAATTATTTATTTTGAGACAAGAAATTAAGTACGAACACAGTTAAAAGTTAAAATACACAATGTCTTGTCACAAGCCGGCCTCAACTCAGCATAATATGCTGATTGCGAACAGTCAGCGCTGGTCTTCCGTTGAGACCAATAGGTGACGATTCGAACTACGTAAAAAAAACACAATAAATACATATAACACACGAATGAACCACTAAGAGCATAACATTCAAATAAACAAATTAAACGGACGACATACTAGGCAACGGATGCGGTTTTATGAGAGTACCGCCGAGTTATGAGTTCTTGCGATCTTCAAAACGAAAGTGAATCGGTTCTTACTGGGTAAGCACGCTCCATCCTAGACCGTAAAGATTGCTTACCATCAGGCGAGTTATGATCAAGTTCAAACCAATTCCTTGAAAAAAAACAATATAGTTAACATATAAGTTGGAAAATAATAGTCTAATTCATATATACCTTTATATACAGCTCATTTAAACCATACTGATTTAATTTGAAATACTTGAGCGTAGAAAATAAGTCTGAGACATTCATATATTATGTATGTGTATGACTTTCAGACATAAAATGTTCTGTAAACAACAACCTCAAACATATTTATCTAGTTTCGTATCTTCACAAACACTTTTTAGATAAAACTTTAGGTGTACACAGATACAATTGAATAATTTAAATAAAACTTTAGGTGTACACAGATACAATTGAATAATTTCGATAAAACTTTACGTGTACACAGGTACAATTGAATAATTTAGACACACCACCACGAATTGCGTACCTCTCTTAGAAAAAGCTACGCAATTCCAATACAATATATTATTAACTTACGGACCCGACAGACTTCGTCCTGTCTGTTGACTCTTTTACTCTTTAGTTAGTTAGAAAACGTTTGTATGGGAAAAAGAAAAGAGTGGTTTTCAGGGATTTTCCGGCATTTTTTCGATTTTTTCTCGTTGTAAAAACCATCCTTGAACTTCAACGATATTAAAAAAAAAGAATTGGCCAAATCGGTCCAGGCGTGTTGAGTTATGCGCTTACCAACACATTTTGCGATTCATTTTTATATATAAGAAAGATAATATTGATATCTTAACAAAGAAACATCGCTAAGCCATTTCAGTACCCATTTCTTTTCAAATTCTTGTTCTAACGATATTCTGGAAACCATTTATCAAGCGCTTGTATAAGAACAATGAATGCCCAAGATACCGGCATATCAGTAAACTTTCGCTCACGCAATTGTACAAGAATTGTCAGTCTTATGAATCTGACCACCTAAACCTAGGGAATGTAGGCTGATTTCACACGACGTGCGCATTTAAAATAAACAGACAACCAAAAACAAACCTAAAATGTGTTCTGGTATGGGTTTCAAGTATATCCTAACATATTAATGATGATACATATTAATTTTAATTTTAAAGATATCTAATTATTTTGCTACTTATGTGTGTTGATAATAATCAAATCATTTATTTCAGACAGATGTCCAATACCATAATGTCAATCACAACTTAAACTCTCTTGCAACTTAAAACCGGATGCCAACACACCGCGTGCAACTTTGTAATTAGATATAAATATATCTTTTCTTAGTTTTTAGTATTGTATGAAAGCAATAAAAAAAATTGAGTTTGAGTTTGAGTTCGATGATCTTTTATGTACTTACTTACAGGTTTTTAACCCTCTTGAGCTTTATTATATGTAGGTATACAATACACCTCAACATGTAGAGCCACGACGCTCGCTACATTCAAAAGAAATAAAAACATTTAAAAAAGTTTGTATGAGTGTAGAGAAGAATAAGAAAATTTTCACTCGAAAAACTCTTTTCACTGCGTAGGCTAAAAATACCAGCGAACTAAATGGAAAGAACATGAAACGTTTCTATTCGTACCTCGATATTGTTGTGAGGTTTATTGTGAAACTTTCTTCACTTCTTTTCGAGAAATGTTGTCGCAGAATAAAAGTTTGACACGGTTCTTGTTTTAGAAATTTCTAGAAACATTTTGCTTCATATATTTAGGTAGGTGCATACGTACTTTTCAAATAAATACGTAAATTTTCACATTACTTACGCAGATACATATTATGTAGGTATTGGCCATTGGGGAATTTCATGCAAAGCGATTTTTGGATTTTTTACTTAGTGTAGCATATTTAAGTTTTACTTGAAATTGTGATTACGTGCAAATTGTTTTTAGTGTAGGTAAAATGACTTATTTTCCATTAATTTACCAACAATACGATGCAATAATACATGTTATTGGTACAAATATATCTGTGAAATGTCTCTATACAAATAGTTACAAGTATATTTCTATTAATCTTCTTGTTTTGTTTTAGGACGTGCCTGTTGAACAACTGGAGAAACTCAAAATGGGTGAGTATTTAAAAAATACTAAAATCTAGTCCCCGAGCTCCAGTGGCATTCCATTTTGGGCGTTTCCATGGGTCGGATGACACGTCAAATGGTAGGTCCCGGCTGTTTGTCTCGTTCGGCAGTCGTTAAGCCATGTCAGCGGCCCTTAGGGCGGCTTGATAAACTCTTGACACCAGAGTTAGCCACTCTCATTCGATAAGAAGAAGTGTTGTTCTTTGGAAACAAATATTAGTTATGGGTAAAAAGGTTTCTTCTAGGCAAACGTGTTATATCTTAAACTATAGATGTACTTACCATCACGCAGGTTATATTCAAATAAGCCTAATTAGGTCGTGTTAAAATAAGCCCAACCAGCCCAAATTAGATAAAAAACAGGTATTCAAACAAGAGTGACAACAAAAGATAGTTTTCGTAAAATGTATGTAGGTATATTAAAGCACAATAACTTAAAAAGTGTGTACGATATATAAAAAACTTTCACTGCGAGAAAGTTTTTTACATTGTCCACGTATCGAGTCATTCTACATGATCTTTCCGTGTAATAACGTGATCCATTGTTAGACTGTTGTATAACTATCAAGTAAAAGTACATAAAAGGTGCTTTTATAAAAATATCACGAGCCTAAAAACGTGAGCCGCAAGCTTGGGATCTTATTATCGTAATAATAATAGTAAAAGGTGCGAGAAAAAGTTCTGAGATTTGGATGTAATTATTAAGAGGCCAGACAAGTTATTTTTGATACCAAATTGATATTTATTAATTGCTTTCTAGTTGACGTCAACTTGGGCAAAGGCAAAAGTATATCGATTTGATCTAGAATAGAAATAATATTCTATAATAATAATATCTAGTCTCAAAACGTTATAATTAACTTAAATTATACGTACCTATGTTTTGTAAATACAGTTTTCGATTCACGGTTCCACACAAAACGAGTATGAATACCTACATATGCATATGTCACTATGTATGTTCATTCAATACAATGTACACACTACGTTTCTCACAAAGTACAATAAAAATAAAATAAGTTGATACGCTTGTTCTAACATCAAAGGAAATCAGAAACAAGGCAAACCTTTATTGCTTCTATTCTTTCAAACTACCAACGTTAGCTAGTTGACCTATTTTCCTCAAGTAAACTGTACTTTAAAGCACCGATATAGGAGCTAAGGACATCAATATTAAAAGTATTGCCTGTTTATGCGAGAACACGACTTGCAAGTGTTATGATAAAGATGTACGCAGTTGATTAGCTTGCGTATTAAAAGTTTTAGTTGGATTACATAATAATTTACGTTATAAAATACACTCTTATAATTTCGCACATATGTATAGAAGCATTAAAAGATAATCATACACAAATTTTCCAAATTTACTTACATACTTATTTTTGATTTTTTAACATATGATTCAAATTGTCAACAAATCAAACACTTTTTGAGGGCGTCGGTAAAAATACCCGAACACTTACAGCTTTCTCATTAAAATCGCTGTAGAATTTCGTAGTCGTCGTAGTATCTCGTAGCCAATTCGTAGCAGATGCTACATAAGTTCTACGAATATGGAATCGACTCAAAAATATTTTGACAAATTTCGATCTATCTGATTTAGTAGAGAACTGGGGTTAACACAGAGTGATTGCTATCAGACCTTCGTCACTTCAGAGGGATAACTAATATTTTTGTCAAACTGTGAAACATAAATTTAATATACTAAGTCTTCATTATAATAACACCTACTTTTGTTTTATTTCAGCTGAATCTGAAAAAGAAGGAGAAGGCGTGAAGGCTCACGTGGAATTCCATAGACTCGGTGAGTTCATTGTCAGCTATCTCTTGAATAAATTGTACCAAAAAAGCTTTGTTCCCTTTATACGAGGTGAACCTAAATAATCTTGTTGATGTAGAAACTTTTAAGTCGGGTACGATGCATATTTTATTAGGCGTGCTGATAAGATAATGTATATGAAAACGATAATATACATACCTATTTAATCTTCAATTTTATTTGTATCAGGCAAATCCAGCTTTGTTCTTGATATTTTACATTTAATAACTTAATAGGTAAGTATCATCAAGGTTTGAGTAAAAACCAGAGATCGCTTTTAAATTCCGGAAAAGAAATTTATTGTGATACCACCACCACCCATGTAACCAAAAACTATACGTATAATTTCTACACACTAACTTTTTAAAAGACTCATCCAAAGAAAAAACAAACGCGTGTTTCATGATTTCAAACAAACAAAATACCGAAGCATCAAAATAGAAGCAGGAAAGTAGCCCAACATAGAGAACCGTCCGCAAACAGTGTTACGAGATAAGCTCGTGATAAGCCTGTTGATGTCTGCTATCTCGCACTAATAGCGTTCAGCTCAGCTTTCCACATAGATAATATAGTGCAAAGATATCTAACTACTTTACTCGTTTGTACAAACCCTCACGATAGCGTTTCAAAATCCAGAATCTCAATAACTAACTATTACCTTTACTACTCACTTTATCAATTTATTATGCATGATTGAAAAGGGTATTAGAAGGAACCTAACTATTCTGTAAGCCGATTTGAATAAAATTTAAATTTTTCGGCGCCACATTTAGAATTAATTGACGTTTTGTTTGTCTTTCGTCACATAATTAATATGCACTAGGACCGCTCAAAACATTTTGTATCAACACCGCCTTACTATAAACAAAGATAGCTGCTTAGTTTGTATTATGTATTATGTGGCTTAGTTAAATATATTTACAATATATTTTAGTTAAATATATGTATCTATTTCTCGTTGATATTTTGCCAACGAGTGAACAAGATAAAACACTGTTTTACCATTGATTATTTTTTATAAGGAAGGCGGTAAATTATTTTAATGTGTACTTGACATAAGTACTAGTACATTGCGCACATACGCGTAGTAATTTATTTCTGCAATACGATTCCAATTAAAGCATAAGACAGAATCACGTAAATTATACAATAAGGTTGCATCAAATACAAAACATACTTAACTTTACTTTTCTTTACAATGAGACGTCTATATAATGTAATATCGTTTACTTTCCGCAACGTTCCATTTGATTGGCTACACTACTAATGGAACTTTTTCTGCTTAAAAACCGCTCAGAAGCGGCTTTTGTACACAAAATTGGTTGTCGTAACAAGTCAATTATTACTTTCAGCAAAAAATGAATATAAATGAAGGCGTAACAGTATTTTTATTTACCTTGTAAAATAATGGTAGCGAGAATTTATTTTTGCTACTTTCTGAGAAGCGCTTAATTGGATCTTAACATTATGTTTGTACCTACATTCATGATCGTTTACAATGGCTTACAAAAATAGCATATTTTCTTTATTTATATAAAGAAAAAACATCAACATATAAGTTATATGGAACCATTTATTAAACTTGCCTTGTCTCAACACTTTTTCATCATACCATAATTCACACGATTGTAAGTGATCGTTATGATCTAAGGTGGAGCGTACTTATCCAAAATATAATGTTTGACTATCATCATTATTCTCCACAGTTTTCTCTATCTTACTGCTGGTTTAGTATAACAATGTCCAAAAATCTTCTCAGTCTTAACACTCTTAGCATGGTCGTGGTTAACATGTAGTATTCTTCTGGGTGGCAGATGTAGCTCGCCTCACGATGTCCCGCCATCTCTCCCTGCTGCTGGTCAGTCTGGTGCACTAATGCACAGGGCCGCCCACCATTGCCTTAACTTTGAAGCAGTGACGCTATTCGAGAGAAATATGCTATTGTGGGTAATACGGAGGAAGCGGCGCAAGCCTGCTAAATCATGATGATCGGCGTAATGCCGAAATATGAATAGCGAAAGCCACGAGATGTGTAACGAATGCTCTGCGAGGTAAACAGTTCAAAGAGGTTAAACTTGGTCAAAAATAACAAACCAATATTATGTTTGTCCCCAGATGCAGTGAAATCCAACGGCGAGTTGGTGTCTCGTCTCGAGCAGCACGCGTCAGCTGATTCCAGCGGAGACGGCCAGCCACGGGTACACTCACACGCACAACTTGATGTACCTTCCGAGGGAGTGCATAGGTTTGTCAAATATCAACCTGATTTTGTAAATCCCATTTTTAACAAATGCTAAAACAGACGCCGCTTGAGTTGCAAAAATTAATAAATAAATATACGTAGTTATTCCGATTTAAATACTAGATCGTGGATGGCGCATTTGTAAACAATGTGGAAAGCATAATATGTTTACTTACAATGATGACTGAAAATTTATTTAAAGGGTTCAAATTGAATAATATTTTAAACTTTTCTTGCCACTTAGCCATTATGAATAGCAAATATGTAGGCAGTGTTTCTTGTGATCTTTTTTGTGCTAATTAAAGTATAATCTGTCAACAAAAAGATTTTTATATCTATTTTTATATACAAGCGCGCTACATCGTAGACTATAACGTTGCTTACCATCAGGCAAGTTGTAGTCAAGCGTAAGCCTATATCATGTAAAAAAAAAAAAAAAAAAATATTTTTTTGCATTTATTTCAGAGTACTAGTACAAGATGGATCACATATGAGCGTCATCGATGGAGCCGCTCCTACGGCGCCACCTAGCGAGGAACCTACTACTAAGGCTAGTATCATCAGTAATCTAGTTTGTTTTTTGTATAAATGTCTAAAGCCACTTGTCCGTCTGATAATTAGATATCAGAAGTATTCTGAAAGCTAGGACGGGTTAATGCATTGTTTTTAATTAGGCACATGTCTTCATTTGATTGGGTAATAAAATATTTACAAAAATCTGCCACTGGTGGAGTTTTGTTGTGCTAAGCTGTCGATAGGATTTTACAACATTGATTAATTTTTTAAGAAAATAATAGTAAGATTATTGTTTTATTTATTTGTAACAATATCCTAGGTGTTCCACGGGGCAGCTCGCCTGGTGCAGCCCGGCTCCGCCACCAACCTCCCCGCGCCCGGACACACGGCCGTGCGCCGCGCGTTCAACGCTGATATCACTAAGGAAACTAAACACAATGTTAGTATTAGCTTTTGTTCAATACTGGTGGATATACCAATTTATTTGTTGGGATAAAAGTGGCCTGTATCACTTCCGTGATCACATTCTACCAAAAATTACCAAAAAGCGTGCTCCGTTGCAGCGCTTTCGCTTTTATATACTGACTGGCCTGTTAGCTTAGTTGGTAGTGGCACTGCCTTCTAATCTAGAGGTTGCGGGTTCGATTCCCGTATGACACAAGTATTTATTAATTTTAAAATGTATAATTACTTGTGTTGAGTCTGGTTGTTTGTATGTATAATAAGTATGTACTTACAAAAGAAAAGTATATAAGTATTATATCCGTTATCTAGTACCCACGACACAAGCGTTTGCTTAGTGTGGGGCTAGATGGCGCTGTGTAGAATGTCCCGGAATATTTATTTATTTTATTTATTTTTATTTATTTATATAATGGTCCGAAAAAGTAGCTAATTCATTTTAGAGATAATGTACTACTTTTATACTAAAAATTACCCTGAACCATGCCGTTGCTTGACAATTTGGTATATTGTTATAATGTCTGTCAGGCCTAAAATATTATATTAGTTTCAATAACTTGCCACACATGTGATGATGATATTAACCGATATGATTATTGACCAAAGACTAACAACAACCTACAGATGGACCACTTCGCGGCGTACTCTGGAGTGCAGTATTCTCCCCTGGACATGGCAGAGTACGTGTTCTGGACGGGAGACGAGCGTGGCGTCACCACCGCCATCGAGGAGTTCCTGCAGGATGGCATGGTAGGTCTAGTAAAAAACATGGTATCTACCTTTTTTTTCGTGGAGGAAATGCATTTACTTAAACCTACCACGATGACCCTTCACCTCGGCAAACTTGGCACAAGATGACTAACAGAAAAATTGGCCTGTATAATCCAGTTGTGGGGCTAAACAGGCTGTGGATGATGATGGTGGCATGGCATCTAGGTTGCTGTGTAAATCATTCCCCTCTTTAAAGAAAGTCCCTCATTACTGAGAATATATGAGACTGGTCTGACTTGAATAGGTAGACAGATTGTCGCTTGACTACTTCAACAAACGCTCAGTTTTCTTGACTATTAAAGAAATGGTTTTGAAAATATTGACGAAGAACTACCATGGGATGTAAAAATAAAAATCAAATTGATTTTGTGCCCGTGATATCTGAACGTAGTTAGTAGACATTTTATTTACCAACGAACAAATATTCATAAAAAGCGGAAACTGCATTTATCACTACATTTAGGTATATAAAAAAAACTTAACCGCTTAAAACTGTATCCAATGAAATTTCTCATCCCATACCTATTTATCTGCATCTCCAGATGTCCAAAGAAGAAGCGATCGCGTTCTTACAAGAGATCAAGTTCAACATAGACTACCTGCGTGCGCACTACACGCAGAACCTGCGCGCGGCGGAGGAGTCTGCCCAGCAGGAGAAACTGAGGAACATGTTGGTGGAACAGGCTGCTGCTAAGGTAATCTATGTTTTTATAAATAACAATATACTTCATCTCCATACTAAATTTCTTGTCTGCGCGTTGCCGCGGTCCCAGAAAGCACGTTCTGACGATGGGTGTCATTACACCCGAAACGCGTAAACAACATACGCGAATTACACGTGATTGAACCGTATTAGTTTCATATTAAAATTTCATCCACATACGTAAGAAGGAAGGAAAAGCGTCGCAAGACCGGGACCGGTGGCGATCTCTTGTATCGGAGGTCAAGACTCGCTGCGCTAGCGAAGTAAGTAAGTAACAAGTGTCATACAAACACATACGCTAATTACTACACAGCACACAGATAACTTTGGGTAACCTCCTTCAATATATTATTTCTAAACGCTTTTTTAAATCTTTTGCAGGTCTTAACTTTTGGTCTGTGATACGTCGTAACTCACTAACAAACAGCTGTTAAATAAAAAAAAAATTTGTTTCACGAAGTAATATAAAAGTAAACAAATATTTTTAGTAAAGTCTAAATGAGTACTTTCAGATTAAAATCGGGGTTTTACGTAGGAGACACTTTTTGAGCGATTGTTACTTCTACTTACGACAAGATTAAAACTAAACAAACGGCCTCGTTTAAAATGAAGAACAATTTCAGTACTGTTTTCACTACAGTGGGTGAACTTTGCTAAATCATACGATCAGTTGAAAATGGAAATCCAGGAGATTACTTTTGCCCTAGTTCCTTAGGTAGGACGCAAACAAAACTGCTTTCAACTAAGTAAAGCTATTAATATTGGATTCTATCAACAAGAATCGTCTACTTGCATAAATCTCGAACTTTTCCGCTTGAAAACAAAGCATTTACTTTTACTTACGCATTCCTCAATCGAAGTTAGCGAACCAATCAAAGACTCTATTTACTTTTTAATCAACGCAAGCGATATATTTCGATCTTGTCGATTTATCGGTTGAAACTAGGTCAATCGGTCTTGGTCCTTGACCCGATATAAATCTTGATTTAATTTGGCTGTAAAGTATCAAGTGATCTTGGTTGACAGCCCGAAAAGCGATCGCTTTAAACGGCCCATTGATATCAATTTTCGTTCAATGAATCTTGTTTTGATGATTTCATTATTTGTCTTGTGAACTTGAAAGACAAGGAAGTGAGTATCCGATCTTGTTTACTAAAGTTATTTGCGGACTAAGACTCTTCTTATAATTTATTTCAGATGTGCTGAAATTAGAGGAATAAAATAACAGCTTTAGATTTGTATTCACCTCTGATTATCAGCTCGACTGCATTATTTTACTAGGTATTTTTATTTGTTTTCGTTATTTTTGCGGAGCGTCACATAAAAACTCGTGCAAGCCGTAACTCAGACTAACTTTTCTAGTTTCAGAATCCAATAAAGCGTTGATCTATCTAGTAGATATCTAGCTCGGCCCCTATACATACAGACATACCTACATTTATCTATTTTGTTGACTTAAAGCAAGCAATAAGTTATTTGCGCGCTATTTTCAGCATCACTTGTTTACAGTCCCTTAGTTTGTGTACAAAAGGATGTGACGATGCGTGATTGCTCTGATTGGTCGGTTTACGTGATCATAATAATATACCGACGTGACGTGCCTCGATATATGTTCTCTAGATTAGGCACGTGTATTGAATATGTATTGGTTGGAGCTAGGCAAGTATATTACGTGGTCGAGAGAGTTCTATATTTTTCTTTAGAAATATCTTGGAATAGTATATAAACTCTGGAGATTGCACAGACGTGGTCTGAACCTAGCTAACTAGCTAGTGACATGACTTGATAGGTACATAAATTTCCGGCCGATTTTAGCTTTTTTCATAGGTTACTTGTAAATCCATGACATTTTTAGCACTAGAATCACAACTTAGATGTCTTAGCGTTTAAAGCACAGAAATCTAAATATGTTTATTTAGATTTCTGTGGTTTAAAGGGATATAAGTTTTTACAACACAAAACTATAAATTTTAACTGGCGAGAAAACCATGAATAGTACGTACCTAATATTTGCGGGACATATCCAAATTTTCTACCTTTTTTTAGAAATAATAAACCCTGCTTACTCCTATAAATTCCTCAGGCCCTGCTCAAGTCTCCTGGGACGTGGCTACTAAAGCTTTCAAAGCTCAACCCTTCCCTACTAAGATTAAACTTTTAACGTGTCAACGCTAGCATTTACTTTCATTTACTTTCCACTACGGCGCCTGGATAATCCTTTACAACCTTCCTAGCTGTCACTCCAGCGAAATATTTACACGGTGAAACCCGCCTTAATAACGTGAGCACAATGAAGATAAAAATAGCCAGAGCTGTTAAGAGGCAGCGCCAGCGGAGAATTGAAATTTATGTTTAACTAGTGGACATTATTTTGAGATAAAAAAATTTGTTGCCTGTAAAGTCGGTATACGGGCGAAAGTTTTACGTGACAACGACTTTGAGTGGTAAAATAATTTTAATGTGAATATTCATTCGTATAGTAGGAAGAAGGATGAAATAATAGTAACAATTTAAAACATTTATTTATACAAAGAATTATATTTAAAACATTAATTTATACAAAGAATCTCGCACTGAATTTCATATTATATTTATTATTCTGTCTCTCTCGCTCTTAGGCGGGCTAACTGTGCTCGAGTGGAAGGGACGCGTGCCTTTCACTTTTTATGTCTGTCTCTCTCGCTCTTAGGCGGGCTAACCATGCCCGAGTGGAAGGGACGCGTGCCTCTCACTCGCTCTCATTGTGAGCGCATAACGTGAGCGGAGCGTAACGCAGTTTCTTGAAGTGTCACCCGGCAAACCAATTTATAAGACGTTGTCACGTCAAAAGGTTTAAAACGAACATAACATTTTTATTTACGAACCGATTGAAGTGAAATAAACACTAAATGTTAAGTTAAAAATGCACCAACATGTTAGTGAAAACCGTAGACAAATCGGTTCAGCCATTTTTGAGTCTATAACGAACAAACATTCCTACTGACAAACCATAAACAGTTTTTTTTTAAACATGATTTTTGTTTTCTATTGCATCAATGAAGACCCTTCAATTTTTTTTTCATCTATCTTCAATGTACAGACAGTGACCGGTTACAGCTTTATTATATGTATAGATTATTGAAAGCTCTCGAAGATATTGTAAGACAGGCTGTTTTTAGAACAAAAAAAACTTTCAGAACACTTGATAACCTCCTTTTTTTGGAAGTCGGTTAAAAAGTGCATGATTAGGATCTCCTGCAATGATTTTCTTACTATAAGCTAGTACATTTATTTTGGTAAACGAAATTAAAGACGACCATCAAAACGCGCGTCTGCCTATTAAAGAGTTTATGTCTAACGTAGCAACGAGTATTACTAGCCAAAGATAATGTTCATGTAAACTTCAATGTAGCCTAATTATTGATTTTGAAATCTTGTTATTTACACTGAGCAAATTATTACTAATGAACTTTTTAAGCTTAGAGTCGCTTGCACGATTCAGAACCACATTAAGCCATTTATTAATACGTAATTATGTCGTTAAATATGTTTAGGAATCGTTGTGCAAGCGAGCGTTGGTCTTAACTACATCTTCACGTTCTGTAATTTCACCAATATTAAAATTTTATTTCCCCGCTGTGGCTTTAGTTAACCCCCTAATACCGTGAACACAATTAAGATAAAAATAGCACAAGCAGTTAACTGGAGATGGGTTTTCAGACCACTGGATGGAGTAAGCTAGTTGAAGCTAAGGTTTAATGTTCGTGGGTAAATAAGGCTTTAGGTGATTTAACGACTTGTTTTCTACACACGGGGTTTTATTACCTAGTCGCCTAGTTTCTAAGTTTATGGCTGGTTTTAAGCTTATCCAGTGGTCTCGTCTGTTTAAATGACAGTAGATTTATTTAAGTTGACACATATATTTGTATGTGTTTGTTTGACATGATTTTAATAGCAAATAACAAAAATTTACACTATTTTATTAATTCTAGACATTGTGCCTTCTACAATATTATTAAAACTAAATGTTATAAATTCAATTTGACAGGTAACCAATCTGATCAGGGTGCAAAGTATAAATTACGCACGCAAAAATCGAAACGAACCCATCAGTTATTTATAAAGTAATTTAATTTCCTATTCCAGGAGTACCAGTACCGCAACCCGTCAGGCTTGCAGTCCTTCCCATTTGGCAACAGCCCCGACATCATCCGCAGCATCGCGTCCAAGAACTGGGAGCTCAACAACAACCTGTCTCCGGTGCCCATGCTGCCGGTCGAGATCAGACCTGAACCGGTCAAGAGGTTCGACCCAATGCTGCAGACTAATATTATTGGTAAGGGTTTCAAAGACTAAAGTTATATAGACCATTCCATATTCATCTCAGGTATAACCTATATGTCAGCGTTATAATTCTTTCATTTTTATTGTACTTGCGCTGAGACTTTGGACCGTTTAATTGAAATCTATCTATTATCTGTATCATAACTTTAAGTAAAACAGTAGGCTAATGTTGTACTTAAAGTTATGGTTCTCAAATTAGATTGGTGTCACCATATCGTACACATGTAGAATAACTTTTGGAGATAAATACACAGTGTTGTAGTAAAACGAAAGCCCTGGAATAAATATATACTTTTGCTGTTGTCGCATGCAACAAAACAACAGTAGGTACAATAAAGCTTGCCAAAGTCAAAATTAAATTAAAGAGCCTTATTGATTACTAGCTGGTGCCTGCGACTTCGTCCGCGTGGAATAGTAATTACCATAAAAACGGTTCTAGTGAGTTAATCTTAAAAGATAGACATATACTGTTGCGGACATTTTGTTAGATCATTTTAAGAGGAATAATTCTTTCATACATAGCTTTTGATATCTTGAACCGTTTTTGCAGCGCACGCAACGGAAGCCCTCAAAGATGAATAATTTTCATCGTTTTTTCCACAATTTCCATTGTTTCTTCGTTCCTATTAGTTGCAGCGTGTTGTTATATAGCCTAAAGCCTTCCTCGATAAATGGTCTATTCAACACAAAAAGAATTTTTCAATTCGCACCAGTAGTTCCTTAGATTAGCGCGTTCAAACAAACAAACAAACAAACAAACTCTTCAGCTTAGATAGCAGTATAGATTATTATTGTCATAGAAAATTAAAGAGTTTACTCAGAAAGGCAGGCGATGTTTTTCGTAATATCTTGAGCCGTCAGTAAAAAAATCAAGTACGTGTATATAAATTATTTATAAAATCTCAATTACAGGTACATCGGACTACGACCGCGACGGAGCAATCATCAGCGAGGAGGAATATGAGGAAATGATGGAGAAAATGAAGGCAGCTGACAATCTGTACACGGAGTACACGCTGGAAGAAATCATTTATCAACTCTCCAAGGTAAATCGTAAACCGTTTGAATAGTGAGCAAGTTTTTAATACTATTATTAATACTAGTGGACGCCCGCGACCTCGCTCACATCATTTCAAGATAAAAAGGTTTAAAATGAACATAACTTTTTTATTTACGAACCGATCGAAATGAAATAAACACTAAATGTAAAGTTAAAAATGCACCAACATGTTAGTGAAAACCGTAGACAAATCGGTTCAGCCGTTTTCGAGTCTATAACGAACAAACCGACACCGACAGACACACAGACAAACAGTTATTTTTAAACTTGATTATTGTGTTCTATTGCATCAATGAAGACCCCTCAACTATTTCTTTTTTCAATTATCTTCAATGTACAGACCCCGACCTGTTACAGCATTATTATATGTATATGTATAGATAAAGAAGCAAAACTGTTTGAATTTTTGTAATGACTGGCGTTTTGAGTTCGAATAAAAATTTCGAATTTGTGAAACACTTAGATACCTATCAGCTAAACCTATTAGGTATATTATATTAACATTGAGAAAACATTCTTGCATTTTTTTACGTGGGATAGGTTTACGTTTGACTACAACCTGCCTGATGTTAAGCATTGCTGCAGCCTAGGTTGTAACACGCTTACCTAGAAGTTACCTATCAAATCTATATTTGAAGACCCCTGGATTGTAGTTCACAGGAAACACAGCTTCTGGTAAAGTGCTCCAAAGCTTTGCCGTCCGTACAATAAACGTAGAGGCAACACGCTGTGAATAAAAGTAATGTTTAAATTTCCTATAACAAAGAAATTCATAATCCCTTTATTTCAAACCCAATTGATGTTAAAGATTCAAAAGGTCATTCCAATCAAATTATTTGATGCGGTTTGTCGAATTAGCAAAACTGAGTCAAACGCTGCAGGGTTAATATTGATTCATTGTTAGCGATATCAGCACAGTCAGCTAATTTGACTAATTGATTAGAAAACGTATAAATGTTTGAAAATGGTATGTAAAAATGTATGCAACCGAGTGACGGGCTATATCCGGGGAGTTGATAGTCATAGAAAAATAAATGAAAAACCAATCTGAGCAACTCTAGGTTCTAAAACGAAAACTTATATGAGCGCTGGCTGAACTAAAACTATGATTCAGTTGGGACCGTCTTTCGAATATGGCTTCTATTTTACCTACTGTACGTCAGCGATTGCCACCAAATACAGTATCACATACAGACACTTTCTAGGCTTGACTGCCCTGTTAGCTTAGTTGGTAAGTAGCTCTGCTTTCTAATCTAGGGGTGCGGGTTTGATTCCCACATAACACAAAAATTGTGAATTAAAAAAAAAAAATACTTGTGTTGCTGGTCGTTTCTATGTATAATAAGTATCTATTTACGAAGGAAACGTATATTTGTCTAGTAGGTACCCATGATACAAGCGTAAGCTTAGTATGGGGCTGGATGGCGCTGTGTGATATGTCCTGAAATATTTATTAAACAGATAAACATTTTATTAATAATTTGTTCAAATTACTTGTCATAGATTATTATTATTATTAAAATTAAAGATACATTCAAATACCTAGGTATGTACTTAAATACATACTATGTCAATTTGATAATTCCATTGATTCAATCAATATTTATTTCTTACTTTCTAGGCATGAGATAAACTTGAGCATATCAATAAGATTCTGTACTCTCTGTCCACAGATGATGTTTTCTCAGTCCCTGTCGCGCGACCCCGCCAGCGCTCGCGCAGCCACGCAGCGCTTCATGGCGTTCCTGGAGCTGGAAGCCGAGCGTGGGCAGCTGTCACGCACCATTGAGAAGAAGGTTCTTGGTACGGATCTTACTGACTATTATACGTTATTAGTAATTAAGTTGTATTAGCCACTGATCAGTTGGACGTTTGAAGTGCCACGATGACGTAGAAAGATCGGGAAAATCTGATTATCTTCTCCTTAACCTGGTTCGGCGAAAGTTGAAACTATCGGAAAACCTAGCCTAGGCAAAGGCAAGAGAAGTGGGGGTGGCGCGGCGTTAAAGCACAGGATTCGCATTTTAGGATTATAGAATAAGTCCATTTTTATCCACTTGTCAGCATACACCATAAACATGGTGGAAAAAACTGTTATACCAGCGCTGGATTCTTGCATCCAGCGCGTGCAGAGTTGGGGTCGGGTTGTGACATGAAACTTCTTATGTATCATATTTTTTATTTTGTGTCTATTTTTATTTTTCATGCTACAATACATTTATTTTATGTATTATATGTGTATTTTTATTAGTCCCGTGCCGTGTTCTATGTACATACTTATAAAATATTTTGTGTTTTCTAGACGTAATGATTGCTGCGCTATCAGACACCGTGGGCGACCATCCAGAGCTGCTGCAGTCGCACGAGACCATCGGAAACAACAGGTAAAGTTATATTATAACATTTTGTTTAAAGCATGTAATTTTTAAAGCATTATTATTTTCCTAAAAACAATTTGTTTGAAAATATTCATACTAAATATTGGTAGGTACACTTTTCAGATGTCCTAAACAATTTATAGTCGTACGCATATGGCATCAAAACCCGTGAAAGTTTAGTTTGGTGTTTATTTACTATACTGCATTAGAATCAATTTCCGTTTACGTATTAAAAATAATAATTTCCTACAAAATCTTTTCCAGACTGATGCGACAATTCCTTGAAGCGAGCGTTTCCGAG
Organism: Macaria liturata; assembly: GCA_964023185.1. Lineage (NCBI taxonomy): Eukaryota > Metazoa > Arthropoda > Insecta > Lepidoptera > Geometridae > Macaria > Macaria liturata. The sequence goes on from OZ026816.1 coordinate 6,058,312, forward strand.
CCCAGCATGTCTCGCGCGATACTGGCTGCATATAAGGACGAACTGCTAAAGGGACCGACACTACACAAATTCGCTTTCGATCGTAACTAAATTATTTACTAACAAGGTGGATATTTGTTTGGCAAGTAGTTTGGTATTTACGCCGTATTAGTTTTGTGAACAATACAGCTAAGGGGCTACCTCACGAATTCGACGCTACGAGGCGCTAGTGGAGCTTGAAGACGCCAAGGTGTTATATATTAACAATAATATTTTAAAACAGTTTGTCCTGACACGGCAGTTGTTACTTAGGGCGGTTTAAAAAACTGACATCAGGGTTGGCTACTCTCATATTAAGTTTCTTACTTTTGCCAAAAGTACTAATTTGCCGCAGGGATCGTTTGTGTAGCGTAATCTGTAACATCATAAGATAATAGTGTAGCCCCTTTTGAACTTTAAATGCTTAGAATATAATGTAGGTATCATATATTGATATTATAAAAGATAGAACATAGCTTTTACAAGGTATTTCGTTTGGAGGTAGGTAGTTATTTTTATTCATTATTTTTAACTCTTCAATGTGTATAAAATCAGTTGAAAAATGAATACGGAGCCGAAAAAAAATGATTATACCTGCTTGCTTGCCCGTGGCAAGTAGTTGTTAACAAATCGAGAATTTAGAATTGACCATGCCCAGTAGTAGTTAACATGACCTTGAAGTCAACTTTGCCAGTGTTAACTAGTAGTTGACATAGAGTGGTCACGTTTTTTTCGTGGGACATTTTTAGATAGGCACGCGCTGGGGCCAGGGGCAAAGGCGCGTTGCGCGCGGACTCCCCTTGGGCAAGCAAGCAGATACGATACTTTTATATTTTGTAACGAAACATCCGCAGTAGACTATTGTATGTATACCTACGCTACGTATAATACATAAGTACCTAATATAGTTTGGCGTTGCTATAAGTATACAGGAATTTAATGTCTGGTAAATTAAAACCAACATAGCCAATTGTTTCTCATTTAGACGTAAAGTAAAATGATTAAGTCTTCATTTTATTAATTAAGTAGCATTTTAATTCTTTATTTTTTGGCGAAACTTAAGTTAAAATGAATACTTTACTATAAAATCAGTCTAGTTTAGTTTTTTTTTCATAACAATGGTGGTTTCGTAAATTTTGTAGTAGAATATTATAAAAAAAGTAGATTAAAATTATCTGTGTTAAATAATGTTTTGTGGGCTTACTCATATAGTACCTATATATTGTCCTATAGTAGGCAGGTACCTACCAGGTATATACAAGCATTATATGTCAGTTGTTAGACCATTCGTTAGCAATCTAAGTTTAACATAAGCTATGTGTTAACCACTAAGTGTAAATAAATTTTAGCTTAGTTACCTATTGTACCGCCTCTAACATTCTGACGGAATTAATATAATTGTATACCAAACAGGATTTGAAATACTTACATACCTATTTGAAAAATATATGTTAGTACAAATATAGGAATAAAAGTGATCCCATGTGTGGTCTACCAGCCAATCCGTAAACAGAAAATACAAACATGTGATTGGTTGAGAATTGCTATTAATATTGCTATATTGTCAGTGCTAATAGCTCATAAATGAAACCTAAATGGTCATAAATATATCACTATAGTAGCTTTCAATGTTATATACCTTAACTGTTAGCTTCTACTATTTAAAATAATAATAACATACTATAAGAGCTATGTGTAAGATAAAAGTTGAAATATAAAGATGTATGAATAGCTAGTCAAATATTTCTTCATATTTTTCTACAAAATCTACGCCAGTGATGTGCAATTTGGTCTTTAAAAATGTCTTCCGTAGTAAATGAATGAGCTTGGTACCAACAGAAATAAGGAAAAAATCGCATATCAAAATCACACTTTGGTGACATATCCTATCGAATGAAATTCGAGAATTATATTTACTTAACAGCAATGTGTTCTGGTAAAGAATTCTTTTATCTAATATACTTACACTGGTTATATACTGCCTACTATCAATATTATTGTCTATTAATTTTAGCTTGGTCTCAGATCGGCAATCAAATAAAGAAAAAAAAAATTGCTTTTATATGTTTTATAAATAAATAGTAGAATATACTACTTTGTTTGACTAAATTGTAAAAACAACTTTACCAAGAAACAGTATTTAAGCATTTCACAGCAGTACAAAGTCTCAAAGTAACCTAAATTAAAAGTAGAATTGCACATCACAATCTTTTATCTTTATAAACTAAACTCTTTATACCTAATCAACAAATATCTCTATAATGATATACATTCCATGTCTTTTCTAGTCACAAAAATATTCTTAATAAGACTTACATTGTATTGAGCGAGCATTGTTTGGAATAATGTGGAGTCATCATAAGACCATCAAAGTTTATTATATTTGTATTATTCTTTGAAATATATTGTGGATTTAATAAAAAAAAAAAAATGTCATTGGTGTTTTATTTTGCAAGTCACATGTAGAAAAAGACCAAGCATTTATTTTGTAATTAGGTAAGATGATAATAATAAAAATGTTTGATAAGAAAAACATTATAATCAACTCAGTTAATTAATTTGGTTCTTACTGGCAACATTTTTATCCCAACCAGAAAACTTTACAGCCTTGTGTAAGGAAATCTAAAAATGTTACAAGGTACTAGAAGTAGTCGGCTGGCTGTAGGTACAGTCAAACACATATTATCCCACGTAAAAAAAAGAAGTAAGAAAATAGGTATTATTATGGTATACTTTTTAATCACAATGATTCGACAGAAATTCGACATTTACTTACTAAGTTATCTTACAACTAAGTAGCTTTGCTATTAAAATCTATTTAATACAAACTAGATAATGGTGGAAATGCATTCTGTTTGCTCACCACAACTTTTTTGTGCTGATAGGAAATGTAACCTTTGATTTTCCCATCAAAGATGAGATTTGCAACAATGCACTGAGTTTCTTCTGAATCTACATCATCTTGTCCCATTATTTGTAGAGCAGCTTGGAAGCTCGCTATATCAATTTGATGGGTATTCTCTGCTATATAAACTTTTCTGAACAAGTTTCTGTAGGCTGTTATCTTGAGTTTCTCCACAATCAAGTATATTCCAGCCTTTATGAAGAAGCCTTCATGCTCCTCCATTACTGTATCAATGCCTCGTAAGTCTCCCTTCTTGACGGCAGATATTAGGTCCCAGAACTGCATGAGATCATATCTCTGCAGCAAATGTTTAGCAGGCATGAAGCCAAGCAACATTTTCACCGGCACCAAATATGTAAGTATCAGTCTTTTGTTCTTAATACTCCTTCTATGGCAGTTTTGAAATGCAAAAGACAAGTACTCATCAGCTGAACGGTAGTCAGAATCAAACATCGCTTTACGGCCAACAAAGTATCTGTATGTTATTTCTTGAGCGAGAGGGAATTGGTCCTTGAATGGTGACGAATCTATAGCTCTTATGAGTGGTTTGCAGAGATGAAGCTTGTTTATGCGAAAATAGACTTTAAGCAGCTGGTTGACAAGGTTCAACATTCCAATCCTCTTCGTGTCTTCTTCAGATGATCGGTTGTCAGATGCACACACTCTGAAGCAGGCCAGTAGACTTTCAGCAGCTTTTTCTAGGATCTTACCATTGCTTTGTGCTGTAATTGATAAAAAAATGAAAATTAAGAATTGAAGTTATATTTAACACCATTTCTTGGGATGACCTTTGAAGATCTAGGTAATTAAAATTTTAATGAAGTAACTACCTAGATCTTTAAAGGTCAGTCCTTACTTTGTCTTTAATTTTCTGTAATTATAATTCTTTAAACTAAAACATACTCAAAATGAGTTATCTTCATGTTAAAGATAAGTCATGATGAAAAAGTTGAGAGTTCGCCACTCTTGTACATACCTACTTACATTTTATGAAAGTAAAAAAGTCTACTTACTAAAAGAACTATACTAGTACTACTAACTATAGTAGTATTGTTTCATTTAAAATCAGAATAAGTACAAACAGTTTTTGGTGATCATGTGACATGCAGTCAGTAGTGATGACCAACCTGTACAAAAACTATCAACTGCAAGCAGCCTGAATGTCAAAAAAATAACTCACGGCTGCAAGCCTCAGCTCTCTGCGCCACCAGCCTCAAGTCCAAGCAGACAGTGTACATCAGCGGCAGGGTCCAGTTCTCCTCCTTCTGTACCTGCAGCAGGCGCACCACACACGCCACACAGGCACTCTGGTGGTTGTACGCCTCCACATAGTCTCTGGCATGAAGAGCCTGGAGGCATACAGGTGAGATTAGAGATGGGCAAGCAGTGTAACTATATAATATCTTGGGTAGAACTACCATTATCTGCCAAGCAAACATGGGTAGCAATGAAAAAGAGATTTTGAATAAAACTTGTAATGTCATTAAAGCTGATGCTCGTCAAGAAACATACGTCTTTATAAGTATTAGTAGAACTGTAAGTAGGTATTTTTAAGATGAGAACTTACTCTAACGCACAACAGGTGGGCTATTATAATTTCGTCAAGAGGCGCAACACAATTCCCTTCCACAAGGGTGGCAATGTCGCTGGATCGTAGATTTCTGTTTCCCACATGCTCATCTCGTAGGGAAAGCAAACGAGACAATATGTGGCCCTGCGATGTTCTAAATACTCTTTCCACGAACTGAATGTATTGATTCAGTGTAGTAGTCATTGAAGCCATTTTGTAAGCAATGGGAGTAAACTTTGCAGTGAGGTCTACTATGATAGTTTCAGTATAGAAATTGAAAAAATCTAGCGAAGGATAGGAAAAATTCTCATGTTTTACTCCTCAGAATACAGAAAGAACCAGAAGCCGCGTTCAACTGTAATTGCGAGCTACACGCTGTGTCCAAAAACCAAAACAACGCCCCCCGCCCGCGTCACTTCCCACCCGCGTAATGTTGCTAGCTCAGGCATTATTTGCCCGATTTTAGGGTAAATTTTGGGAGTCTAGGAGGTGAGATAATAATAGAATAAAAATCATCCTATTCTATATAATTATGTAACTACCTAATTAACTCAAGAAATCGATAGGCTTATTAAATACAAGACGCTTTAGAAAAAAAATACATTTAATTTTCCTTTGCTGAGTAAGCTTTTTAAGATATTGTCCAATATAATAATATAACAATAATGGTTTCCATAACTCGTCCAGCCGTGCTCTTTGTATCATTTTTGTCCACACCGCTTTCCTTTCTTCATCAACTAAGCTAAAATTTGAGATAACTAATATAGAAACATAGTTATAAGCCCTATCTCATAGTACATTTTTTAAATGTTCACTACTACTAAACTTACCTGTTTCTTTCTAATAAGGTCAAATAAACGTTTTTATTATTATTATTAGTTACATACCTGCTCCCCCTTCTCCCTCACACACATACATCAAAAAATGTTTAGAAATCCGATATTACCATACTATTTAATAGGATTATTTGGTATACACGGGCTGCACTAACGCTTTACTTATACTTTCTCTTTTCAAGTCGGTTAATTTTTATTAAATTACTTATTAATATTCTACAATGAATAAAAACCCTCAAAAGGTAATAAAAAGAAGGGTAAATCAAAACTCTTATATTGGCAACACTAACAAGATGGATGCATCATTATCTATGACAATTGAAAACTGAGAAATTTATTCATTAATTAAATAAGTTGATACCTAAATACGATACTTACACGTGAAATGTAATCCCATCGTGTTTCTTTTTTAGACCCGCTGCATTTTTACAGGTAGGAACGACACAAGACGGCATGATTTAGTTAAATTGGTCTTCGTTATAACACGTCATTCGCTCTGACGGTCACAGAGTGACTGATCGGTCGCGCGTCAAACTACTCTATTTCCGAGTAGTTTGAGTAGCTTCAATTTTAGGCGCGCTCACGGTTTCTGGTTCTTTCTGTATTCTGAGTTTTACTCAATACAATATTTTCTGTAAAAATCTCTATATAATCGCTAGCTACTGCTACGCTACAAAAATACCCGGCCCGGCACGACAAACTACGAAACGAAACAATAAATATAAATGTCAATGTCACGTTTTACTGTATGCAACGAAACCTGTATCCGAGGCTGTTCTGCACCGACCAACTGATTAGCGCCATTTAATTATTTTTACTGGCTAATAAAATAAGCATTTGTTTCTCTTGTGACGTGACATTGGCGAAATTGCGGCGAAGCCGCAGAGGCCATTATCATAAAAAAAAAAAAAAAAAAAAAAAAAAACATTTTGGTAAGCTAAAGCTTATAAGGCTAAAAAAAAAATTATTTGGTTTTGTAAATATATGGATATGTTCGACATAACACATAAGGATGCTATTTTCTTTTATTTTGAATTAAAAGCCTGAGGCATAGTAATTAGGATTATTTTTATACAAAATCTAGCTATGAGCTACATGGCACTATAAATAATAAAGGATGTGACTATTTGTACGGGTATTTTTTTTTTTTTAATTAAGAATGAATTGGATGATTAGCTTGTTATATATGTATTATATTACGTTATTTGTTGTTCTTTACGCTATGGCGGCCACTGACGTTTCGTTTTACGGACTTTTAAAACATCCAATCGTGCGACATAATAAACACCCGAAAACACAGTAGGTTAGATTTTTTTTTTATAACCACCCAAAACCACAGTAGGTTAGATGAATTTTTTTTATGACCACCCAAACCACGGTAGGTTAAGTTATTTTTTTTATAACCACCCAAAACCACAGTAGGTTAGGTTATTTTTTTTTATAACCACCCATAACCACAGTAGGTTTGATTTTTTGGTTTAAATTAAAAACAAATAGAAACGCATTTTTTTTAAATTTGCACTCTAATTGATAAAATAAAATTATATGTACGACGACCGAATCTCTATTCCCCTTGAACTATAATTTGTCGGTCTTCAAGTCGAGAGTAAACCGGTTTCTTCTAGGCAAGCGCGTAAGATCGTAGATTATAACGTTGCTTAACATCAGGCAAGTTGTAGTCAAGCGTGAGCCTATTTCATGTAAAAAATAATAATAATAAAAAAAAAAAAAAAGACTTCTGTACGAATAATAATAAATTATTCGCACGGTACCCGTATTAATAGACTCAGCCAATAATAAAAGTGTGATTGACCAACAAAAAAAATTTTAAAATCAAATCAAGGTGTCATGTCAGTGTCAATGTCAACTATGTCAAAATATCAAGTCCAGTGATGATAAGGAATCTGCTGGCGCGTGTATATTTTCGTGATATATTTCGGTTTTTATGAAACTAGTGTAATTTTATTACTATAAAATGGAAGAAAACGTAGCATTAGATACCACGAAGCAGAAGAAATTCATAAAATCCATTAAAGGGATCAAGAAATTAATTAAGGTACATATTTGAGTTTTTGTTTACACTATTTCTAGGTTAGGTGTTCATGCCTGAACATAGTTGTCACGCTTAATTTTTTACAGAAAAATGAAAATGTAAACCCTGAAGAAGATGTTAAACCTAAGGTGGAAAAGCAAAAAATCAAACGGCAGCGTCCGGAGCGAGGACTTGTATATTTGTCACATATTCCACATGGATTTTACGAGGTTAGTATTTGCTTGTAATTTACCTACTTCGAATTCGTCACAAGTAAGTAGATGAGCTTGAGTCGCGTGGAAAGAGTATAAAGAGTACACTATATTGAACCCGTCTATCAAGGTAGTTTCCCCAATAGGGACTACCTCCATTAAAAAAATCACAATGATCTGTCCACTCTGTTGCGGTGTGAGACGGAACAAAGTACGTAAATCTGTCCAATCTGTAATCTATCTATTTACTTACTTAGGTACCTACTGATTTGCTTGCAAATTTTTGTCTAGTTAAAGTGTAAAAACTAGTAAAGATCAATCTAAATGTATTTATGTTTATGAAATTCATCAAATTATAATTGTATTACAGCATGAAATGACTCAATACTTCAAACAATTTGGGATGGTGACAAATGCCCGTGTGATTCGTTCCAAGCGTACAGGTAGCTCCAAAGGGTATGCCTTCGTGGAATTCAAAGAACCTGCTGTGGGAGAAATTGTTGCTGAGACCATGAACAACTATTTGATGGGCAAGAGGCTTATTAAAGGTTTGTCATTTGATAATATAAGAAGTTAATGTATACATCTATTTAGATAGTGCATTATGACAGTCAATTCTGAATAGAATATTGTAGGATAACAATAGAATGGGTAGGAATTGCGGAGGAGTATCGCTTGCTTGCCCGCGAAACCCTTCCCTTCGCCTTATCCAAGATGAAGGGACATGGTGGTAGGTTTTAGTTGGTAGTGGAGTCTCATTAGCTCCGAGCCCGACATACTCCGTTGCCCCCTCCCGGGGACAGTGCGGGATGCGTAAATGCATTTCCTCCATGAAAAAAAAGCATAAAAGAGGTTGCAGCAGCCCAAAAAGCGAGGGACGACCTGGATAAACACCAACTAGAATGGAATAAAATAGCACTAGTCAGATATACATGGAAAGAGGGTAGGGCTAGGGAGCACTCAGCCAATATCAGATGACTGAATGGGGTTCATCTAAATAGCTCTGTTCACTCTCTTGTTGGTAGACTGGTCTGCTGTATGCCTACTTGACAAGACTTGTGAGCAGAAAATAAATACTTAATACACAGTACTTTTTATTAGTTAGTTCAAAATTCACAAATTAGCATTTATATTTATTCATAAAATTTGTAATTTACCGCTTAAAATAATATGCTTGGATTCTTCCAGCTGCCTACATCCCTCCAGAAAAGCAGAAGCCTAGAGCAATGAGAAAGCATTGGAGTAGATTCAACAACCCCGGTAGAGATGCACGATTGAAACAGAAAAGGGTTTGTAATACATATCTAATTTTTTTATATGTTAAAAAGCCAATCATAGTGAAATTCTGAAATTTATAAAATTTACTAAAATGACATGTGCACGTTGGATAAAAAAAGCTTTTAAAGTGACCTTTTTAATTCAAAACTATTACATAGCTTTTCAGTAATTTTACTAAAACATAATGAAGTAATATCTTATTTTATTTACAGAAACATAATGAAAATAAAGATGAAAAGGGAGACCTCAATAGAGCAAGGAAAATTATATCAAAGTGAGTATTTTTACCTTCATTGATTAAGTCCTAATCTGGAATAAATTATGTATTAAATTGCATATTTTTTCCACTTTCAGTATAAACAAAACAAAAAAGAAGTTAAGTGAATTAGGTATAAGCTATGACTTTTTTACACCAGTTGATGTGCCTGAGGCATTGAAAGATTCACTAAATGGTAACGAAAACGTGGAAACAAATATCAAAGACAGCAACACAAAGGTGGATAAAAAAGCTAAAAAGGAGAAAGCATCAAACACAGAAATTAAGGATAATAAATCTAAGAAAGATAAAGTCCAAGAAGTTCAAGTCAAACCAGAAAAGAACAAGAAGCCAGTTAAAGGGGAAAGCAAAAAAGAATCAACAGTAAAAGTTGAAGAGAAGAAACCGGATTTAACGAAGGATCAAAAGAAAAAGAACAAGGCCACACCAGAGCCTGTGGTAAATAAGAAAGAACAGAAACACAAGCAACAGAAACTGAAAGAAGCAGGTGTCAAGTCTGTAGAAAACTTCATTAAGGTCCAAGAAGAGACTGTTGACAGTGACAGTTCCTTGGAATTTGACTCGGATGAATATGAGAAGATGCTAGAAGACGAATCTGGTGATGATAGTGATGTTGATGAGGGAAGTGATGGTGAGGATGATGAAGGATCAGAGGATGATGATGATGATGAAAGGTATGCTATAGGAAATATATTATTTATTTATTTATTTATCGTATGACATTTTTTTTAAATCTCTACTTTATAAATTTATTGTTTTAAAATACACAATCGCATCTGCAGTTAAGGTTTTCAAATCCTCCATTTGTCCGTCATACTTGGTTAGAGGACAGTCAAATACTACGTGCTGGACAGTCTGCTCGGGAGCTCCACATCGGCAAGCTGGAGATTCGCACCAATTCCATTTATTCCAGAGGTGGGCGCAGTTCCCTACTCCAGTTCTTATTCGATTCAGCATGCACCATACTCGGCGAGGCTCCTCAAAGCCAGCAGGCCGTACTTTGGGGTTATGCTCAAATATGTAAATAGGGAGAGCTCGGGACTCCCACTCGGAAGTCCAGGCTTCTAGTAGTTTAGGAGCTGGTTCAGCTTCAAGAAATTTCAGCGCTGGGGGGTGTCGGGACTTCAGTCTTGTCTTCTGTAGGTTGTCTAAATCATCGCGGACAGCCAGATTCGGGAACCTCCTTATTTTTTGTATTTCCATGTTAAGGCATTTCTCCCTCCTCATGTGAGGGGGCATGATGTGCGATTTGAAATATATTGTCAATCAATTTTTATTTTGCTAGTTCTGGAGAGATTTGATGTTGCGCCTGTTTGTTAACTTATTTTACTCATTATACTGTATGATTATGATTACGTTTTGATCTATCAATTTAGTCATATTATACATAAACATGTACCTACCTACCACAAATACTTGATACATACATGTCATCAAAGTTTAATTGAATTCATTTAACTTATTTTACTCATTATACTGTATGATTATGATTACGTTTAGATCTATCAATTTAGTCATATTATACATAAACATGTACCTACCTACCACAAATACTTGATACATACATGTCATCAAAGTTTAATTGAATTCATGTCTTTTTTTACAGTGACGAGGAAGAAGAAATAGTGCCTCCTCCCAAAAAGAGCAAGGGCAAACCAGCGCCAATAGTAGCTCTACCACAGAAACAAGGGAAGAAACAGAAAGGGCCCGCGCCACCGCAACCCAAGAGGAAAGTGCCACAAAGTAAGTAATTCTAATATTTTGTTATTTAAACCTTTCGTAAATGGTATATATAAAATAAAGGTAAATATTTTTAGATACATGTACATATGTATAAACTGGTTAATAGTACTATCAGTTTATATCTGACCACTAACTTAGTACTCAACGAAACTACCTAGTATCTTCGCGCTGGCGTTATCCTAAATTCAAATTCATTTATTGGTCTGCGAAACATGGGTACATAAAAGGTCTTACAATTATAATTAAGAGCGCCACATTTCAGCCATCGGCATGCAAAACAATTAATCTAAGTACTTACAATTAATCTAAGTATTTTCGTATTAGAATATAATGTCTGAAAATAGGTGTTGATAACACTTGATATAAGCGGGAAAAATGGAGCTAGGCTTTATTTGACCATTTAGGTAATATCTACATTACAAGTTTCAGAAACTAAAATGTTTTTTTTTGTTGTGGTTGGAACAGAGATAGCTTCTGATCTGATGTAGATTATGTTAGATAAGGATGTCTACATATTATTTTATTTATATAATAGAAATTAAAATAAAACTTTTATTCGTTTTTCAGAGCCAGCACCAGCTGCAGTGTCTCCTAAGAAGCCGAAGTTTGAAAAACAATCTCAACAACCAATGAAGAAACACTTCAAGAAGAAGAAATAATAATTATTTTCTATATAAATGTTAGTGTAATATACTTATGTATTACTTATGCCATTATTTTTTTGTTTTTAATTACATAGTAATTAGTAAGTGGGAATCCAAATGTATTTTTCTCTAAAAAGAAATTATAGGTTCATCAATAGGAAATAAATGAAACACATGGCCAGGTTCTACATAATGTATTTCAATAATTAAAACTTAAAACGCTACGATCAAAATACCATTTTCCTCACAAAATAATTTATTCGCCTAAGGGCTGTATTATAGTCAAATTGACGCAGAATCCACAAAATATCTATTCACCTACAACACATAGAGATTTACATTTAATTAGAATCGTTGGAAAGCATTAACTAATTCAGAAGTTTTATGAAAAATTGGACCTATGAATGTACACAGTACATAACTAACATTGGGACATCTACGTAGAATGAAGATGTTATAGAAAACTTTTAATATATATTGATCACTGATTATTATTATAGACACATAGATGTAAAAAAGGCTAACTATGTAAAATTACTATCTTTCACAAGAAACAATTTTTTATACCTAATTGAAAAGAGTAGGTCATGCTTACTGAGAATAATTTTTGACCTATTGATGATGAACTATTTATTTTATAGTTAATCATGGCTTCGGTAACGCCCATAAGAAGTGCAAAAATCGCCAGTAACTATATATTTTAAAGAATAATAAGAAATAACGACCAAGCCACCAAGAAAAGCAGCAGCAGGGCAGTCGAAATTCTTCGACAGAACACCTAGAAATATAAGAGAGATAGATACTAAAACAAGGCATTTAGATAAAAAATTGTTGTATTACCAATACTGCATAAACTGTTCTACTTACGACAAATCTAAAAGATATAGATGTCGCCTTTTGCTCCTGGCATAGATATACTAGTGGACGCCCGCGGCTTCGCTTGCATTATTTTGAGTCTGTCTCTCACGCCGCAAGGAAGCAACAGATCATTAGTATTTTTGGTATGAAGATAGTAAATAGTCCCGATAGTGACATAGCTAATAGCTATATTTTAACCAGATATCCCGCAAGTACATACCTATATTAATATTTAATAGTAAAGAATGAAAGCGCCTCGACTCGGTGGGAGGCATAAGTACTTAGATACTTATTTAAAAAAATGTATGCTAATGGCAATTTAGTCAGTTGATTTTACAGAATAGCCAACTTTGCTTAACATCAGGCAAGTTGTAGTCAAGCGTGAGCCTATATCATGGTAGGAAAAAAACCTTGTTTTATTGTAGCCAAGTGTGGTATATGCAGCCAATAATAGTTTTTTTTTATGAGAAAGTTTGATATGATCGTGTGTAAAAACCTATTTGCATACTTTTGTTTCCCCTGTATGGCTTTTGGCCAGCGGAACGTCAAAAATACTCAAGCATATACCAAAGTACATATATCTTTTTTAATTTAATCTGCCTCGGCATCATCATCATTATCAGCGGGTTCATTATCAAGTTTCACAATCACAGGCTGCTCGTCTTCCTCGTCACAATCCAATCCTGTGAAATCCCACTGCAATTTCACAGTCAAATTCTCTTGAAACCGTTCAATCATTGTCAATAGTCTGCCATCAATTTTGCTAACATACGCTGTACGGAAGAATTCTCTCAGCTTCTTGTAGATGAGATTCTTGTTCATAACGATATCGGCTAGGAAATCCTCGGGCATCTCATCGATTTGTATCTCCAATGTTCTGATGAAGTGGAAGAATACAGTTCTGTATTTGTCTATGGCGTCATCGCAGGAACACATGAGGATGACCAGGTTCTTCCAGTGCTCGAAACTCTCCAATGAGTGTCCAATCAGGAAACAAAGGTACGCGAACTGCAACTCGCCTATTATGTGGAGAGGCCTGGAAAATAGGAGACAATACTTTGTTATTACTTAATTAAATAAACTAAAAGAGAAATGCTACTTTTAACTTAGATATTTCGCGAGGAAAGACACAGACAAACGGTCAAGAATTCTGAAGAGTTCTGCTATCAAAATGAAGTATTTCCTAACTTTTTTTTGAAGATATTCAAAACCATGAACAGACATTGAATCTTCATTATTCCATTTGGGTGCTTGCGTGGGTCGGAAGACTGTTGGTTCTACTACAGCAGTCCTTAGTCCATGCCAGAGGCTTTAAAAAATTCTCAACACTAGAGTTGGCCATTCTCATATGAAGAAGAAGAAAGCTTTATTGGATTGACTAAATATAAAAAAACATTTATTGTAAATAAATAAATAATAAATAAATATTCCGGGACATTGCACACAGCGCCATCTAGCCCCACACTAAGCAAATGCTTGTGTCGTGGGTACTAGACAACAGGTATAATACTTATATACTTTTCTTTAGTAAATACATACTTATTATACTTGGTACAAACGACCAGACTCAACACAAGTACCTAATTATAAATTTTAAAATGCATAAATACTTGTGTCGCGCGGGAATCGAACCCGCAACCTCTAGATCAGAAGGCAGAGCCACTACCAACTAAGCTAACAGGCCAGTCAGATTTAACAGAAATACAAACATAAAATTAGATCACATTATGTTATGCATGCTTCAAACAGCTACTTACTGATCATGTTGTGCAATCATGAGCTCCAAAGAGTATGACTGGTCGAGGTAATGTTTGGTGATTTCCTCCGGAGTGGAGCCGGGCGGGAACTTGTCCTGTGGAATCTCTGTGAACCTCATTGCAGCACCTGAAATATTAGACATAGTGGTTTTAACAATAAGTGTGGTTGATTTTGATTCTTCTTCAAGTCTATTTCTAGTTATTTGTGATATCAAACGATATAGATAGATAGATAAATAATTTATTAAAACACCACATATAAAAAAAAAGCAATACAAAAAAACATAGAAATTAAAGTTAGCGTATTAATTGGCGACCTTATCGCTATGAGCGATCTCTTTCAGGCAACCAATCTGGCAGGGATATAATCTTCAAATTAAATGAGTAGGACATGTAGTTGAATTGTACAAAATGATTAGCGAGTGGCAGTAATTTATGCTAGTGTTATGATTTACCACTGGTAAAGCTACAGTGTGTGCCAAAATTTATAAGCCACAATATTATCATCATCATCAGCTCATAGAGCCCACTGCAGCCCTCATTATTCAACAATAGAAACTTACATCTTAGACTACAGTGGGGCTTAACATCAGGCAGGCTATAGTCTAATGTAAGCCTGAGTGTTAAAAAAAACAATCCATACATCAATCATGCAATTTATATACAAGAAATATTGCTCCTGCAGTCATGAGCCATATATAATATTACTTGTATATGATACTTTACAGTTATCTATGTAAATTCACCCGCAACAATGCTTGATATTTGCAACTAATGTTTGGCAATTGAAATATATTGCTATTCAGTATCAAAATAATTAGCTAGGATCTAAATTCAGCTATTTACCTGGGGCCGGCTTTAATCCTGGCAACATAGCTTCTTCCTTCTCAGCTCTAGTCACCCGTCTTGCTCGTTTAGCATCAGACTGTCCTGATGAAGACTCCTCTGGTGTCCCCGGATCTTTGGGAGATTCTTCTGTACTTCCCTCTTTGCTCTCCGTAGAGGCAGAGGGTTTGACCCCTCTTGGCCTTTCTTCATCTGTCATTGAGAGTAATTCTACTGAGGCTCTGATGACTCCATTTTCAGGGGAAAGTTTTGCAGCTAGATCAGCTGAAATGTTTACATTTTTAGAAGTTTGAGGATTGCAGACGTGATACTTGTTTCATACTGCTAAGCTGAGATGATATTATTATAATCTAGGTGAATGGTGGAGCTATACTATGTTAACATAATTTACACAAAAGGTCTTTAGAATAATATGAATACAAATTCATTTTGATTCTGCATCTAAATATGGTAATTTTATGAAAACAATTTGTTACATTTACATTTTGTAGGATGACAATCTTTTTGTTTAGAATAGGTGATAATCTTAGTGCAAACTCAATATTCAATGTTAATCTGTTATTATCTTATTTGAACTAAATCTCAGTTAGTACCTGTAATTTGCGAAGTGAGGAGCTTCCATTTCTGCCAGATATCATAAGGATAAGGACCAAGATGTTGATCCAGCGTCAGCAGATTATCTTTTAAACGTTGAAGACTTTCTTCTGTTATTTCATCCTTGCTCATATCTTCTGTGGTTTTGTCCCACATCTTGACAAGAAACTCTTTTTGGTGGAAAAAGTGCATGAAACCAGATCTGTGGAAAAATTAACAGTTGGTTGGTTACTTACAAAGTTAATCTTAAATTTATAACTTGCCATAAGGCTGGTTTAGTTACTTTTAAATGAATACCTTCCTAGGTACCTTGATTTCACAGGAAATTATTGTTTTAATAAATCACACAGATACAATTTTGTAGTGTTGATTTAGAGTTGAGATAATTACCTATAAATTTGTATTTTCATAGTGACTGTAACTTACTTACATTTTCAGGTTAGATTTGTTACTGACAAATAGTATTGCTGTGTAAACCAACAATGGCATGATGTCAATAAGCTATACTGCTGTCTAACTAAGATAAAAATATCCAGGAAAGTAATATGATTTTATCAGTTCAAATATTATAGTAGGTACACTATCTTCAACAATGCTTTTGTTGTTATGAAAAACATTGCCTATACAAAGCAATGGTCTTCGTCCTGTACAGATTGATACTGTAGCTATTGCTAAGTTGATATAAAGCCATACCTTGGCGACACATCTCCCGTGCCTTTGCTCACTCCAGAGTAATGAATGTAGTGTATTCCTGGAGGAATCATCTTTATGCCGCGGAAATCTTCTTCGGTGTTCCAACATTGCATATCAATCCCAAATTGTGTTTCCTGAGGGACGCCAAGAAACACAAACGTCCCACCTTCTTCTAAAAGCTTTTTAGCGGTTTCCTGATCCATTTTGAAAGCAAACCTTAGCCGCAAATCAATAAACTGTGATAAAAATAAATGCGGCCGATCGATATGTTTACATCCAATTACACAATGGTCTGGCTGGTCAATGACATTTTGTTATAATGTCATTCATCACGGTGACAATGACATATTTTCGGCATAGAACTCTGTTGCCGGCAAAAAGATCTCGTAGGTACCTATCTTTTTCTGTTTCTCGCAAGGAATTTAATCCCTCTCTTTCCCTTGTTTCTCCTTCAGCCTTGTTCGAATACTTTAGTAGTTTTTTTTAAAACGGGTTTGCACTTATCATAGTTTGCCCAATGGTAAGCAAAGGCTATGGCCTAAGATGGAGCGTGCTTACCCGATAAGAAGTAAATACGAGTAAGTTACTAAGTAAGCGGCATATAAAAAAGGCAAGTTTGGGTACCTAAATTTTTCTCGTATCTATCAGCAGTAGGTATCTGAATAAGACTGTAAAGAATGGGAAATAGTAGGTACCTTTTGTACTTAGATATAACTAAGGTTTAAAAAGAACGATTTTAGTCGTATTTCTATAGTTTCCTCAATTTTTTTCTCAAAACGAGGCATGTTATAAGTTTGACACGTCTGGTCTGATTAATTTTAATCTTACCAAGAGAGGGATGAAATAAAAAATCCTTGATCTTACCATACCTATTTTGTTTTAAGTATCTACCTATTATGTAAGTAGGTAAGTAAGTCAAAATCGGATTCATTGTTTATATTTAGTGATTATTATGACAATTACAATGAAATTAACCTATCAACCTGTTTATTTAGTTTATTCATATATATGTAGCCTAGTGATTTAGGCGGCAATACGTAAAGTTTAGTATGACTGCTCTGTTAGCTTAGTTGCTAGTGGATCTTGCCTTCTAATCAAGGGGTGCGGGTTCGATTCCCGCATAACAAAAGTAATTATACTACGACGACGTTACATGCTCGAGATTTCTTTATTAACGCGGGGTATGTAAAATCGACATTTCATAAAAATCTTTTTAATATTTTTTTTCAGTTTATATATTTTTGATTCAGTGTTAAGACAATAAAAGACGCCAAAACACGATTACGTATACTTCGCTCGATAGTTTTATTTTGTGAAAAATAGTTGTTTTGAAATATTTTTCACCTTTTTTTCCGTTTACAATTATATCACTGAAACAAAAATTAAGTGCTGTTTCTATTGACGTAAAATGAGACGATCTTTTATTCGGCATGACTCTGATAAAAGCCACTAAAACTGCTCAAAGAAGTCCAGTCCTTAAGAAAAGCTAGAAACAAACTGCAGTAAGTCCATTCTAAGTTTCAACTGACCAAAGCACCCAAACAGGGTACCAATAAAACAAAGTACCAACCAAACCTGGGCCAACCCAGTCCAGTAGATGGCAACTAACCTGGAGCCACCTGTTCCCAGCTACTGGGACGAGACCGGGCCTCGCAAGAGCCAATAGAGGTCGTTCATTAATTTAATTACAGTAAATTAATTTTAGTTGTTTGTTAATTGAATGTAGCCCAGTGTGCCGGATCAGTTTATACTGGGTTATTTTTTTTTTCTGATCCCAAGAAGGCATGACCTTAAGATTAATTTGAAAATTAAGATGTGACAACAAATTCATATATTCTGATCGATTTGAAATGAAGGATATTCGGACGGATAGGCGATTGCTACCTAGAAATTGCCGTTTAACTATAATTGACCCCTAAAACGCGTACTTTTTAGTACCCATTAGTACACAATTCTGGTAATGAATACCTAGATTGATATTTTAAGATTTGTGCTATTTAACAATACACGTGTTAGTCAATGTTGTTGACATTAACAGGGTCCGGGTGGGACTTTAAATTTCTTCGCATGTAACGTCGTCTGTCGAACTTCACTTAAGGTAAGTTCGTTTAACCATTAATTATGCATTTAATTTTTTTTTTATTTCTTGTGTTGAGTCTAGTTTTCTATGTATAATAAGTAGGTATGTACTTATATATATAAAAAAAAGTATATACATATGTATTATATCCGTTATCTAGTACCCATGATACAAGCGTAAGTGCGCTTAGTATGGGGCAAGATGGCGCTGTATGATATGTCCTGAAATATTTCTTTGTTTATTTATTATTATATCTTTACTTTTTTATCATCATCATCAGCCTAATGAGACCCACTGCAGGGTATATGCCTCCTCCCTCTTACGCCAGTACTCCCTGTCGTGCGCTGTTCTCCCCTAGATGATCCCTTCTAACTTTCTAATATCATCGCGCCACCGTATCTTTCATTTTTAATATGGTGTAAATTTTAACATACCTACTTATAGGTACCATTCTCTCATATTTGACACCACCTAATTATGAGAACACAAAATAATATACTTTCTGAAAATGTATTTCAAATCAAATCCATAACCGCACCATGCATTCAATAACCATCAAATCCAAACTAAATTTTATCCACTTCTAATTCCTGACGTTTTGGGCAGCTCAACGCTCATTCGAATAGTTTTCGCTGAAAAAATTCCCACCAAATTTTTTGCGGAGAATTTTCGAGTGGGTAACACAGAAAGCTTGCAGTCAAGCACTGCGGCACCTGAGTTTTGTTTTGCTGGTATGGATTTTTTGCCTAATTATTTTCAACAGGTGACGAAATACCCGTCTGAAGTGGTGGCGTGGCTAGACGCAGCCATAATTCGCGGCTTTAGTTTATAGCGTCTCGTCACTCGCAATTAGTGGGTTTTAACAGCTCTCTATCATTATAATTACGGACACTGTACGAGCTTACTTCATCTATCTATCTGCATACCAAAAATCATGAGCGTTTAAATAGACAGAGACACAGATAAACATATCATAATTATAAAAACTGCTGAAACCTGTTTTACTATAGATTCAATGTATACCCAAACATTTTTTTCTATTGAGCTTCTTCAGCTTTAATATATGTAGGTATATACATAATATGTATAGATCAGCTGTTTTTTTTTTTTAGATTTCTATTTATGCGTTGTGCTTGTCATTGGTGCTTTCGTACGAAGGCCTTTACTATTCACATTCCGGTCTTTATGTACATAACGATACCTTTCCCACATTGTGTCGATACAAGTATCTAGGACAGGACGGGAACCAATCTAAAACAATCTGCTAGAATTCCCAAACACTAAAACCAATACCTCGTGCAGTTTTAATATTTCAGTCCGTTTCGCAAAAAGTGAAAAAGTAATAAAATTACTCTCACGTTCGCGTTTCATCGGTTTCAACGACTACACTAAAGTTTTGAGGTTCGATTTTTGATAGATACCTTTTCCCTGACAAATAGTCTCTCTGGTATTCGCTAGGGAAATTAGGATGTAAATTTCCATTCGCCTCTCGCGAACCTATATTCGCGGATTCTTTGTTTTCATCGGAAAATTTAAGGATGTGAATCCTCAGGGGCGCCGCCGATATATGAGCTGATACGGTACATCCGCCGTAGCTCGGATGAAACGGGAAAAAATGAAATTGTACTCCTTTGCTGCAAAAAGTTGTGTGTTCTACATGTTGTACGGAACATTTTTACAAATGTTTTGTTTGTAAAAATAAAATATTTTGTTTAACGCAATGGACGTAAGAGAAATTGAATAGCTACTCACATTGGAATTAAAATATTTTCTTCCTGTTATGCATGTGAATTCAAAATTACTTATTTGATCATGAAACGTTGTACACATCTCGTAGTACGTTCGTAGCTCGCTACGTGTTTGCGCTACAACAATGCTACGGCCTACACGTATACATATAGTATGAACTACCAATTTTCAAGTTTACATGTGGAACATGTTAGCGTGCTTACCATCAGGTGCCATTAGCTACGCGTAGGTAGTCTCATAATTTGTGAGTATCATTAAAAAATTGCAAACGCTAAATTCAATTCTAATCAGCATCTTTCGAATAAAGCATTTTAATTGCTTACCTATTAAGAAATTCCAAGAAAAATCACTCTGAAATTATACTGTTTGCAATTTTGTTTGACTTTAGCTTTCTTATACCAATCGCATCACACAATTAGTTTTGACTTACACCATTAAAATCCAAAAATCCTCGTCTTCGAGCTATTTTTACATAAAAACACACACATATCACTGCGCCCAACTTTCTCCGTTGACAGTACATTGGTTCGTCTTAGCCTCAGGGATACCAACGCTATTAAAAGTTGTGCCAACTCTACAGAGACTCAACTAGTTTGTTAGTCTATCGAACACCAACAGTAACTGCCAAACGTGTTTCGGAGAGTACAATAGGTACTGACAAGCTATCAGCGCTGTTACTTAGACCTTGTATGTAGCTGCTCTAGCTAGGTGTGCTACTGTTTGAAAGAAAATTGGAAAATCCAAAGAGAAGTTATTTTTTTCTTAGATACATATTTGGTACAAGTTTTTGAAATATTTGGTTAAGTAGTTTGAAAAAAATTTGGAAAATGCCAAGTGAAGTAAACGTCTTAAATATTTTGTTCACGATTCTGAAATATTTAGTCAGTTCACCGCCAATTAATTTAATAATTTAAATCTCATACTGTTATTATGTCTACTAAAAATAATTTAAATCTCATACTGTTATTATGTCTACTAATAATAATTTAAATCTCATACTGTTATTATGTCTACTAATAATAATTTAAATCTCATACTTACTGTTATTATTTCTACTAATAATAATTTGTCTAAGGAGCAGTATATTGATACGGTAGTGATCCAAACATATTTTTTTTTTACATTGTTATCATACAATTATTTCAAATTTCCCATAGTAACATTTGTATGTATCTGCGCATTTAAATTATCAAAAAAACCGACATCTATTACCAGTAGTGTCAAAAATACTGCTGTCCCTACTTTCCTTACATAGAGAACCCATTTCAGCACCACGAACTACTAAGTAAACTGACTAGAAATACCTGATCTAAGTTTCGGTGTAATTGTCTATAGGTATCTAACTACCGCGACGGGTGACGGTTAACAATATAGGTACAAACTTGGCAACCAGGTCACTGCCCGTTAAGATGATGTAGCCCGACCGAATTTACAGCAAAACCAAAAAAAAAACTAATATCGTAAATGTAATTTTTTTTAACCCTCTTCTGCTTATATACATATTATGTATTGTTTAAATAGTAGGTACCTGTACCTGTACCGGCGGTTTGTCTAGTACGGCAGTCGTTAAGCCATGTAAGAGGCCCTTAGGGCGGCTTGATAAACTCTCGACACCAGAGTTGGCCACTCTCATTCGATAAAAAGAAGAAGAAGTAGGTATCTAAACAAAAAAACTGGCTTTTAGAACACCTACCATCAGTTTGGTTCTCAAAAATGCATGGACTTCTAGTGTCCGCGTAAAATCTTTTTGTATGAAAACAATTTTTGATAGTACAAAAGAAACAAAAAACTTAAATAACACTAAAATTATATTGATAATACTAAAAAAAAACTATGAATATATGGTTAGTTGTCTAGAATCGAGCTTTATAATGACTTTTCAATTTGCTGTATACCTGATGACTGAACTTTTGTTCGTTATTGTACCTTTAATTTGATATTAGGTAAAATTGATTTTTGTATTAAGCATATTATTTTTTAAATTTTACTATACAACAACTTGTATGGAAGTCTCCTCGGGTACTACACGTTAACATTCAACTGTATTAACCAAACTTGGCTCACACCCTCTCTCTAGAATCTATTTCTTAGAAGAGCTGTGAAGTGTACTGAAGAGAAGATGACTTGAAGCATACTAGAAGTTAATCAGTTTTGTTTTCTCTTTAAGTCAGCATTTCGGTATTCATTTATTCAGCAAAACAAAATAAAACAAAATAATGAACCACCCGGTCACCAGCCCCCTTAGACAAGAGGCGTATTTTAGTGAGCGTACTGTTGCTCACTTATGGAATAGAAAGAGCAATGTACGGGATTGACATCGCGACGCGCTCCGCGGGGGGAAATATTACGTCACTCCCATATTGGTCTTTCTATTCCATAAGCGAGAGTCAGTACGCTCACTAAAAAACGCCTCTTGCGTCTAAGGGGGCTGAAACGATATCAACTAAAGAGACACTGTGATCCATGGTAGAGCATGCCTGTACATGAAACTGGCGCTTCACGTTTGAAGCTTGAGCTTGAAGGCTGCTACTGTTATGATTTTATATTTGAGAGTGGTATCTGGTGAGAACCAGAAAGTATATAGATACTCTACTAAGTAGAAAAAGTTAGATTTCGTGCTTATATTTCTAAGTAATTAACGCATCTTCAGCTAAAATACCATCGCCAGTGTATTATCCAATACCGAGAGTTAATTAATTTCCAAGTATTAGACAGTTCCGATACAATCGAGATTGTTGCACATTGTTTTATTGCAAAGTTTCCGAGCTCCATCGACCCCAAGTGTTATGGAAAAGTTTAGAGTATCTTAATAGCTTTGTAGGTATTTATAAAGAGAGTTTTCTACCGGCCCGCCCGAAGTTTCTTGTTTTGTATCAATTTATTATTAGCCACTTAAATTGGATTATCTTTTATTAGATGTGGAGCACAGGATGAATAAAAATTTAAACATCAAAACTAACCTCAAATTCATCGTTTTTTACTGATTTTTTTTAAAGATTTTTTTATTTTTGGTCCAGGTTATTAATCCTTTCTTAAGCCTGTAAAAATAGGAGTTATTTTGTCTCTGATTGCAGATGATTGGACTAATTAAATTAATTATCAAAATGTTTTTACTAGCAACCATAACATTTCCAGACTGAGCACTCTCCAGAGAATAAATAGAGCTAGATAAATATAAAAAAAGTAAGTAAACAACTACAATATTCTTATTTCTACGGTCTGCCATTCTTCCATCTTAATTTGTCCAAAACGTTTTCCCTGCGGCATAAAGAGCGTACCTGTGTTTTTAAATTAAAACCCAGTCGCACTAAGTAAATACAATGAATTTGTGAACACAATCTTGTTCAAACATTTAGACCGCAGTTTGACAAAGAATTTCTTGTTAAATTTTAAATGCTTGTGTTGAAGTAAGGAGATGCATGGAAACCTATACATAATTTATGTCCCCTTCATTTTTTAGGAGAACTTTAGATATTATTTAAAATTGTCTTAAATCTTTTTAGTTTCAAACCACTGGACGGATTGGGCTGAAATTTGGAATGAAGGTAGATGTTATGACGAAGGCATCCGCTAAGAAAGGATTTTTGGAAATGCCACTTTTAAAGGGGTGAAATAGGGGATGCAAATTTTACTTCTTAATGCGAGCGAAGCCGCGAGCACCCACTAGTATCTTATAAAATATGTTGGCTTGTTTGTTTTGCTTTGACGCCGCTATAGAGTGAAGAATGATCGAGATTATTGGTACAGTCTATGGGTACAGTAATATTACTGTTCATTCCTAAGCAACTCAAGTGATGCCGCGGGCATCCACTAGTTATAAAGAAAGACAAAAGGATAAAGTGCTTTTCAGTCTGAAATACCTTTACAGGACTTAAGGTATATTTGAAATTTCCCAGATATTTCGTCCAGTGATCTGATTCAGATCTACCTTTTAGATAATTCGTTTGAAATTGGAAATAGCTCACGATAATACGAATCTGTTATATTATGAGGCCTCGAAAATGATTTAAATTATATCGCTTTCTTGTCAAAGACTTTGCTTACTAACTTAGCACAGACAAAGGATATAATAAAAAAATGTTAATTAGAAAACAAAATACACGAGGCGAGACATTGAAGAAGAAAGATAACCTATACAAACTTCTTTTTTATATATATTATGTTAAATTGACTATTCTGACTATCAAATAGCTAAATTTACAATCATTATAAATTTAGGTTATTTATGGTATTTAAATTATCACAATATACTACGAAAATATTATAGAGAGCCGAGTTTTCGTAAAACAATAGTAAGAGTTAAAACAAATGTGAATAGGTTCCCTATAAAGTTAGTTCCCTTTATAGTCCCTTGTTCTACGAGGTAGATACATAGTGTTTTTCAAGTTTACCTTTGTCTTCACTAAAGTTACCTTGAAAAACATTATTTAACCAGTTCATATTTGACTGGACTGTTAGCTTAGTTGGTAGTGGCTCACCCTTCTAATCTAGGGTTGCGGGTTCGATTCCCGCATGACGCAAGTAATTATGAATTTAAAAAATACATTTGTTGAGTGTGGTCGTTTATATGTGTAATAAGTATTATATTTACAAAAAAAAGTATATAAGTATTATATCAGTTACAGTCAAAATCTGTTATAGCGACATCGAAGGGACTACTCATATTCGGTCGTAAAAACCGATAGTCGTAACAACCGGTGATATTTTTGAGGTACAAGAGAAAGTATTTTTTTTATTGATTAGGTAGTATAATTGAATGTGTAGGTACATACAAAAATTCACATAGAAGATATGAGAGCATATTAATCATTTTTAGATCATCAAGCTTTGATATAATACGCAATTTTTCTTCGATATCGATTTGTTTTCTTTTTCTTTTCGTCATGTTAAAAGATTCACAATTAACTCAAAAATATGCTTTGGTGCGTCTTGTGTCCAGATAAGTAACAAACTGTCTGAACAGATATGAGAAAGCGGACTTTGATTTTATTGCTTGCTTGCACGTGTATTTTGTTTCTTAGAATTACAAAAGACCCTAAACTCGACATGTTTTTGTTTACTTTTATGATCTTAATAGCCACTGACCAGATGTGGACACCGTTGCCTATTCAAATTGTTAACAAAAAAACTGGTCGTTCTAACAGATACAATTCTCCGAAAATATTGGTTAAATAAGGTCGCTAAATGAGATATGTCGTAATAAGCAATGTCGTAAAAAGCAGTATTTTTTATAAGGCGATCATATGGCATTCAGTCGGGACCTTTCATTTTGGTCAATATAACCGGTATGTTGTTTTAAACGATGTCGTCGTAAACGGTTTTAACTGTATCTTGTACCCACGACACAAGCATTTGCTTACTGTGGAGCTAGATGGCGCTGTGGAGATTTTCCCGGAATATTTAATTATTTATTACTAGTGGACGCCTACGGCTTCGAGACATACTACCTACATACCAAAAATCATGATGAATTAACGTTATGAGCGTTTAAATACACATTTAACAGATAAAAAGAGACAGATAAATTGACAAACAGACAAACATTCTAGAAATTGTTAGAACGTGTTTTATTATCAATTCTAAATATCTCTAAACAATTATTGTTCAAATGTCTTCAATGTTCTTTGGACCCTCTTCAGCTTTATTGTATGTTTAGAAGATAGATGCTATTCTATTATTGACAGTAGTCTAGTTTTCCAATCCGGGCTACAATTGCTGGATTGTTGCCGTGGCACGTCCGGTTACGACCTCGGGTCCTATTTGTTGGATGCACCGGCTTTGATTGAATTGCGAGTTTTACTTTCGTGGATACTTGTATGACTTATATTTTGTACTTACTAACATCAGGCAGGCTGTAACCAAACGTACCTAAGCCTATTTTGTGATAAAAAACTTATAAGTTGTACGTATGTGGTTGTAAAATCAGTTAATTTACATTGAGGTATTTGAGAACAGACAATATGATAATTTGAATCAATTTTTTTGTGTTGGATAAGTCCTTTTGTCTTTATTGAAACACATATAAGTACATTAAAAAAAACAGCAACAAAAAATATAATCATATCTAGTGTGGCAGCTAATGGCTTCAAATGTCTAGTTAGAATCTAGACAAACTAACCCAAAACCCGTTCAAGTTAAAAAAAAAAATATTTTTGCTACAACCGAGACAATTGAAACCTGCTTCTATACTTGTCAAAACAATTTATAGCTTTAAGGATTTTTTTTAAAATGACTACAGCCAGTATGATATGACAAATTAGATATATTTAAATTTTATTTGATACAATAGCCCTTATATAGCTATTGTAATACATTATGTAATTGCATAGATAACAATATAAACGAATACTTGTAAAATGACGAGATATAATGTAATTACCAATTTCTGTAACATTTAGTTCTTAATTTGGAATTTCAATTTATCAATAAATTATTATCAATCTATAAGTTGTATCAAGCTCCATCCAACTGTAAACGTCTTGAAAAAGTCACATTTTTGATTATTTTGAAGCTCTCTCACAAAGTCGTCTATTGTTACGTATCTGCTAAGCTGATAAGTAATAATGTTCTGATACAAACAACACAATACATTATACGAACAACCTTTCAATCTCATCTTCGTATAGAATACCTAATAATGTAAAATAAGTCCTTTGTGCTTCTCAAAATAGAGCTAACATTGAGCCCAGTACCAGCTTAGGTAATACCAGGTAATACTTTCAAGGAAAGTCAAATAATGATAAAATTCTTAGATATAATATGCTCTTTGATAACGAATCAATTGGTTCTATCATGAAGACGAGCATCTAAAACACAAGTACATTTGTGGAAAGTGTCAAAAGAAAATAAGACTTACTTATCGCCAATGAAAATGATTTGTTATCACATTTTTAAATCACAAAACATTTATATTTGTTGTACATTCATAAGTGTATTTTTCCAAGTTATTAATATCATGAGATTTCATCTGGTTCCTTTACGAGTATCTACTTTGAATGGAAATCTTGATTTTATTATTTTATTGCGTGGTCATCTAAAGGCCAACAAATACTTATCGTGTGCGGAAGCTTCCGTGGGTCGCATAATAGATAACATTGTAAATACCAGCTTAAATCTATACTAATATTATAAAGCTGAAGAGTTTGTTTGTTTGTTTGTTTGAACGCGCTAATCTCAGGAACTACTGGTTCCAATTGAAAAATTGTTTTTGTGTTGAAGAGACCATTTATCGAAGAAGGCTTTAGGCTATATAACATCACACTGTAACTAATAGGAGCAAAAAAACAACGGAAAATGTGGAAAAAACGGGGAAAATTATTCTACTTTGATGGTTTTCCGTTACGTGCGCTGCGAAAATGGTTCAGAAAGTCGTGGGTAACAGCTATAATTTATAAAGCTGAAAAGGTTGTTTGTAAAAATAAATATGATACCCAAAATAACTATTCCACGCGGACGAAGTCGCAAGCATAGCTAGTTAATAATAATCATATTTTTTTTGCGTAGCTTGAATACTAGTGATCTCTCATTTCATACAAACTTACTCGAACCATAAAAGTATAAAATCAGACTAACGTTTAGTTAATCAATTCAAATTCAGTTTGTAAAATCAGTTAGTTAACGGGTTTTTCTCGTATTTGCTTTTGTGTCACCCTTTGAACGTCCATTCCGACGGAAAAGGAGTTCAAATGTAAAAGAGCTCTAAAATAAAGAAACTCGATCTAGTTAATTAGTGAGCAAGTTTTGTAGGACACTAATTGTCTATTTTTTGTTCCGGCGGTCTTTTGGCGAGACAAAAGTTAGAGTAGATGAGGTCATTAGTAGAGTATAGTCTTAGGGGGATTTTCTTCCATTTTCTTAGCGTTTTACGATACCAGCCAGAGCCAGATTTCCGTTTTGTAAGAATATTTTCAATTAGTACCTAATTTACTGGTAATGGCATAAGTAAATCTAAGTTTATATATAACTAGCTGTGCCTGCGACTTCGTCCGCGTGGAATAGTTGTTTTGGGCATCATATTTATTTTTACAAACAACCTCTTCAGCTTCATAAATTAAAGCTGTTACCCACGACTTAAACCGTTTTCGCAGCGCATGCAACGGAAACCCTCATAGATGAATAATATTCCCCATGTTTTCCACATTTTCCATTGTTTCTTCGCTCCTATTAGTTGCAGCGAGATGTTATATAGCCTAAAGCCTTCCTCGATAAATGATCTATTCAACACAAAAATAATTTTTCAATTCGCACTAGTAGTTCCTGAGATTAGCGCGTTCAAACAAACAAACAAACAAACAAACTCTTCAGCTTTATAATATTATGGTATAGATTTATGGTAATATATGTCATTTATGGTAAAATGTACAATATGTACATCAATAAACGTAAGTATACTTTCGTATAGGTATAACAAAGTGTGTAGTAAAGTGAATATATACATTGGATCAGGGCACATATTTCTAATAAGTTACTCTCACTGATTTAAATTCTAACGGTCTTATTTATAAACGTATTAGTTAAAAAAGTGTTTTGTCTCTCTCACTCGTTTTTAAAAATATTAATGTGTGATAAATATAAAATCAAATAAAAATTTGTAAGAATAATGTAAAATGTAACGTGTATGTGTATATAAGAATATGTAATAATAAATGTGAATATTGATGTGTGTGTTGAGAGAGACAAAACACTTTTTAATTAAAAAGTTGCTAAAATACGTTTATAAATAAGACCGTATGAGTACAGCTAGTTCAATAAAACAAACGTATTTGTAGCGAGCGAAGGTAAATACGATTATCTGTTCTTACCTATTAAGTAAACAACATGTCTAGACAAAATAAACTCCAGTTTTCAATACAAAATCTCCGATGGATATTGAATTTCATAGTTTATGGTCGCAGAAGCAAATAAAAACAGTTCAATGCAAGACGATTGCAATTCAAATTTAAAATTGAAATAAAGATGTGAAGGACGCTTGATCTTGCACTGGATAGTTTTAATGTTATTGTAATTTTACGTACCTACCTACTTATCAGTATTAGATAATACTAATTTCACGCTAATGCTAAATTTATTTGTGCTAAACATCTCAGTTCTGGCAGAAAATTTTAATGAATAAAAAAACCTATAAGTTTACAAGTAAGCAATATCTTTTAGGTACTAAATAATTTACCGGTTTTTTGAAGTATGTATTTTTTTGGCATTCTATCAAAAACTCCGTTCACTTGTACTTTTATCAAAAACTCTGTTCACTATCGTATGCGTCTTCATATATTTTTATTAAAAAGTTATAACTTTACACTACAACTACACGCAATAAAACATGGTTTGAAATGAATAAATCATGAACCCGAGTTATCAATTTGAAAGAAAACTTAAGTAATTTCTCAAGAGACCGTCTCGTCTTCTTGTTAGGCTCTTGTAAAGGTCCAGAATGTTTTACTACAAAAGACTGTAAAAAGCTGTTAAAATAATAAGGTCAAACCTTGATATACTGTAAATAAATTGTCATTAAAAAATAATGTCGTACGACCAATTTTATTAGTTCTTTCGTTAGATAAACGTTTTTAAATGTAGCCCTTGAAATAAACAAAGTTTCTTGCAATAACGATGTAGACATTAAAGAGTAAAAATAATAATTAATATAAAAACATTCACTCAAAATATTGAAAACCAATATAAAAATTGACAGATGCCACAAACTATTTCCGGGCACTCCAAAACCGCTACTACCCTAAATCCTAGACGATAAAACGCGGCAAATATTATAATCTAATAAAGCGAGATCTGCCACTCGTTGGCGGTCGTGTCGAGTCTCAATAAGCTATCCGAAAGTCGTCTCAGTCGGCCCTCGAAACCCTGAGATAGGGCACAATCCCTCTGTACCCGCCACTCTAGAGGCCCTTATTATACCCTCTTTTGTCCTTTTGCTTTGCTGAACAACCTTGGCACCTGACTTAGCTGGAATCACGCCTTCGAAGTCGAGAGCTTTGTATAGCTATAGGTACCTGTCGTGTGGAATTTTGGAGGTGCGAAACATGTGAGGAATATGTTGACAAACATTTTTATGAAAGATAAAATCGCGGCATTTAGGATTTCTTGAGGGTTGGTAAAAATAATTCATGTTGGTATACAAGTTAAAAAAATGGTACAGATATATTTTCATTACAGCCTTAAAGAAGTAGTCACTGCAACGTTAAGTAATTAATTAATATGAATACCGCCTTTTCTTAATATTTATTTATTGTTTAACATTATTCCAGCAAGATAAGATAGGGGCCTATGTAAACATTTAACACAGCTACAAGATCTAGCAAATAAACTAAAACTCTGACTTGATGGGTAATGGCATCCAAAAATGAGTGAAATGAGATTTTATCTCGACAATTGTACCATCCGAAGCCCGTAACTTTTAGTAGCGGGTTTTTACCTAGCCGTTCTTTATGATCTCATGAATTATAAAGGGCGCTTTACAGTTTTATGACACGGCGAGACGTGGATAAAATTTTAATTATTCATTTATTTTCCGCCCACAAAATATAAATGGACAGAGGCTCTAAAGGCACAAGTGTTCGTAACAACTGACGCTAATATAGTCCAAGCTGTTTTCAGTATATAGTTCATGCATAACATAACGTTATTAAAGTATGAAGTATTAGAAATAAAAACAATTGCATTCGACTGTAAATAAAACTGTTTAATAATAGTTCTTGTACCTTGTTAAATCGTTGTAGGAGTCGTAGATATGTCACCTAAATTACTTTTAGATATGATGATGATGATGATCGTGGTCGATTTTAGCTACTGCGAACGTTTTTTGAATGGTGGTTATTAAATAACTAAGCAATTAAATTGTAAGTAAGCGAGATTATGGATCTACCTGGAGCCCTTTTTCCAGAAAATTCAATCAATCAATCAATCAATCAGTTCTTTATTGACAAAAATATACACAAGACACAAAATGTTTCAAGTCTCTGGCTTCCGAACTAGAAAATTATCTGTGTCTCGGAAACCAGCTCCTTCTCTATTAAGAATCACAAAATGTCAATAAGACAGAGATAAGACTTACAATATAGGTATATGAATTGTTGTGTATATAAATTATAACCCAAGGGTCTTCAAATCCAGAGAAAATAGGTTTCGCCTAGGCAAACGTGCAACATCTACAGTGGTGCTTAACATCAGGCTGGCTTTAGTCAAACGTTGGCCTATTCCGTGTAAAAAAAAGCGAAATATTGTAGCATAGGTAGATTAGGTACCGATATCTAAGCTAAGTATGAGGCTAGATGGCGCTGTGTGATTTGTCATGAAAAATTTTTTTTTTATTTATTTATTTATCTTGTATAGTCTAGTAGTAGTAGTGACTGCTCTGTTAGCTTAGTAGGTAGTGCCTCGGCATTCTAATCTATGGGGTGCGGGTTCGATTCCCGCATGACACAAGTAATTATGCATATTAAAAAATTGTAATTACTTGTGTTGAGTCTGGTCGTTGGTATGTATAATAAGTATGTATTTACAAAAGAAAAGTATATATGTATTATATCCGTTATCTAGTACCCATGATACAAGCGTAAGCTTAGTGTGGGGCTAGATGGCGCTTTGTGATATGTCCAGAAATATTTTATTTATTTATTTTATTTATAGTCAATTCTGAATCGTTATACTATGGAGATATCTATATAAATAAGTACATATATAAAATATCGAGTAATTATCAGATAAATGCGCACAACACTGCTCCTACAAGCTTCACAACCCCGAACAGGATATTTCCTTTCAACCAATCCATTAACATTCATTGCCATTACTCTGTCGAACATTCCGACTGACCAATCACATACACAAAATAATCTTTAGACTCCTTTTCTCTATACAATTGGCAAAAGTTTATGTGTGTGTGTGTGTGTGTGTGTGTGTGTAAGTTTGTTACTCTTTTATACTCAAAAGAATAAACCGATTAAAATAAAATTTTGAATGGAGAACGATAACACTCATAGACTTATCTGATTTACACGGGTAAAACCGCAGGGCAACGCTATTATGTTATAACTGATGATAAGTTGCATGCAGCACGATTACTCATCAATAGAACAATAAGAATGCAAGCATATTACGTGATATTCTTATCCAACCAATCACGTACATTTGTTTTTCATATGTCAGAATATCACAAATTGTAGCGTCTATAAATTTCGCCATCGTTGGGTGATCTCCTTCGTTATTCATACACATATTTAACGGGAAATAAGCATACGCAACCTGAATTTTCAATATCGCATAATTACAACGCGTTATACAGCAAAATGCGACGATCAATTTGACTCTGTTGACCCATATTGGCTGAATAAAGCATTTTTGTGAACAATATTTCAGTGGACATTGTAAAATACATTTTAATTTTAAACAATAAAAGTAGCGTTGACACGTTTTTAATAAAACTTTCAAGCTGTTATAGTGACACCCACTTATAAAATGTTGATAAAAAATTGTTCACAACATTACATTTTGTGTTATATTCTACTTTTATTACACTTTCTAGGTTTAAAGAACTTTATTTCACACAAAGATACATTCATCACTTTCACGTGAAACATAATTTAAATTAAACATATATTACGTTGATTTTTAACACCTACATATACAAATTACAAAACAATATATAAATCACTTTTGGTTTCCGAGCAATTCGCACAAATATTAACATACATGCATAGCAATGTACACCCATGATATTAACCACACTAGTTTTAAAGCCCTTTAAATGTCCTTTAAGAATAATTAACCCCCCTTTTATAGGAAGTTGGTTAACCATTATCCTTAATGAAGATCAAACTCATTTTGAACTTCAATTAGTTGAATAGTTAACCAACAATAAACACAGAGTTGAAATCATATTACATTCCAACTCCCAACACTTGCGCAATCAAAACAAATGCAAAGTAATTTTGCGCTTAACATTTCACCAGAACCGCAAAATATTTGCTCATTCAACCAGCCAGAGCCGGGTAACCATTACTCTCGAGAAAGGATTTGGGCAACCTTAAGACAATATACGGTAATTATATTCCCTCGGGAGTTTCTAACGGGTAAATAACAAACACGATATACTCACTTATACACTTACTTGTGTAGTGAGGCGCTCGTAATTGCATGGAATGCGGTAATCGTTCCCAGCAACTGCCGTCGCGGCCAGTCTTTGGATAAGTGACCAGCGACCACGAAAAATGAATGAAAAATAAAATATTAAATTCATAATCGTAAATTGTAGTTTCTGGTGAGACATTCCGCAGCGGTCCTTAAATCATGTCAGAAGCCCCAAGGGTGATTCGAAAACTCGAGTTTGTCTCTTATATGAACTTAGTTACTTTTCTTATGTATGTGTGTAGTTTGATTGTGTTTGGATGATAGTAGACCTGTTTATAGTTCGATTATTGGAAAAGTTTTAGGTCTCAATGTGATTAAGATTGTCCTATCTAGGTTCTAATCTCAAAATGGCTAAGATGTACGTTGTTTTATGTATAGATTCTGCGCCGTCATAACATTTTATGACGATTGGAGACTTTATCTAAGCCTTGCTATTAAACAGAGATAGCTTGTGTAAAAATCCTTCAGTCGATGTTTAAACTATAAAACGTTCTCTGTCATTAATCATAATAACATATTCATATTTAAGAATTCATTGACTTATAAAAACCTAATAACATGATGTAAGCTGAAAACCATAAAATAGAAATATTCTTAATATACGAGTAGATACAATTTGTTTTTTCTAGACTGCAACGCAAGCATCGCTACAAATAGCAAACAGATTACTGGCTGCATCCCACGTTATCTCGTTTCCACACGTGACACAAAGACGGCCACAAACAGACTTTCCCCGTAAAGGAAGCCCATGAGAACACCCACAGAACAAATTGTGCGTAATCTAATGGCCGCGCTCGCCGCAAAAAGGTGGGCCCCCGGACCATTATGAATAAGTTCTACCGCCCTCATCTAATTTAACTTGTAAACATTACAATTTAGACGCCATCTCGACTTGATGCCTCCAAAAGTGCTATTCCCCACCTTTATTACCGGAATTTTTATTTCGTATTTTACTTTCTCTTTTTGTTTGCCAGTTATTTCTTTATGAGTAACCTCGTTTACGCTCTCGGTACGGAGCACAGAGGTGCGGGAAATTTCTCAGTCGTGAGCAATTCGACACGAAAATAAGATTTAAGAAACACTTTCCGAAATAAATTCGGAGCTAACAGAAGCTGGTTTTTGCTTTTTGCGGGTAACAGCGTGTTTGGGAGCTTTGGTAACAAATTCAAGGTCAAACAGCTTATTCTACAGTACCTAATAGAAAACTTAACTATTAAATGAAACTCTTTAGTTACCTTTATCATTATCAGATAAATACATGGCTAATATGAGCTACCTATAATGCTCAAAATAAAAAGAAATCCAAAAAGAACCTGTCAGTGGAGCTCAAGTGAGCTGGCACTCGAATGTCAATTTCACGTATTTGTATTTCGTTCCTAAAGGAATTATCAGTAGCGCCGAGCTGCAGCGTTTGACACCAATGCCGAGATCTCGCGTCCGATGACACATTAAACCGCTCCACCGGTCACATTCTACAGGAGCTTAACGTTAAATTGGATTCACGGACTGTAGCTTTGAGCAAATTGGCTTGTTCTCTACTTTGACAACGAGACCGCTCGGCCACCACTCACGATAATTGTATCCGTTACAGACAATATGCTAGCAGACCTTTGTTAAAACTTTCATCCAGGTACTGGCGACTGTTTCACGAAATGAACTTAAAGTTTAGCCTTTGAGAGGTCATAATCAGAACGTTTTACCGCTTTAAACAATTGCAGTTGGACACAAAACTGACTGTTCCCGGGAATAATGCACTCCACCCGTGAATATGTAACGGGTCGTGATTTTTTTTACTGGGAAAGCTGCTTAATCTGGATTTCTACGAACTGTTTGAATTATTCCTGAATTTAAACGAAGGATATTATTAATTTCTTTGCTTTCTGAACGTGCTACACCATCAAACATTTCCACACAGAATTTCAGTAAAAATACAGTTTTGGAAAAGTCTTACAAAAAAAGTTGACTTTCAAATCGATTAAACAAACTATTCGAATCAAATCAAATTAAATCAAATTATCTCTAATTGAAGATTACGCTAATTACTGTACACCATCACCATACGAATAAAGTTAACTACAAAACCTTACCAATTTCCAAGAAGTTAATCTAAGCCCCATGTTCAAGCGTTCATTCCTAGCATCCCGATGCTGTAGTTAGCTGCAAGGTTGTTTGTTTACTTCCTAGCGAATGTAAAAACATAACAGTAAAGGGAATTCGCAAGCGGAACTGTAAAACGTCCATGGATGGGACGGTAGGATGCGCCTTAACTTTGCTGTTAGTAGGAAAGTACGTGCACTATCGGACGGGTGGGTACATTGCAGGACACGTCGGAAGGCACTTCGATTAGAATAGATGGAAGAGAGATGAGATATATAAATTAAGAAGTTTCATTGTATTTACTTTTTGTGGTGGCTAAATTAGTTGGATTACGATATTATTAAATATTTTTATAGCTTACACATTATTCATATAAAATATAATTAAAGAAAACAGTTTTGTGAAGAACCTTTTTTTAAATAATAATCCGTTTTTATTAATGAAATATAAACCATTCCTATACTTACCTCTTCGTAATTCCGTTGATAGAATTCAATATTAAATGCACTTCCTATAAAATAGGCTACCAGAGGTATAGCATTGATGTATATTTATTCTGTCCGACTTTATAACTATTGACTGCTTCTAATCTAACACACACAGATACTTGGCTTACTGATAAATGGAAGTATATTTGTTTACAATCCGATCAGTTTTTAATAAAAAACTGTGACATCTTTTATAGCTATTTAGATAACCAATTTGTTTATGTTTGAAACGGTTACTTTGATCTAAGATAAAAACACGGAATTTATACAAAACCCCGATTTAAACTAGGCAAAACAAAGCCAAACTTCGGACATCCGTTCTTCACACATCAACTTTGTGTGTAATTAAACATAAATTCAGTTTAATGAAACTCTGGAAATATATGAAGTTTTTTTTACAATGGATTTCCGTAAAGTAATGCCTGATTCAATATCATATTAATTATATTAAAAGTTGCAAATTTGTATTGCGGTAGTACAGACTGAGCTAATCCTATCAAATTCGCACCAATATGTCAATCAAGCGTGTAAACCGTGAGTAGCAGTGTGAAGGCGAGGTCACATAAATTCAATTTAGGCAGTTGAGAGAGCGCAGCAAATTGCCCACCGACTGCCGTCAGAGTTGGCCCTTTGATAGCCTTCAACTCGTCATTCCGTCACCCACCACCAACTCTATGAGGCTATAGATCCTCAAAGAGCCACGCTGAATTTAAAATTCCAGATAGATCCCCTCTCTCCCGGCACTAACCATTACGCCAGACTTGCACTAAAAGTTAAAAGTGTAGATTTAGCCGAAACGTAGACGGCATTAGCATAAAGCAACTGCACTGGAATAATAGAGAATTGGATTTTTACGCGAAACAGCTCGTCTCGTTTGCATGTTTTATGACTGAGAGGAAATTGGGCAAATACAACAAGTGCTGGGACTGAAATTGGGCTTGTAAGTGTCGGGGATAAAATGAATTGCATTCTGGCTCTTGTTCCGCGTAATAAAAATGTCACGTCCGCTAAGTCGTGGCTTTTCGTGCTTTAAATTAGGTAAGAATGTTGTGACTTGAATTAATTGTTACATTCACTCCATTCTCTGCTCGTGAATTTCATTTTAAGTGGGGAAATATCAAATTTAGTCCATTTATTATTTATTAATCAAAACAATAACTGATAAATAAAAAACAATTGAAGTAATTTTAAAATCACATCATTCCCATCATTTAGGATATATTGGAACGAATATTCTAAGAAAATACATGAATAAATTAATCTAGCAAAAATCAAACCAATTCAAGAAGCAGTAGTGTCTGCGGCCGCATATAGTATCTTCATAGTGTTGTTGGAGCCAGTGCCTTGCCTCCAGCCTAAAATAAATAAATATATTTATTTCCAAAAGGCACACACACAAAATGCAGGCTTAAAGATTTAAAACAAATAACACTGTGATGTATAAGACTAAACCTACAGTTCAATTAAGTCCGTACTCAACACACTTGTTGAGTTTAAGGTTAATTTTTTTAAAAAAAGTACATAATTGATATAAATAATAACAATACTAACAACAAAGTAGTGGATACAAGCAATATTATGTACTTAAATGAATAAACATAAACTATACTAAAAACATCTTACAGCTACAGAGTACGGATTCAGTCTTAAACAATTACATTAAACTACCTACTAGCATGCTTTTTGGTGCCCGCCTGGCTAGCTTAGCTTATCTTTCCTGAACCAATGGGCAATAGAAAATACACATTTCAGCTTGTTAACTTGTCTACCATTCAACACTGTCCTGATCATATTTGCTAGTTTGGTTACTGGTTAAAAAACTCTCAGCGATAAGGTGGCAAATCAGGACACAAATTTTTGGTTTACAGAGTATGTTAATCTTAAACAATACTAGATAATACTGGACCTGGTATTGTACAACAAAAGTAGCTTATAGTAATTTTATGATTTTATACTATCACCATACCAACCATTATGGTGACCCGTCGCTCTGTTGCGGCAGGAAAGCGATACAAAAAGAAGAATACAAACATACTTTACCTTTAACTTTCAGTGTATGATCTATCTTTGTAATTTCGTGTTATACAGCGTTTATGTATCTTACCGATTCTTACGGAACATATGTATTAGATACTGTGCTTAACTTCGACATGTTGTGACACAATCTACTAATTACCTATATTGTCTATTATAATTTTATTGTATGTACTATTGTGATTACAAATGTTAAACCTTAATAAATAAATAAATAGATGGTACAAAAATAATGAAAACAGTTTTATCACCTGAGATGACAGCAAGAGGGTCACCGATGCGCACGAATCCTCTCTCCATGGCCCATTTCGTGCAGAAGTTGATGCGTTTGTCTAGATCATTGTGCCAGTCTGGATCTGGTGGGTCTGAAAACAAGGTAACATAACACTGTAAGAGTACGTAACTACGTTATGCAGTTTGTGTCGGAAGATGTATGATCTGTGTGTGTTTATTTTTTCTCAGAATTGCTAAACCAATCTACATATATTATCTGTATCTGTACATTATAATAAAGCTGAAGAAGACAAAACTCTGAACATAGAAGACATTAGAAAAAAAAATTTGGGTTTACTTTACATCCATAACAGAACATGGTTTAGGAGTTTTTAGAATTTTCGTCGGTTTGTCTGTTTATCGGTTTGTCTGTTTATTTAAACGCTCATAAGTCAAAAACAGCTGAACAGATCATTACGGTTTTTGGCATGTATGTAGGTAATATGAGGTCTTAGAAGTGTCATAGGCTTCTTTTTATCTCAAAATAATGCGAGCGAAGCCGCGGGCATCCACTACTTCAGAATAAATTCAATGTATAGACCGATTTAGATCCTTTTTTGTACGCAGCTGCAAATAGGTACTATATACGGGCATCACTTGTTTTCTGTAATCAAAAATACCAATACAATTGTAAATTGTACCTTCATAAATGATGGGCATGACGCCTCTCCACAGATGCATACGCCGAGCTATCTGGGGGTATCTGGTCACTGCCATGATGGGGCACCTTGGCCTGTACCTGGACAAGACTTGCGCTGACTTGCCGGTGGTGGTCACTACCACTATAGCCGCCGCTAGAGTGCGCTGTACTGCTAGAACTGCCGCTATTGCTGCGCCTGTTGTTTGGTCACAGGGAACTGGGGTCTGAAAGATACGAGACGCTGTTAAGTCTTTT
This sequence comes from Macaria liturata, assembly GCA_964023185.1. Taxonomy (NCBI): domain Eukaryota; kingdom Metazoa; phylum Arthropoda; class Insecta; order Lepidoptera; family Geometridae; genus Macaria; species Macaria liturata. The sequence continues at coordinate 6,097,328 of OZ026816.1, forward strand.
GACCATTAAGTATGCATTGTGGCGTAAAAAAACTTTCATTGATTTTTAAAGCATGTTCACATTTAGAGGGAAAATTTGATTTGTTGTTTTTTTTGGGATTAGAATAATGTATTGTTTATTCTCATCACTCTACTATTAAAATGGCCAAAGTTTGTGATTGTAAAAGTGTTTGAGCAATTAATAGAGCATGCAATAATGTATGTAACCGATTTAGATAGATAGATAAGACCCAGTATCAACAATCAAGTTTCAATATATCCGGGTACTTAATATTGAAGTGCTTCTTTCAATATACATGTGGCCATTTCTATTTTAAGTTCAGGCATATCATTACATCCCAAAATCTTACCTTATCAACCATATCCCGAAAGATCTGCTTATTCCACACACAAGACTCCGCTTCTTTACAAGCACTTGCTAAATTAATCACAGTCTCTACTGGATACATGCCCACAGCAGTCTCTGCGGCCAAGACTATGGCGTCTGCACCGTCTAGGATGCTGTTCGATATGTCGAATAGCTCGGCTCGTAGGGGAATCCTTTTCTCTCGCATACTTGATAGAAGAGCTGCGTGCACGCATATTGGCATGTTTGCCTGAAATCATACCATAATATAATATGTTTGTTCCGTTTTCACAAACACTTCACTCCAAAAGCATAGATACATCATCCCGAGTTTTAGTATGGTTATAGTTTATGGTTACTCTTTATCCCGAAACAACGGAAGCGAATTTGCGAGCGTCCACCAGGTTAAAAAAAAGAAATTTTCGTGTGAGTGTGCCAAATCAAATAAAGAGAATCAATCAGAACTACTACTGTTTTAATATTCATCGTCACAAAGAAATGAAAGTTTATTTCATACGTCCAATCATAGATTTGGATCTGGTCGCCTAAAGTCTGTATGAGAATAAAGCTGGCTCTAAAACAAAGATTATTACTATAGCGTCTTTTAATATGGATATATATAAATAGGAGTACCTACTCACAGATACATATTTAGAACTAGTGGATGCGCGCGGCTTCGCTCGCATTAAGAAGTAAAACTTGAATCTCCTATTTCATCCAATTATAAGTGGCATTTCCGAAAAACCTTTCTTAGCGGATGCCTACGTCATAACATCTACCTGCATGTCAAATTTCAGCCCCATCCATGCAGTGGTCTAGGCTGTGCGTTGATAGATCACTATATCTGTCAGTCACTCCACTTGAGTTTTATATATTTACACTATATATAGTACAAGCCGTGTAAACAAAACTGTTATCTAAATTTGTGATAACCTCCTGTTACATCTTCGTGTCTATAATAATTACATATCATCATTAGTCACAGTTATAAATTTATATTCATTGTTTTCTGTTTGTCGTTAAATTGCGTTGTCACTGTGATAAGTTATATTTACTTTCCTTATGTATTCTTATCCGATTTATCACTTATCAAAAAAGGAGTTAATTTCTTAATTATTAATTAATTAATTTCACTTTACGGTATGTAGCATGTATGTGGTGCTTACCAGATAGGAACCGGTTATGATAGAACTTGTAAATGAGATATAGCCTGATAACTATCAGGCGGTCAGCGGAGTCTGGGTATAATAAGGTACCTTGATGTTACCCTCCGGGTGTGGAAACTCAAACGGGAAGGATGTAAGTATGTCCATTATTGAAATAACACAATATTGCAACACAATGACAATATGAAATGGTTATCTTAATAAATATTACCATTAAATGATTATCTTAACTTTAATTAAGAAAATGAACTGTCATGCCACTTTGTGTAATCGATTGTTTGTTGAATGACTAGTCAAATCTATATTTGTACACAATAAGATAATATCAAAAACAAGGGGTATTCAATATAAGTTGTTGTATATTATATACCTCTTCAGATATTAGCTATCCACCGAGTGCTAAAGTTGCCTATCCAATGTTCCTTGAAGTTTTTTTAATTTCCGTTGCCATTATATTGGTATATGTCTACGCCAATGGCCAATACAATGAATCATATTGGAGAAAACGAGGAGTGAAATTTCACCCAAGAAATAAAATTTTTGGTGCTGCCTGGGACTATGTGCTGGGCAAACGTGCATTCTTCGAAATTTATGGAGATCTGTATCAAGAATACAAAAATGAACCCGCAGTGGGCTTTGGCTCACTTTTCACGCCCCATCTGTTCATTCCAAACGCCGACAACTGCTCTCACATACTTCAGTATGATGCCAGCTCTTTCAATCATAGAGGAATAGAGAGTTTTGAAGGCGATCAACTATCTGAGAACATCACTTTTCTGAACGGTCCGAAATGGAAAGTCATGCGTCGGACTATGACTCCCTTGTTTACTAGTACAAAGTTGAAGCAGATGTATTACATAATGGACAAGAGTGCCCAGGACTTCGTTGCATTCATGAAGGAAGACCCCAAGAGACATAACGGAGGCGCATTTGAAACTATGAGCTACTTTTGTAGTGCAGCCATTACCGCCTCCGTGTTTGGGATACAAAATGAATCGATTTTCAATTCTCCATTTGTGAAAATAGCTCAAGCGGCCACTGCACCAACTACAGCGATGAATATCAAGTTTGCCTTGGCTAGCCTAAGCACCAGACTAACTAAGCTATTGCGTTTAAAAGTATTTACCGAACATGAGAAATTTTTCGTTGGAGCAATGGAAAAAGTTCTGAGTGAAAGAAAGAAGGAAAATGTACAAAGACATGACTTTGCGGACCTCGCGTTAAACATTCAGAAGAATGGAACGTTAAAAGATGCGGCAACTGGCTGTGAGATGGAACCAACTGTTGGCCTGCTTTCCGCACAAGCTTTCTTCTTTTTTATCGCAGGAGTGGAACCCAGTGCTACTTCCATGTTCACTACTCTCATAGAATTAGGTGTGAATCCAGAAATCTTACAAAAAGTTCATGAAGAAATCGATGAGGCTTTTGAAAAGCACAACAACAATATTAGTTACGATGCGATTGCGGAGATGAATTACTTGGAGAAAGTGCTAAGTGAAGGTCTTAGAAAGTTTCCTCCAGTGGGAACTTTGAACCGACAGTGCACTCAAGATACGGTTCTACCAGTTGGGAATATCAAGGTTACAAAAGGAACTAAGATTGTGGTGTCCATTTATGATATACAGCGTGACCCCAGACACTACCCTGATCCCGAAAAGTTTGATCCGGAGAGGTTTTCAAAGGACGGCCAGCAGCCGATTAATGATGCTTTCTACATGCCTTTTGGACGAGGACAAAGAATTTGTATTGGATCAAGATTTGCACGGATCCAAATAAAAGCTGGATTAGTTCACCTTCTGCGGCATTTCACTGTTGAGACTATCAATTATGACAGGCTAACTTTTAAGAAGGAACTTTTTGCTGTGAGGCCGATTAACGTGGATGTTCGTTTCATTCCCAGAAAAAATATTGTGTAAAATTATAAAAATATTTTTTGGCTTCAAATAATCACTTTTGGACTACGGCTAATTATGGGTAGGTTAATTATATGTTATTCATATTAAATATGAGATGTTGAGTAGCTTCTTTTTTATATTAGATTGTAGTAATTGTATTTGCATGTTATATAGGTACAACAAAGTACAACGTAGTTGGGGTTTTATAAAATAAATATAAGTGGGCATCGGCAAAATGTGTTTTTTGAGTATATTACATACATTTTAATTTGTCTCTTACCTTATTTGCTCGGGCTATCATATTTTTTTGCGCTAGAATAAGTTTTTTAGGCGTTATGTCTGATCCTAGTTCTTGTCTGGTTATCATAATAGCATTGGCAACCTGCAACGAAATATATATACACAGACTAAATAGCTACAGTTAACGTGTGATGTTAATATGGTTAGATTGAATAATATATTATGCAATAATGTACCGCTCATATGAATGATCTCTAGGTTTAATTACCTCACGCTGAAATAGATGAGACTATTTTTTTAGATAGGATAGGAGGCTAGTTGTCTAAATGCCCTTGTACGGAACACGCTTCTGTATTTTAGAAATGAAGATAGTTTTCTCCGCGTACCAAAAACACTAGCTCACTAGCACTACCTTGACATCCTAGCTTAAAAACTAGCGTAGGACATTAATTACATACCTACATTCTGAAATAATGTATTAAAGAATATTTGATATTCTGAATGAGCAGTCAGCCGAAAATAGTCTGTCTTTTGTCTATAGATAAAGCAGCGTAACTGTATTCTAAATTATTACTTACTTTAGTCACAATTGGGCAAAATGTGGCCATGTGACAGTATCACGCCATTAATACAAAACTGAAACTGTGTTTTTTGGTTCTGGAGTTCTGTTAATCTAGCTGCCCTAAGTACCTACCTGTGACATGCCGTACTATCAGAAACAGCCAGGAAATATAATTTAATGTTTTTTTATTTAATATGATCCTATAGCAAATAATACACTAGTAAATAATGTATAAACTTACTTCAATAATGCTATCAAAATTATTGAATCCTTCAACGGTTTGTATGTTAGCTATGATTCCAATTTTTCTTCCTTTTTCTCCTAAAAAATCTCTTAGCTCCAATATGGCTTCTTTATTATTTGCGAAAGGGGCGACTACGAAGTCTAGCTGAAAAAAAAAACTACATATTTAAATTTCTACATATGTCTAAATACTCATAATTAAAAGTATGGGGTCCATTTTACTATCTAATATCTGAATGTTCGTTAGCAATTGCGTTATTTTTAGCACATTGTTGGTGACTGTTGTTGCCTCCTGGTAATATTTATTATTATTCTTGTAATAATTATTATAAATAGTAGTAGGTTAGCACAATTGAGTTTTGCTTCATCGATCAAAACTACTTTTAAATTATTTTTTTACCTGCCTTTGCTTGCTGTAGTTCTCTATAGAGTTTTAACGCAGCATTTGTCCTGCGATAATATTATATTTTATTCAATTCCTTACTAACAATACTTCTAGGCTCGAAAATCAATAGAATGTTCATTAAGCAGTAGGTTGCTAAAGCACACAATCTATCATGTATTGTGGCGTCTGCTACAAAATGTATCGCAAGACGCTTCAGTAATGAAGATGGATGATTAACCTTGAGGAGAATCTTTGCTCTTTCTGGCCAAATCTGTTGTTACTACCCCGGCCATGCGAATAAATGCCATAAAATAGAGTGGCTAAATTTTTGTGATTGATTAGAGAGCCAAGTGCTTTAAGTTGCAGACGTGTTAGTTGGTAATTTGTTTCGTTTTTTAATTTATTTTATATTTATTTATCTATTAAGTATTTCAAAATTCAAGGCATTTTCAAGGCATCATATTTCACTTTAAACTTCCGAAAAAAGAGCGATGTCGTAAATTTATCTTTGTGTCTGTTTGTAGCATTGTTACAAAATTGATCGATTCAGATTTAATTTTTTTTGTTTGATAAGTGAAAATGGTCGTGAGTATTTAAAATTCGGTGTTATGAAAACGATACTTAGTATTTAGTCATTTTATAAATCCAAATCCCAGTTATTCATAACATTCGTGCAGAGGTAAAAATATATTATACGACGTGATTTTATGTGAGCAAAATGTAAAAAAAGGGTTACTATACTAACGAAAATTAAATCTCTTAGATGGCATCCTGCCTTATGCTAATCACCATTGTTGCCAGTTGCGCACACGCCTATCTCAAACGATTTTATCAGGATTTACAGACCCTTGTACTAAAATTATAACCCTCGTGATCATTTTTCAAAAACCTCACTAATAAACCAAATATTACCTGATGATGCACTATCATATCAATGAACTTTAAATCCTTCTCAGCATAATTGGGCATATGGAACACTACATTTGGAACGAACACATCTTTGTTCGACCCCAGCCAACCCCCTCGTTCAATCTTGCAAGTCAAAGTGGTCGCTGATATCATTTCAACTCTGAGCATAATGCTTTCATTATCGAGCAAAACTATGTCGTTTTTGTGCATTTGATCGGCGAAATACATGAAGTCGACGTAAACTGTGTACATTGAACATCTGTCTTTGTAAGTTTCGTCTGTGGTCAGTCTTACAATGTCTCCCGTTTTCAACTCCACTGGCTCATCGAGAGTCTGGAAGGAAAGAAAAAAAAAGCGTTTAAGATAATTTTTACCCGCCTTCAAAAAAAGGAGGTTATCAGGTCTTCTGAAAGTTTTTTTAAATAAGGCCAAATCTAGAAAATATATATAAAGTCAATACGTCTGTCTGTTATCATACTGTTACATAGCTCTTGATAGCTGCTAATTGCTACTTGTAGATTAATGAATATTGCTATTTATTGTGTAACATTCTAAAATCTAATGAAACAAGATGTAAGCGATTCCCATACAAATTTATTTAAAGATAAGGATACGAAATCTTTTATAGTGCGTGCTATTACAACTACATAACTAAAAATGGTTTATGCTAATAAATATTTCAGGTCAAACGCAGGACAGACAGGGTTCTTGGAATGTTTTCATTGAATTTTTATTAAAATAAATAAATCCTTCACCCACATCGGAAATCCTCCCAGTCCTTATCTTGCGGCCAGGCAGAGTGGCCGCTATGGTGAGAGGGTAGTTCTTGCCCATCACCACACTGAAGTTCTTGGCAGCCTGTCGCAGCATCTTGATGCAGTCCACGTGCTCCTCTTTGGATCCAAACGTGAGGTTCAGGAGCGCTATGTTCATGCCAGCACCCATCATCTGCTGCATTATGTCAATGTCCATTGTGGATTTTCCTGCAAAATATTGAAACCTTAAAAAATAGCCTTATGATAAAGCACATTTAATGGGTTGTACTTAATGCAAGCTAAAAAAATATGAAGAAAACTAAATAATTTGCTTCTTTGTTAAAAAAAAAAATACATATATGTATATAACATACATAAAGAAAATGTATATTGTCCAATAGGTATGTATATATGAAAATCGATAGTTTTTTAGACAGAGTTAGCCATACGTTTTTTTAATGATTTGTTTTATTTATTTATACCATTTCAATCAGTGCACCTTACGCTACTCATATGCGTTTACACAAGACAGTGATTCGTATATATTATGAAGGCCACCTACCCATAGTAGCAATAATCCCTGTGAGCCGCTGGCAAGCTGAAGCAGCCTTGTAATTCAAGTTGAGGACGTGGTCTAGGGGGGTATCAGCATGGGATGCTGAAATCTGCTGGCCTGGGAGCTCCATTGCATCAAACTGAAACATAAAAGAGCTAAATCATGATATACATACCTAAATTATAATCTAGACGCAAGACTTGAAGACTTTTTACAGAACGTATATTTTTGACCTAGTGTATAATAAAATTCTCCTCGTTCTACGTTCATTATTTTGTATAGCTAGTATTGCTGTAAAAATACACTATTTATATCAAATTATGATTGCCTCGCCCAGTTGGTTATCGTGCTCGGTTGGCCAAACCATTGTTATTAAATAAAACCTAGAAAACTACGAAAATATCCCCTAAAATAACAAGCACAATAAAGAAAATAAACTTTTTACTCAACACAGACTTGAAATTGAAATCAAACTTTGTTATGACTTGGAAGAAGTTGATTGATGATCATATATCTTACGTCACAGCTAAAAAAGTTTAATTTAGAAAATGGCAATTGAATGAATCCAAAGAAGAAATTATTAAGAGATAGGTCGTACCTATCGTCATATCTATTACGTAATAAAAAATACTGTTTGTGAGACCGTGAGATAAAATTAAAGAAGAAATATGTATTATTTGTAGTAATCATGTAAAGCACTATTATTATTTAGAATATTATCTAGTACCCAATCTTTAACACAAGCGTTTGCTTAGTGTGGGGCTAGATGGCGCTGTGTGCAATGTCCCGGATTATATATTAATAATGATACAAACCCTAATAATAACACTGTTATATGTGTATATCTAAAATTATCAATTAATTAACGTTTTTAAAAACTTTTTTATTATATTGGTAGGGCGATGAAAGGTTTAAACTTTCATGTATTTCTTTCATGTTGGTGTGCAATAAAGACATATTATTATTATCAGAAAAGTATTTTTTCTCGGAATTTGAAGAATTCCGGTAAGCTAACGAAACATCACGGGCCACGGCCAACTGAGTTTCGTGTTTTTTTTTGTTTAGTTTTTCTTTGTTTTTTTATTATTACTATTATTATAACTTCAGCTTATTTCTGAAAACTAGCTACAGTAAACCAAATAAAATATATTTTACCATAAAGCATAAAAATACTATAACCGTATTCATAGCCTGAATCCCGGCCCCAATATCAAACGTTAAGAATTTTTCTAATCGCAAATTAAAACAGCAAGATCCCTTAAATAATCGTAATTTTATTTATAAGCCCGTAAACAGGCTCAGATTTGTTATTGTTGGAACAAAGTCAGGTGAATCAAGGATAGCGATCGTGGTTAAGCTGAATTATAAACAACGCGCAGCTGACTGTAACGACGCCGACGAAAATAAATAAAGCTCAACAAAATAAACAAAGGCAAGTTTTATTTGTGGGAAAACCATTAGGGGATCAAAACGAGCCTGGCGAAAAAGATAAATAAGAAAAAATAGACAGTTTTTTTTTCGGACTCTTGTAAGGATCGTAATGGGTGCGCTTAGATGGGATTGGTGGTGGCTTAAACTTGTTACGTCATGTTGCCCAATCTGGGAAATAAATCTTTTCAGGGAACCCAAAATAATTTAGTAGCCAAAAAAGCGCTCCTCCAATTTTATTGGTGAAGAATGTCTTTACGTTTTATTTAATATCGTTCAGAACACGTCTAACTGGCGATAGCATGATAATTGTTTAACTTTTATTGGAAAATGAACGAAAATAATCACGACCGGCAGGATTCGAATCTGCGTATGCGTTGTTGGACATATTCTATTAGCACAAGTGGCGCTATAGCCGCTTAGACTGAAGTGTTTGATTTTCGCGCCTGGTAGTTAGTAGACCGTAGCCTAGTTGGTTGGTGTTCTGGACGGTGATCAAAAATATGCAGGTTCAAATCCTGCCGGTCGTGATTATTTTCGCTCACTTTCCAATAAAAGTTTATGTTAAATATCCATAGTGCTGGTTCAGCACTCGACAAAGTAGCTCAAAATGGTAATTGTTGTAAAATGTCTATGATGTTTCGTAGAACACTTTCAGAAATTCCTGCATATATTCAACTCTCTTACGATTATCTACGTACTAGAATTTTAAGAGTGTGGTAAACTTGAATTTATTTGATTACCATATACATGGATCGCAATTTTTCTCAGCTACATTTAGGTACATTCCTTGCTTCTCGCAAATATTATCGTCTACATGCATATTGTTACTACAACCTACACGAAAACATGTCAAGATCGATATGATATTCAATTAGTCACCATTTTTACTTATAATACACAATACATTATCTGGTTTTGTTAGTAAGCCATGAAGAAATAAAATCCATATAGGAATCCTAAAACTGTCACCGTTTTCATGATCCGGTACAAACCAACAAACGTTCCCGGCGCCGCAAGCGAAGCCCAATCCACCAGAGTTGTTAGTGTTGCTAGTTCCGCGGTTATAAAACCGCTCCTCTCTGCCTTCAATTTGCCGCACTCCGCAACCCGCTCCCTTGAGGTCCACAATCTATAAAACTCGCGTCCGTCTGATGCGTAAAACCCTTTGTGCTCTCAAACTTGACGTCCCATAGGCCCCAGCAGTGTTGCCAGCTATTTTAGCAGCGCACACTTTTGTCAGAAACTTTGACGCTCGCTTATAATTATTCAAAAATTTCTTCTTAGTTTAGTTCCCGCGAAGTTCGAATTTAGAACAATGTTAAATAACTAAGTTTACAAAAAAAACGAGTACCTATCCATAGAATAAAGAACCAGTATAACATAACATCCAGTAGACAGGCAGATCATACACAACCTTTAAAAGCCTTTTTTTCTAAACAAGCTACATAATAATCCTGTGTGTGATTTTCATTTGCATTTTTTAAATTTAGTCAGTATTTAACTTATGTATTTTTAACCTTTTTATTTTTTGTCAGCCTAATGTTAAGTAAGTACCTACTCAATAAAAGGAATTTTGCTTAGCGTTACTAAATCTCTCACCAATTTTATAGCAACACTGGTCGAACAGACTTTTATATTACTGTCGTAATAAAACGGAATTCTCAACTGAAATATAGACGAATATATTCCAAAATAGTTTGATTCAACAATATAAGGTTAGCCAAAAGCAAATTCTTTCGGGACCTAGATCGTAGGAACTTTACTCGTCATTTCTTGACTAGCTCTGGGAATACAGCTTCCTTTATTAGTTACTTGAATTTATAAAGTATATTACAACATAACAAGGCGTTATGTATGAAAAAATAGAACACAAATACTACATATTTCAGGTTGTTTTTGTGTATTAGTAATAATTTATTTTGTATTCCCTAAAATACATGAATGTTATGGTGCTTTTCTGGTTGTAAAAAAATATTAGTAATTAATATTGTTGGCTTCAAAAAATCGACTACCAGAGGGTGCCAGGTTGATAGTTTTTCCTGGTATTTAATTTTCCTGGTGACAAAAATCTCTGGTAGCTTTTCCGTTACTATTTATGTATTAGCAACAACAAAACACAACCATTTTTAAATTTCAATTAGTTGATAATTTTAACATGTAATTAAATAAATATTAGGCATAAATAAAAAAGTACAGTATTTTAATCTATTTTCTACTGGCTACATTCGAAGTACGAGCAACACTTGTCCTTCCTAGTTTTTCAGTATCATCAGGACACCTGAAAAGAAAAAGGATTTTTTATATTGTGAGCTATAAATAACGTAAAACAAATACTTAAAAAGAAAAATGTAAATACTTACTCGACCATAGCTTTCTGTGCTACCTCCACGGTCCAGATACTGTAACAACCCACTACCTATCTACCTATATATCTCTATTTTTTTTTGAAACTATATCTAACTTATAACTATAAATTGTAATTATGACTAATTAATAACTAACATACCGCTGATATACGTCTGATCATTGTATCTACTTTAACGAACCCTATTAGATAAGTATATGTGATGTCTTTAGTACAGCTGACCTAATTTTGTCGTCTTCTTGTTAATTAATCTTACAACTTACTTCTTCCCAATTGATATTATACTAATGTTTTACCGTGTACTCTTTCATTACCTCAAACCCATTGCTTAATTCCTATTTCTAACAATCTAGTGTTTAGAACTCTTATATAATAAATCACGTTAGTACAAACATAGAATCATACTGATAGATGTTTAATTATAATCTCTCTCACTAAACCCTGTTTATCAATGAGGTCAACAAAACTATATAGAGATTTACTTCATCCGTTCATAGATTAATAATGTTAATTGCTATCTTTATAAATGTTTATTATTTAGGCTCGCTTTTGCGTACCAATCAGTCAAGAATTTAACTGAAAAGCACAGAAAATGCTCCATTCCAACGCATTTTCCCATGGTAAACATATAATTTCCACGAGATCTAAACCCCTGACAAAAGCGGCCTTTCCTATCAATGATAACTCAATCTTTTTCTAGCTGAATGTATTTACTTTTATTTTTATTCATTTGTTTGATTATGACCTACCTAACAAAACCTCGCTCGAACTTTTGACATGATTCCCTACGAAATGTGATCGTCTAGTTAGTTAGAACGCCTAGGTCATACGTAGCAACCCTAATTCTTTAAGGATGAACAGAAAATAACCATAACCTAGTATAACCCAAATGGAGTCTACTTCTCAAAGAAAACTATCGTAAATATAAAGGTCAGATTAATCCTAACAAAGTTATGACGAAGAAAAGTTAAATACATTTAGACATTCTAGGTAATAATTCCTGATCTTGGCTGAGTGTGTAGTTACTCATAAGTAGTAGAAAAACAACAATAATGTTACGTCACCTCTATTATTCACTTTCCAACAGCTGGGTTCCTGGTTGGTGATAATTTTGCCAACGTACGAAACCCTAGAAAACACTTCTGAATTCTACCGTATAACAAAGTGACCGAGATTAGATAACTTATCTGTAAATAATTAGTTATTAATCTAATCAGCCAAAAATAGGAACTATATTATAAAGGTCTTCAGTGTTATATCACGAAGTAAGGTAATATTCTCATAAATAAACAATTAAGTTATATTCCCTATTTATTTTGTAAAGGTAATTGTTTTCAAAATGATATTTATAAACCATATACAACTGTAGTAATTTTATCATATTTTTAAATTTATTATTTTGTCAATAAATATACTCCCAACACAACTTCTGCCTTTAAGCAAGTGTAGCTTAGTTTACTTTAATTTAAATCGCTTCAACATTTCCATCAGGCGCTATCTTGCGAAATAGAATAACTTACTTTTGTATTTAAAAGAGTCATAGTTTATATTTCTAGAATTGATATTCATTCAATAAATAGTCTCTCAACTTTATTACTGTCATTTAAGCATGCGTAGCTTTGGTTAGATTTTAATTGATAATTTGCTATGATGTTTTCAATAGGCAATAAAAGAACTTCGTTTAAATAACACATGTTCCAGATAGCAGCTCCCGCTGTTTATTTCAATTAATTATCCGACTTGTATTCATTATGACGAGTATTTATTTAATGTGAACTTGTAACCGTTCATAATCATAATTTCCAATTTTAGATGAATGTTCCCTAACTACCGCAACTTCTACGTTTTATTTGATATTACAAACTTTCTTCCAAAACTCAATTATTCGGTTCACCCTTAAATAACGCCCTATAATTTAAACGCAGTTGGTTTTATTAATTCCGCTAATAGCTCCGCGCTATTTTACGTCCCCGTCCTACTTCGTGAATCATACACAAACTTTCGTCTTATACCAAATTTCAAATAATTATCTACCTCCCTATAACCTATCATCCTAATCTAATGCAAATCTCTTCTCTAAATTTATTCCTTACTTCTTACTTACCTGTATCTCCCTACGCTAATCCCTCAACTAAACCTACTTATCAGAATGAACCCTAGCTTCTCCTATCCCTATCCCTGCCTACTCAAAATAATATATCAGGATACTAGCCGCCGAATAACCTAGGACGACCAGTGGAACTAGGGGGGAGGAATTTAGGATGCGGAATGATTTTCCCAGATTCCCCTAATCCAGACTCAGATTAGAGAGGGTTTCTACTAACCCATGGCCAAAGGTAGTCGCGGCCGAATCGGGAGGAAATGAAGGTAGACATACAACATTTATCCAGCGGACAGCCAGAATAATGCCGGGTATAATAACAATCAAGGGCTTTAAACCACGAGAGTTTAAAGGTATCTAATCTACTTTAGCAAAGCAGTAATTAGTCACTCAAATACTAATTACAACATGCAATTACTAGCTCAAGCGGGATCCCAGATTTAAATTTTACGGGTAAATTAACGCGTTCACTGGGTAATTTGGATCTATTATTAAACCTTATATCACATTGCCTTCGACTTTGGACGACTACTTGGTGAGCCTGACAGAATCAGGATATGCTTCAATCTTCCCAAATCCGAACGTCAAATGTGATATTTATACCATGACTGACAATTAACTCTGGCGACCACATCGTAACACTGATTGGATCAGCCCCTTCGGAACACCCAAGCCAAATGTCCGTCAAGATACCAGGTATATGCACTTAAATTGGCATACTTTCAAACTAAATTTGTGACTTAATGATTTTATCAGGAAAGGAAAAGCTACCAATATTTAAATTTAATAATTTTAAAATAAATACCCTATTTTCCATTACCTTCGACTTTGGGCGACTACTTGGTGAGCCTGACAGAAGCAGGATATGCTTCAATCTTCCCAAATCCGAACGTTAAATGGAAAACTTATACCTTGACTGACAATTAACTCTGGCGACCACATCGTAACACTGATTGGATCAGCCCCTTCGGAACACCCAAGCCAAATGTCCGTCAAGATACCAGGTAAATGCACTTAAATTGGCATACTTTCAAAACTAAATTTGTAGCTTAAAGGTCAAAGGAACACTCCAAAAGTTAATCAAGGAAAGGTAGCTCAAATGTTATGGATGAAAGATGAGATTTTGCTTACTCAGGGATTGGACACTTCCGTCCTCCTCGGCGACCCAGCGATGAAAGAGGGCGAACTCGCGCCCCTTCCCCCTTTTATGCCAAAGTATAACAAAGGCTTCGCTATCTCTTTCTTTCGCTTCCTATCCCGTTTCCCCTAATCCTCTCCGGTGTGGTCCCATGTGACTATTCCCCAAAATTCGGTACATCTACCTAAATAAATCATCATTGATTTCCAAATAAGTAACTAATACAATAATTTATTATGAACTCCTATTATAAAATCCTAATGGTTTTTTTTTAGCCTTTTGATATTTATTTTAACAATCTCTTTTTTTTATTATTATAAATTAATTCAAAACAAATACTTCAATAACTTTATGTGTAATTGGATTTAAAATATTATTATGTAATTACTTTAATGTAAACATACAAACTATGTGATATCATTTTTGATTTAATAACCTCTGTTTATAAATAACTTACTATGAACTATAACACAAATTCCTGTGAATAGTTTTACTAATAAAAATTATGTTCTAACATTTCCAATTTGTACAAAGTAATTCGACCAAACCCGGTTAGTACTCGTAATGTACCGTACCCTCTATCCACAACTGGCAACCCTTTAAATATCATGCGACTTTTAATGACTATTCTTGGAAATTTGGCCTACGTGACTTTCAACACGCTAACATATTTCTCGGAACCCGAAGCCTTCGCGCACACAAAAAAACCTTCATTATTGCGCTTCCGTTCAAATCCGTCCTTAATCATGCAATGCATTTGTAACCGAAGTAATTACCCAATATCTAATATAACAACCAACTTAATATTACTGAATATTATTTACAAGACTCTTGAAACAAATATCCTACGAAATCTCATGTCATAATAGATCAATTTTGACTAACAATTACTACTCAAACCGATGCGTCGTCCAAGATTACAACTGTCTTCCATATTACCAACCGTCGAGTAAATGGATAAATACGGCTATTTCCGTTCAAAAGATTATCTTATTATGTGAAAAACAGTTCTAATTGTCTATAATTCTTCTAATGATACTCATACAAGACTTCTTTAACATAGAAGATAATTAATGCCGATATATTTAATACCAAACTTATGTTTAACAATTAGTTCTACCTTTTTTGTACATCAATTGACCTCAACCTTCTTTCAATGTTGAGATGAAACCTCTCTCGTCGAATGTAGGTATAAAACCTTCTTTGTTAATTTTAACATAAACTCCTTCGTTGAATTTTTGCATAAAACCTTCTTTGTAGAATGCGAATATTGGGAAAATAGATTAGTATTTAGTTTTTACATGTGTATTTTTGAGATATATCCATATTTGTTATGTTTATATATTTTTATTTAATCGATTGCAGAAAATGAGAGGTATGCTCATTTTTGGTTCGTTACACTCGCCCCCGAAAAGAGGATTTAATAGCGGCTAAACCTAAATAGTTGACAGACGAAATAAAAGACTCTTTTCTTGTTTAATAAAATATATTTTATTATAAGTTTTACCTGTTTACTGGTTACCTTTGAAAAACATTACCATTACCTTCTATAAAACAATATCATTACCTCACTTGGAATCGTCTCAAATTTTAAAAGAACCAATTTAAACTTCGTTAATCTTTTCATTTCCAAATCTAAACTTTACAGAATGTAGTGTGGCCCTAAGTGTGTGGTGTGTTATTTAAACCTAATGAATAAATAAAAATAAGCTCCCGTTTCGTATCTATAGAATAGCCTGAGAATCATTGACGCAAAATTGTCCTTTCCCCTCGAAATAACCAAAGTACCCAAAGGAATGAGTTGTGAATCCACCAACCGCTAGTCAGTATAGTTCTGACGATCCATCAACCCAAACCTGATTTATCCGCTTGACCTGGGATCGACCGAACCACCCTCAAATACTTTAGTTAAGTGTCTCTGGTTCAAAACAATAGATTGCCAGAAATAAACAGGCCTCTTACAGTACAAATCGTAAGCATATCCCAATTAATCACAAGGAGTTATGTGTAGTGTTCGATGATGCCTATTCTAGCATATTATGGTAGCTTCTTGTGTAGTTAAGTCTACAAAAAAAAGTAGTAAACCTACTGTAAAACACTAACCTAACTTCACTCTCCTTTTTTGTAGACCATTGTAAGTGTGCGAGTTCAATTTTGGAAATGAATTGACCTATTCAGAAATCAGAAATTCTGGTTTTGTCAAAACGCCACTGCACTCACACTGATACATCATTCAGAACCTACTTTCGTGGTCATTCATTCCACGCTTTGACAAACCCGAGAACCATCAATTTCCGAACTAGAAGATTTGGTTCAAAATTACGTTTAAATTTTGACAAAACCAAGCTACTATTTACCTTGCTTTACCTTTACCAAAAGATTTATCTTACCTTTTTTATTTTTACTATTGCGGCGCCTGATAAAATCAAGGCTAATAAAAATCCTTTTCTTTGTTCTATCTCAGCTCCTGATAAAATAAACTAACACGTATTATGTAATACAGTTGATCAATAAATGGAATTCTTTTCATTTCTAAACCCCTGATGAAATTTAACTAACAATCTCTTTCTCATCTCCCTTCTCTCAATAGGCAAGTATCTATAAACTCTTAACTATTTGCGTACTTATACATCAAACATTTAGCGTAGGTATTCTCAAGGTTCATTATAAATAAAATGGGTTCATTAATCGATTAGGCCTTTCTACAGTCGAAATAGTGTGCAATCATCATTTTACCAATTTTAGACAATAGTTGCTTTATATAAACTTCAAATATAAACAAGACCCGTTTACAGTCGCTACAATAATATGTCCTAATTCTGAAATAATGTGAATAAGCTACCAATTCTAGTTTTAATTTTTACCATGTGTATGGCAATCTTAATTATGTAACATTATCTGTGAAGCGCGATGGCGCGGTAAATTTAAATTTAAAATTCTCGTTCCGCACTCTGTGGCTAACTTTATGCAATTGTAACAAACTCAAACACATTGTAGTTTTAATCTTGATAATTACTATCAATAAATCTTCTTCTCTAATATATATACTTAATAATATAGCACAAATAGTATATTTAAAAATGTAAAGTTGATTCTACCTAGAAGTAAGATAAAAACGAGTCTGTTTTGAAATTAAGTATTACTTGGTTATGTATAACTGTGATTTATTATGACATTATAGACAATAAAGGAATTCTATTCTATTCTATTCTGGATTCGGATCTATTCATTGCTCAAATAAAAATGTACTTTACACATATTTTCTAATATTATATTATAGGCTAATATTGTATATTTTAAAATGTTGTTTGTGTCAATAAATTATTTATTTATTTATTTATTATATTTAGTATCTATTCTATTCTATTCTTAAAACACAAAGGTACATGGAATTATTCTAAATACAAAACATCACTGTTTTTTTTATGAACCATATCTATTGGAAACTGTTTTATATACCTACAAATGTCTATTGCAGCGCCCCCTGGGATCCGTAACACATGACCATATATGAATTCAAACCCAAACCACGTCACCGAAAAAGGCAACAAATAAATTTGAACTGATAATCAAATTTATCAGAAAACCACGAACGCTAATTTCTACCAAAATTTATCTTACCCTAAACCAAGGCTATATTAAGTACATCTACAAGTTTTTTTTTTTTTTTTTTTTTTTTTTTTTTTAATATAAATCTATTTTATTATTATTATTATTTATTATTATTATTATTTATTATTATTTATTATTATTTATTATTATTTTTTATTATTTATTATTATTTATTATTATTTATTATTATTTATTATTATTTATTATTATTTTTTATTATTTATTATTATTTTTTATTATTTATTATTATTTATTATTATTTATTATTATTTATTATTATTTATTATTATTTATTATTATTTATTATTATTTATTATTAATATTTATTATTATTTATTATTATTTATTATTATTTTTTATTATTTATTATTATTTTTTATTATTTATTATTAATATTTATTATTAGTAACCCACTTTTATGTCTAGAATACAGATTTTTTTTCTATTGCAACATACCTAATTAGTGTTAATAACTTTCCTAACCAACCTATATTATTCTGCAACTGTTTCAACTAAAATAAGCATCTTTGTTTAAATTACATCATAGTCCTTATTAAACTTGATTTTATTTATTACTAATTCTAACCCATTCCCTCATAAGGTTACTCCGCTTTACTTACTCCAAAACAATATAACGGAAGAGCTGCAGACTAATTGTGAATAATTATACTTACTATCTGCTAGCCCGTATGACTGAAAAATTGAGTTACAACCACCAACCAATCCTTTTATTATAATTTGTTAAACTTCAAGGAATATGTAACTGTTATATTATTATCCTTTTATTTGTCATTATTACTATTTGTACTATTTTGGTGTCTATCCTAT
Source organism: Macaria liturata (assembly GCA_964023185.1). Taxonomy (NCBI): domain Eukaryota; kingdom Metazoa; phylum Arthropoda; class Insecta; order Lepidoptera; family Geometridae; genus Macaria; species Macaria liturata. Next base: position 6,115,859 of record OZ026816.1, read on the forward strand.
AGTTACCGTATAATAAATTTAATATTATTTTTATTTTCCCTCATGAATATAATAATAAATACTCTTACAACACACCGTTTCGATCTAAACTTCACAAATTACATTTGAGAATAGGCCTGCTTAAAATAGATATTTTCATTTATAAAATATCCGAATTGTTTTATCTACATAAAATTCCAAAGCACAAAAATAGTTTGATTAAAAATATTTGTCAATCTAGAATTCACAATACAAAACATTTCGATACTTACAACAGGTACAAACTACCTCACTACTATTTTCTTTTGCCCGCTCTCGATGAATAGGCCGCGTCATACCTACGCTGCGCTCGGGCCGAGCGCGGCGGTCGTGCGCGCCGTACTCGTCCGTATTACCGCGGGTATCGGGTGGAAACGGCGTGCGCGACCGAACGTGTCTCGGTTTGAATGTGGCCGGGTGCGTGCCACTTTATGCTACCTACGTTCTTGTTGTTTACCGGACAATCGGAGCGTTAAAATTGTCATCTACCCCCGAATTGGTTTGCCACTGTTTTTGTTACGATAACCGTGTTGTCAAATGTAATGCAATCTAAAATAGGCTTACATACACCTAAATTATCAAGTTACTCTCATATATCAATAGTGTCTAATAGTATAAATACGAAAAATTTAATTTACATTTATATAAATTCTTTTATGAGCATACCTACTTAAATAATACACCATATGATTGCAATGTACTACTAGGATTTTATAATATACACTTGTAATTATACATTAGAATAAGAATTTATGCAAATAAAGATAATTTGAAAACTAAAACTTCTCATTTTTTTTTTTTTATTAATCTTTTATTATTATTAATATTATTATTAACATTATCACTATCATTTCCATTCGAGGATAAAACTACACAATATTTATTTCCGTAAACCTAAACGCGCGTTAATCCAAAACGTTCTTATCAAAAAGGTTTAATTAGATTATGTGTGCAACCTCTTGATTAGCCTAACATATCCGAAAAAGTTTACCTACGTAAAGTAAAACCTCTTTGGTAGCATTTTTTCCTGCTTCTAATTCTTCAAATTAAATCTCTTCCTATAAGGTTTTAGTATGCGCTGTACAGTAACAAACACAAAACTTTTATCAACATGTGTACAAACGTTTATTCTCATATACAGTAATGCACTCTTGGTCTAGATCATACCTAACAAAAATTAGCTATCTATCCAATACTAACAATTGATACTAGAAACAACAAAAAAAAAACCCAAGAATTCCTGATAGATTACAATTTATTAAACTTGTAATATCACAATTTAATGCAGCTTAATCAATTCCTAATCTTCATATAAAAATATTGCTCTTACTGAATAAACTTCGTATTACTCACAAAATGATACCTACGCATGCATAAACAAATTTACCCAAACCAAACCATAACCCAACTGTTAAAACCCAACTCTGGTGAATCTAATTTGTTGAATATTATAAAACCTCTAATCTGCCACTTCATTTATCATTTTTCTTTCATTTCATTTCTAATACCTAGCTATATCTAATATTTCCGCATTTTATAATTACTTTAAGTTAATAATCACTTATCCCTACCGATGACAACTAACAACCGTTTTTACTATTATAACTCATTATTTAACTCATTCAATAAGATTTTTAATTGTAATCTAATAACGATTTAACCAACGCGTGATGTTATTAGAACGCTAATTCTCTCCGTACTACCGTTAATCTACTATACAAATCAACATATCAACCTATGTTTGTTGAAAGCCAATATCAACTCTTTCTATTTTTAATTTTAAGCATACTAAATTTAATTTCGCGTATAACTACATATGCTTATGCAATAACTATCTAACAATTTATGCACAATGAAACCTCCTTCGTTTTCAAATAACCTATTATACGCTCCCAAAAAGGTTTGCGTTTCATGCAAACTCTCTAGTGATTTTCCCGCGCAAAAACCACAATTATGTTATCTGTGCCTATAAAATTATTTCTTCTCTCGTTTTCCGCGCACGCCCACATAAATTAAATATATTCAATTCATTTAAAGAAATAAACAAACACAATGGACCCCATTTTAGCTAATTTAACCGCCCAATTTCCCATTCTTTTCGATCCTTCCGATACTAATTTCAATAATCAAGACTTACGCAAACAATCTATGAACAATTTATTAACAAAATATAATTTAACTTCTCCCACATCAATTTCTATATCGCAATTAAGACGAAAATACAAAGAACACATCCGTATAATCCAAGATACAACACACCCTAATACGGTAAGTTCCTTTTTTTTTTATATGAATTCTTTTTTGTTCTCTCAAGTACTTCTGAACTTATATCTTGTTCCCTTTAATTCCTTCCAGAATCCTATCCCACTAAGCTCCCCGATTCCGTCCGCTCCAGCCAGTGAATGGATGATCGTCTGCCTGCCTGGCTTGTCTTCCTTGCCCCCAGCAGAAAGAGAAGCCGCCAGAGCGAACATTCATTCACTGGTGGCCCTACAGCAACTATACCCGCCTTCGACGATAGTTATAACTCACCGAACAACTGAAACGGTAATAAACCTTTATCTATTTATGTATATGTATAGACGCAAAATATGTACTCCTTTTAGAAAACGACTCTACTTTAACCTACTACTTTTCTCCCTTTCCAGATTCCTACAAACTCAGCGGATCCCCCCTTGCCACCATTCCCTCTTTCTATCGATACCCGACGCGCTTATGACCCAATTTTATCAGTACGTATTTACTCATCTAAGTATTATTATTATGTCTCCATTCTACCATTTTCTCATTATTCAAGCCCCATACATAATGTGTACTTTCGATTACAGGCTCATCCATTTGTACCCACTATCTCCGATCTACCCCCGCCTACTCTGGTAAGTCTCTCCTGTCCCTGGCTACATAAAATATATAATAGCACTCACACAGTTAATAATTGACTACACCATCGCCTTTCTTTTACAGACCGATTATACGTCTCCGGAAATGGAATCTCTATTCGAAGATCTTTTCTAGAACTAATTCATTATAAATTATATAATATATTATATATATTATTATATACTAAGTTCTCCCTCTTTTATTTCCTATGTTTTCTATCTGTAACCGGTTTTATCTCTTATTTTCACCTAAAATGTTCACTAATCTAATTCAAATTTTCGCGGGTTCCAACTGTTGGTTAACTATACTATAATAACAATAGAATTTTTTTTGACTTGACTATCAAATAAATAAGTTTCCTAATGACTTTTTATAATAATAAAACTTATCAAACATTTCCCTCATACAACACAATAAAATTATTATATTTTGCTCATAACTAAATTTTCCTATCAGTCGCGTAAAACGAAACGCCTATGAAATGAAACGACCAATCGTCCAATCAGAGCTCGCGACGTCACGTTCAATATCCAACATGTCCCGTCAAACATTATTTAGTGTTGTGGTAAAATTGAACAAACAACAATTTGAACTTAATCGAATGAAAACACAAAACTAATATTCTATATTTCATCCTTTAATTTACAAAGATGTACTGTCTCTTTGTAGTAAATGTTTATTCACTATTTTAATGTAGAATTAGTTTTTTTTTCTTTTTTCTGAATAATAAAATATATAAATATTAACAAAAATATCAATCTCAAAAAAAAAAGAAAACATAATTTAACATTTGAATAATTATTCTTCTTCTTGTAAATACAATAAAAATGTGATTGTAATGCAATTAATTAACTACGCACAAAAATCTCAACGCAATAAATCTTATAGACATGTTTTGTTTTCCCTAACTTCCAAGTACTAGCTATTAGAAATTCCTAAATTATCCAATTCTACTCAAATATCAATTGTAAATTATAATATTATCTAAGACATTTTGTTATATTTTTTTTTATAAAGCGTGAAAATACAATATTCAAACATACACAATATATTGTTTCTTGCAAAATAATCGAATCCATCCAAACACCTAGCCCCATTTTTATCGATTAATTAGATAACGTTCCCATCACTAAACTCAACCAGTTGAACGATGAGTTCACAAGATGTCGCCACTTCCGCCTGCTCTCAAATTTTATGTGAACGACCGGCAATGTTTGTGATGAAAAAAATCTCTAATTCTGTATATTCCAGCACAATACAGTGTAATTATAGATAATCTAACGCTTTTCGTGTACAAACAAAAACTACCTAGTGCCACCTGCGCCCAACTACCATTTCAAACTCCAAAACAGTGCAAAAAGTAGATAAACTTTACCTACAAAATTTGTCGTCACAATTCTACAGCAAACTACTCCCATGGTTTCAAAAGGTAAGCATACAATTCCCAACCAAACTATGTTCAGTGATAATAAGTGTCAGATCATATTCTATTACCTATCTATTGCTCACTATGTCAACAATATAACCCCATTCAATCTCAACATTAATACATGAAATCAACCCAATAAACTATCCATTTTATAATATACTTGAAAAAGAAAGTGACCCTATGGTCTTGCACAAAACTTCCCACTTCTAATCATGTCAACAAACCCAATGAAATTCCTAACAATATTGTCCCTATAATCCTTTTTATGTGTTGATAATTACCAGACCTTGCACGACTTGATATAACAATATTATATTTTTTTTCATGCTTAGACACATAACATTAACGCCCTTACTTAGATAAAGACATAAAAATCAGTCAAAAGGTAACCAGTCTAACTTAAATTTCATGTCCCTGAATAACCTAATTCATGCCTATTGTACAATGTGTTACAAACGATATTCCCAAATAAATAAGTACTATCACACTACCTATTTTGTAATTATTCATAAATGAACAATAGAGCTAGACACCTTTCTTTAATTTTAACATCTTATCTGATCTTTCATTGTAAGAACTTTGATATTGGTTTTGACTATGAAAATTGTGCCTTTGCTAGTTGTATAATTAACCCTTTTACCTGATATTCCTAAAATATTTTACTTTTAATTTTAGTTACACCCTAATTCTCCTCTTAATAGCTTAATTTGTATAATTTTGACATTTATTCTATGAAGAAATTGATAATTGGTATGGAAACTCTCAGAAACGCCCATATAGACTGCCCTATCTTGTTCCAATAATTATTGTTCTATAATATACCACTAATTCAAACTCTACCCAGAATATAATAAAATAATCATCAAATTACATTAATACAACCTACTAAAATAATAACTAAACCTTCTCCTTTTCTTTTTTTTTTTCAGGAATAAACACTAATGCACAATGGATGATCCCAAACACCCACCCCTTAATTTGAATACCATCAACACAAGTAAGTAATTAATGCCAACTAAATTAATTTGATTTTTTTTTTTAGAATTCTGTACACTATATGATAATTTTAATAAAGTCATAACGAACCCCAAAACCGCCCTAAGTTCCTCTAACATGGTTTTGTTATATCTTTTTCTATACAAACAGCCGAGTCCTACAATTCAACGCGACATCCGTCCCACAAAAATGCTCATTCTGAAATCCCGCTAATGCTATTCTCAACTATTTGTTTGTGTGTTTACTTGTTTGTTCGTTCAAATTGCCACAAAACTCTAAATATAAAACCAGATTCTTCTTTGAATAATTTCTCTACTTAACTACATTCTGACAGAACTTACTTTAAGCAATAAGGCCGCCATTTAGACTGTTACAAGCTCAAAAACTATCTAAAGTAATTCTATATTAACACCAACTATTTGTTTTCAAATATGTGAACGGTGGCCCTTAATGTCAATCTAATTTAACCAATTCAATGTTCAAAGATAAAACCCTATATTTTTCCTTCTTTCACCTAAGCATCTTAAACATGAATTTATAATAAGGTAACAACTACTCAAGCCTATTATGTTTGATCTATACTTTACTTTATAGAAATAGATTACTACATAAAGAATAAAATATTAAAGTAAAACTAAAATTATTATAAAAAGGAAACAATTATATTCAAGAAAACAAAAAGCTTAGATACATATTATAATGATTAACTTAAACAACCTTTCTTAACCAGATATTACATATGTGCCCAATTTTATTTAATTTCATACCATCAAATATTAATGTTTTAATGAACTTTATTTTTCAGATGCTGAATTATTCCACAAGCTGACATTTAGAATTGATGAAAATTGGAGACCCCAGCCCATTTGTATTTGTTACTTGTTTATTCAAAGGTAAAATTTATCCAAATTTTAATATTCATACTTACATATTTATATGATAGTGGATTATCAATTTTTGTGATATATGAGTCTACACTTGCTTCTAAATTTATTTAAATAATGTTTATATATAAAAGACTATAAGTATGACTAAATCCTACTCTATATTAATAATTCTTAAATATTTTTACTAAATTATACTAAATTCAGAAACATTTTTTTTTTTTTTTATATATATATATTCACATACATATTTATATACAACCTACAACTTTCTACAAAAGACTTCAACGTATGTGCTAATTTATTCTATTTATTATGGCTATATTTACAACAATAGTTTGTACAAATGTCTAACATTACTATTTTTATTTTTCAGGAAAACCAACTCTTCAATAGCAGAAAGTACCAGCCTATGAAAACTAACGACTCGCCCCCAGACGTTTTAGTTTTAAACTAGCCTAATATAATATCTTATTCTAAACGTGTCCCTCTCTGTTATCCCTCCATTTCAAACAGCAACAAATGTAGCCAGACCGCTAGGTCTGACTATTTATGATGGCCAAAATCATGTCAAATATATTCCTATTTGTAGATACTTATAACTTAAAATTACAATCCTAAAATCAATTAAATTTTAAATCCTGTCACGGCCACCCAAATGTAACAACCCACTACCTATCTACCTATATATCTCTATTTTTTTTTGAAACTATATCTAACTTATAACTATAAATTGTAATTATGACTAATTAATAACTAACATACCGCTGATATACGTCTGATCATTGTATCTACTTTAACGAACCCTATTAGATAAGTATATGTGATGTCTTTAGTACAGCTGACCTAATTTTGTCGTCTTCTTGTTAATTAATCTTACAACTTACTTCTTCCCAATTGATATTATACTAATGTTTTACCGTGTACTCTTTCATTACCTCAAACCCATTGCTTAATTCCTATTTCTAACAATCTAGTGTTTAGAACTCTTATATAATAAATCACGTTAGTACAAACATAGAATCATACTGATAGATGTTTAATTATAATCTCTCTCACTAAACCCTGTTTATCAATGAGGTCAACAAAACTATATAGAGATTTACTTCATCCGTTCATAGATTAATAATGTTAATTGCTATCTTTATAAATGTTTATTATTTAGGCTCGCTTTTGCGTACCAATCAGTCAAGAATTTAACTGAAAAGCACAGAAAATGCTCCATTCCAACGCATTTTCCCATGGTAAACATATAATTTCCACGAGATCTAAACCCCTGACAAAAGCGGCCTTTCCTATCAATGATAACTCAATCTTTTTCTAGCTGAATGTATTTACTTTTATTTTTATTCATTTGTTTGATTATGACCTACCTAACAAAACCTCGCTCGAACTTTTGACATGATTCCCTACGAAATGTGATCGTCTAGTTAGTTAGAACGCCTAGGTCATACGTAGCAACCCTAATTCTTTAAGGATGAACAGAAAAGAACCATAACCTAGTATAACCCAAATGGAGTCTACTTCTCAAAGAAAACTATCGTAAATATAAAGGTCAGATTAATCCTAACAAAGTTATGACGAAGAAAAGTTAAATACATTTAGACATTCTAGGTAATAATTCCTGATCTTGGCTGAGTGTGTAGTTACTCATAAGTAGTAGAAAAACAACAATAATGTTACGTCACCTCTATTATTCACTTTCCAACAGCTGGGTTCCTGGTTGGTGATAATTTTGCCAACGTACGAAACCCTAGAAAACACTTCTGAATTCTACCGTATAACAAAGTGACCGAGATTAGATAACTTATCTGTAAATAATTAGTTATTAATCTAATCAGCCAAAAATAGGAACTATATTATAAAGGTCTTCAGTGTTATATCACGAAGTAAGGTAATATTCTCATAAATAAACAATTAAGTTATATTCCCTATTTATTTTGTAAAGGTAATTGTTTTCAAAATGATATTTATAAGCCATATACAACTGTAGTAATTTTATCATATTTTTAAATTTATTATTTTGTCAATAAATATACTCCCAACACAACTTCTGCCTTTAAGCAAGTGTAGCTTAGTTTACTTTAATTTAAATCGCTTCAACATTTCCATCAGGCGCTATCTTGCGAAATAGAATAACTTACTTTTGTATTTAAAAGAGTCATAGTTTATATTTCTAGAATTGATATTCATTCAATAAATAGTCTCTCAACTTTATTACTGTCATTTAAGCATGCGTAGCTTTGGTTAGATTTTAATTGATAATTTGCTATGATGTTTTCAATAGGCAATAAAAGAACTTCGTTTAAATAACACATGTTCCAGATAGCAGCTCCCGCTGTTTATTTCAATTAATTATCCGACTTGTATTCATTATGACGAGTATTTATTTAATGTGAACTTGTAACCGTTCATAATCATAATTTCCAATTTTAGATGAATGTTCCCTAACTACCGCAACTTCTACGTTTTATTTGATATTACAAACTTTCTTCCAAAACTCAATTATTCGGTTCACCCTTAAATAACGCCCTATAATTTAAACGCAGTTGGTTTTATTAATTCCGCTAATAGCTCCGCGCTATTTTACGTCCCCGTCCTACTTCGTGAATCATACACAAACTTTCGTCTTATACCAAATTTCAAATAATTATCTACCTCCCTATAACCTATCATCCTAATCTAATGCAAATCTCTTCTCTAAATTTATTCCTTACTTCTTACTTACCTGTATCTCCCTACGCTAATCCCTCAACTAAACCTACTTATCAGAATGAACCCTAGCTTCTCCTATCCCTATCCCTGCCTACTCAAAATAATATATCAGGATACTAGCCGCCGAATAACCTAGGACGACCAGTGGAACTAGGGGGGAGGAATTTAGGATGCGGAATGATTTTCCCAGATTCCCCTAATCCAGACTCAGATTAGAGAGGGTTTCTACTAACCCATGGCCAAAGGTAGTCGCGGCCGAATCGGGAGGAAATGAAGGTAGACATACAACATTTATCCAGCGGACAGCCAGAATAATGCCGGGTATAATAACAATCAAGGGCTTTAAACCACGAGAGTTTAAAGGTATCTAATCTACTTTAGCAAAGCAGTAATTAGTCACTCAAATACTAATTACAACATGCAATTACTAGCTCAAGCGGGATCCCAGATTTAAATTTTACGGGTAAATTAACGCGTTCACTGGGTAATTTGGATCTATTATTAAACCTTATATCACATTGCCTTCGACTTTGGACGACTACTTGGTGAGCCTGACAGAATCAGGATATGCTTCAATCTTCCCAAATCCGAACGTCAAATGTGATATTTATACCATGACTGACAATTAACTCTGGCGACCACATCGTAACACTGATTGGATCAGCCCCTTCGGAACACCCAAGCCAAATGTCCGTCAAGATACCAGGTATATGCACTTAAATTGGCATACTTTCAAACTAAATTTGTGACTTAATGATTTTATCAGGAAAGGAAAAGCTACCAATATTTAAATTTAATAATTTTAAAATAAATACCCTATTTTCCATTACCTTCGACTTTGGGCGACTACTTGGTGAGCCTGACAGAAGCAGGATATGCTTCAATCTTCCCAAATCCGAACGTTAAATGGAAAACTTATACCTTGACTGACAATTAACTCTGGCGACCACATCGTAACACTGATTGGATCAGCCCCTTCGGAACACCCAAGCCAAATGTCCGTCAAGATACCAGGTAAATGCACTTAAATTGGCATACTTTCAAAACTAAATTTGTAGCTTAAAGGTCAAAGGAACACTCCAAAAGTTAATCAAGGAAAGGTAGCTCAAATGTTATGGATGAAAGATGAGATTTTGCTTACTCAGGGATTGGACACTTCCGTCCTCCTCGGCGACCCAGCGATGAAAGAGGGCGAACTCGCGCCCCTTCCCCCTTTTATGCCAAAGTATAACAAAGGCTTCGCTATCTCTTTCTTTCGCTTCCTATCCCGTTTCCCCTAATCCTCTCCGGTGTGGTCCCATGTGACTATTCCCCAAAATTCGGTACATCTACCTAAATAAATCATCATTGATTTCCAAATAAGTAACTAATACAATAATTTATTATGAACTCCTATTATAAAATCCTAATGGTTTTTTTTTAGCCTTTTGATATTTATTTTAACAATCTCTTTTTTTTATTATTATAAATTAATTCAAAACAAATACTTCAATAACTTTATGTGTAATTGGATTTAAAATATTATTATGTAATTACTTTAATGTAAACATACAAACTATGTGATATCATTTTTGATTTAATAACCTCTGTTTATAAATAACTTACTATGAACTATAACACAAATTCCTGTGAATAGTTTTACTAATAAAAATTATGTTCTAACATTTCCAATTTGTACAAAGTAATTCGACCAAACCCGGTTAGTACTCGTAATGTACCGTACCCTCTATCCACAACTGGCAACCCTTTAAATATCATGCGACTTTTAATGACTATTCTTGGAAATTTGGCCTACGTGACTTTCAACACGCTAACATATTTCTCGGAACCCGAAGCCTTCGCGCACACAAAAAAACCTTCATTATTGCGCTTCCGTTCAAATCCGTCCTTAATCATGCAATGCATTTGTAACCGAAGTAATTACCCAATATCTAATATTGACAACCAACTTAATATTACTGAATATTATTTACAAGACTCTTGAAACAAATATCCTACGAAATCTCATGTCATAATAGATCAATTTTGACTAACAATTACTACTCAAACCGATGCGTCGTCCAAGATTACAACTGTCTTCCATATTACCAACCGTCGAGTAAATGGATAAATACGGCTATTTCCGTTCAAAAGATTATCTTATTATGTGAAAAACAGTTCTAATTGTCTATAATTCTTCTAATGATACTCATACAAGACTTCTTTAACATAGAAGATAATTAATGCCGATATATTTAATACCAAACTTATGTTTAACAATTAGTTCTACCTTTTTTGTACATCAATTGACCTCAACCTTCTTTCAATGTTGAGATGAAACCTCTCTCGTCGAATGTAGGTATAAAACCTTCTTTGTTAATTTTAACATAAACTCCTTCGTTGAATTTTTGCATAAAACCTTCTTTGTAGAATGCGAATATTGGGAAAATAGATTAGTATTTAGTTTTTACATGTGTATTTTTGAGATATATCCATATTTGTTATGTTTATATATTTTTATTTAATCGATTGCAGAAAATGAGAGGTATGCTCATTTTTGGTTCGTTACAATACGCACGGAGTCGCAGAACGCGCTGTCTTCGGACCCTCGCTGCAGAGTCACGAAGTGGTCTCCAAGCTTGATCCACTCCATTTTTACGGCGAACTCGACCGCGAACGCAACACGAGCCTCCACTGCCTTGTACCAGTCTTTGTACTTTTCACCTTTGAAGTAAAGAAAATGTATGATTCTGCAGCCTTTGAGAGCCAGTTGCATTTTACGTTAGACGTGCAGGACCTACGGCCACAGTGTTGTTTGTGCGAGTGTCGTTTTTGTGTGAATTAGAAATAAAATGCCTGATTTAGTGACTATCCTGACTACAAAAACTTAATAAAATGTGTTTCGGTAGCCGCATTTGAGAGCCGACTCCAATCCAAAAGAAGCGAGCTTGACTTTTGGCGACAGTGTAGTTTCTGCGAGTGCGAGACCTAGAGATGAAAAGCCTGATTGTCCTATGTAAAAAGATAACCAAACTGCGTGTTTAGTAGTCTGTTTTGAGAGCCTGATCCATTTAGGCGTGCTCGACTTCCAACCACAATGTTTGCATATGTGAAGTATCTAGTGAACGTACCTGTATGCTTGACAGTCTAGCATTAAATATTGGTAAATCTATACATATAATAAAGCTGAAGAGGGTCGTAAGTCTGAACATTTAAGATAAATAAAAAATGTTTGGAGACATTTCGAATTGATAGCAGAACAAAAGTTTCAACTATTTCTAGAAATTTTGTCTGTTTGTCTGTCTCTGTTTGTCTGTTCATTTAATCGCTCATCACCCATAAACGGCTGAACCGACCATCATGATTTTTGGTATTTAGGGTAGTATGAGGTCTTAGGAGTGTCATGGGCTACTTTTAATCTTGAAATAATGCAAGCGAAGCCGCGGGCGTTTACTAGTATCAAATAATTTCATCTACTCCAAATGAAGCAAATTTGTATTGAAATATACGAATGCTACATCAATCTTCTGTAATCTCGACACGCCATCGTCGACAAAATCAGTCTGGAGCCGGCAGAGAGAAACTACTTTGTTATCAATATTTACTCTCTTTCCATCACGCTGACTTTACTTTCTTGTGATGTCATGTTTATATTCAAGGAATAGTTTACGCTACGGTGTTAAATTATCCGTATAGTAAATATCATGCACTAAGTAAACGGTAAATGTTTTAAACGTGTATGTAGGTGTATTCTTAATCAATTAGCTAAACAGATTTTGATGAAATTTAGTAAAGAGATAGATTCAATTCCAGTAGAATATAAAAGTGATTTTATCGAGGGTAACGGGAGTATTCAAAATTAGATTTAGTATCTACAGCGAATTTTGCAATTTCAAATAATTTTGCTTCTCTATACTTTTTAACCAGGCACAACGTACCTACTTTTGTTTGGAACAACAGCGTTTTTTCTTATTTCCTAATGTCTTCGAACAAAAATTGTTGATAATAGTGTATGTACAAGCCACCAGTAACTATGCATAATGGCATATGGTATGAAAAACAAAGCAATACCTACCTTTAAATTTCAACGGAACAACACATCGATACGCCTGCAGCCGCCTCGTCGTGGAAGTGTTAGTGCTGACCGTGATGATGATACAAGCCGGTCGGAGCCAGGTCAGTATTTTAGCTGAGCACCCGGACACGGTCGGAATCACGATCATACGGGCCTTCTTCTGGTGGGACACTGCCGCGCAAGATATGGCGGCGGCCTCTGCTGCGTTCACTGGTACCTTTATCTGTAAAGAAATGGGAAAAAATCATGAAAAACCAAAGACTGCTTAGTACTCAAATAGTAGGTAGTTCAAACAATGTGAAGTGGCCAAAATACTGTGTTTTGTTTTTGAAAAAACTGGAATAGTACCGCAATAGTCGGTAACTCAAACAATGTGTACGTTATCCATAACGTCGTGGTTAATATCTGTTGCTTGTTTTTCTATCAGCATTACAGCGAGACTTTTGATATGAAGGTAGCAAGGGGTCCTATGACAGAGGCTACTTTTAACTCGAAACAACGAGAGTGAAGTTGCGTGCATTGGTACCTACTTAATAAAAAAAATATTTTACATTTAACCCACCGATTCCAGTATCCTCCAAAAGTCTGTCTTACTATTAGTCAGAGGTTCAACCGTACAGCAAAGTTCGTTTATATAATTAATCACTTCAAGTAGGTTTTCTATGTCTTTGCAAGCTTTGAGCACGAAGCCAGAGGCGCCATCTAGTATTGCATTCGTGATGTCTGACGTTTCGTCGTCATAAAACTCGCCAGAGAGGAGAGCTCGACGGAAAACATCTCCAGAGATGTAAAATGGCTTCCCCGCCTAAAAAAAAACAAAATAAATTGATGGTAAATTGGAAACTTGCTACCTAACATATGTATAAGAAAAAAGTGTTTAGACTAGACAAAAAAGTTATCAATTTCTATTTCTGAAATAGTTGTTCCTATCAAGCCTCAAGCGATCCTAAAACTTTATATCAAGTTCTATTTTCATAGGTTTGGGTTAGGTAACCCACAATATTACAAAACAATAAACAAAATACTATAAATAAAACAATAACATATTACGTGTAGGAAAATAAAGTAAGTTAATTAAAAATATCTCATCCCATCTCTATACGAGTACCAACATACTTATTAAACATCAGTACTCGTATAATACTATGAAGGTATAAATGTAAAGCAAACTACCCACTACCCCGCTCCAGTAACTTTTTGGAAGCATTCAAGCATCGAAAGCATTACAAACTCAAATTGAAATGCACTCGGGAAGTTAGTTTAATTTACACCGGGAAATGTGCAGTTACCTTACCTGTTGACACTTTGCATTGGGAAGTCTGTGTTTTTTAGAGAAAATTGACTTGTTCTTTGTACAGTTTGTTATAATATTGTTGATTACGAGTCAACATTATTGGAAAAGATAGTATTTAGTGTTAGTGTTATTTTAGCACATATTTGAAACCAATAGAAATATATAATGTCATTAATGTCTGAAAAAATTGTGCTTCGAAATGAACATAAATTCGTATGTTCTCGTGTTAGAAAAATAAACACAATCGTGTTATGTTCGCCTGTAGTTTGTGGTCAGTTAAAAATAATATTACCATACTACTAAAATACTTATGTTGTTACCAAGCACAGTTTGTTTCGGCTGCTTTGTGGAGTTCGTGGATTCACTCGAATAAGAAGTGTTTCAATGTAACGAACCTGTTGACATTTGGCGCAGCACACTTTTTGTATGTTTAGCAGCCGATATCGTTCCGCTTCGTTCAGTTCTACCGACAAATATTCTCGAGAAAATACTATCCCGTCTGCGGCCTGAAAAAAAGTGGGTAGATGAGAAAAATAAGTGGTATTTACTTCTAAAATAGAATACATCTTAATTTCTAGAAAAATCAACCAAAATGTTAAACTTTGTTTGCAGAAAGTAAATGAATAGTCTAAAAGCTTGTTACGTAAAGTAAAATAGATTGGTAGCATTACTACAATCACGTCAACTGTCAGTTTCAGGTTCTTGTTTTCTCTATTGCTGTAGTTATAATGGTTTTAAAAACTATATTTTAAAAAATATGTTTATACTTTTTATCACTAATATTAAAATATCTATCTGCTGAAAAAAAACATAGACACACGATTAGTTTAAAGAACACGACTTAGTTTAGTCACTGTGTTGTGTGCCGTTGGCTGAAATGTGGCGTTTTTTTAATTATAATTGTAAGACCTTATACATATGTACCCATGTTTCGCAAACAAACAAATGAATTTGATTTTGATTCATAATTTAGAAGTGCATTTAGTTTATGTTTATTGGTTTAACAATTAATGAGAAATTGATAAGATACGTACCTGTATTATTTCGTCAATATTTTTAATCCCCTGTGCTCCACACACGCCCGCTATTAACAGAGGTGGTTTCATTTTATTGCCGACATATTGTTTGATCTTTGTAATTGTCTCTGCTTTCCTGGTGTAGTTTATCATGATCATGTCAAGCTAGGAACGAATAAATGGAAAAACATACAGATCATAATATTACATCTGCAAAGATTTGAGCAATTCCATTTAGTGTTATGCCACACCAGACTATATTGTAGTCTTTCCGATTTTGTTAAAATTTACTAAAACAATAAACTTATAAATAAACTAAAAAAGAAAAACATTTAAGCAATATTGCCGTTAAAGTGAAGTCAATTAAAACATGGACGGGGAGACACAACCCTCAGTTATAACGAAACACAACTCAAACAACCTCCATCTGAAAGCAAAATAGCAATATAAATCTGACTGGCCTGTTAGCTTAGTTGGTAGTGGCTCTGCCTTCTAATCTAGGGGTTGCGGGTTCGATTCCCGCCTGACACAAGTATTTATGCATTTTAAAAAATGTATAATTTCTTGTGTTGAGTCTGGTTGTTTGTATGTATAATAAGTATGTATTTACAAAAGAAAAGTATATAAGTATTATATCCGTTATCTAGTACCCACGACACAAGCGTTTGCTTAGTGTGGGGCTAGATGGCGCTGTGTGCAATGTCCCGAAATATTTATTTATTATTTATTTATTTAAATGCGTAATTTACCTGATATTCTACTGCGAATTTGACACCTTGAAAATCCTTTTTCGTCACCAGTGGCCTGGAAGATGCCGCCTCGCCTCTGACAGCCAAGTGAGCCATGCTGGTCAGCCATCCAGATTTTGTAACCTCACATTTAATAGCTACATTATCTATGACTTTAATACATCGTAGTTCTATTAAAGCGTCATCATGAGAAATGCTGAGGTACATATCGACCTTAGTATCGATTCCTATGTACGGGTTGTCCACAAATATCACGTTTGCATTGCATTTGTCGACTAGCGCGAGATTGTACACTAGATCGCACTTTTGGCCTTGTTCGAGAAACACGGTCTCGATATTTTCCTGAAAAAGTAAAAAGAAATATGATAAAAATTACGATAGCATTTGAAAGAAAAAGTTTATTTTTAAACACACAAAAAGAATTTATATCGTTTGTATGTAACAAACTGCAGTAGCTTATGCCTAACTTAGCTGTAGTGTAGTAGTTTATCTTGCTTACCGTGAAGTAACTGTATGTTTTGTTTTCTACAAATATATTTATTTTATATAATAAGTTTTAATCGTGTACACACAGTATAGTATTTAAAATGTTATTACTTACTCCTTCTATAATTCCGGTCTTCACTATTGACGTTTTAAGTTCCAAACATGTAGTAACAGGCCAGTCAAGCACTCCATGTTTCTTACACAGAAAAGCAACGGCTTTGTCTAGTTGACCCAGAAGTTGCATCTTCTCTCCACGAGTACAAAACGAAGATTTGAATCTTATGGCGTTGACACCAAGCTCCAACATCTTTAGTAAGTCTACTGATGTTATTTTTGGGTCCACTGTTAATGAAATTATAATAAAATATGATCAATACTGTCATAGTTTTGATCAAAGCTCATTCCGTTTTTTAAATCCTATTACTTATTAAAGGAAATTGTCAAAGTAATTGCGCCTGTCCTAGTGAAATAAAATTTGGATGAGTGCCCGAAAAGTGGCATTCCATTTTGGGTGCTTCCGTGGGTCGGATGACTCGTTAAATTGTAGGTCCCGGCTGCTTGTCTAGTACGGCAGTCGTTAAGCCATGTCAGAGCCCCTTGGGCCGGCTTGATAAACTCTCGACACCAGAGATGGCCACTCTCATTCGATAAGAAGAAGAAGTGAAATATAATTTTACTTATTGTATGTCTTTAACTAAGAGAGTATTTTTTAAAATATTAGGTTAATTTTAAGGATTTTGTACCTATAGTAACCATAAGGGGGCATCTACGGCGTTTGTAAGGGAGGCGTTTCATTATAGCTTTATCGCAATAATCCAAATCTTGATGTATGAAACGATCCGTTAATATTTCCGTGTCCATTGTATTTTTTTTTCTTTTAATTAAAAACTGGTCAGAAACTAAAATAAAGCTTTACAAGTATTGAAGTATAAACAAATTACAGAACGTGATAGTGACACTTTGAATATGCCACTAAAGAATTTCATTCTTTAAAAAAAAACATCAAGTTCTGGAAATTCGAAATAAGTTTTAAATCCACATAGTTATTAGTTCACGATCTATCTAAAAAAGCACATGTACTTATAATAAAAGAGAAATCAAGACATTTCATTACCCTCTTTCTTCGAAAAATTTAGTCAATTGGGCTATTTTTATCTCGAATTAAATTTAGCGGAACTCTGAGCATCAAGTATATTATTCACATGCATCTATCTTATATCTAAAGTCACACTTTTTATTCTCATTAATTTCTTATTCGTGGTGCCAGGTCCTTCCACGGTAAGTTATTCTGTGTAAACCAATTTAAATGATTTTATCGTAAGGTACAAGTTTCAGTAATTTTTAACAGAATTCTAGAGCTCCTTAAACCGGTAGCGAAACGTTCGGCGTACCAAAGCGAAACGTTGGAAGTAGCAAGGTAAAACGTTGGGAGTAGCAAAACAATGTCTTTGTCCCTTCTTTTCTATATTTGCCCTGTTAGCGGGTAGCTAATGGGCAAACAAGGGGCGCTGTTGTTGGTTTTCAGTTAGTCCCTGCTTCGTCACAGTGTTTAATTGAACAGAATAGTTTTTAAACGGTACGCCTTTTGATTTTGAAGTGGTTCGAGATTTTGTTTGGGACTTTATTCGACTTCACGATATTTTAAAAGTGTGCGTTTCTTTTATTTTTAAGTAGTTACGAGTATTTATTGAGAAACGTATAGACCTTGACCAAGATAGGTACATCTTACGATCTTACTCGAGGGTTGAAGATTTTTAAAATAACTAAGGCGTCCAACATGTCTACTGACTACTAGCGATTTCAGTATTACTATATCAAGCAGTTGCAGACAACCATTCAACGTATTACAAACTTTAACAATAAAACTTCTAAACTCGAAATAGCCTATTGACACTGCACGCAAGTGTAGTCAGATGCTAGCGGAACATGCGCGCAACGCGGGGAACAGGGACCAACTGATCGGACAATCACGGGGACGCGTGCCGACAGAATGCCCCCGCGCACCTCTCTTTCCACCTACGATACCTTAAAATCGTCTACTGCGCACTCAAGGTCCTGGCTCAAGAAGTTTGCCGCAAACTGTACATAGTTGTTGTCCTATGTAATCATCATTTACAAACATCTTTGCTCAATAAGAACCGGATAATTCTCGGTACAAAGATTGCAATATTATTGCAGTTCGCGAGAAACAGGGAGTTCTAGAATAGCAAGTTTATGCACCAACAAATTTATTCTGTGGTCGGTACCCAGGCGTCCAGTATCTTGCAAGATTTATTTACGCGAGCGAAGACAGATCCGTTTTATTTGTCTTCTCGTATGAAAGTTTGCACAAACCCACGTTTTACACTTGTGTAGAAAAACTTCAATCTAAATGTTGTAGGGGAAGTGATTAATCTGTCTTTTTTGTTAACAGGGTTAGTTACAATACTTCCTTTAGATATTTTTTAGGTATTGACCAAAAATATACATTTCGATTGATTTCCACAGTTATCAAACTAAGCCTCCTTTTTTACGTCCGAATGAAATCATAAATTAACGTCATCCTATATGTCGAACATATACAAGGTATTTTCAAAATCATCTTATCAAGAATATCAAACACATTAGATTTTAACCAGCCTAAATATACCAGCTTATGTGGCTTTATATATGTGGTTTAATTTGCGAGCCAGGTAATAGTGTTTTTTCATTAGGATAATAGAAGATTTTTTATTTAATGCTTCACACACGGCTTTAATTATATGCTTAAAAGATAACACCATCATCTCATTAAAAAAAGCAACAAACCTACCTATACATATATTATATGTTCCTTTTAAAAACCCAGTTCCACACAGCATTTCCAACTAGACCTGCCGGACTTGAATTGGACAGCCCTTCAATCAGCGGACAGACAGCTGGATTGAATTCTGGACGATACCGAGCCACGGCGATTGAAGCTGGGTTCATAGGAAACAGGAGTATTGGTTACCTAGTTTCTCTTCTTAGGACTACAAAACAAGGACTGTAAGTACTGGCAACGTATCCAAAACATTTTAGGCGTGATGTACTTACATCAAAACAAATTGATAATTTTGTAAAATTAAAATAAGCAATTAAAAAAAGGCCCAAATGTTGGCCTTTTCTAGCTCAACGTGGTAATACGGCCAGTACGCTAGGCGCACTGCACTCTGGCAGTGGGCTAGAGCACTTACACCATCATTAGGCTTTTCTTAAGATTATCACAGTGTCTATTTTAAAAAATTTTTAGAAGGTTAGAGTCGTACATTTAGTTTTTTACCTTGTTTTTGCAATAAAATGTATGAGATATAAAAATATGGTTGCGGATCCAAATATACCTATAATATATGAGTAAGCCTGTGTTGTACACAAAGTAATCATTCAGGCTGTATTGAAATAAGCAGACTGCAGACTGATATTATGTAGAGGCATAAAAGATTTCATGAGACTATATATTTTTAGAGGGAACGTTTGTAATTTGTATTGTAACGTATGTTTATTTTTTTTTGTATGAGATATGATTCTTTTCAAAAAGGCCTAGTGTTAAATTTTATTGATGTACAGTATAATATAATCAATGTGCCACAATTAATACAATCATAATAATTTGCTATTCATTCCAAATCTTAATTTCAACTATACAAGAGAAACGGTAAAATACAGATGCAAATATTTCCCATTATTTAACCCACGAGGCACTCTATCATCCAGGAGCAATCCAGAGAGAGCGTAGCGGTAAATTACATCAAGTTCTGTGGAGTTAACAGAATTACAGTTACAAGAAATAGGTCAGAGAGAAGCGACAGCGTAATAACATAATGGAAGCGAACTCAGCAAGCTTCGAGCTTTATTTGTATTGACAACGTTGATTACCTACTCGCAGTTCTATCTGGATAGGTTTGTTCTAGTTGCGTTAGTGCTGTTATTATTGGTCGGTGTTGATTGGAAAGGTCTTTGTTGGTGTTGAAAATAAAATGTAGAGACAATTGATGTATTGAAAAGTTTGATACATTTTTTATGTAAAATGTGGGTTGAGTAGAGAGAGGCTTTTGATATAAAAAAGTGTGATATTTAAGTACAAATAAAATAATATATATATCTATATCATATTGTGATATCATCGTATGAACCCTGTTTAATAATTTAACAAATATAATATGATAAGAGAGTGTTGTTAATTAAATCATGTTTAAAAGTGAAAAATGTATACAAATGCGTTTAACTTAGAGATTCCTTAGCCAAAAAATATGAAACGCTGATCACAATTTAATAAAGAAAACAAAGCATTTGAATATTAATGACAACTAAGCAAGGTGGTCATAAGTCTACAATGTTGCTACACCACCAAAGTCCGACAATTAAACTGACAGTTTCACATTAAGTTTTATCGCCTGTAACTAATTGATATCAAACTCGAATATCAATGCAACTTAGTTCTAATGTCCGGTAGTTTGTTGGCCAACAAATTAAACAGTATGAAACTGCATAACTGGTTTGGAATTGTTCCTTGTTGGGAACAACATGGCGCCTTTCGAAACGAACTCTCTGCGCGTGTTTGAACGATTATTTTACCGTTTGTTTTAAAGCTTGGTTTTCGTACCGTTTTCGTGTCACAACCGCGAACTATGTGAACTATTTCGGATGCGATTTCATCAAAATCTGCCAACGTTTTAATAGGAGCGGATGGAAAAAATGGGCAAGTCATATTTTGTAGATGGACCGGTGCGCTAGGTTTTTGAAATTGTCAAACAATTTCGGCATATTGGCACAAAAGCAACTAGTATCGCAGACTAAGCTAGCACTAGCTATTGACTCGGCGCTCAAAGGTACTATCTAGCTTATCTAGCCTATACTATCTGTAGGCCCTGTAGCCCAATAGCTGACATAAATAATTCAACATAGCGTGTCTATTGTTATGCTCTGAAATACTTGGTATTTATATAGGTACCTACTACCTATTTTATGTCTCGAAATATCTTAGCAAAGAGTGAAACTCTGTATAGGTTGATATTTCTAATCATTTAAACGCATTGTTAATTTGTGTCTTGTTTGTCAGAAGTGTATACATTTTTAAGCAGTCTCAAGTCTGTACAATTTTCATAGAAGCTGTTTATAATTTGATAAAAATCTGCGATTCTGAAGCATGTTCAGGACCTCTAATAAGAGATGCGCCATCTAGGTCGGAAATTGTAAGGAACTGTTTACATTCAAAATAAGTTATACGTTACATAACATAGATATACTTATTACACTATAAACGTAATTGTTATTAAGATCATCATTCATTTCGCTTACATGAAAACAATGCTCTTATTTAAAGATTCAGATTCTGATTCAGATTCGTTTATTAAAAATATAAATTCTTATGTAAAATACATTTCCAATTTATCTAATAAGTTAGAAATAAAATAGGTCTTTAAACATTATTGATCTTAGAATCACATTGAATAAAATTCCATCAATACTCCAAATCACATTGCTACCCAAATCGTTTGTAAATCATATACCTACCTAAAGGGTATGCCTTTAGGTCTAATATATAAAACTCAAAGGTGACTGACTGATATAGTGATCTATCAACGCACAGCCCAAACCACTGGACGGATTGGACTGAAATTTGAAATGAAGGTAGATGTTATGACGTAGGCATCCGCTAAGAAAGGATTTTTAGAAATTCCACTTTTAAAGGAGTGAAATAGTGAATCCAAGTTTTACTTCTTAATGCGAGCGAAGCCGCGAGCACTCACTAGTACGAAATATAAGCCGAATCTAGTTTAAGGCGGATTTAGATTAAGGCGCAAATCCTCTTCATCTCTCAAGGCACTTATGTGAGCATGCCTTTGCTGTACCCAAGTCGACGGTGCGAAATAGCTATTAGGAAGATTCTCGTCTAATGGGCCCGTAATTGGCTGCTCGCAAACTAATGGACAATTACAACGGAGTACGGATTTTATGACATTCATAACACGGTTACGCTGCTTGTGTTCAAGTTCAAGATGTAAAGAAAGAAAGAAGACTTTTGAGTTTTGTTTCTTGAGTTTCTGTTATATGTAAAAATATATAATAATATTATTGTAAGAATCATAATATTATTATATACAACATTTAAGCCATAGGTTTTCAGTAATTTAATATACCTATACTTTAGTAACATTAATTTATATATTCTTAAAATTTACAGTTTTAATATCATTTCTGTTGTAAACCACTACAGCGTTAAATACCAAGCAAGTGTGAAACAAGTATATGTAAAAAATTGACAGCAATTTTTTGCGGACTGACTTTTTTCACAATTATAACTTTAAAAAAGATATATTCTCAGTTTGATGGCCTATCTTCCCACTTGACATTGACAGAATTGCGAAGTTATATCTACGAAAAGCCATAAAAAAAAAGATATAGTCCCCTTTTCTACTGATCTAATTTTAGAATCAATATTTCAAAAACTACCTCACCACAAGTTTTTCTAGTGTGTGAAAACACTGACAGATAATCTCAGCTTTAAAAGGAAAAATCCAGTTCTTGAGCTGTGTCTACACTCTCTAACTCGAGGATCCGTGGATACTGGATAGAAGAACTGAAGAGCTGTATCCACAGAGATCTGTTTGCTAATACCCATGTGAGCCGATGGCCGGTCATATTTGATCGGTTGTATACATTTTGCTGCTGTTGTCCGGGATTTTTATGACGCTGTTTTGTTTTTAATGCTTAAGTCAGTTTTGGAGACTATGAGGTTGTTTTATTAGTAGTGGTTCTTATTTTTTTTTAAGAACTGAAGAGCTGTTTCCTAGAGTTATGTTTGCTAATACCCATGTGAGCCGATCACCGGTCATATTTGAACGGTTGTGTACATTTTGCTGCTGTTGTCCGGGATTTTTATGACGCTGTTTTGTTTTGTTTTTGTTTAGTCTGTTTTGGAGACTTTGATTAGTAGTCATTCTCATTTTTTAAGAACTGAAGAGCTGTTTCCACAGAGTTCTGTTTGCTAATACCCATGTGACCCAATAACGGGTAATATTTCATCGGTTGTGTACATTTTACTGCTGCTGTCTGGGATTTATGTGACGCAGTTTGGTTTTTGTTTTAGATTAAGTCAGTTTTTAGTTTTTAGGTCTATTTTGAACAGTTTTATATTGTTTTGTTGGTAGTGGCTTTAATCTATACTAATATTATAAAGCTGAAGAGTTTGTTTGTATGTTTGTTTGTTTATTTGAACGCGCTAATCTCAGAAACTACTGGTGCGAATTGAAAAATTCTTTTTGTGTTGAATAGACCATTTATCGAGGAAGGCTTAAGCTATATAACATCACGCTGCAACTAATAGGAGCGAAGAAACAATGGAAAATGTTAAAAAACGGGAAAAGTTATTGATCTTTCAGGGCTTCCTTTACGTGCGCTGCGAAAACGGTTCAAGATATCAAAAAACTAAGTATGAAAGAATTATCTTAAAATGATTTTACAAAATGTCCACGACAGTATATTATGTATATCTTTTAAGATTAACTCACTAGAACCGTTTTTATGGTAATAACTATTCCACGCGGACAAAGTCGCGGGTACCAGCTACATTTTAATCAAAAAATTAAAAGGTGTATCCACATAATTCTGTTTGCTAATAGCTATAACGAATAGTCTTTAAATACTTGTTTGTATTTTAGTCAACTGGATTTTATACGTACTTTCTATTGATAATAATTGAGTTACTGTTTTAAGTTTCTATGTTACATACATATTCAATTCACTTGTTTGCTTACGAACAACTATAGTGTTTTCTAACTATGTTGTTATTTATAAATGATTTGTATTTGAACTTAATATTAATCAACTTGTGTAAGTGGTAAAGTGAACACTAACCTACTGCTGGCCCAGATTCTCAGAATCCAAGTGACAACTGGGTCATATCTAACCCGGTATTTGAATGTGCAATAATCACGCACGACTCGACACATGTGCGGAATCACCGCACAGTAACTAGTCCACATACAGGGTTATTTCAATTACTAAGATCCATATGTTTTTTTTATTTGCTTGTAAAAAAGTATGTAGAAATAAAATAAAGTAAATAAATATTCCGAGACATACACACAGCGCCACCTAGAATTCAGTTACTTTGTTACCTTTCTCTATTACTGAAACTAACTTCTTTTAGATTCACTTATAATCATCTCTATTTTTAGTTACTTTTTCATGTTTCGACAAAAGAAAACAGTAAGTGATGTTATGTACCGATTACACGAAGAAAGGAAGAAAAATCAAACAAATAAAGTAGTGTAGTCTAATTGTTTGTAGCCATTGTCGGGCGAAGTATTGTAGACAGCACAACAAAAAAAAAGGTAACTCAAATTTGTTTCTTTCTAACCTTGTATCTTGTGTGCCTTTGGTAACGATATTACCTGCCTATTACTGCGATTATCCGCCAGATGGCCTCTATCTAAGGCTTCAGGGCCTTAATTAAAGTAAGCATAATATTAGTACTGTGTGTATAATAATGTATGTACTTAATATATATGTACCTACATCTCTACTACACATAGTAACAGTGTTCAAGTTTAGATAAATTTTGGCCGAATAATATTTTTCAATTAATTCAAGGATTGAAATCGTATTATAATGATGTAGTTGAAGATATATTATTTATAAATTGGGTTAAGATTTTTTTTTATAAGTACCTTTATGTTATTCACGAAATCTGATCATGGAAAACCATACTAAAATTATCAATAAATTAAAATGCCCATATTTGTTAAAGATGTTTTTATATTTTGAATTGAATTTATATGACAAAAAAACCTTCTAATTTAATTGAAATATACATACATGTAGCTGAAAGAGATTTACAAAAATACAATTTAAGTAGGTACATCGGAAAAAACGTCTCATAAAAATTGTATCATTCAGGATACATTTCATGTTCATTTAGATACACATTTACAATCCATAGGACTGCTTACGGGAATTATTTCTGAGCATCTAAATAAACATAAGCACTAGAAGTATTTCATATTCAAACTAACTCAAAGATGTCTTAAGTTTAAGTACCTACTTCCAAGGAATTTAAAGCTTCCTGCCGGCTTTTCTGAAGTAATATTCTCCCACTAAGTTTACTATTTCAGTATGATGAAGTGACTATATTAACTTGGATATGTTTATCTATAAATAAAAAAAATACTATTAAATTATTTAAAAAAAAATACGTTGTAAACACGCATTAATTTATTTGAGTTTTCAGGGCCAACTTACCTACTAAGTAAATAATAACTATTTTTTTACTGAATATTCAACGTTTTGCAAGCAAACCATCTCACTTATATCAATCAATACAAAATCAAAACAAAAATGTACCATATTCTAAGTTTCTTACCGTTTCTTCAACTTTAACCCTAGTTAAACTAACAAAGCCACGCTTAACAAAACTTCCCTAAAACCCTTTTATTAGGCCGTACATTATTTTTATCGGCAAAAGTAA
Organism: Macaria liturata; assembly: GCA_964023185.1. Taxonomy (NCBI): domain Eukaryota; kingdom Metazoa; phylum Arthropoda; class Insecta; order Lepidoptera; family Geometridae; genus Macaria; species Macaria liturata. The sequence continues at coordinate 6,141,846 of OZ026816.1, forward strand.
TAAACATAAATACACTGACCTGAATAAGTGGTAGCCATTTCGTTTACAAGAAACGCGATTCAGCGTTTTCTCCGTAGCAAAAAATATTTTATGCGTCCCCTAAGATCGATACGGAATGCTTAGAAACTGAATTATCCACCAGGGAAAGGGCAAATAAAGCCCACCCCAAATAAATAGGGCTAACAACGTACACGTAGGTAATCATTTCGTTAAGAAAGTACAGGAGAAGTTATTTCTCCAGGGTGCCAGGAGGAACTTGGAGCAAAGTTGGACTACAAATCACTATTATGTCAGCCAGTGGTCGCTTGCAGTACTGGGTGCATGCTTTGGATAGTTTCTCGAACTGGCTTAGGTATGATTTTTGCTTAGTCTGAGCGGCTTCTGGTTTCGAAAGGTTTTAAAAATGAGCTCAAATGTGAACGGTAGATGGGCTCAAAAACCTGTGCTACTAAAGTACTTTTTTAAATAAAGCCGTTATAGTAATAATAGGTATCTCATAGAAAATTTATTAAGCAGTTTTTGATGCCTGCCCACTGTAGAAAAAACATATTTAGAGGTTGTATTGTCGTAGCTCGTGCTGATTATAAATAAATTGTACTTTCTGTTATTTTCTAAGGATTGAAAAATTTTTAAACAGAAAATGTCTCTCTGAAAAGAGGTTATAATACATTTTTCCTGCCATAAACTGTCATGAAATAAAATATGAATAAACTGTATTGGTACTCCTTCTACAAAACAAAATGTTTAAAAGCCGGTATACTCACCTGCCATGCCTAAGCTGGTTTAAGCGCAACCATAACTAATTACCCTTCTGACGCTCTTCTGGGACCTGCGATAGTTTACGCAGATAGGTTCACAACAAAGTGGTACATGGAGCTCAGAAACTTGTCCTTTTGGATGCGGTAAAGATGCATGCTATATGTAGATAGTTCTTGCAAGATTTAATAGCGCGCACCCTTTGTTTGGACAGACACACACACATATGTACAATGTGTATGTATGTACATACATATACATTGTATGTGAGTGTGTCCGACAAATACTACAAATAAAGGCTCATATATGCTAAAAAGATCTGCTGTTCATTTCTCGTTTAGAAATGATCATTCAAAAAAAAGCATTACGCCAAACCCTTTTGAGACCAAAACTCTGATTATGTCGTAATTTTCATCTACAGCCTTATCACTAGCGACCTCGATCGATATAGATTCCAACCCGAATAATAATATGGAAGGTATTCTATAGACACACTTACTCGTATTAATACAACATTGATTTCATATCAACAACGCACTCGCTGTATTAATCTTTGCTCGGAACCACATTCCTAGAGACCAGCTAAAATCTTGACTCACTAACATTCTTATAGATAGATAGATAAAACTCTTTATTGTAACACACATTGAAAAAAAAAAGACAAACAGAAACACAAAAGACTTAAAAAAATAGTGCCACAACTGGCGGCCTTATCGCTAATAGCGATTTCTTCCAGGCAACCGTAGGATGGACAGGAGTCGAAAGAAAAATAAAGGATGGGGTGTTCAAAAAAGAGAAAATCTCTTATTACTCTCACTATATCTTATATATGTATTTATGTACTTTCACATATACATATTTAAAGCACTTCGTCTACCATTATACTTGCGTCTTATCCCTGCCAGATTGGTTACCTGGAAAAGATCGCTCTTAGCGATAAGGTCGCCAGATAAGACACTAGGCTTAAGTTTTAATTTTTTTTTTGTAAGTTTCTGTATTGTATTGTTGATTTAATAAGAAGCTGTTAGAACTGAGTCACCTTACAATCCCTTTACAAGATGGTTGCAAAGCAAACTTCGCTTCTAGCTCTGACGTCACTTGCCTAAGTGACACAAATAGAGTGTCATCTCAGCCAACATGCAGGCAATATAAAACGTGCTTCCGACTTATTACTTCACACATTGCTTCACAATGCGCCAGGTTTGACGCGAGGGAATCTCGCGCGCTCCTTGTAATATTTTGTTGGTCTTGCGATTTAGGAGTGAAAGACATGTGAGTTGATTTTCTGATTGTGGTGTATTTGGGTAGCAGTACTTGACTTTAACATGTTCCAGGGGGCTACAGCAATGCTTAACATCAGGCAGGCTGTAGTCAAACGTTAACCTATACCACGTAAAAAATAACAATTAGAAATTAGGTTTATTTCAGTAAATAAAACTGTATAGGTCTGGTTAATATGATTTTGAGTTATTTACTAAACACCCGCAGTAAATCGCTTAGTCCAAGGATCTAGGAAATTACTGTGGATTTTCGCGGCAGGCAGTCAGAAAACCGAGTTTTGATCCAATATTTTGATAAATGTGTGAAAACTATGGTGTCTAACCTGTACTTGTGTTAAGTATTTTGAAATTGAGTAGGTACACTTTTATCAGGATTTAAAATCCTATGATGCTCCTTATACTGTGTCTTAGAGACAACGCATTGTTATCAAAACTTCCACTGTCGTCCATCACACATAACTCAGACATTACATAGCCTACGTATATAATATAAAGTGAACTTGTCGGTCTGTGGCTTGTGAGACAACGGGAGCGACTTGGAAGCCACAAATTGCTCAGCGAACTTACCTCAGTCTGATGGACGGAAACTTGGGCGCAGTTTACTTGGCCCTAATGAATGGGGACTCACTTGGCTTCGGAATTTGTTGATCTAAGACGGATAGCGTGTTGCAAAGGTTTAGTATCTGTTGGACCACTGTAAAGTAATTATATGGATAATAATGAATTTGTTGGTTTATTGATGATTTTGGCATAATGTAGTTTGTATAGGGTCACAAAAGTGACGAAAAATTTCTTTTATCCTAAAATAAGGTGGACAAAGCTGCAGCTTTTATAGCCTTTAACTAATTTTCACATTTAACACAGATTTTTCAAATAAGAAAGTTTATGATGTGTATCTTTCTTTTTTGATCGCACTTTACTTGGGCCCTAATGAATGGGGACTCACTTGGCTTCGGAATTTATTGATCTAAGACGGATAGCGTGGTGCAACGGTTTTCTAGCTGTTGGAGACACTATAGCGCTGTGTCTAAGGTATTGATATGAGTACTAATGAGTCCGTTGAATTTTTTTGGCATAACGTAGTTTGTGTAGGGTCGCAAGAGCGACGATACTTTTTTTTATGAAAAACAATGAACGAAGCTGTAATATCCAGAACTTTGACTAATTATTGAAATGACAAAGTTTATGAATGTGTTTGTTTCTTTTTGGAGTTTCTGATGAACTAGGTCGCAGTTTACTTGAGGCTTAATGTATGGGGACTCAGTTGGCTTCGGAATTTGTTGATCTAAGACGGATAGCGTAGTGCTACGGCTTAGCAGCTGTTGGATTTACTAGCTACTAGGTATAGCAATGGTGCTAATCGTGACGTCATAATAACAGTCAGTACTTGTAACACTAGTAAGCAAAAGTGAGTAAGTAATTTGGTTTACTTTTTAGTACGATAGAAACAGGTAAAGAGTTTCCAAAGTGGTAACATCCACGTAGTCCTTCTTCTTTCTATACGCTCAAACAGCTAAACAAAGTATGATACCTACTCGTATAAAATGACATAAACGCACGGACCAAACCGCTGAAAATTATATGTTTTACTTAATTTAAAGGTACTAACAGGCAACAGCTATGATCTATAGACCAAAACAATATCGGACCCCATTTATACAACCCCTTTAAGCTGTGACTCCCCTTTGCGAAGTGCATTGCAATAATAACCGCATTAGAATCCGCTTGCCTTTCCTGATAGCATTAAATATGAAGTCTCGCAAACAAACCGCATTCGCAGAGTAGTGGTATTTAGAGATTAGGTACCTGTGGAACATACAAAGGTATAATTTCTGGTAAGATATAAATATAGGTAGAGATTATATTTTATTTTGAACTAGTAGATGCCCGTGGTTTTGCTATACTACGTACATAACAAAAGCCATGATTATCCATTCTGACGTTTTTGCGTTATGAGCGTATATTATGCGCGTTAGATGCCGTTGTGTGATATTATCCGCATATTTATTTTATGTATTTATTAGTTGCTCTCCTGCAGCGTGACCCAAGAAAAGACAGCAAGGTTACTACTACGATTGGATATTTTTAATATAATCATTTATTTCAAACACAAAATGTAAACGAATACACAACTACTTACCTTAAACTTATAGGATAATAAGAAAAAATATAAAAAAAGCACTTGTCAAAATAACTCATAACTACTTACCTATTTGGAATCAGCTCTCAAATAGTAACTAACAACAACCTTCTAAAACTAGTGACAAATATAGATGCCCTTTTACATCCAAATCTACTAACTTAGAGATGGGCTAAGTGCTCCATAATTACAAATACGTGTAACATTACTAAACGCATCACAAGTAAATCGTCAGACTTACGGCCCACGCAAAATAATTAACCGCCACCAAACATCGTTAAGCTTTTAAAACTGAGAGCAACTTCATTAAAGGGCTCCTAACTTTTGCTACACACGAGATTTGAAGACAAATTAGGGGTTTGATGCTTCCATACCTACTTGTAACTAAGTAGCGGAGAGCATTATATCTTATAGAAGTGACGTAACAAGAAAGTAACGAAATAAGTCGCTTCATTATTGAGTAAGTTTATTTTTGTAAGTTTATATCTGTATTCTACAAAGGCTGCGGGCTCGCAACCGCGGCGGGCGCGAGAAAAAAACAGTCCGTGAGTCCGTTACACATTTAAAACTCAAGCGATAAAATTAATCAAAAATATTTTTACTTTCATAAAGGGGTAGATCTAAATCCAATCTTTTACTAACTCTTTAAATCCATTCTACAGATAATTCTCTCTGCTATTTTGTACTTCAAAGAGTCTAACGGGCTGGACATACTCGTAGTTTGAGCAGTTAATCAAATTTGGGACGCATCAAACAATGCTTCGGTAATCTTTCATCTGAAACGGTCTTTGTCTTCGGATGGTAGTTTTGTTGGCAGTTGTTTGAATGTTAATTAACCCGCAGCTTGTAATTAGCAAACATGGCTAGACAGTTGTTTTTGTTTGCGACTCTAATAATCTTGATGTGATTCAATTGTTTAATGTTATTTTAATTAGTGATGTAATTGTTTTTTAAAGTAAGTTATTTAAGTTTTTATAATATTGTGGTTGTCAATGACAGAAAAGTGCAAATTATTTAGCTTGTTTTGTATGTACGTCTTCAATAAAAGGCATATCATCATTCCAATTTAGGTAGAAATATTTTTAAATTTGTGTTGTTACATTTTTGTGTAGGTACTAATAATTAAAAATATATAATATACATAGTTTATAGGTGACTATATAAGTAATTTCAATGTTTATAGGTGACCCGTTATCATGTTTAAATAGTTTGCAAGTTAATTGTCGTAACATCACTTTACTAACGAGCTATTCAAGTGTTTCTCAGTTAAAAGTACTGACATAATTATACCTACTTTAATTAGTGTAACGATGCAAGTCTCATATTAGCTCTAGTTTAACCCTTAAATGCATGATTTTAACTTTTTAACCAAATTAAATTTATTTGGACGTAAGATTAGCTCTATAATAAGGAAAAAATATTTAAAAAAATATATTTATAAAAATACTTTATTTATTTTGAAAAAATGGGTTGGTGGAAATTTACATCATTATGTAATCAGACTAACCTACTGAGAACAAAATGTGCAGTGAGATAATAAACTTATTCATTGTGGTATTTGCTGAAACAATTGTTGTTTTTGTTGAGGCAAAGATTATTATTACATTTGGAACAGTGTATAGTTGAATATCCCTTACAATTGGTGTATTTGCAACGCAAGGATCCCCCTACCAAAGGCCAATGATCTTGCCCATCCCTGCGAACTTCTTTTGGTGGGGAAAATGCTACAGCACTTCTTTTTTTTTGGCCTGGATTTCATTTTCTAGAAGACTAGAACTTGGACGACCTCTTTTTTCTTTTGCTGCTCCCATGTTACAAAAGACGAAGGCCAGTTCATTTCTAAAAGTACCTGAATTAAGAATATCTTTCTTAGGTACCTTTTTAGCATTTTTTTATATATTATCCATGCATTTATCACTGCCAGGTCTAAAAGATGATAAAAAATACGAATATACCATTTTCTTGACTTGATCCTTATTCTGTACCTTCCCAGAAAACTGTCCATAAGGTCTGGATCACCAATTGCCTTGTGGTGGTTATTGTTATTGAAGTGCAATATTTTTTTCAATTGTTCAAACCTGTTATTAGACATCACCGAATAAATTGGTTCATAGCCATATTTTGGAGACCAGTATGCTCTTATATTGGGAAAATGTTGGACTGACATATATATAAGTATTCCAAAAAACTTTCTCAAGTCTGATAAATTGGTTGCAGTTGTATTTGCTGGATTTTTTTGTGTGGCATACATGTTTGTTTCTTCCACTATCCTTGCCATGAAATCTTCTGAGAAAAAGTAGTTGAAGCATGCATATGGAGTATCTAATGGTGACAACTCTGGTCCTAGGTCTGAATTGCCTTTGAATGTAATTTTGGACTCATCAAATTCTGTGCTCTTTTTTTCAGATCAATTTTCGTTTATCTAATAATGCTGAAAATATGTGTCCTGTAGGGTCACTATTGTCCACAACCTGGTTATCCATTACCTCATTTTCAACCAAGGGTGGGTCACTTTCGTAGCTTTGTGGGTTTTCTGTGTCCTCCTCATCACTTTCTAACATGTTCAGTAACTCGTCTCTGTCATAAGTTCCAGGCACATTTTCTTCCTCTTCATCAGACTTCTCCATGTCATCTTCCGACAGCAACCCACCTTCCAAAGATGCTAAATAATGTTCAATATCTCTGTCATTCATTTTGCTAGATAAACGAAATCAAATAAAACGATAGTATTTTACTAACTTACATACAAGCTAAATGAACGTCATTACATGATGATGTAAATTTACATCAAAACAATATTGAGTTTGTTTCTTCATATTTTTCTATTTATGAACAAAATTATATACATAAATCAAAATACTGACCTCAAATCCATCAATTACGAATAAACTGAGAAGTAACCGTGAGAATTTTATACCACTTTTTTCCAATCACATTAGCCGAAATCTTCACCGAGCAAACTAGCAGTTAATGATATTTTGAAATGACATTTGACAGCTGACATTGAAGAATCAACTTTTTTTTTCGTTCGGAAACGATACTATGGTTCCTTAAAAGTTGCCATGTACAAAAAATATAATCCAAATACCCTGTGGAAGCGACAAAAAATACATTGAATTGGTTGATGGAAATTTCCATCACAATGCATTTAAGGGTTAAAAGAGAAACACACAAGTATGAAAGTTACGAACCGTAGTGCTATGCGGGTGTCTGTTTATTGTTCAGCGTATTCACATCGTATTGTTGTTATAGTTTACAATACAATGACTATCCTTTTTAATTACATTTACAAGTTAGCGTTTTGTGTAAAATATGTATTTTAAATTATTATTGGTTTATGTAACCTTTTGGAATAAACATAATGTATGCTATGATGTTGCTTTAGTTTGTCAGATGAATGAATCTAAAAATAAAGCGACTTTAATTATAAGGCTTTTTCTTATCGAATGAGAGTGGCCAACTCTGGTGTCGAGTGTTTATCAATCCCTATGGGCCTCTGGCATGGCTTAACGACTGTCGTACTAGACAAACAGCGGGACCTACAATTTAACGTGTCATTTTAAGGCTTGAGTTTTTTAAGTATTTTTTTGTGTTGTATTTATTCACGTTTATGTATTAACAGTTTTTTCTGAGCTACTTAACCTATTTCTTTTGTGCATAATTATTTGTATTATATTGCTTACGTAAGACGTTTATAAATATGAATTCTTAATAACAATGTTTGTAGATTACAACTAAGTAACAAGCCAGCCTATAAGTCTTTCAGTTAGTCGAGATTACCCGGTAGTCGGTAGTCAGTAAAGATTCGATTGGTCTTACTCTGCCAATTTCTGCTGCCATTCGCTATTCAAGACGAAACGCTGTGCTCTATTCAGATGTAGCTAGAACTGGAAATGTCCAAATGGTATAATAATATTGATATTTGATTAGTAATTTCCTATGATTATTGAGGCATTAGTTTGTGAATCAAAAATCAAAAATATATTTATTTACCATACAAACATTAAATACATTGGTGCACTTATAAGTAAAATATGAAAGAATTATTCAGGTTATAAAACAGTTTTAGTTTTAGTTTCATTTAAGAAGCTGAGATTTAGGAAATAAGTATACATGCAATAGCATGCAGCGTTGATTACTTTAACCATAGCATTGAGACTATAGAGTTATGTTGAATTTACTATCACGCGCAGAGTGCAAGAATGGTGGACCCCAAACTAGGCTTAAGCCTGTATCTTGGCAATGATTGGATTATAAATAATCAAACGTTGATAATACACTGTGAGTTTTAACATATTATGTAATTACTTACATAAGAGTATATTACGATACAAATTATCTAAAATCCTGTTTGTTTTGAAATTGAGTTCGGATAAGCTTTAAAATGAAATAACACAATTTTACTGTTTGTGTTTATTTTCTTGCATGATAATTTATTTACAAAATATCTACAGTTTTTCACTGAATTTTTGTAAATGTTATGTTATACAAATCTAAACTATATAGTACGTATACGCACAGTAAATGTAAAATATCGCATGAAATATTCGGTTTGAATTCAGTACGAATGTGTTCTATTTTATGTATTCAATCATAGCTTCAAAAGGCAAAAAAATTGTTTAACGTAAAATATACATATAAAAAAGAATGAAGTGAAGGTTGGTTTTTATAATATAGGGCGACATTTAAATTCAAAATATATATTTTTTAATTACGGAATAGGCTTACGTTTGACTACGGCCTGCCACATCTTAAGCACCTATTTACTCTACACTCAGGGGTCTTCAGATTTGAAGACCCCTGAGTTATATATTTATAATAATGATAACTTACTTTATTGACACAAAGAATACGTATATACTTTCTAGTTTGCTAACGTTACTCGCGATAAAGAAATGAATAAATGTCTCTGTTAGATTGTTCTATCGAAAAGGTATTCAATCACATCTAGTAATTTTCCCAAAGGTTACAAGAACGGCTATTTTAATATGCATTCAAGAAGGTCGAGGGATTCAACGTTTTAAATTGAGCCATAGCTTTGAATACCAAGCACAATTTAATTACATTGTCTTTTCCTTATGAAATGTAGGTAACAGGGTTCAACTGGAACTTTACAATTTAAATCAACCGTAGCCTAGCTGGTCAAGGCGTTCTGGACGGTGATCAGAAATACGCAGGCTCGAATTCTGCCGGTAGTGATTATTTTCGCTCATTTTCCAATAAAAGTTTAAGTTAAACAACCATAGTGCGGGTTTAGCACTTAATAACATGACTCATAATTTAAATCAAGTCAAAGATGTATTTTTCATGTGATTTGAGTTTACAATATTAACGATCAAATATTAAATTTACCTATTCAATTAATTATCAATACGTATTCAATAGTTGCGTTTCTATTATCAATTTCAGGGCGAGTGCAAGTCTCTCTTGAGGAGTCGTATTTCCTCATGACAGAGGGTCGTGACTCCCCCGCCAAACTAATTTGTTAAAGGAGTTCTCTTGGACAGATACATCATGGTGGGCGCCCAGGTCCTTCCACGACAAGTGCAGGTAAAGATGTAGAAAAGTCTAGCTCGTAGCACATTTGAAGCATTCGTAGCTTCGTAGTCGCGTAGCAAGCATCTACTAAGTAAACCACAATCAATAAAAAACAAACAAAAATGAAATTCTGTTTATATGATTTCATTTCACTCACACACACACACACACACGCACACAAAAATACTTAATGATTAATACAACCACGCATAACATCACCGCATACCACTACAAGTATATATTATATTATGTTCTTTATGTTTTGTTTTGTAAGTGAAATTAAAAATTGTGATGCTGTGGTTATTTCTGAAACCTCGCTTTACAGGACCATTTCGGTACCTAGTGCAAGTTTTCAGGGTTTCCTCGCGTACCAGATAATTCACTGCACCTGTAAACTGTACCTAAAGAATGTACGTATTAAGTCTTTTGTAAATAAATAAACAATTTGAATTTGAATTTGAATTTTTGAATTAGCAAGCACATTTCTAATGTATTAACATTTTTTTACATATTATTTGTAGTAGTTAGAAGTAGCATATTTTGGTTTTGTCCTTATTTTTCTTTAATTAATATTGTAGATGAAGTTAATTTGAAATATATAGGTTATTTACTTTACATATTTTACAAATATAAAAAATAAACTAACAATATTAAAGAAGTTTATTTTATCAGGGACAGTATTTACATGTATACAAAAAATAATTAAACATACAGAAGAGAAAAAAATACTCAAAAAACACGTATATTTACAAAAAAACTCAGCACAACGTCCATATTAATACAATAAAAAGTAACCTACTATATTTAAAAATAACAAGTCCAATATGCAAACAAATGCTAGAATTTATATCGAAAATCACTACCGCAAAACAAACCGTAATGGATAGCCCATAGCCCATCGTCAATTTTCTAAATAAAGCTGAATGTACACTAGTGTTTAATATTTCAGGCGTGTTCACTGTGTGTGTACTATGCCTTACAGAACCTTGCCATGTGACATGATGCTTAAAATATAAAATTGTAGCAAAAGTAACTGTAGCTCTATATGCAAAACATGCAAAACATAAGTACATAGGTAAGTATATTAAGAATATACCTATGCATGTTACATAATTTTTTTGCATTTTTTCATATTTTGTTCTATTTTAACAATTTGTTTAGAGGTACTGACAAACGAGATATAAACTTGTCATTTATTATACGGTTAGAAATATTTTGGATCTCGAGTATAATAAAGATGTAATATAATATTTTCAATACTATAGTTACTAAACTAAGGTTTGGTAAATTTTATTTGGATCTGTAAAACCAATCGGAAAAACACACAAAAAGATTTGTTTGATTTTTATAGAGCGTGATACAAAACGCCCTCCCTGTGAACTACTACAAAGCGATCTTCAAGACCATAATGATTGCTTATCAGGCCAGATATATTCAAGCGCAAGCCCATTTCGATTAAAAAAGTAACTGATAACTAGTTTCAGTGCACAATACACACAAATAGTTCCCTTACTGCCCTGTCTGTTCACTTCACGTTCTAATCCGTATTTATTTCCCTGAAACAGTAGAACAGCTGCCTGCAGTTTGAGTGTCAGGAATTTATGTCCCGACTCCCTATCCCGTGCCACTTATGGGACGACCTGATATTTAGAATGATATGATTTTCTACAACTTTCCAAAGGTAAGGTGTAAACTAAATAAGTACCACTATGGTGGTTTTTGACGTTAAAATGACCAGAATAGTTTTTAATCGAAATTCACCGCTATCTTTCAAATAGATTCACTTTTTTAGAGGACAGTCTAGCATTTAACTACCGGTCAACTATTGTCAAGTGCAAACCTGTTTTAGTAAAAAAAGTAACAATGTGGATTAAGGAGGAACTTGCTATCAAAAAAGGCTGCAGGTATGTCTGATTTACTGTAGAGTCTGATTTACTAACAAAAATAAAATGTAAGCCTCTGTCTACCCCTAGATATATAAGTAAAATTAATGCATGTTTATAGTTTACTTTTCAGTGAAAACTTCATAATAAAATTCCGATTATTTAGGTAGGTACTCTAATTCAAAACCTACAATATTACATTTAAAACAAACGTGTTTGCTATTGTTCACGTACAAAACTAGCCCTTAATTTTAAGCCACCAAACAATACGAACATGTCGTGTTTAGCAAACCGTACATGACAAACGGGTATTGTGTTCGTAAGTAGCCATAAAGACACAGCTATGTAATATGTTATGTATCTGGGTACATTACAATTGGGTCAAACTTTATAAAGTAGTTAAAGCCGTGGTTTAGAGATAATACGAGATTAACGAGGTCGCAAAATGGTGGACTCGTATTTCTTAATGGCATGTTAATAGCTAACTAAGATCTCGGAATTTATGCTATGTTAATTCCTATTTACGAACACTGTGAGATGCTTTTAATTGTCTGTTTAAAAAGTTATACGGAGCTAAACTGAGTTTTACTGTACACTGTGTTATGTTTTTTAGCGTAGAAAATTAAACTTTAATCTATTTGATGCATGTATTTCTGTAACCATGTAGTTACATTATGTTGTTGTTGTTGTTATATTATAATCAATTTATATTAGTATTGTGGTTAAGAAGATAATTTTTATTTTAGTTATAATTTTAATTGTATTTAATTGAATAATTTGGAAGTTTTTTTATAGTATGCCTCTGGCAACATTTATTATGTATTAGATTTTGTTTCACATTCATAAGTATACAAAACTGAGTTTAAATTTTACCTAAATGAAGAACGATATATACACGAAAAATTTAACCAGTTGTGTGATAAAGTTAAGCTAATGCCATTTTCAAAGAAGTCAATTAATCACGCAAATTAATTCACAAATTATTTGTTTTAGTTTTTTCATTGTTTTGTAAAAATGTTCTCATATATATAACCATTATTAATTCATTTGTTGTAACAAAAATACTTAGCCTACTTTTGAGTACATCATTTGTAGTTTACATACTATATGTAAGCTGGCAAACTACAACGTAATCTCAAAAGACAGTTACAAAATGGAACTGTTACATCCAGTTTCTCCTGTACCATTTTTAAAGGACGTTTGTACGTGCACCTAATAATTCAATTGATAATGGATTGGCCCGCATTCTCGCTCCAGCTATCGGGAAGACAACATTCTCATTTAAATAGTTTCCGTGGCTCTAAGATAGCGAGGGTGACCAGGGTTTTAGGAATGATGAGACGTAAAAAAAACCATATTTTTTTTGACAATATTTACAAGTTAATGGAAGCTGTTAGGCGAGTGTGGCGTAGCGGTTCCAGTGTGTGCTTTTCATTCAGACGCACCCGGGTTCGAATCCGGCCCTACACCAATGACTTGTATTTTCAAGTTATGTGTGGATTTGCACTCGCTTAACGGTGAAGGAAAACATCGTGAGGAAACCGACATGTTTGAGGACTACAATATCCGAGGACATGTGTCTTCCGTGGAAGGACCTGGGCGCCCACCACGATGTATCTGCCCAAGAAAACTCCCCTAGCGGATTAATTCTGCGGGGGAGTCACGACCCTCAGTCATGAGGAATACGACTCAAGAGAGGAAGCTGTAATCGATGAGATATCAATTTTATGTGACCTAATAAGCGTGTGGCTAACTTAGATACTGTCAATTTTTAATAACAAACTTTAACGTTTGTTTTATTGTTATACCTATGTATGTGTGACTAGGCATTCTTTTATATTAACCTATACTGTCCCACCCCTGGGCAAAGGTCTTCCTCAACTCACTCCACGTCACTAGGCATTAAAATCACTTTATTATACAATTACAAAAAATAAATATATCACTAATTACAATAGGAAACATAATTTTCTTTTCACTTTATGTTTCTGGAAGACAAATATTAATCAATTTTATCAAATACATGGTAAGTTGAAAGAATGACACCATTACACTAACTATAATCCAACGATCTTTAAATCGAGAGTGAATTGGTTCTTATTGGGTTAGCAAACCCATCTTAGACCAATAGTTATGGCTTACCATCAGGCAAACAGTGGTCATTTGCAAATCTGTATTAGTCGAATAAAAAAATCTAACACTTGCAAAAGATTCAGATGAACTTATTCACAAACTACAACAATAGTTTTTATTTACGTGCTATTCATGGCCACCCTAAAGCTACGTTTCGTAGCCAGCTCATAAATCACTCGAGTAGAACCTCCATTTAAAAAGTTAAGCTGAGATGTTCCGTGTCTTATCTACGGTACTGAAAAACTTTAGCATAGGTAGATTCTATGCTTTGTTATTTTGTGCATCCATGTGAAAAATATTGAATAAATATTTTAGTTTTACAAAAATTTCACGACAAACACGTTTGCTTAGTGTGGGGCTAGATGGCGCTGTGTGCAATGCCCGTTTTTTGTTAATTTTCAGCAGGCTTTGACTGCTTTTGAAATGATATATAAATATTTTTGTACGGAAAAGAAATTACTGATGATTATTGATTTGAAAATATAATGAATAATATTTTTTAAAGTTTCATGTTGGTATTTTCAAATTCTCTTTACGTAAGCGTTAAGGCAAACAAACCCCTTGGTTTGTTAATTTATTCAAAAAAGCAAGTGATCCTTATCGCTTGCTTTTTTGAATAAATTAAACAATTTTGCTATAAACAAATCTGAAATAGTAAGAAAAGTATGAGAATTAAAACTAGTGTCACGCTTCACAGCAGGAAGGAGGCACGTGACCCAGTCACCCGGCGGCTGCATTATATACAGTTCAAACTAGTACTTATGTGAACTGTAGACCTTGCGTACGAATATGTTCTTTGAAAATGAATTATGGCAGAGTAAAAAAAATTGTTGAAATAACAAAGCATTTAAGGCTGGATCGTACGTATGAGCATCTCCATCGCATTTTTAAATATAGATATCTGATTGAAAAATTTAAATAGTGAAATAAAAACAACGGCAGCGCCGCTTAAACGCACGATACCCTCTTAAGTCACAAATTATATTAACTCAACATTTCTTAGACTTAAAAATATGTACGAAATTAAAAATAGATTTCTATTTTGAATTACAACATACGTTATGAATACGTCTATTAGCATTTGTACAATAAACAAATTGACATAAAAAATTAAACACTTAAATTATTCTTTTTAAGATAAAAAACGTTTATTTGCACTAAAACAAGATGTCATTTTCACATTTTTAAAAGTATCTAAATTATTTAAAATCAAAATGAAATTGGGGTCCTGTCTACTGCTTTAGGATTCCCTGTGTTGGAGTATCCAGAATACTTACAGAGTTTTCATTATTGTAAATTAATTTTGTCAAACTAGATTTAACTTGTGGTCAGCCTACGGATACTATATCAATTTAGATACAAACAGGTAACATAATTTGCCACAAATGAAAAATAATTTGCCACACATGTACAAAGTTTTTCGCACACTTCATGTGCTCAGTCAGTTAGTTTGCCCCAGTGAAATAGAGAGCTCTACTTCTGTAATGACACCAGCTGTTACAGCGTAAAAATTATATGTGCTTCCCAATTTATTCTGTTTACTTTATATTTTAGGTATTAAATATGTTTTAAACTTACTACAGTTGCATATGAGGTCAGTTTTTCAGTAAAGAATTAGAATTATTTTAAACAAAAGCAAAAACCGACTTCAACTCTACTGTAACGTTACTGAACAAATCCAAGCCTATCAAAAAAAATACAACATAAATTCATTTGCTAAACAAATCTAAGCCTATCAGAGAAAACCGCATCAAAATCGGGCTGATAATTCAGAAGATATAGTGTTGACAGCAGCGCCCCCTGGTGAGTTGTCATCGTAATACATAGCTAAAAAGATGCAACACATCACAGAAAACTGTATCAAAATCCGACTAGTAGTTTTGGAAATATGGGTAAAATTGGTTTCCATAAACTTTATCAATTTGTTTGTTTATTGTTTTTTTCTTAAAAAGTACTAAACCGAAAGTAAAACAATTGTTATGAGACCATCTCGGAAACTATCCTCATCGAATAAAAAAAGAATTTATAAATCGGTTGATAAACAGCGGAGAAATCGCGTAACATATCCACAAAAAAAAAAAAACTTTCAGAAGACTTGATAACCTCTTTTTTTGGAAGTCGGTTAAAAAATGAATAAAGAATGTCTTATTTTGTGCACCTTCACACTCAAACTACGGTATAACAATATGACAGTATTTTGATATGATTTGCTGTTTTTTACTCGAGTTTTTTATAAACCGGGATTTGTGTTTATAAGCTGAAATATAAGGTTCTATAGCATAACGTAACAGCTTAAAAAGTTATTTTAGTTTGTTGATGACTATCCCTATTTAACGACGCAACGGAACTATGTATTAAAGTGACATAGGCTACTTTTTATCCCAAATACCCTGAGAGAAGCCACGGGCATCCACTAGTTTATACAGAGCTGAAAATGTATCGGACCTCTGAAATAACAAAGCCCGATATCTCTTGCAGGTATTCTTTTCTTATTAGTTTTACAGATACAATTAGTTGTGCGCTTACAGTTTCAGAGGTTCCAAGTGAACTGAAGATGCAAAAGGTCTTGTTGTGTAAAAAATACAAGTTTATCAAAGCTATCTTCATCTATGAACTTTATACAAGGTAATAATCAAATTCAAAATCAAAACAAATTGTTTATTTATTTACAAAATACTTAATACGTACATTCTTTAGGTACAGTTTACAGGTGCAGTGAATTATCTGGTACGCGAGGAAACCCTGAAAACTTGCACTAGGTAACGAAATGGTCCTGTAAAGCGAGGTTTCAGAAATAACCACACCGTCACAATTTTTAATTTCACTTAAGTACAAAACAAAACATAAAGAACATAATATATTATATACTTGTAGTGGTATGCGGTGATGTTATGCGTGGCTGTATTAATCATTAAGTATTTTTGTGTGCGTGTGTGTGTGTGTTGAGGTGTATTGGGCTTACAAGATGTGTAGTCAGTGACATATTAAGTATATCAAAATAATTATAATTTTATTAATTAATATTCTATGAAATGAATACATTCTATCAAATACATATTATAGTAAGTCGTTTGTAAGTAGGTTAAAAAAAGCAAACATCATCGTATATGTCAATGTAGTTGTGGCTTTTACACTATATTTAAAGCGAATAAATACTTTAGAAAATAAGATTAAAAACTTTTTTTCTTTGTTTCATATATTATGTGTTTGGCTAAACTACCCTTGTTTTTGATCATAATAGTGTGTAACCGGGCTCGGTAATTTAGAGAGTCATAGAATTAAGCATCACTATAAAATGTTACAATGGCTGTATTATTTTATACGTCATAGTTCAATGTTAAGTCTGTTTGTTAAACCGGACGTTCAAGTATTGCTTCTCTTTGTTAAACAGTCTTGCTGAATCGATTTCGCACTTCCACGTGGAGTGCTATCTTACGTAATGGACCCTCAGCTTATCTGATTCCTTTTACATTTCGACGCGATTGCCGATTTGATTCTCGCCTTAACTGAGCAGGAAAACGATACTTAGCTGATGTTTTTGTGCTGCGGATTTAAGTTTATATGCAGAATGAAGTTTTAACTGAGTTTCTATATATATTTTTTAAGTGTAAAATAAAATGTTGATCGTTTTTTTTCACTATTCACATGTGGTTATAAAATGCGTAAAACCAAAACAGTTCTGCGATTTCACAGGTCGATACATTGGTTTTATTTTATATACAAATACTATACACGTTTCTATTACTTGACTGTTTTTAAAGCTTATCAAAAGAATAGCTTTAGTTTGTAACCATACCATGCCCGTACACAGAATATAATGTACCTAATACGACTACAATTGTTACTTTTCAAAGTTTCTCGGTGCAAGTAATCCTAAACTAATATCTGTTCAAGTTAAAGGCTGAACCGGTTCAATTCCCGCTGCGCCTAATACGTTACGAAACTTATGAACCACACTCCGGTTGTAAAGCTAAGAACATATGGAAACTATTCCATGCTGGGAACAAGGGTTTACAATGTACACTTGGGTTTAAAAGATTGCGGACCGAACATAAAAGATATTGGAAATATGTTTATGGGTACCTGGAGATGCAATATGTTCTTGTTTCATTTTCCTTTGTTCCAATACTTTGAGGTAAAATCTAGCTGAATGAGGTTGTCTAGCATTACTTTGAGATACTAAGTACTTGAACATTGTAAAGATATAATGGAATACTTTATCTAGAATCCTGCTAAAAGCGTTATAAATTCTTAAAATATTTAGTGTTAAAACAAACAGATGGCATAGAAACACGAAATTCAAGATTAAAGATTCTCAGAGTTATCTCAAGATCTTTTCAGAATATAAATGGAAATCAAAGTCTATATCATCATAAAATGTACATCAAAATTTCCCCAAACTGTAGCTTTAGATTCCACGATCTTCATTTATCAACTCAATGAAACGAACGGAATTATTATCACTGAATAATTTTCTAAGAGATCAAACTAACTTATTTAATTAATGTTAAATTATTCTGAAACAACATCCAATCCTATCAAGGCGACGGTATCAGAAATCTGGTAACTTTTCGCCTTAAAAGTTACAAAAGAAAAACGTTCCCGGGAATTTAGTCCGAATATAAGCTGGCGACCCGACGCGATTACCATAAAACTTGTTTAAATGGTAATATTAGAAGACGTCACCCACCACCATCTCTCGAAAGGACTCTGAAATCTATTTTTCACAAAAATATGTAGGCTAACAATCATACCCACACATTTTTTTCCATCTGGATGTTGTAAAACGTTCATATCGGCGAGTTTTCTAAGCTGTGGCTTAACGGAATGACGTTTCGATTTTTACGAGTCGGGTCATTTCGATTTCAAGGTTTGCGGTTTTCCGATGTCTGCTCTAATGGCAGTTGTTATAGAATTTTGAGAGTCACGATTCGTTTTAAAGTCGGGGTTAGAAATCACGTAGAGGGGATCTGTTGTTGATTTCAATGGGTTTCGAATAGTTGGACTTTAGATTGGTACTCCATCGGTGACTGACCCTTTGCTAAGCTGATATGTTTTATGAAGTATTTCGTATTATTCCTGCAAATAATTTATCATTTAGTTGTTAGCAAAGCGATGATATTATTATAATATACCTACTTGTATTTTAATTATTAAGCATCTTGTAACTATTCCAACATTTTAGCTCTAAGAAATTCTTACTACGCTTTGAAGTAAGCCTTTGAAGATTGTTATGAACCCAAGACCCTAAAGTTATTACAACCTAGGATATGAATACAGAGGATATCTTACAAAATCTTAATTGAACTGTTATGTTGTATAGTTATAATACTACTTTGAATTTTCACTGGAAGTAGAAATTAATTATAAAATCATAGACAAGTGTAAGTTGGCAATTTTCTACGTCATAGATTCTGTTGTGGACAGTATAAATACACCATATGGGGCCTCTGAGAAGGTTGCTATGCTGTGACGTATTTCTATGTGTCCGTTTATCTGTTTCTCTGTTAGTCTGTTAATTTAAACGCTCACCACGCAAAAACGGCTGAACGAATCATCATGATTTTTTGTATGTAGGTAGTATGAGGTCTTACGAGCATAAACAAAATAAATACCACAGCCCTCTTTTTAAGATACTGAAAACTACAGTCTGAGCTTATATTTTAAAGCCATTTTAAACAGTTACCGACAAGAAAGAAAACTTTTACCACTAGCATACTTTGAAAACGAGCGCTATCTACCATATCTGACTTACTAGTTTTCCTTGGCCGGGCCAAGAAAGTATAGCAATAACAGAGATAGTAATTAACCTGATAATATCCCGAGGGAACAATGAGTTACATGCGCGGTCGTGACCGGGATGCCGGGCTACGTACGTGACCATTGTGAAAAATATCGGGGCTAGAAAGTGTACTCACACACCAATAAATAAATGGAGAATTAACTACACACATTATGTCATTCATACTGTTATTTTACGCTGAATGGTTGTAGGTATTGTAAGCAACCCTTATTAATGAATAAAGGAGTCAAACCTGATAGTGTAAAACTATTTGGTAACGATAGACTTTTAAAAAATAAAACCAATGGCAGTTGCAAGATTGGCAGTTTTAGATTATTATTATCGTTGCCATGGAAATAGCCGATTGAAAAAGAATAAAGAATTGTACTCTGATATCAATGATATGGAAAATAAGAAATATACCTATATATGTATTTTCATGTAAATCTTTGTTTAATTATTATGAGATTAGCTTAGAGCTTACAGTATGTTTAACCCTCAATACAAATACATTCGTTACTTCTTAAAGCACAATTATAGGCTGAGTTTACAAGATACAACGAAATATCATGTTGTTAGCAGTAAGCAGCTTCATATCGGAAAACTTTTTGTCTGTTTTATTTTATCTATATTTACCTACAGTCAATTCCCAATTTACTGCTAAATTTACAGTTTCAATAAACAAAACAAAAATAACAAGCTCATCTAATCAGCCCATCGCACTGATTAACAACCAAGCAGAGCGGTAATAAACAACATTTTATCTCACAAAGGCTCCGCGGAATGGCAAACGACGCAAAATCCCGCGACGGAAATCCAACGATGAGACAAAATCCCCGCTATAATACAATATTCCCGCGATCGCGGGGAAACAAAACAATTCGCCCGGGGAATTAACGATTTCACTAAGAACGCTTCCCGCATAGTAAAGACGTTAAGAAATTTAATTAGCACTCATTGAGATAACTCACTGGCTCCACAATAGGCTGGCGTAGAGACAACAAAACTTTCCTTCAAGGAGTGGGACCTACAACTCGCAGAGTTGACTAGCTGAGATATACGGGCTTGATTTATCAGGCATATCTTATCTTAGCTAATTAGATAAATGAACGATTGGTTGGCGAATGATTTGTGATTTGTTGAATAGAACGACTGCCGAACTGCTGAAAAGAATAATTTGCGAGTAATAAATGGACTTCAAATGAATCAATTACGACAACAACATTGTTATAAATTTTAATATTTTCTAAGCAGCTTTATACTCACGTAGGTACTAAATGAAAGGACGTTTTTAACACCAACATAAAAACTCCAATTAAAAGGAGTAAGTTTGCCAAAACTTCAAACAGTGTGTCCGTACAAATAGAATAATAAAATCTTAATTTATCCTAAACAACTTTAATTTACTAATAAAAGACTCTTGTTATGTCTGTCTCTGACAATGTACTAAGTAATTATCAAAATAATGACAAAAATTTCATTAGGCTATTTTAATATTAAAACTTTCGTGAGACATTTTATCAATATATTAACTAAACGGTTTTCACTCACGTGTAAATCGCGTAAGTTGTTTACGCGTTTCGGATGTTATGAAATCCATCTTCATAACGTATGTTCTGGGACCGCGGCAGCACGCAGACAACTTACGCGATTTACACGTGAGTGAAAACCGTTTAGTACATTATATTAAGCTATTTTATTCAATTTTGACCGAATAAAAACTATTTAAATAAGGAAATACAGTGGAAATATCATTTTGATCTGTAAGATATACATACACAAGCAGAGGTATAATTGAAACTATACGTCATATAACCCTCTATATATCATCCAGTGTCTAATCCCTGGGACACACAGATCAAGGTCTACCCGCATAACATGGCCCTAATCCTTTGTCCTGTAACTTTTCCTATTTAAATAATGTACCCTTTGTTGAGACTGTTGAGACTGAATAGTCTTACCACATCACACGACGCAAATTAAATGTACAACAGGCCTTAAATTGTACACGTCAAACAAATAAAGTGAATGTGTAGCATACATTAAATAGCGTTGGAAACTATGGGACGAGTTTTATATTGATGCGTCTGGGAACTTTGTAATTACACAGGGTATGATAATGCTTGTGTAAAATTGTGTTGTATTGATTATTTTGGTTAAATTATACTTAAAATTTAAACACGTTTCTGAAATAAAAAAAAATCTTAATAAATTACCAGACAACCTAAAAAGTATCATAAACTTTCACTTGTAATACCACAAGAGCTTCAAAATTATCGGGTATTTTCCGATAGGTTCGTTGCAAACAAATGAAGGAGTCAAGTTTTTCAGGTTAAAAAATCACGAGCGCGAAGCGCGAGTGATTTTTCCTGAAAAACTTGACGACTTTATTTGTTTGCAGGGAACCTTGAGGGAAATGCCAGATAATTTTGAAGCTCGTGTGGT
The DNA here is from genome assembly GCA_964023185.1 of Macaria liturata. Lineage (NCBI taxonomy): Eukaryota > Metazoa > Arthropoda > Insecta > Lepidoptera > Geometridae > Macaria > Macaria liturata. The sequence continues at coordinate 6,163,803 of OZ026816.1, forward strand.
ATTCGGGGGATTATTTTTCCGTCCCAAATGTCGGCCAATAGAATTGCACCATGAGACGAAACTGTTTTTTTTGCCTTCTCCGTATTAATGGGAACATTTCCTTTGACTTTTTTATCGATGGTGGACAGAGAACAAACTCCAAATCGACTCATTTTCATGCAAGATCTCCAATTTTCACAATTTAATTCAACCTGTCAGTTTGACGTGAGGTACAGAGAAAATTTTCAAAAAATTATCAGTATAATACCATGTAGGTTGTACCACGTGACGTCGAATGGTGCAATTCTATTGGTCGATATTTGGGTCGGAAAAATAATCAACAAAATTTCTGTCGACGACATTTTAAATAAGGAATCTATTCATTGAGATAGGAATCGGGCCGTTTTTTACTGAAACATATTTGCATATCAGGGATCAGTGTTCACTTTCCACATGTGTTTGTGTAACTGTGTACTTTACATTTAGCAAATAAATAACTATGACTATGACTAATACGTAATCTTATCGGGTAAACTCGGTCAACATTTGGTTACAATGTCGGTATAAAGCAAGCATGACCATTATAATAAACATAACTTCAATATACGAGCTACATCAAACTGCACTCTGCATAGCTTGGTATGTCATGTGTGTGGGATTACGATGGATGTGAGAATATATCTTAATTTCCGCAATACGCTGAGCTGTGAGAGACGTCAAGTTTAGAGATACCTCTTATAATACTCATACCTTCCTATGTATGTACATAACATGTATCTACATATATACGTAGTGGTTGGTTGTAAGTACGTCTTACCTAGTTTGAATAGAGTTTCGTTATATTAGAAACTAGCTGGTGCGCGCGACTTCGTCCGCGTGGAATAGTTATTACCATAAAAACGGTTCTAGTGGGTTAATCTTAAAAGATAGACATATGCTGCTGCGGACATTTTGCTAGATCATTTTAAGAGGAATAATTCTTTTGTACATATTTTTTAGATATCTTGAACCGTTATCGCAGCGCACGCAACGGAAGCCCTCAAAGATGAATAATTTTCCCCGTTTTTTCCACACTTTCCATTGTTTCTTCGCTCCTATTAGTTGCAGCGTGATGATATATAGCTAAAGCCTTCCTCGATAAATGGTCTATTCAACACAAAAAGAATTTTTCAAATAGCACCAGTAGTTCCTGAGATTAGCGCGTTCAAACAAACAAACAAACTCTTCAGCTTTATAATATTATATAGTATAGATAAGATCGATCGATCGATTAGCAGACGGCTAAGATTATACATATTAAAATAATAATGAACTATGAAGGTAAGAGTGATATCAGTGAGAACACTTTTGCCTTGAGGTTTTTGAATGATTACTGAAGCTATAAAAACTGTCTACGTGGTCAGTCTTAAAGGGAATATCCATGAAGTCACCATAATTCATGTCATTTTCTGCGGCTCGGATGATATGTTAAATAGTAGGTCCCGACTATTTGTCATTGTAGGTGAATAAGAGCTTTAAGGGCGTACTAAAAAAATCTTGACGTTTGAATCAGCCGCTCTTTTGGTAACGTACTTAAAAGTTTGTGAATCGGATCCTCGAATATTTTGGTCATATTGCCCGGAAAGATGGCGACAACCTGGAAAAACTGATGATCACAGGAAAAGTAGAAGGCAATCGATCCCGTGGCCGCAGCCCAACACATTGGTCGGACCAAATTCGCACCACTTTAGACACTACAGTCTATAATGCATTGCATGTTGCCGAGGACAGAAGGAAGTGGAAAGATGTCATCAAGGAGACGGTGCTGGGAGGTGGTCGCGATCCTCAGACATTGAGGGATACGATTCAAGGAGGAGGAAACGTTTGTGTAACATGTACATTATATGATAATGATAACATTTTATTATAGCACATAACGGAACGGATAATTCACTAGCTGTGCTAGCCTGCTGTGGGCAGGCGCGCACCACAGACTCCATGGTCTGAGCCTCTGAGCGCGCAACACGGTGAGGCTAGCAGATCTTCGAGCAGCACACGAAGATGGTTATGTACGAAGATCTGCTAAATAAATCTCTCTCTCTTGAGTCCTATTTCCTCATGACTGAGGGTCGTGACTCCCCCGTAGCATAAATTCGTTAAGAGAGTTCTCTTGGGCACATACATCGTGGTGGGCGCCCAGGTCTTTCAACTAAGATAATACGTAGCGTTAAAAATACTTCAAGCCATATTATCCATTAAACCAGCAATAACGTTGAGCTAAACTCCGCTCGATTTAGTCGAGAATTTGAAATCAGTTTTTTAGTTTGCTGCAACATTGTAAACCTCAGCAGTTTTGCAGTAAAGTGTAGAGTTTAGTTGCGCACTGTGGTTTAAGTCGCCACATTACGGCTACAGCCATTCTAGTTTATAGAGTGCTAGTTTGATTTAGCTTAGTTAAACTACGGAAAACATGTGAGAATAATGTTACATTTAAAATGGATGTACGTTACATTCTAAGTACATTCTGGATCAGATTCTTGATTCCACTAAATTGAATATATTTGTTGTTATAGGACATATTTGTCAATACACTTGTATTTATTTTTATTCACTACACTGCACGTAATTCGTGTTTTTCTAACATTTCCAAATAAATAAACAAAACTCGTCTGCAAAAGATAATTCCCGATATTTGCTAGAATGAAGCTGGTGACGTTGACTTTGACAGATAGATCAATTTGAAGTACAGTCAACTCATCCACAGCTCAAACGCTATATTAGGAAATTGCAGAACGCAATTTATTATTAAGAAACGGAATTCGTGACGTCTTGGATGGGTGAACATTGCGTCGGGCGGAACGTAGGCGAAAATCACAAATCTGAAGAGAATCCGCCATTGGATTATTTACATTTTTGATTCTCATCAATCACCATGGCGGCATTTATCATGAGACCCATGAATATTCCTCTTCACGTAGAAAGAAGAAGAAATAAACGTGAGTTTTAATAAATTAGTAGTTGTTGCAATGGAGAACAATTAGCGCTTGACGATCAATTCTTAAACCGCTGTTTTTTGTCATTTTCCACAGCGGGTCTAACCTACGGCTGTGAACATCCCTCTTCTTGTTCAGCACTGGCACCGACAATCCTTCCTCGACAATTTTTCCTCCGAAGGCGTGTGACCTACAATCAACGTCTTGAGTCGACTTCTCCCGCCTTATCTAGAACCGTCATCATTTTTCAGCATCAGTAGCAGGTTGCATTTCGTGTCTATCAGACCGAATTAGATTCACCAACGTTCTAGATAAGATTTGCAATATATATATATTTCACTAAATTATTTTATGAAGAAGGCGGCCGTACAATTAAAAACTACCGTTAAAATTTTAGGATTAGATTTAATTAATTGTAATAAGTTCTTAGTCATTTTAACCTATTGTAATAGAAGTCGACCCATATAAAGCGGAATTGTTGTAAGAATAAGCCCTAAGATTAAAATTAGTTATAATTAAATTAAAACCCGTTACATTAAAATTTTACTTTGAGTGGCCATCTGCCTACTATTTCTGTGTATATAAAACTTAACCTTTTAAAAATCTATTTCACCCTCTTTCTAGACTGATGCAAAGGTTGTAGAGAAAAAACATATATTATGTGTCATATATTATACATTTGCAACACAAGAACCGTACAAACAACAAAAGAAAAAAAGCATATAGTCGTTTATCTGAAAAATTGAACCCGAGCAACAATCCAAAAAAGAAAAACGAACTTCATTAAAAAACCGCTTTTCCTCCGGTGATTCACCTTTGTCCCAAACCAAAATTAGCCGAGATCAGAAATCAATAGGGCCTAAGTGTCGTCGAGATGGAGTTAAAACAGACTTGCCTTTATATTGGGAAAGGTCGAGGGCCCTCTGCGTAGACGGCCCTTCAGATGAGATGGTTCAGTACACGCACATATTACGAGCTGCGGGTAAATTTATTAAACAAGCCAACCCTTTTTTTTTTGGGAAATAATGAAACAATCAAATGTGAGGAAGGAACAGTTTCGTATAAAGTGTTAGCAGTAGGTACTCTAAAAATGAAACTAATATGTGTAAAAAAATACTTATATTAAAATAATTAAGTGAACTTTAGATTTAGGTTGACTTCATAGATCGAAGTCTGCCAGACAAAAATGAAATTGAATGAATGTTAGATTAACACATTCTGATTTTATTGGAAAATAAGCAAAATAATATAAGTGATACATGTAAAGTGCATACAAATAAGATTCCAACAACTGTCTTAACTAACTTAACTTGTTACTAGTAATGTCTGGAACGAGAAGGCAATCACACCGCGACACAGGTTCGCCTAGTGCGGTGTTTATAGTGCATTTATGTTTAGTTTATTATGTTTTTGGAGCAATAAACGAAATTTATTTATTTATTATTTTATTTATTATTATTATTATTATTATTATTATTAATATTTTTAATAATTGACGTGATTAAAATAGAAAAGTATAATATAATCACACCCCCATAGTAAACAGCCTACATTTTTATTTGACATACACATAGATATAGTAAAAGTAACAGTAAGCAAACCAATTGCCTGCTAACGGCAAATGACCATGAATCGGCATTTTTGTCCCAACACCGCCCTAAGTTACGGCTGACAAGTTTACACAAGAATCTCCATTTACTAATGGGGTTTCTTCAGCAGTTAAGTTAAAGCACTTTCTTATTACAATCATGGTTCCTTGTCGATCGCAGTACTAACTTGTTTGAGTCAAGTTATTTTCTTAGTTGTTGTAAAATTAATAAGAACTCCAACCCAGTGTTCAAAGCATAGAAATGCTTAAATTTAAGCTTATATTTGTTCAAAGCATAGAAAGGCTTTTTCTGGTCTACTAATTAGAAATTCTCAAAAAGAAACAACTTACATGATTATCATATCAGTTTAATCCATATATTTGTTAAATTTTCTCGGACATGTAGCATACATTAACATTACTAAAATGCGCATGTTGCAGCTTGTTTGTAAGTCTGTTATGTCACCGAAAAGTATTTTTATTCCATCAAATCATCATGGCTTTCTATTGACCTATAATAAATTTACAAGAGCTTAATGAATTCCAGAATTATTCGCTAGGAATCATGAGAACTAGCATAAGCGCTGTGCAATTACTGGCCTAGCATCCAAAGCGCTCAATAAGGTCAACGCTTCATCAGAGGCTATAATTCGTTGTTCGATGATTCAAATGATGAATATGCATTAGGTCAGCGATCTGAATGCCGTTAATTAATATAGCACTTGACGTACTTAAATGAAAATTAATTCGATTAACGCATGGAACTTGATTTAAAATGCGTGCAATTAGTAAGCTCGATTTTAAATATATGATCAATTAACTCCCATATTAAACCGCTAATTTAATTGGATGGAGTAATTTCCAATCAAAATCTCTGGTGGAATTTTTTAGTATCACTATTATAATAAAGTTTCGATTCAACTTGTGAAACTAAAATTATATTGCAAACCATGTATTGTAACTTGTGTATTGAAAACGTCGTGTAAAACTCTAGATGTGATGGTTTTTATCAGTCTTACTGGAGATAAAATATTTTTTCTTAATTAGTATGATAATCAAGGGATGAAAATATGTAAAGACAATAAGCATAAAGTGAATTTGCGTGAACCCGTGAATCTACCATTATATTACTGAACATTATGATGACTTGAAAACATATGACATTGTAGATCAGACATTTCAGTATATCAATCTAAAAAGAGGAGAAAGACATTTTCTCTGAATAAGCACGACAATCAAGGTAATACAAATATGAAAGAATTAGGCATAGTGTGAACGTGAATCGCATCTGCTGACGAATGCCACTTGCCAAACTCGAGCGGCGGATGTCTCGGCTTTGTCAAACCTCCGCCGTGAGACCGCGTAATATACACCGAGCATGTGGGAATTATATACTATGTATGTGAGTGTGTATGTGTATGTGTGATTGGAAAAAATCTACCTTTTGTGCAATGACAATGAATAAGGTGTCGAGAGTTCCAAATCGCCCTTAGGGCCACTGAAATGACATGACATTTAACTCTGCGTGGCTTAGTAATTCGTACGGTACCTATGTAAAGTAGATAATGAACCACTTTTCACAAAATACAATTAGAATTAGAGGTAGAGGAGGGTAAACGTAATAGCTACACGTGTATCCAAAAATCAGTTGCTCTTCTCCACCATTAAATTTTTCAGCCGTGTTTTTACTGTACCTATATACATACCTACTTGCTACACATCCAGACGAGAACTGTAAAAAATCCGTCAGCGAGTTCCAAATCCATCCAATTTTTATCGGGAAGTAATTCACGCGTAAATTTGATGAAAGTTGTTCGATGCACGAACTGTATAAGCATGTGCGTGGAACCTCGTGACTGTATTTACAATATACGATCTGATATGCTTTGTTTTATTACTAAGAAATATATTATTGGGAAAATAATTCAGGTATCAATTTAACCCGAACGTTTTCCGCTTCCATTTTGTATGTTGGGCTCCCATAGTGTAAGTTTTTTTTTGTGTAGCAGGACCATACAAGTATAACACAGACAACATTTTTATAAAATAGTGAGCAAGTCAAAACTACTGTCAAATGTCAGGCACTGGTTCGCATAGTCTTGTTTGAGAATAATTAGGGATTTATTTATCTTTTTAAACATAGTACGTTACAAAAAATAATATCACATAAAATCAATCCAAAAAGCTATCGTATAATGTAAAAAATCATAGGGGTGCATAAATTCACGAATTCAACGAATGCTGGATACATTGAGCACCAGACAGCCTGTGGTAGGTACTTTTGCTAAAGAATAATTACTGTTTATTAATTAACACAAGTTTCAAGTTCAAAGTTCATTTGTAAAACTGAAGATTACGTATGAGAAATAAATTAAATTACATAATTTAATAGATGCACTCTTGCACTCATGTTAACTCCGAATAAAAAGAAGCTTGGGTAAATTAAGGGTCTAATCCTATATTTCTCGATTTTAATCGCAATCGGTAGTGTTTTTGTTTAATACAAAAAATAATAATGTATTGTTTAGAAGAAAAAAAACTTTAATTTTATAGTTACTCCAGTCTTTTAACCGGAAGAACAAAAAGAAAAAGTTGTGGTTAAAGATAAGCTCGCCCGCCTTGAAAATACCCATTCACTTGACTCAAAGATTAAACTAATTAAACTATTACTGGGAAACTCGATAAAATCCTGGCTCATTTAAGTTTTTCAACTTCTTTTGGGTGGAGTTTTACAGCGGTGTATTTTATTTTGCGGTAAAGGCAGCAGAAATATTTTGCACATACTATACAAAACATTTTTACTAGGCTTCCATTTTGTTTTTACTAACAATTTCGATAGATTTAAAAATATTTTTGAGCATGTCTGAATCTGTCTAGTCATTCTTAGCTATATAGGTCCAAGTTGTTACAATCATATGACTAGAATTCCAAACAAGCCTGAGTTGCAGAACTGAAAAATAACATAAAATTCATTTTCTAGCCAAACATATTAAAAAATAACAAATAAGCTTACTCTTTAAACTTTAAGTGTCCTCAAAAAGTGCTGAATCATTTATTTCTCATTTTTCTGACGCACAATTTCACATTTCTAAGGAAAAAACTGAGGTTTAAAATAAAAACGTACGCGAGATAACGTAACGAGCACTTTTTCAATGCAGAAAACTCACATTCAGAAAATCTTTGCTCGCTTGTTAAGGGGGTGATACATGCATACTGTAGAGTGCGAGTCAAAACGTTAAGGGCATAAAAATGTAAAGAGAAAAAAATATGGCGGAGAATCCTCAACGTCCTTGCCACGGCGAGTCTGGTTGCATGCATGCTGTATGCCTTTCAGACGGCTTTAAGAATGCTTAAGGAAATCTTAAGGCACCTTTAATGTTTTGGCGCACTATCCTAGCTTGCCAAATACTTGGTGTTTAATTCTGAGAGAATACGTATATTTTATTTTAAATCCGTGAATTTTGTTTTATAGTTAGTGTACTATTTTTAGTGATTATGTATGTGCACCTAATTTTTTTACATTTTATTCCTCATAATGATAAAATACAACGATTTTTAAGTCTCACCTTCATAAAAAAGCAAAAATTAACGATCACATTTGACAAAGGGTTGGCTTGGTATTGGCAGCTCGAATTTTTCGTGTCCATTTATAATGAGGTACTGATTGAGGGTCTCTTGTTGTTCTTCACCCGATGGAAATGTCCGATGCAGGTGACAACTGATGAACGATTATTGGCCCAATGAATGTCAAACTCAGTAAAGCTGAAATACAATGAGAATCTTGCAAAAGTAGGAGAATTTTTGGTTAATATTTTTAAGATAAAAAACTTAGAATAATAATTCTATTTGTTGCAGATTAACTAATTTTGTGCTTTGATTTCTAGTAAATAGTTTTGATTTATTTGTTAGAATTTTAAATTAAATTGGAATTCATAGACTAGGTCTGGTAAAAAAAGCAACGCTACATGATTCTTGGTCCGAGGTAACTGATAGTTATATTTTTTTTTATTTCAAATACACTTTTAATGAATTTGACGGTTTGTTGATTCTGCAATAACCAAAAAACCAATTCAAACCAAAAATTCTCCCGAAACTTTAATTTCTTCACCCACAGCCAAACAAACTGAACAAACATCCCCACGCTTCATTATCTGACCGATTCCGTTTCTAAAAGCTCTCCACTCGCGCGGCGTCGTAGAAGGCTCTTAAAAATTCATCGGCCGTCTGCAAGCTGAATGGATTCCTACGACTTCTCAGCCTCCATGTAATCTGCTTAATATGTAATCTTGCAGGGCTCTCCCAGGTTCGTATTACGTTTGAACATGGTACCGGCGCGTCGTGTTTTGTCTTCTTTTGTTGTTGAGTTGCCCAGTCTGTTGATAGTACATACAATTATATAAACGACAATCTTGTATGTGAGCTGATTAATAAGTAAGTAATCTTGCAGGACTCTCACAGTTTTGTATTACGTTTGAACATGGTACCGTGCGGTACCGTCGTGTTTTGTATTTTTTTGTTGTTGGGTTGACCTGTCTGTTGAGAGTACATATAATTATATAAACAACAATCTTGTAATATATGTACTCTGCTTAGTAAGTAATCTTGAAGGGTTCTCACAGGTTTGTTTTACGTTGGAACTAGTGTGGTGTATACGTGTTTTGCTTTCTCTTGTTGTTGGGTTATCCTATCTGTAGGTAGTAGGTACAGAATTATGCTAAGTTGTTCTATATTTGACATATTTGGATATTTAAAGTTGGCACAGAGCTACGCAGAGTTAGAAACGTTTCTTATCGTATGTTCAGAATAAATTATTTTTATGTTTATTATTTAGAATTAAAAAAAAAAGTTTTCCGTTATTTTGTTTTTAAACATAATTTTTACGGCTACTAAGACGGGTTGATAGCTTAAATTTTAGTTAATGTTATATAAATAAATGAATAATTTAGCAAATATGGGTTACAAATAGTATATGTATTAATTCATAAGATCTTTAATTCCAATGTGAGTTTATTAAAAAGCCTTTAACACTCCTACATACCAAAGCTTCTAAAACCATATAAAAGACTATTATTTGCTGCTTCCGAATTTAATTAAGCTGTAGAATGTATTTATTTCCCTTCACCTCATACCTATACAGTTCCGTGCTTCAGTTTGGTTATGTCATCGCGTTAAATATTAGACAAGGAGCGTGAGCCGTAATGAAGTGAAATATTCATCAGCCTTCGTCTGGAGACCGGCGAGCTTCCGAAAACGCAGCGACGGCTCGGGGGTCTTATTCTTGAGAAATCAAGCACCGGGAGACCATTTTAGTTTTTATCCATTAGAGATATGCTCCAACTAGAGCTGCAGTTAACGCCCTGGTGGTCATATGCCTGCCAGTCCGTCCAGTGTATAAATGGAAATTTCGTAATTCGACTGTATTTTAATGTTTTGTTACCTGAGATTTCAACTCTTGTAACCCAAAAAAAGTTGGATAATTGAAAATTGAAATTGCTTTTGTGGTTAACTCAAATTATTATTAATTAAAATATTAATGAATGTTAATTAGAGTGAATGTTTGTTAGTAAAAAAATATCAAGCAAGTTAATTATTGGTTAAGTATGTATAAGTAACCTTCGAGTAATTGACAGCAGGCTTGTCAAGCTTTGATATATCATACATTTGATAATAAATTACCAATTTGATCTTATTTAGTTTATTGTCCAATCTATACTAATATTATAAAGCTGAAGAGCTTGTTTGTTTGTATGTTTGTTTGTTTGTTTGAACGCGCTAATCTCAGGAACTACTGGTGCGAATTGAAAGATTATTTTTGTGTTGGGTAGACCATTTATCGAGGAAGGCTTTAGGCTATATAACACCACGCTGCAACTAATATGAGCGAAGAAACGATGGAAAATGTGAAAAAAACGGGGAAAATTATTCATCTTTGAGGGCTTCCGTTGCGTGTGCTATGAAAACGGTTCAATATATCAAAAAAATATGTACAAAAGAATTATTTCTCTTGAAATGATCTAACAAAATGTCTGCAACAGTATATGTCTTTTAAGATTAACTCACTAGAACCGTTTTTATGGTAATAACTGTTCCATGCGGACGAAGTCGCTGGCACAGCTAGTGCATAATATAACAACAAAAAGTATTCAATTTGATATTGGTTGGATTCTGAGAATCCATTACCGGTTTCATTCAGAAGCTATATGTACATTTCTTATTAAAAATTCATCATACTACGTACGTAATGACAAATTCAATTTAAAATGAATACTCATTGACCAAATTGTAATTAATAAATTATAACATAAACAAATTCTTTAAAATGATAGGAAAAAAATATTAATTCATTCTCTATTGTGACTGGTACTCGTATCTACATGAACAAATATGGAAAACCATCCCCGTAGCGAAATAAGAAGGAGACTACATAAAGCCTACGAGTACTTGCCTACCAGAATAAGCGCCATTTTCCGTCGCTGAATTTTTGAGAGCACCGTGTGAGACCTCCGCATATTTTGGATGAAAATCCTTCCGTGATGTTGCGTGAAAAAACTCAGACTTGTTTGCATACAGTTCGACGGAACCGAGATACATTTACATTAATTACCTGATGAAACGGTCTGAAGGGAATATGAATGATGGCGGAGCGAAATGTAATTTTGTCGTTTGGTGTCGCTTTATTTAAATGCTGTGGAAAGATTACTTTATTTGGGTGCTGAAATGAATCGGTAGTAATTTTCTTTTTCGTTTTTTAGTTTTGCTATGCAAGAAAATACACCTAGTATTATCGAATTAGAACTAGCGAGACTTCGTCGGCTTTATTTTTTAGGTTTATGTTTAAGTACCACATGCCCCTTGATGTCAATCACTACAGTAGTTTAAGTTATATCATGCTTGCCTAGAAGAAACCTATTTATGTATATTTGGTACTCACGGATTTGTCTACCAAATAAAATAGCCAACAGCATAAAAGCTATTCCTTCCTCCGCAATTAATAGAGCAAAACGATACAGCAAGCATGCTTATATGCTTAAATTACATACATAATTGAAAATTGTACTCGCAAAGATACTTGATAGGAGTAAATAAGAGTAAGATACTATGGTAAGATAATTAACTGAATTAGGCACAGATGTCTCTGAAACTTAATCATTTACGCAACCTTACGCAATTATCTCCTATCCAGGTCTCTATTTATGCTGACTGCAGCATTCTGTGTACCAAAATATGTGCCTCGTTGGCAGCTAAATACCTTTAATGCGGTTAATAGGGTCAGGACAGAACAAAGAGCCCCTAAGGGCCTCTGTTGAGAGCACAGAGGCCTGACGTCAGCCCTTTAGTACTGGAGCCGTGTTAATAAACTTATTACTCCCTACCTTCGGGAAACCTTGACATGCCTTAACATTATTACGCCGGGTCAAGGTGACCGTGTGTTAGGTTTCAAAGTATATTGTGTTATGTTTAATGAGGCTTAAGGTGCCTTTAATGATGCGTAAACCGTAATTTAGCGATTTTAAAGCAATATATATGGTTCTTGTTGAATAAGCAGCAAGTACGATCCATCTTAGGCTATTACAATAGCTTAACATTAGGTAAATTGTGGTCAATAAGACAAAGGGGAAAAAAGATTCAGAAGACTTGATAACCTCCTTTTTTGAAGTCGGTTAAAAAAGTAAACGTACATACCTTTTAATTTTACAATTAAAGCTTTTTTTGTAAGTTTTTTAGCATTATTTTCTATGTTACGTATGTATAAATAAGTAAACTATAAAATGCAAACGATTTTCTTTAGCAAAAAGAGACAATAGTCAATCTATCAGCAACATTAATTCTTCACCGGAAAAAGTAAGTTTTACTTATTCTTTAAGACTAATGAAAACTATGAATGTTAGTGCACAGTCAGTGCTTCTATAAAACCCTTTTCTCTTACATTTCAAGACTAAGAGCCACAATTTAAGCTGCAAAGAAATAGAAACAGCGATTTCTTTTCATTTTAAAAACGAATTTTATCATTTTTATGTCCTTTTAGCTGAAATCGTTATTGTTATGCTAGCATAAATTTATTGTAACACAAATAAATGTCAATTAAATGCCTAAAATATATCTCACTAATTAATATGTTAAGTAAATTCAATGGAAAGTTCTATTAAATGCCTTTTTAAGCCGTTAATTCTATAAATATATCAATTGATTGAGTTAACTAAAATTTAGTCTATGTTATAATTCTATTAACTGCAGTACTTACTAAAAAGATAAGGCATGCGTCGTGTCGTATAAGGAGGTCAAGGAAATGGTCGAAAATCGAAAAGAATTGCGCATACTTCACAAACAAGGACATCGCTCGCATTTAGTATGAATTAATACAAAAACGATTAACCATTAAATCAAAGTAAAAATTAAATAAATAAATATTTCAGGATATATCACACAGCGCCATCTAGCCCCATACTAAGCTTACGCTTGTATTATGGGTACTAGATAACGGATATACATGTATATGTATACTCTTCTTTCGTTAATACCTTACTTATTATACATAGAAACAACCAGACTCACACAAGTAATTTTAAAATTCATAATTACTTGTGTTATGCTGGAATCGAACCCGCGCCCCTAGATTAGAAGGCAGAGCCACTACCAATTAAGCTAACAGGGCAGTCAAAAAAGTAGCAACTCCTTTCAGCCATAATATATAAGCCTACATTTTGCGCCACCAACTCAAGATACGTTCGAAAGGTAGAGGCGTACGTAAATTTCATTTACCGGTGGAAAGTGCCGAGCGACGGGCCCCACGCAAACTCCACTTAATTACGCACATAAATTGAAGTGCTCTTCCGTACGCGATGGATGTTGCCACATTTTAACGTGATATATCGCTTCTTTAAGGATGCATTACGGTGTGACCTGTCATCGTTATTGTGGTGGAGATGCAAAGAGGTTTGCTTCCGATTTCTTGTATAGGTACAGGGTTACTTTTTTAAATATCAACACTAACAGCTAATCGAAAGGGTCCTTAAAAGGCTGAGTTGCGGCTGCATTGTTTTGTGTCTATATATATATATATGACTTGTATTTTCAAATTATGTGAGGATTTACACTCGCTTAAAGGTGAAGGAACATATCATGAGGAAACCGACATGTTTGAGGACCTCAATGTCCAAGCCCGAGGACATGTGTCTTTCGTGGTAGGACCTGGGCGCCCACCACGATGTATCTGCCCTTGAGATCTCCCCTAACGAATTAATTCTGCGGGGAGTCACGACCCTCAGTCATGAGGAAATACGACTCAAGAAAGATGTATGCCCTACATTTCAGTAACTGAAGACCAAGAAAATGGCAATTTTAGTACATACAAAACTTCCAGTGTACATTTTGGGTAACAAAAAAGTGTTTTTTGTGTTGGTTGATTACTAAACACTATGTGTAGAAAGTAGTTGATTTCTTATTAGCTTTAAGCACACACAACTTTGTATACCTAGGTAGAAAGGAATTCAAATTTGAGAGTGTTCAAATATCAAAATTTACAAAAATACTAACACTTGAACCAATTATTTCTAGAATTCGTAAAATGTTACACAAAGCAAAAATAACGAGATTCAGAATTTAAATTAATATACGCGCTTCTTTAGATCAAGATATTGGTAAAAGAAGGTTCTGATGAATTAATTAAGGTTAATAAGGTTCGCTTTGATGAAGAATCTGGGTAAATTAACATTAATGAGAAAGAAATCAATTTCTGTTAGAATTATTGCCGAATGGAAATTTTGGAGTAAGTAATGATTAATTTTTAGGCAAGAGTAAGTACTTGTAGATATTGGTCTAGATATATAATTTTTCTTTAATATTACAGTTTTCTATTAAATCACCCGGTTGCTAACCAGTACCTCAGTTTTAAAATTCAAATCAAAATGAATTTCAACCTTGAATCTAGTTTACTGAGATAACATGATGAATACGATCCTAGTTTGCCTAGTACTTGCTACAATCATCATATATGTACGTACTCTGGTTAGTCTTATGACACAAAGCAATTTGTGCCGAACTTTAGTTATTTGTCTGAATGTGAATCAATAACGAGTTTCCTTACCACAAATACAAAAAAAATAACATAAAAAAATACAGAAATCTGCAAAACGAAAATGAATGTGCACACTTAATCACAGATCATAATGATCGCTTACTACAAGTACATTATTAAAATATATATATATAGTATTGTCATATGCGAATCTATTTCATTTTAAAAACAATGCATTGTAGTCTCTTTCTACCAGTTAGTATTTTCTACCGACTTCATCGTTTCACGGCAATATTCTACTGCCTACTTAACCCCCTTTCCCTGGCACAAGCCAACCAAATAGCTGTAAAGAATATTCACACAACACATTAGCATAATGTTATTCCGAGTATTTGAGAGCAGGCGTTTTGCTGGCAGGACCGATACTACATAATCTCTATTTATATACAACAGTCTTTATGTACAGTGTCCGATTGTATTATTTCAATACATTGAATGGTCACCACAATGTATCTTGCTTTTGTAATCTATAGTGAAATAATTCATTCTGTGTGGATATCACGACCCTCTCACGATAATGAATACAAGTAAAATACAGTTTTATTAATCATCTCCCGAAATAAAGTGTGATGGGGTGTACATAGTTACAATTACAATACAAGCAGTTTTTTAAAATTATACTATATTATAAAAAACACTTTAGCATATAAAAAGAAGAGTTATGATCAAAGACGTGTTAATTTATTATAAACTAGTGGGTGCTCGCGGCTTCGCTCGCATTATGAAGTAAAACTTGCATCCCCTATTTCACCCCTTTAAAAGTGGCATTTCCAAAAATCCTTTCTTAGCGGATACCTACGTCATAATATCAACCTTCATTCCAAATTTCAGCCCAATCTGTCCAGTGGTTTGGGCTGTGCGTTGATACATCACTATATCAGTCAGTCAATCAGTCAGTCACCTTTGAGTTTTATATATTTAGATAAGATATATATTAATTATAAATAAGAGAAAGTAGATAAACAAACACCTTTCAACATTTACTGTAACACGTTTACATCATAATATCACACCTTCAGGCAGAGATTGGTAAAACTGTATTATTACACTCATCAACTTCTTGTAGTTACTAAGCTTTTATGAAAAAAATTGAATGGCGAAAAAATTGCATTATTTTGTATAATTTTTGGAAAATATTCTCTACTTATCTTGCAGTCGCATGCGAGAGCTAGTCGAAAGTTCGAGTGTATTTTGGCACCGAGTGAGTCTATCAGGCGGCCGCAATGATCAGTTGTCGGGCCAAATTAGTGATACTTGCTTGGTGTAATTAGATGGTGTAGAAAGTTTTCTGATATTACTGACGTGGGTACGTAAACTTCATACCAGTAAGTTCGTATGAGAGTGACCAACTATGGTGTCGAGAGTTTTCCAAACATCTTAAAAGCCTCTGACATGACTTAACTACTGCGAAATAACGTATCAACGACCTATGGAATCGCCCAAAATGGAATGCCACTTTTCGGTCACCCATTTAAGGACTGACCGCGTCAACCGTCGTCGCTAAACATAATCGCATACTATTGCCTCCGCTAACTTAGGTACGGGTGCTTTATAATCACAGTAAATAATATTATTATAAGCATGGGACTAAAAAAACACTTTATGATTTTGTACTCATAACATATAGACATTAATTCAAACCCATTGAGCATATACTCCATACCTGCCAGTTCTAGGCCACAACTCTGTGACTGCTTTATAAAAAATCCTACGCCACCGAGGAGTGGGCCGTTCGGTCGCGCGATGGGTCGACGACATCGTCAAAGTCGAGGGTCCAACCTGGATGAGATATGCACAAGATCGACGCAGATGGCACATGCAAATGGAGGCCTATACCCAGCAGTGAGATCCCAAGGGCTGTGGATGATGATGACGATGATACTCCATACGTTTCCTGAACAATGCATGCTTCACTGCAAAACTCTAGTACCATCATGCGATGCAAGTCTACCACTCTTTTTGGCTCAGTCCTTCAAAGGCAGCTCTCATCTTAATATGCCTGTTTTAGTCTTATTTCACGTGACATTAGCAAACGCGACGCGACGAAGGAACAAAGAGATGGGTTATCTTGTAGTCGATGTCGTCATCGATATATACATATTTTGGCAAATTTATTAGTAAGTACCATATAATACCAAATAAGTATCATACACTAATCTTAAACGCCTAGCCTAAGGCGATAAGGCCGCCCAATGTCTGTCAATGTGTGCACTTTAATCTAACTTTAATTATCTGTTTATTTAATTTTTGTGTAGTCTGGTGTATATTATATTCTATTGTACTCTTATGCTTGTTAGGAACGATGCATTTATACTCACAAGGAAGCCGTTATCTAGGTTTACTATAAAAAACCCATGACTCAAATGTATCTCTGAAATAGTTAACGAATATGTTGATAAAAGAAAGTTAAACAGGTATAAGTATTACCTGATAAAACCACTCAAACCATTTAAAAATATTTTTTATCTAAGCCTCAAAATTTAAAAACTTTTAAAAGTACCTTATGTATGCATATATGTTATTTTACCTACTTTAATAATAATATAAAATAGACATTGACATTATTTTATGTTGCTTTCTAAGTTAACGCATATTCGTTTACTCTTTTTGAAACGTCTCTAGGTAAAAATTGGTGATTCGTAAAAAAAACAAAATATATATGTGATATTTATATTAGGCTTCAAACCCTGTGATCATAAGAATAGCCCCCAAAATTTTAGGCTGGGCGCATCCAAACGTAAAGGATCCTTGTAACGCTATACGATACCCTCCCACGTCTCTCTTGAGCATGTTATACTCATTTTTATGCTGACTCATGTATTCTCTGCCTTACGCTTCATTTTTGACAAAGCCACCAATGTCACTAACGTGCATGCACTCTTTTGTTGCGGGTAATTATATTCTTTTGATCTTCGCAGACTAGTAAAATAATAAGCCTCATTTTTCGTGTTTTTTTTTTGGAAAGTTCTTGAGCTTTGCCTCTTATGATGTAGAAGTTTTATAATATGTTACTAAAATTACAACACAAAAAACAAAAAAACATAATTCACACCTATTGTGTGATACATTTTAAAACGATTTATCACACAATAAGTGTGCATTATGTTTGTAATTTTTTAACGTTTCAATAAGAAAAACAATGTTCTTCTCACTTACTCCTCTGGCGCAGTGGCCCAATGTAAGTATTTCTCTCCGTAACTGTACCCCGTAGAGAATCTGCGCTGGTCTTCAACCATCTCTTGCCAATCTGCAACTTGCAGCTCTCGCAGGTCTGGTTTTAGTCAAGAGACCATTGAAAAACCAAGATATTATTATTGGCATGTCGATCGCCTTTTTTGCCATTCCTGGAACGCATGAGATTATATTTGCAAACTTAGGTGACATTGTTAAGTTCTACTGTTAGGTAATATTGCATAAAATAACTACATTACACAGTACACACCACAGAGCTTTGAAGTCCATGCTTGTCGCCCTGTGACCGCGCGCGGGGGCGATGTGGCCCGATCGTTGTTCTGTGGTACACACTAATACTACTACACTATTCCAGTTGTTAGTAGTGAAACCAAAAAGAATACGCGATAGATATTAAAATGATGAAGCGACCATACAAACAATCATCTTAACTTCCAGAAGTCGGGTAAATAAAACAGGCAAACACCGTAACTCCCAAAAGGCTAACGTAACTGCGTATCCTTTGTATGTTTAAATGTCGCCAATAAAAATGCAAATGGCGGCGCGTGCGTCCCGCATCGACGCGACGTGTTACAAGTTTATTTAGTTTTAACGGCACTAGTTTGTTGGCTGTTGTGCAACGGGTTTTTGCTATTCGGAACGTAGAATGGAAGTAAGAGGTCTGTTTACTTTTGTAGAGGAATGAAAGTAACATTACAAAAATAAACACAATTGAACACTACAAAAATAAAATATATGTTTTCTACTTGCAGAATGCTTGTGGACTACTTATAAATTATGAAAGACACAAAAATAATATAATTGAATGAAAGAATTTAAAGTTTTTATTAGTATGGTATGGTCTATGAAAATAACAATCATTGGGTGACCTTTTGCAACAAAATTTCTTGAACTTGGAATATTTTTGGCAAACGTGAGTAATACGTGGTATAACGCCGGTGGCAACATATCCCATAATTTCCCTCGCGACAAGATCCACGGAACCTCCAAAATATGTGTTCGCATCCGTTTTCATACATTTCTCGCTACTTATTGTCTTTTGCGCACCTTGGGGAGGTAGATCTAGGAACTGCTATTACTGATTAAGATTACAAAGTTCTGTTGCAAACTTTGAATAAATATCTAGGATTTAACAATCTTATAGTTATTTTATTGATCGGGACAACATAATAACGAAATCATTAATTACTATCAAACTAATGATGTCAATAAAATAAAAATAAATAAATATTCCGGGACATTGCACACAGCGCCATCTAGCCCCACACTAAGCAAACGCTTGTGTCGTGGATACTAGATAACGGATATAATACTTATGTACTTTTCTTTTGTAAATACATACTTATTATACATACAAACAACCAGACTCAACACAAGAAATTATACATTTTTAAAATGCATAAATACTTGTGTCAGGCGGGAATCGAACCCGCAACTCCTAGATTAGAAGGCAGAGCCACTACCAACTAAGCTAACAGGCCAGTCAAAATTTTGTTGTTTGTAAACATTTAAATGCTACCGAAGCCCATAAAAAGAAATCAAATGAAGTTCTTGTATTTAACTTAGCTGATACATACGAAAGCACAATTTTAAGTATACATATTGTATATATGAAATAGCAAGTGCTATCTAATATTATAATTTTCATTTTGAGCTACAAACTACAAAATTCCCCTTTCCGCCCTTAAAGCCATCTCTTTTGAGCCAAACTTCAGATCCACTTCCTTATTTAATGGATATCGACTTTCTGATTACCTTCAAGATATTCCATCAAAACTAAAGTGTATTTAACAACTTGGGTAAATAGTTTCCCAATTCCAAGATGGCGGATGATTCGACGTAAAACAGAAATCTCGTTTAACCCAGCGGATGCTACTTTATGCTACTAAACGAAACTGTCTTTAAAACAGACTCCAATAGTGTGGAGAACGGTTTAGTATTTCATTTTTGTCAGTTTATAAAACAAGATACATATGTAACAACTTAAAAATACTCTAAATATCTAAAGTTATATCATTTAAATATATGTCTTAAATATGTAATATTTTATATGTAGATGCAGACCTAGATGCAGTAGGAAATACTCGTAGAATGCACATTATTCTCTAATGGATAAATCTCCTACAGTTGATGATACAAAATATATTGCATTTCATTATTTTCACAATTACAAAAATAAATTCCGTTTCTCTATCCATACTATGTTATCCCGATATATTGCAGCCAAAGGATTGAAAAGAGTTTATAAGCAGTCCCTAACCGAGGTAGGTATGTACCGGGCACAGAATAAATAGCACCAGATATATGTAGAATCAATTAAGTTCTTTCTTATAATAATTTAAATATTTTATTTCACTTAAAAAACTCTAGAAAACTTTATCTTTAAGTCACATGTCTTATTATAAATCTGTATCTCCACTCGTTGCTGAGTTTTCTCGGGCAATAACAAACATAATAATGACTGCCTAAATTGATTCATCCAATTGAATGATCTTTCATCATAACGTAAAAATAACTGAAAACAGTTGCTAAACTTGAAAAACCAGTCATCAATGTTGAACCTGGTTTCAACCAGGGGCTGCTCGATCAAGATTTAAGACGGATGTTGCTTGTAAGGTACTCATACCAAGCCACACTAGCTTCAATATATCATTCTGCACATTTACATCTGTTTTTTCATAATATGTTTGGAGGATCAACGGAAACGGAAGAACCAAAGAGGTTGGATCAAATTAAACTGAAGACTCAGCGGAAAGAACTTGAAAGAGCCGGAAGTGACCGATACTCTCTGTGGTACTCGTATAGGAAAATTATTAAGTTCATGAAACAGTATTTTCCTTTTTATCAATAGTATATCAAAGAAAGTAGTGTTTTGAGTTTTTGAAACAAAGGTTTTTGCTGTTCATCGATGAATAAATAAGTGAAGATACTTTTATCATTAAGCTTTATTTACAATAATGATGCGTGGATTTGCACTCGCTTAACGGCGAAGGAAACATCGTGAGGAAACCGACATGTTTGAGGACCACAATATCCGAGGACATATGTCTTCCGTGGAAGGATCTGGGCGCCCACCACGATGTATCTGCCCAAGAAAACTCCCCTAGCGGATTAATTCTGCGGGGAAGTCACGACCCTCAGTCATGAGGAATACGACTTAAGAGAGAGACAATAATAATACAGAAAAAAACTAATCCTACTAGTTCTAACAACTGCAAATAAGAAATAAATGGCATTTAAACTATATATCGGAGTCATTTTATCCTAGTACAGTCACAAATAAAACAAAAACTCATCAATCGTGCATCATTGACCATAAATGTATCTTTTCAGCAACTTATTTACATGTTTTCTGTGCGTAGAGCTCTACGCTTTTATTTCGTAGAAGTGCTACGAATGCTACGCTATTCCTATAAAACGGTAAACCGGTAAACTGTCATTTCGTCTCAATTATATTTTTTTCTGCATTATGACAGGTAAATTTAGGTACATATTTATGAAAACAATAAATTGGTATGAAATCAAATACTAATTTATTGCGTTTGTGTTGTTCTTCATTAATACTTTTAATCAGCATTATCTGTTAAATTAATAAATCCCAATTAACTGCTCCAAAACATCGGTTTACAAAATAAGTAGTGTTTCAGATAAAATTAAATAAACGCCCGCAAGTTCGGCTCCGTAATGAATATTAATGGGTGAAACTCTAGGAATGAGCCTTGACATAGGCCCGCGGAGCTTGCCAGCGTTTATATAAATCACGCTTAGTTAGAACACCAGTTTGCATGTACTTCGGATTCTTTGCTATTTCGTGCTTCTGTTGCTGTTGAATGCAGTGAATTAGGTGGAGTTTTATGTATACCTAATATACGGATGAAGGTAAATTTTGAATTTTAACTTGTATTTACAAAAGTAATTAAAGTATTACTACATAAAAAACAAAGCCAGATATTTTTTTAAAATAAGAAAACAGGCATTTCAATGATCACATTTTGGTTTTTGAATATAGTTCATTGTGCCAAATCATATATTATTATGCTATGTACGTGAGGTGAGATAATTATCATTTGCTATTTTTTACATGGGTAATTTCAAGTCCTACATTATGTATATTGTTTTTAATTTTTTGTCATGTAGGACACAACTCCTGATTCCATGTTGTTATTTAATTGTCATTTTTACATGAAGTTGTAAATGCGTATTGTACACATTAGTACGTACCAGTAATTTGTATAACAGTCCGATCAGCACCACTCCCAATATATATCGGTCATTAGCAGTTAATGAATAATTTAGTTAACGAGTGAACTCGCTTCTCGCCGTGTTATTGGCTGAATTATTTCTACCTTTTCTCCTCACGAATAGCATTTCTCCTTAATTGCTGTCTGACTAGAGCTCACTAATTGCTTAAGTTCTGGGATCTCTTCGCTCCTCACTGCGAGTGGTCGACTACTATTGAACTAAAAATTCCTGAAGACTGTTTTGAACTTCCGTTTGTTCATAATTTAAAATTTGGTGCAAATTGCGATCATAAGACTTGGACTTACACGCTTACACAAGTATGTATATGCGTTGTTTACTCTCCATCTTAAATTTTGAGTTTTTTGTCACTCATGTTAAATAAATAGATGATTTAATAAATTATAAATAAAATAAATAAATATTCCGGGACATTGCACACATCGCCATCTAGCCCCACACTAAGCAAACGCTTGTGTCGTGGGTACTAGATAACGGATATAATACATATATACTTTTCTTTTGTAAATACATACTTATTATACATAGAAACGACCAGACTCAACACAAGTAATTACCTTTGATACTGTAAAAACCACACACAAAATACACTGAAGTTTAATTCAAATATGTCCTTCTAATTTCTATTTTTAACTGTTCGCGATTCCGCATTTTATTCAAGGTATTACCCAACGATACTAAGCAAAGGTCTTTAGTTTAATAGCAAGAAAAAATATATATGACTGAGAGGTGTAAAAGTAATACATATATATATATATATTTCATTAAACTAAACGAATAAGTAACGTGAGCATACACAAATACAGCCTTTATTCTCCAAACACAAAAACAAACCACCAAAAAATAACCTAAATAAATGTTTCCCGTACTGTATTTTACAATTCTCCTCAACAGAACTCATCAAGACCAGCCAACGAAATCTAGGAGAGCATGCAACGTGGAACTGAAAGTAGGCCAGGAATGAATGGGTCTCGTATACGAAGCCACGGTCCAGATGCTTAACATTTTATAGGAAGATGTCCTGGGTCGCAAGAATACAGATAGTAGATACAGCTTTGCTAGTCTGGTTGTACGTTAATAGAAAGAAGGTTGGAGATAATTTTGTACTTCGATTCAATGTTGTGCATGGTCAGTAACATACCTAATCCGAGTATAGTTGTGTCAACAACAATCAATATGCAAAATATCTCTTTCTTTTCATTTAGTACTTAAGAGATAATAGTTGACTCAATAAGCATATCTTACAATTGAAATACAACCAATCCTACGCTTTGGTAATTAAAAATAAATGTTCCGTTTTACGGAAACCCAGGGAAAATATGAATCTTGTCGTTTGGCATACTATTGAATCACCAAAATTACTTTTGAAATCTAATTAAGCTATTCTTGAATGAATGTATAAATAAAACAGTAAGTATCGAACAACATATTTGAAAACAATATCGAAAACGACGAGTCCCTTTCTTCTCCATCACAATAATTCGCCATTGGGAAGCTCAAAAGCAATTACACAAGTTTAGTGCCCGCGAAATCGAATCGGACACCCAAAAGACCCCGTCCCGATCTCGCCACCGTAAAACGTTTTCATAAAAATGCAAATGGCGGTCGAACGTATTGCCCGCGACACACCAACTCGACAAACTCGCTTCATGGAATTAGAACACTTTTAGAAGTTGTTATGAAGTTGTTACTGGTTGAGTTCCTGGTATACTGACAGTGTCTTACGTTTTGAAACAGTACCAGGTACCAATCTAAACTATAGAAAATGTCATCAAGACAATGATATGATACAGTTGTCAGTTCTTAACTGGGTATAAATAGAAAAATATGGTTGTTTGTCTGTATGTTCCCTTTTTGGGTCAAAAAGAAGCGAAGGAAATTTTTGGTATTTATTTATTTGGTAGTGATACTATGGTGAGTTGAAAGTAACAAAGACCACTTTTTATCCCGGCGTCAAGCGATTAGTACCACAACCTACAGTTTTAATTTAAAGCCAGTGTGATGCTTTAGGGACTTAATAGGATGTTAATATACCTATATATTGCTAGCAAACCAAATAATAAGTTAAAAATGTGGTTTCAAAAAAAACAGAAGTTGTGTAGACATCTGCGCTGGCAACGTCTCAAGCAGCCACAGCTGGCGTAACGTTTAATGCCTAATTTAAGAAAAATATGGACCGTTTCTTTTATAATTTCCTCTTGCTACTTGAATTAAGATACATTCTTTGGAATTTAATCACTTGCAGCGTGTGCTGAGGTTTTGCTACAAAACCTAATTAAATTTGTTTACTTTTGAACTTTATTTATATAACTTCGTGTGTTGAATTAAATCTATAAAAGCACATTAGATTATTATTAAATCTAGTACATACGGTCGACTAGGTACTATTTTGTGAATAAGTATTTAATATGCATTTGTATGTACTTTACATGGAAATGTTTTTTTAATTTATAATAAAAAATATTATTTAGAATGTTTGATTCTAAATAATATTTTTTAGTATAAATATCACAATTAACACAAAACAACACCATGTCACGTACACCACAAGAATAAAATACATCATAAAATATTTATCTACTGACTTTCATGCATCTTCAGACTACAGATGAAAGTATGAAGGTCTAATGTCACCCTTATTCATGGTGTCACATGTACTGTAATCATCTTACCAAGGCCACCAATAGAATGAGGGCTAAAACACACCATCACTATGTACATCCTAAGATTTTCTGTGACCTTCAATACTTTTCTTTGGTCAAAACTATCCACATACCTATTATTTTTGAATTTATGGTAACTAATAATAATATAATTTACGGTCATTATTGCTACACCTGACTATTTATAAAAAGTGTACAGAAACTTATAACTAGTGGCAGCATAGCGATTTTATTCAGATAGTTGTAACTCTGTTTTATCAGATAAACACTATAGGTATATACCTATACGTAATCACTAAAAGGGTTACAGTCACATGAATTATTAACGTACGTGTTCAATAGTTCAGTAATAATTGATTATTGCAAGTCTTTCTCAAAAACACAGGTTGCTTAGAATGACCACAGTTTATACACTATAGTAAAAAAAAATACTAGCCATGCGTCACATAAGACACGTCACTCCAGTGCGACTTTACCGTAAGACTTGTATAATGGCTTGCAATAAAACACGCCGCCACACGCGGCATAATTTTCTTTATCTTGGCCCGCCAGAGCTTCCATTTGTCGAGCTCATCGTAAAGGGGGAGATATACATTATTATTGCGTATCACACAGTCACGCTAGTTAGGATATATAATAGTACTTACTTACGGCTTTACTTGCAATTTTTGCGACGATAAGTCTATGAAGTCATTTTACAATCATGATCAGACTCTCCGTTGTGGAGTGAGAGAAGAATAAACGATAACATATTATCATAAACTTGCTATCAGTCTTGAGCGTAGACTTTTCCTCCAGAACGTCATGGTCATAAACCGACAAACATACTTTCGATTTTATATAATGGTAATATAATATGTCTAGTCTATCTGCTTATTCCTACTTATTTCCGTAACATCAATTTTGTTTGTACATCTTATAGTGTTTCATATTTATGTAGGTTACAAGAAAAGAGGCATATGCTCAGCAGTTGGTAATAATGATTATGATATAGGTTACAGTAGCATCTATATGTGATATGATTTTGTATACAAATAGACCAAAGATTTATGAAAATTCCTCCTTTAACAGGGATGAAATAACATTTGCAAGTATGTTTGAAACTTCTAAAGAAAACTGACACCGCGGGCATACACTAGTTTAAAATAAGTAGTAAACTTGGTAAACAATAGTGACATCAAGTAATTAAATCAAACACTCTCAAATAATTTCTTTTCCTCCAGTCTTTATAATAAACATCGCTACAAGTTTACAGACCTTTTCCCGGTTTATTGTTAAACTTTAATCGAGAGTGTATCCGTGAATGGACCAATCAGTACTTTATTGTGTCTTCCCAGCGCTATTTTAAACTGGGGTATTGGAATAATAAAGTTCCGGGTAGATACTGGGATAAATTACTTTTGAATCTACATTTGAGACAAAAAGTAATACCACGAAATCTTACACGTATTATATCCGTTATCTAGTAGGTGTTTACCCATGATACAAGCGTAAGCTTAGTATGGGGCTAGATGGCGCTGGTTTAGGATTATAATATTTATTTATAATCCTAAACCCCTCACACCACGCTTTCCAGAGAAGTGGGCAGTTATTTTGAAAGAAAGAAAATTATTTTCTTTCTATTATGATTGCTTTTTCCTATAGAAGCAGAATCTAACTGAAGGAAAAAAGAACCGCTTACTCCAGCTTCCTTTCCAAATTGTATCATTATACTGAAACAGTTGGCAACGCTCGAAAAATCCGCTCCGCCGAAAACAACCGAAAAAAATAATGATTGCAAAAGAAAAAATGCAGGAAATCTTAGAAGGAATGAGCTCCGTCTTTCCAAGTTATAAAAGGTAAAGAAAAAGCTTGCATTTAGTGAATGCCCATTCAAAGTTGTGAAATTCAAACCGCTCTGTGGCCGCGGACGGTGCACTTTACGAATGCAACCTTGCCTTTGATGAGATTCGTACTTTTTTCGACAATCAGACTCAATGTGGTTTTTTTGCACACCTCTTTAGCGTCGGATAAGATTTTAAGATTGCAGTCTGAATTGTGGGCTTTTGGAAATGTTGTGAATCGATGAAAAGATGCTGGTGGAATGTGGTTCGTGTTGGATTTTTTTACATTTTGAGGAAAAATTTTACGGATTAGTATATTAAAATACCTTTAATGTGTTATCCTTTGGGAAAAAATACACAAAATAAAATAAAAAAAACTGGAGTTAAAATAACTATATTCTAATTACTCATGAGCATGGTAACCAATCCGGTATGTAGTTAAAACATGCCAGTGAACACTGGAAAGAGATTGATCTTAGCGATAAGGTCAACATATATAGTGTTAAATATAGATAAATTTTTAAGTTTAATGTGCCACATACGTTCCAATTGTTGTGTTTTAAAAAAAAAAACTTTATTGATTGGTATAGATTGATAGATAAACACTTATTGGTACTCTTTTATTTCTTATACATTTCAAGCGAATGAAGCGCCCATAAAGCTCGAGGTAAGCTCTCACTAAAGCTAGTACTTTGTAGCTTTCACCGAACGACTCAAAATTCTCAAGATCAAAAGAGTTTCCAAGTGGTTGCCTGAAATTTCCATTATACTTCTTCAAAAGGTGAATTTGCATTAGCCTGTGGAATAATTTGTGATTTAACTTCGACCCAGAGGTTATTTTTATAGGAATGAACAGGCTTTTTGGTACTTGGGGCAAAGATTTTGAAATTAATTGTATAATTTATGTTACACTGGTTTCCACTTAGCCGTCCTTAGGTTATGCAAATGTAAAAAAAAAATACACTGCAATGAACGTCTTACGGTTAACTTTTTAATTAATCCATTATGTACTAATTTGAAATATAATTTTGCAAATTGTAGTCATTAATTTGCATTAAAAAAGTTATACCCGAAAAAAATAACAAGTTATGATTTTTATGACAGTATTCTTAAACCACTGTTTTCCACGAATCAATTCTCTGAAAAATATGAAGTCGCAACATTTTAGCAAATCCGATAAGTTACAATGAAACCTAAATGGAACGGAATGGAACGCAACGGAAAATATTTCAATTTCTGGAATGATCACTATCTTGTTCGGTGAATATTAGGGCTGGAACACAATGAATTCAAAGTTTACAGTTTCAGCTTTGTGGAAATAGGTTAGCAAAGGCTCGGTTTTCAGATTTATTACAGAATTTTTTTATGTGTGTCAGGTTGGCACATAATTAGATTTTTTGTTACTAATATATTGTAATTTCATTTCTGATTCATTCTCAGCCTAGCACTTAAGGGCTTGTGAAAATCAAGCCTTAAGTGACAGGCTCAGGAAGTAATTTATAGATTTTTGACCACCAAATCCGAGGACATTTGTCTTTCTTGCAAATGTGGTCAAGTGTACACCCATTCCATGAAAAAAAAAGCTGAGCATCCACCTCATAAATTCTTTAGAGGAGTCATGACCCTCATTAAAAAGGAATACTACTGAAAAAGGATATAATCATTTATAAACTTTAATTAAAGAGAGTCAAGTATGTACCCAGCCTTATGCTGGTTGCGGATGAGTTGGAAGGTAGTAGGTTCCGTTTTTATCTCCCTATGCTAATCGAAAAGTCCGCGCATATTCGTTTACTCTACTTTTCTTGCATGTAGTTTGGAAGGAAATAGAACAGCTCTTATATTGCCATGCCACATTTTAAATGATGTTATGCGCTGTTTAACAGGTATTTGGTATAACATCTTGTATGTTTATGTGCAATGCTTTTATCAGGTGATTGAAGTACATAAATTCAAAGGCATCATAATCAATCAATTATCATAATGGTTAATAATATGGCCGCAATTTCGATAACATATGATTTACACTTTCGCTTTGATAAATTTGTGATAGAAATGTACGACCTCAAGCATTTTTTTTAGTAATTCCGATTGAAGCTTAATAAGCGGTTTTTTTTTATATATGTATTTTTTTTATTATAAATACGCCTAAAAAAATATCTACATGTTTTATTATGTGGTTACATTAAAAGGTTTTATGTCAAACTATAAGGTTACACAAAGCAATCAATACCAGTGATTCAAGAATTGACCAGCTATAAAAAAGGAAATCCGGTTCAAATTATATTCATCCTGCCTACAAGGAAATAAATCTTCCGAACGAATCAAACTGAATCCCGTTCGGAAAACGTAATCAGTACCGTCGTGACCTTAACGTGTTTTCTTAGGACGGGCCATTTAAGTCGTAAATTCCGATTTCTATTGATTTTTTTTATCTACATTTTAATGCATTTTTCAGTTGGTAGCTAAATTTAAGAGATTATGAGTAAGTTACAGTGATTAGAGTTAAGATACAATACTTCAGAAACCAATTACATAGCGTTTAATTTTCCGTTTGTAACATTATCAAAAAAGGTTTTACCATGACATTTAATCGCTAATTAATTTCTTGAAAATCGATATTTTAAAGTTATTTTTCCATATTTATGTATGACCTAACCATTTCCATTGCGATGCTAAAAATGAGGCGACATAGAAACATTATTACTTATCAAAAATGCCATTACAACAATAGATTACTTTTATCTCAATTTTAATTATTTGTATTATTAGTTTTGTTCTCTTTTATTAATTAATGTAATTGGCTCGCGCCGTTTTAATTAAATTGTAAATAAATAAATAAATAAATAAATATTTATAAAAACAATAAGTCAAAACATATAGCCGCTAGTACCCCAAGGAAAGCTCCTTCTGCGCTGCAAACCGGCAATTTTGTATTCATTTTTTTATTATTTGCAAAGAATAAGAGAATCCCAGATAAAATACGGCTGTAGGTAGAACGGCGACGTGGTGTAATACACGACAGCTGCTTTATTTATGTCCTCAATATTTTACAAGCCATAAAACTTCTTCGCCTTGAAAATGGAGACCGTTTTATGTTAATAGGATTTTTTGAAATTCCGCTTTTTGGACGAAATTTAATTGGTAAACTTTACTCGGAGATAATTTATCGATAAACTGTGGGAACTTGGCAGTTTAACAATTGGTATTAAATTAAACCGATCATATCATTGATTGTTTTATAAGCAAATTGTTTAAGTTTGAAACGTTAAATTTAGCACACGTGTTTTGCTTTAATCATCATCACATCGTAACAAGGTCTGATAGTGGAAAACTCTGGTGTCGTGAGTTTTCATTCAGACGTCCCGAAGAGTCTCTGACACGATTTAGCTACTGTAACACTACGACGGACACCCAGCACCAACTATTTAAAGTGTTGTCCAATTCAATGCCAATGTCCAATGAAAATGCTACAGTATCTTTATTTTTTACTTGTTCCTAACTGTATTAATGTAAGCAAGATCACTGGAAGGGACTAGCTAACATAGCACGGGTGTGCCCTCACCCAGTATGTTAGGTAGTAGGTAATTAAGAATTATTGTTACACTTATTCTGAATAAATAAATTTTGTTTTTTTTTTGAATCTAATCCATCATAGAAATGACAGCGACAACCATTGTATAACATTGACAATTGCAAATATTTTCATTTGCGATAGCAATACGCTGAGCCACAACAAACACAATAGGTACATATATTGAGATAGTAAACACCTAAACTAGCTCTAAAGTCACACTAAAAATATATTGCTAATAACTTTGGCACGGTACTAATTACTAACACCGGCATAGCAAAATCTATTCCTGTTTTCCGCTCCTCATACCTCTAACAATGAATTTCGTATTTTCGCTTTAAAATAGAAACGCTATGTGAAAATTAGGACCCTCGGGTTTTCAAAGTGGTGGTTGATTTTACTAATGAATATGCATGAGTTTAAAATGTTGGAACTATTTACGTACGTCTGAGCCAAATTGTTAGAAAAATGCGTGAATTTAACAAGTTGAATTGCTAATTAGCCGACTTTAAAATTAGGAGGTTCTCAATTTGTTGGTTATTTTTTTGTTGATATTTAACGCGAGTATTTCACTAATTTATAGATCGATTTTAATTATTGTATGTTTTGGTGACGTTCTTAACTTCAGAGAACAATTAAAACTAGACAACTTATAGGTTTTTGTGGGCAAACGTGCTACACATTCTAATGATTCCAGACAATTATGGGTAAGATATTTAATCAGGCTTTACTTTGCGGAAATCCATTGTAATGGGAAAAATAACTCTACACCAGCACTGAGATTTTATAAGTTTCTAAAATACCGAGATAAAAAGATTGCTTATTTTATTTAAAACTTTCTTACAATATGACAAGTAATTTATTTAAAAATAGCACGGTTCATTGTGGCTTCCCAATTCGGTATCCCTAAATATAACACCTTTTACTCGTATTAAAAAACATCGCCTACATTTTTTGGGTAAGCTTCCTTATGGCCTTGACTTTACAACAAGATTTTTGTAAAAGTACATTAACTCATACTGTTTTCATATGGTGAAAAACCGCAGAGAATATAGATAATGTCAAAATATGCTAAGTTCCGTATATTCCAGCTACATTTAAAAATATGTAAAACGACTTGCATTGAAACAAATTATACAATAAAACCAAAACCCGTTCTAGTGAAAATTAAAGTAAAATTAACGTTAAGCACAAAAAATTTGCAAATTGCTCATTTTGAAAACAATAGAGAGTAAGAGCGAAATGAAACATGTT
The DNA here is from genome assembly GCA_964023185.1 of Macaria liturata. Classification (NCBI taxonomy): domain Eukaryota; kingdom Metazoa; phylum Arthropoda; class Insecta; order Lepidoptera; family Geometridae; genus Macaria; species Macaria liturata. Next base: position 6,195,180 of record OZ026816.1, read on the forward strand.
TAATCTCTTTGACTTTAATAATAAATAGAAGTACCGCACATGTTTTACTGACTTAATAGGTAGGAGTTCTCTTCATAAGGTAAAGTGTAAGGGTGAACCAATACCTTTTACCTGCGGACCCTTTGGAAGAGATAAGAAAAGAAGTGCCTGAAATCCTGTATGATTAAAGGAAAATTGAGAGGTTATTGGACAAGGGCTGAGGCACGAAAAATATGATTTTCTTGAGGATAACATGATAGATGTCGGTAGGAAATAATTGAGTGTTGTTGTAAGGGAGCTTGGGGCTCTTACGACCTTGTTTATTTTTAGTGGTGCTTTAATTGAGATGAGAACGAAACATGATTTATTTATCTTCTTTTTAGATATGTTAATGCAGCGCCCACTGGTATTAATCTGACGACCCGTGTTAATCCGACATTATAAGTAGCTTTTACGTTAATTCAGAGTTTAAACAATCTTTATAACAAACTTTAACGAGATCGGTTAAGCGATTAAAGCGCAAATTAGGAAGTTGTCTGTGGTACCTACGAAGTGAATAATAATAAATATTGATAAAATTATAGAAACATAAAATATTTAATTAACGTTAAGACCTTAACGTACTTTTTTGTGTAATTTATGGGGCTAGATAGCGCTGTGATATGTCCTGAAGTATTAATTAATTTATTTAATTTACTTAACGATAACTTTACATAAAAATACTGAAACTTTGTGATGTATTTATTCTAAAGTCATTTTACGGTCTACCTCACAATTTCTTATAGACGTATTATTTGAACAAGATTTTTAAACATTGTTATTTTAGTTTGCAGTAAATGAGTTGCGTCTTATTTATGAGAACGCCTTTAGCTCGCTTCAGAAGACCTAACTTTAAGTTTCAAGTGTTAAATGGAACGAGAAAAATTGAGCAAATGAGCCAGTAAAGAGTACTATTTTATACTTGCTTTTAAAATATTACAATCTGACCTACTATAAAATGTACATACTTATAATAATTTTCAGTTTAATAAGCAAATCTTTTTAAAACATTTCAAGAGTATTTTTATATAGGCAAAATGTTTTATTAGCGGTCTCATAAATATATTATCTAGATATTATATAAAAAACATGTAATTCTCAGATATAACTAAGCTAAAACCCAAAACTCACATCTCAAGTTGGATTGCGCTAAATGCATTAGAAACACAATTTTGTAAGCTCCAAAAGTTCTGAGTAACAAAGTAGCGATTCCGTATGAAAGCTTTAACGAAGCTGTTAACTTCTCGGTTTATGTTTTAATCACGCTAACAGTTATTGCGTAGAAGTCTTAGCAGAGTTTTATTACGTTTAAAATTGGATTTTTCTAGAGAATATACTTTTCATGTGAGATTTTTTCAAATGTAGTGTTAATAATTACTTAACGCGTTTTTACTATATCGAGTTGATAATTTAAGAATTTTAATTAGGTACATACCTTTCTTTAAGCAACAGTGGGAACCCCAGGGGCGTCGTAGTCAAGACAGGCCTAGGACCTGGCTGGCTGGCTGGCGTAGCAATCTCAACCTGTTTCGCAGCAACTGGCGTGAGGCGGCTATCGACCGAGATTCATGGTGGGAGTTGGGGGAGACCTTTGCCCAGGACTGGGACAGCATAGGTTGATAAAACATATATATGTACTTTCAATTTTTCAAATCAAACAGAAACTTTTTATGAATATTGTGGAGTGTGGACCTTACTAAGTACTGTCGTACTATCGTTGGTACCGCAGAAAATAAATAAACATAAGGTAAAACATTGGAATATTCTAACAAAACAACAAAAGTCGTAATTTTGGTTGTTTTTATGTCATTATCATGAGAAGTATTTTGACTACAGATAATTTTCAAGGTGTGATGATGAATATTCAATATAGAATACTTATTTTTGGTTTTTTAAGTAACCTTTTGTAGTGTATAAAATGATGCAAATTATTCTTTGACTAATTTTATTACTACCCACATCTAATTTATGTCATGTGAATTAAGCTCAAAACCTGTGTATTGATTTTTACCTCACCCTGATTATATTTATAACTCAAATAGTGGACGCCCGCGGCTTTGCTCGTATTATTTCGAGATAAAAAATAGCCTATAGCAAAAATCATGATGATCCGTTTAGCAGTTTTTGCGTTATGAGCGTTTAAATAAACAGATAAACAGAGACGCAGATGAACAAAGACACAGATAAACAGACAAAAAATCTATAAATTGTTGGGACGTGTTCAGTTATCAATTCTTAGCATCTCCAAACATTTTTTTAAATATCTTCAATGTTCCGACTTTCGACTCTCTTCAGCTTTATTATATGTATTGGTGTATAGACGAGTGGTCAGTGTTTTCTTAGTCTCTGAACCGTATTTTAATGCCTAGGAAAGTGAGAGGCTATGACACTTACCTACAGCAGTTTTCCAGGCAGATTTTACGAGCACAATTCCCGTATACGAGCCCATAAACTAAATTAACTGCGATCTGAACACCTCTTGAAATTAAACGGATTGCATCATTTGGTGCTAACGGGCGGATATTTACCCATTTCATTGGGTAGTGAAAGTTTTATTGGTTCCTGATAAGACGGTTTCTACAATGTTTGTCGATGAGGTTAAGGATGTATTAAAATAGTTTTGTTTTTAAAATGTTTTATAACGGGTTTTCGTAAGTAAATGATCACAAACTGTCCTAATTAGGCATATAAAATATCCATAAAAACAACGTGATATAAGTTCATTCTTACTTCGTCATTTTTACTTGTTGTCAAAACTACTGATATGAGTAAAATAGCAAGTAGAATCATTTAATCAGAGAATGGGGTTTGAAGATTAATTATCCTTATAACGATGTAGTCCCAAGCTATAGTCCTGCACTTCTATTTCGAATTACTTGTAATTTATTTATTTATATTTATTTATCCGCGGAGGTAAGGATATTTCTACCCTTACACGAAAATAAATATTTCCATATTAAATTTTAAAAGACGTTTTAGCGTAAAACTTTGCAGACTAAGTACACAAGTTAATGCTGTTAAGAAGTAAGAAACAAAACTGGAAATAAAATAAAAGTGAAGTTTGCTTGCTGTGCTCGGACTCATAGGGCCCGGTTCTGAGTCGCTTAGTTAACTTCATTAGACTTGCTTCTCTCTTGTAGAGTAGAAACGTTCTTTGATAGTAGGTACTATACTGGTAGAACCTCATATATTTCTATCTTTTCTGTACCTCTTGGGCCTGTTTGACACAACTCTTTGCGCCGCGCAGTCAATATGAATCTGGTGAACAAATCAAGAAGTTTTTTTTTTTTTTTTTACAAGAAATGGGTTTGCACTTGACCGTAATTCGCCTGATGGTAAGCAATCATTACGGTCTAGGAAATTTAGGAAATTGCAAATTTTAGGTGTTTTGGCTGGCACTGTCAAACAAGATCGGTTGACAGTGCCATGCAAGTTTTAATAAAGATTGTATCATTGTATCAATGTCTCATATAAACCATTTACACGCAAGTGTTTGGTAGGTTTCTATTTTGTGCGTTTAACAGAGTAACTATAGGAATGTCAAATATATTTATAAATTTTTCGAAGGTCAAGTATACGCTCACTTTTGGCCGAAAGGTGAGCACATCCTTAATTCTAAACAATTTTAGCGAGTTAAGTGCATTTATAGTTTGTCAGACACAAAAAAACATTAAATAGACATATCCCATTTAATTATAAAAATAGCTGTAATTTAGAATAACTTGTTGAAGTTTATAAATTATTACAACTGTGTTATTTAAATGAAAACAATATTTTTTTGCACACGTCCCTATCCACGGAGAAAAGCGATTATCTCGCCTGCTTCTAAGCAATTAGCATAATGAGCTCCTACAATTAATTAACAATCTTGTTAAACCAATAAGTGGTCTTTAAGTTGTCAAGAACTATGGCAAGAACGCTTGTGCAATATTCTAATAACACACACGTTGTCGGAAACTTTGTAGATTAAAAATTCTTTCTCGTCAACTATGGAATGCACTGTGTGAATTTATAATACCACATTACTTGGTCATATAGCTTGCTGGTTTTTTAACTCTTTATTCACGAAAATAAATGATAAATAAAGATGGGGCTAGATGGCGCTGTGTGATGTGTGCTGAAATATTTTTTCATTTTTTAATACTTTTAGATGCATAAAAACGAACTACTAATAATCAAATTGGATGATTTAATTATCAGTTTCTTAAAGAAAATGGCACGGAATCCAACGGGCACGAGTCTAACTTGCATTTCGGTTTGATGTATGAAGTCATACAAGAGTTGCATTTTTTATTGCTAAGTCCTGTGGTTCACGCGCAGAATTGAACAATTATTTGAATTTTTTGGCCTCAAAACGTGTTATTTTCCAAACAATGTTCTTATTCACAGTTGCAAATCCATACGGTGCTTGAAAAATAACTCATTAGTTAGAAAAATAATGTACCGGGTGGGTCAAAAAAAGCGAACATATATTATACTAGTAGGCGCTCGCGGCTTCGCTCGCTTTAAGAAGTAAAACTTGCATCCCCTATTTCACCCCTTTAAAAGTGGCATTTCCAAAAATCCTTTCTTAGCGGTTGCTTACGTCATAACATCTACCTGCATGCCAAATTTCAGCCCGATTCGTCCTGTGGTTTGGGCTGTGCGATGATAGATCACTATATCAGTCAGTCAGTCAATCAGTCAGTCAGTCACCTTTAAGTTTTATATATTTAGATGTATATAATATTAAATATACTAACGAGTCACATTTGCATATTCAATGAATCAAGTGAAAGCCTCGCAATATTCATACGACATCGCTAGCATCTAGTTCCGAATGCATCCGTTCACACCTCGCATCATTATTTCGTCCACGCGTCATTCCGTTTCCGTCCCGGTCTCGTCACGGCCCCGTCACGTCGCTCTCCTCTCACCCATCATTTCGGACCCTCTTCAATCGTCGGCACCCAAATTGAATTTGATCCGTAACTACGTCACACGACCGTTTGTCTCTACATTGATCGGTTATTTTTGATACACTCTAGTTTTGATTCGCAAATATACCTAGAATACGGATGCTTTAAGTGTAAAGTGCAAAATGTTTGTGTAAATAAAACGCTGGAAAATGAAACACAAAACGAAATGTCCTGAAAAACATTTAACTGTGCCTTGAAATAGTGGCTTTATTTACTAAGAATTGTACAAGGCCAAGTTAAACAGAAATAATGTAGTGATACATTTCATGAGCTCTGCCTCCAATTTAAACCTTTTCTACTTACATTTATTACACTATTTCTTTTTTTTTCTTTACACTAGTGAATTTTTCCCACAGTTTACATTCGACTTCACATAAGATCATCCACGACGAAATCTATCGTGACACTCAAATTCCCCGCGACATTAAAATATTCACCAGCCGCACCCACATCAAAGTGCCTTCATCACTTTGATTTCCACTTTTTTTCACGTTTTTCGACACTTACTGTCCTATCTCAGTGTAGATTCAATGTCCCTCGGATAGCATCTAAATTACTTTGTGAAGACACGACGAGATTAAAGGGGTGTCTGGTGCCTAGAGCGCGTGCTTTAATGCTGCATAGGTGTTTGGGTGAATAACAAGTCTATTCAAAGAGGTGCAATATGATGTTTATATCAAGCGAGTAACTTCCCTGAAAATAAAAAAATTGTGAAATAATAATTTAGGTATCTAATGCGTAAGTCATTGATATATTCAAATTAGTTCGACATTGCATAAAAACAAAAATATCACGATCAAAAAACTAAATAGAAGCACGTAATCCATATTGTAACAAATATTTATGTTGTTTCAACGTATAAAAAAGCGTATCACCAACGTACAAAAACTTTTAAGTCGAGCAAAACTGCTCATATTTATAAAGTATCAGAAATACAAAGTTTACAAGTGGCCGGACTAAACGTAGCCTGTAATTGCTTGGAGTTGCAGTTAAGAGTTCAAGAGAGCATGAGAAGTTGCGAGTCTTGAAGTCTTGTGAGCAACTTGCACTCCACAGTTTAGACAGTAAGGGCTTTCAAATGTAATCTACTTATTCTTCTTCTCGGCATTTAAGAGCTACGCTGTTGTAGGTAAGATGTAGTACCGTAATATTTTTCTACGACATGGCACTTAAAATATTTCGTTTTAAATTAGTTTCGTAAGTTGTGATTTGCGATACTTCTCCTAGAAAGAGTGATATAGTGTATTTGATCTATCTATTGTGTAACTGACTTACAAGCGTTCATTTTAATATCACACACTCTGTTTTCATCCTATTTTGCGCTTGCTTAAATGTGGAAAGGAAATCATCGTAGCCAACATTTTTGAGACCACAAAATCTAAGGACAGGTGTCTTCTGCGGAAGGAGATGGGTGTCCGTGATGTATCTGCATTATACAACTCCCCAAACATATTATTACTGCAGGAGAGTAAATGTAAGCGTCTTACATTAGACTGCACCAGCACTGCTTAATATCAAGCGGGCTGTAGTACAAAGTAAACCTTTTTTTTTTTTTTTTTTTTTTTGGCCCAGGAAAACCTATTACAGGTACCACCCAAACCCCGGGGAGGGCGGATGGTTATGTGGGAGTCTCCGCCCCATACATTAGGGCGGCATACCCACTAAAAACCTGGGGTGTTCCACCTCCGCATCGTTGGTCCAGGGCCACGAGAGCGCGATGCATACATCCGCAGCCCTGGTGATGCTGGCCCGTTACCGGGCCCCGCCTCGGGGAGCTTCAGCTCAACCCTCAATGGACGACGTGTCTGAACACGGGACACGTCGTGCATCCTGTGGGGACTCGTTCTAGGGCAACAAGTTCCCCGACCTGCCACCCAGAGCCCCCAGGAGTCAGGCAGTCGCACGCCAAAGCGGCCGCCCTCCTCCAATGCGCCCTCTGCGCACGGAGTTCGGTTCCCGTGTCGCCGCTACTCGGCCGGTACACCGAACTCCTCTCGCCTCTCGGCGACCACCTCGGGTGCTCTGAACGAGCACCCAGCTCCGCCTGCGCCGCGAGGTGCGGCGAGCTCCACGCCCCGGGCCCTACACCAGCCCTCTCCAAGGAGAGGTATAGGCGAGGGCCCCCACTCGATCGGACATTTGGACACAGGCTAGCAAGATCCACCGGACTGTGGAAGTTACTAACCTGTGGACGGGGTGCACCAGGCCTCCCCAACTAACCCCAAATCCCCATATGGAGAGATGAAATTAGTTGGGCTTACCCAACGTGAAGGTAGTCCGATCCACGCACCCCAGTACAAAGTAAACCTATTCCAACCGTTGATCCATGATACAAGCGTTAGCTTAGTATAGGGCTAGATGATGTTGTGTGATATGTCCTAAAGTATTTATTATATAAACAAGGAAATACGGATTCAAGGAAATACTTTACTGAAACATGTTCTCCTGTTAAGATTTATACGTTGACAGAATAGCCGACTTATAACCGGCAAACATTGAAGTTCGCGCGCCAAGTTCTGACTTCACTGACACTGCTGAATTTAGATAGCATTATCGCAGAGCGCATTTCAGTTTGATGGCTTTACATGTACATGTTGCAAGTTTGATTTCAATTAAGGGTTTCACACATGAGATTAGGTTTTAGGTGTAGTTATGATAGTGGGGCTGGGGAAGTGGTTACATATGCCAGTCTTTCAGCTACTAATCAATGTGTAGTCACCTCTGAGCGTCCAAACTTTATGGATAGATCATTTTTGAGTAAAATTACGGATGTTTCCTTACTTAAATGCAGGTAACAATAATAATCTTAATATATAAAACTCAAAGGTGACTGACTGACTGACTGACTGATATAGTGATCTATCAACGCACAGCCCAAACTACTGGACGAATTGGGCTGAAATTTAGCATGCCGGTATATGTTATGACGTAAGCATCCGCTGAGAAAGGATTTCTGGAAATGCCACTTATTAAGGGATGAAATAGGGGATGCAAGTTTTACTTCTTAATGCGAGTGAAGTCACGAGCACCCACTAAAGTAAATACAATACAAATACAATATACAAAAAATCTTTATTTCTTTAAGTTTACAAAAAACAATGTGCAGGTGATACAAAAAATAATATAATATGTTCATGAAACATCAGTGGATCCATCCCAGAGGTTGACCCTCAGCCTCGAACTAAGCTGAAGCTTGTGTGTCGAATACTGGAGATCTTCCCCAAGGATGGATGTATTAAGTATTTTTTTATCAAAGTGTAAACACCTACATAATAATGCAAGGGAAAATCCAAGGTAGAAGACCGCCTGGCAGAAGAAGAACCTCATGGCTCAAGAATCTCAGGATGTGGTTCAAGCTGAGCACCAGATCCCTATTTCGCGCAGCTGTGCCAAAAGTGAAAATTGCCCTAATGATAGCCGACCTCCGGTAGGAGATGGCACCTCAAGAAGAAGAAGAAACACCTACACAGTACGATGTCTCTCTAAGGCTGCAAGGCCTGTTTTCGGACATCGGTACAGAGTAACTTAGTTACTAAAAATAAATGAATAGTGGTCGCCGCTGACGCCATCTAACTTATTATAAGATTATATTACAAATACATTTTTTAAGGTTCATATTTAGGTGTGTGTGTGTGTTTTATAGTATAAATTGTAGTAGGTATAAATTGAATGTTGATGTGTGTAGAAGTATGAATTAGAGATATAATGTCTGTCTGTTAGTGTGTGTGTGTGTGTGTGTGTGTGTGTGTGTGTGTTTTTTACTGTCGTGTGAGAGTGGGACAATAGTGTCTTTGTATGTGTGTGTAAGCAGATAGAATGTGCATGAAAAAAAAAACGGAATAAATCCTATTTTTCAATTACAAAAAGATTTTCCGTCGCGTCGTAGTCGAGGGTAAGAAGCCAGTTTGTCAGAGTGACTTTGCATTTATGCTTTGTCATTGCATATATTCCTAATATTCTATTTATGTTATTATATAGTCGAGGTCCTATACATGGATAAAAACGGCTGTAGAAAACTGTACGCGAAGATAAATAGTTACAAATAAGTAAATAATTAATATATTATTGAAAGATTTAATATGGTATTGTAATAAGCCTAATATATGAAAAAAAATGGTAAAAACTAGATTAAAAATCTATACAACGTGAATAAATTTTGCCAATAACTTTATGCAAGTAACCAAGTTGGTACCTAACTAAAATTTGTATCAAATGAATTTTAAATTAACCAAACAAATACACAGAATTATCGGACCCCTGTTTTGAATTCGCTTAAAATATACAAGAATTATTAGTAGGCACTCAAGAATATGACTTATTTCGGTGATTGTGATTCGAATAGCAATGAGAAGCATCGTGCTGCATACCAATGCAGAGGAAAAGGTTACTTTCACTGACTATCGATTGTTTGTGAGGATTTACGAGTTGTTTTGGTTTAATATCTATCTATAAGCATACTATGCTCCCATAGTACAATTTGAAGAATTATTGTCACCATGAACAATAATGGGGAGATTTCAAAACAACTCTCTGAGCTAGCAAAGCGTTGCAACACCCTGGCGGTGCAAGTCTACGAGTATAAGCGACGAGGACTGTTTACCATCAGGCAAGCCTATTGGCCTTTTTGCCATATCAGGTTTATAAAAAAAAAACAAAAGCGAGGTAAAGTAAGTATAAAAATTGAACCACAGTGCGATTCATATGGGTTTAAAAAACAAAATATTTCCAAAAAATAACGGTAACAGGTAACGGTTCTAGTTACGGTAACAGTATCTAACGTGATAACATTATTTTTTTTATATCTTCTAAGGTCAAATTCCCTCCGCGTGGCGGAGGCCTTTGCTAAGGTTTTTGATTTTTGGTTTTTTATTGCAGAATGTGTTTTTTTGTGACCTTAAGGGTCTTTAGTTCTTACTAGTGTTTATTTTATATCATTGGACAATGTGTATTACACATTAAAGTAAAGTAAAAGACATATATATGTATAATAAGTATGTATTTACAAAAAAAAAAAAAAGTATATAAGTATTATATCCGTTATCTAGTACCCACGACACAAGCGTTAGCTTAGTGTGGGGCTAGATGGCGTTGTGTGCAATGTCCCGGAATATTTATTTTATTTTATTTTTTTTATAATATTTTCGTCGTGTATGAATATACGAGCACATCTAAACCATCCTAGAAACGTTAAACGTAACATTAATCTCCGCCCAAACAACTAACTTCCCATCTCAGGTGCAATTTACGTCTAGAGACGTCAGAAAACCTCTCTCTAATATCTCAAAGTGTTCGTAAAACACGTAGCCACAGTTAATTCGGGCACGTAGGTGAAGTGTTGAAAATTCAATGAAAGTTTGGCCAGCGTCTTTCGGAGAGTTCTCGCTCACCGAGCGCTGTCACAGTAAACCCTAAATTAATATGAATCTCTAATTTGCGCGTCACACGTGCGGCTCGCAACTTTGCAGACTACGCCAAATTGGATAAACATGTGCGAGCAACGGGGTTGTGTTTTACGGGAGAGTATTGGGGCAGGATTGCTAGAGAAAATATGTAAGGTTAATGTTACTGGGAAGTCGTTCAAAGGCTTTTGTCACTAATTTTTACCGATTACTCGTAAATTTCACAATGATTATTATTGTGTTCCTCACAACTAAACGTCCTGTTTATTTTTTATTCAACTACACGCAAATCAATTTTCTCTCACCCAATCTGTCTCAGTTGGAAAAATCAATCTATTAATGCTTTAACTGAACCCTTAAAACAACTAAGTGCGTTTTTCATTGCGAAAATATTGTCCATAGAAAATTGTGGCTTGAATAATATGATATTAAGATAAGATAAGATAAGATAACTTTATTGATCAAAAACTTAGGTTCTAATACAAATTTTGATCGCTACACTCCACACTAGGATTTAATGTACCTGTATTGTGGAGTGTAGGCTCTTCCTCAGGGTTATACATATATTTACATAAGTAGTTAAATCATAATAAAATCAGTATTACATGTGTTTATGCCTGGTAGGCGCCAAGAAAGAGATTATGTACTTATGTTACAGGCTAACCTAACAAGGCTACCTATATAAGATAATCGCTGTGTGTGGCGCAGGCATTCCACATCCTACACTAGGCTAAGCCTGTGTTGTAAGACTTGGTCAGTCTGAGCCACACTAGTGATATGTGAAACTTGGTTTGATTATTGGCGCCTCCCAAACAATTTTGAAAATAAACAGTATCTTAATTAAGTATTACATTTAAGTTATACAGTAGGTTTTAATTAGTAGTCTCTAAAATACGCGGTGGTGTTTGATGTCAGTGTATGTGTGATGTAGTGTGTGTTTTGGAGTAATTGTATATTTGAGTGTTATCAAATAGTAGTTGGTGGTAGTTAAGATACGAACTCTAATAATGATTCCGTGTCCAGGTAGTTTAATGTTTGAAGCCAGGTGGTAATTTTCTTTTTACAGACAAATCTGGACAACTGACTGGATATTACAATTTACAGTTACTTAATTTACGTTGAAAAATTTGGAAATTGTGTTAAAAGTTTAAATTATTATACTCTTGAATTTTACTTTTTAATATTAAAACTTCCGTAAGATATTTTATCAATATGTTAACTAAACGGTTTTCACTCACGCTCTTCGTGCTGCCGCGGTTCCAGAACGCACGTTCTGAAGATGGATGTCATTACATCCGAAATGCGTAAACAACATACGCGTATTACACGTCTTTACTTTTTATTTAAATAAAAATCTCCCAATAAATTCTTCTTGAAGCGTGTTAGTTGCCCCTATGTTTCCACCCCTTGCCATGTTTTCAAAGTTTATGCTAATGATAATGATTGCGTTTACTTCCACAATTACTTCTGATTGGAGCATCAATGATCTCAAATAACTGTTTTAACATAAGCGAATTGCGTGCAAAATTACTCTGTTTATAATTGTAAATCAAGTAAACGATAGTAGGATATAGGATAATATTTATATAATTTTATCAGCAGATTCTATTAAATAATATTACTGTTTATATCTGAGGTGCAAATGTTTAGTTTATAAAATTGAATCCTCTTCTTCTCATTATCAAGGGTCGTTACTCACAGAATCATCTGAGGTGCAAATGTTTTTTTTTTTTTTAGTTTATAAAATTGAATCCTCTTCTTCTCATTACCAAGGGTCGTTACTCACAGAATCTATTAATTTCATCGGGAACGTTGGTGTATGTACATATATAAGTAATACTCTGCACTTATAAACTATTTCTTATATACACATTGTTATTATTTAAATTAATTCAATCGTATAATATGTATATGCTATACAGATACGTTAATACAAATAATCCAGCACCCTCTTGATAAATATATTCGTATGTAAAAAAAAAAATATTTACATGTATGTTTATTTGTTACTAGCTAATGCGCGCGACTTCGTCCGCGTAGAATAGTTATTACCATAAAAACGGCTCTAGTGAGTTAACTTTAAAAGATAGACATATACTGTTGCGGACATTTTGTTAGATACTTTCAAGAGGAATAATTCTTTCATACACATTTTTTGATATCTTGAACCGTTTTCGTAGCGCACGCAACGGAAGCCCTCAAAAATGAATAATTTTCCCCGTTTTTTCCACATTTTCCGTTGTTTCTTCGCTCCTATTAGTTGCAGCGTGATGTTATATAGCCTACAGCCTTCCTCGATAACTGGTCTATCCAACACAAAAAGAATTTTTCAATTCGCACCAGTAGTTCCTGTGATTAGCGCGTTCAATCAAACAAACAAACTCTTCAGCTTTATAATATTAGTATAGATAAACGGAAAACGCATTACTATTTTTAACATAATATTCGTTTAATAGCTGTCAAGTTCACAATAAATGATTACGAATGGCGTAGGGTTTTCTTTTTAAATTTAATAGTCTTCTTCTTCTTATCGAATGAGAGTGTCCTAGTCTGGTGTCGAGAGTTTTCAAAACCACGCTTAGGGCTTCTGACATGGCGTAACAATTGCCGAACTAGACAAGCAGTCGGGATCTAAAATTTAACGTGTCATCTGACGAAAACTCTTTAGATCAGTAATCATTTGACTCATCCACTGTGCTTAACAATCACATTTTAATCGCTGCAAAGAATAATATTTGGGCTATACAAATAAATAATAAAATAATCACAATCGCATGGGATTCTTGCCAACACTGTTTTGAAATACATTTCATTTACAAAACAGTCAATGCACAAACCAGATAAGAGGATTTGTGTTGAAACGACGAGCAATTCTGATGTATTACTATATTTTCATGTGCGTTCGAAAGTTAGTGTTATTCAGTTAAAACATTATATATAAAAATAGCATTTCGCTATCATTTTGTTCAATATTGTTACATAAAATTAGTACATAATAATATAAAGAAGATTTTATAAATTTCTCCCATGAATAAGATACGCTACTTAGCATTAAAAATATTATGATTTAAAAATATTGAATAAATCTATTTAAAAAGTAGCGGCGCCCCGCGGTGCTACTCGCATTAATCTGAAGTATCTGCAAAGAATAAGAAAAATACACACTCAAAACTTTCACTCCTATGATTTTAGTGCGATTGAACAGCACATAATTTGATTATCAAACAATATTTGTGAAGAGTTATTTTAAACAGGAACAGACTATATTTTTAGACAGAGGTAGAAACAAGAATATATTATTTTGTTTGTCAAATATCTTAATCTTGATTTCAAGCTAAGTGAAATGAAATCAATTTGCGTCCCTTATAAATCCAAGTTTAAACAAAGATGAATTGTTTGAAGAGGCGGAGAGAAAAATGCACTAATTCTGAAGCGAGCGTCGGGTCTGGTGCAAAGTGCAATTCATTCTCATTAGACCAGCAGCTTTTCTCATAACATGCAATCGCGAGAGGTTGCGGACCGTGAAAAGACTGGGATAAAATAAGAAGTATGCTTAAACAACGTTCTGGGTTAAAGGATTAAAAATAATGTTGATCAATTAATTAATGTATGCTCAGAATTAGTAATAATGTGGAATCACCGGTAAGTAGTTAACATTCTGTCCTACAAAATGGCTTTTAGCCTTTTCATGATAATTAAATTTGAAATTATAGTTTTGATGGCATTAGAAAGTTTTTAGCAATAAATTTAACTATCATGATTAAGATTAACTAAAAATGTTTTTTATGCGTTTAAAACAAAACAGGGCAAAAGTAGCAGAAAAACAAACAACTATTTATTAATAATTATAAGCAGTAAGTACTGTACATATTTATTTAAATTGTTATGTTAAAAGTTGTTGTTATTTGGTACCATAACAGCTCAATTGCTTCAATTTTAATACATTATTGATTAATCCAAACTACCAATATCTGTTATTCTCACAACCATACCTTTTCACACATTGCACAAAACAAGAGACTCATACAAGTAAAACGCAAGTAACTGGTACAAGCGTATTAAGCATGGTTCTAAGTCCCACCTTGAGCAGTAAATCCCACGCAGGTGCAAGAGGTCTATCCGACTAATTAAGGACCCGCCGAATCGACCTTCCAAACTCTAGTGGTGCATTATAGGTTACGATACGATTTATCGTACATATAATTTGTGCATAATATATGTGTGGCACTAGTCTTAGTTCTGATTTGTTTATCCTATTTTTAAAAAAATTTTAGTCATGAAAAAAAAACATCTGTCTATCATTATAACCTCATCACCAGTCTTTGTCCAAGTGTTTACCCACTGTGGAATCTGCCTCCTCTACACTTTATCTATCTATGTGGTGTGTTTTACATAAGGCGGAAAGTTGATATTTAAAAATCAATCGGCCAATCAGAGCCTAAATTGTCAGACTTTGGTTAGTGACAAGATTTAAAAAAAATGGTGTTTGTTAAACGTAACAAATGTCTTTTCAGGGTGAAAATAGCTAAACCATGTTAGTGTAATTTATTGTAAAATACTTCCCAGTTATATATCTATCCTCTCCAAGACAGTAAATAATATTGACGAATATATTTCACAAGTATTTTCTTAATTTTTGGGATTATTTGTTATTTCTAACGCTATGTGTAAACAGGTGCACGGCTTCCTCCCAAACTCCGGGTAAGCCTACAATTTTCAAAGCGGCTTCTTAGCCGCATTGCAGTGTGTAGAGGTAAAAAAACTACGCCTTAATGAAATTAGATTAATAAATCTAGCTTCATAGCTAAGTTTTTTAAGTCAAGATTGTCTGGCTTTTCTTTAGTTTTTTATGCATACTAATAAAACTACACGCTCTGACATGTAAATTAGTGACGCCTTTTAATCCCAAATTTCTTCTTCTTTTCTTTAAGTATTTCTGTTCTGATATATTTCAAGTCTTCCAGTTCCACATAAAGGACGATCCATATTACGGTATAGAATAGACTGCTGTCTCTTGAGTCGTATTCCTCATGACTGAGGGTCGTGACTCTCCCGCAGAATTAATCCGTTAGGGGAGTTTTCTTGGGCAGATACATCGTGGTGGGCGCCTAGGTCCTTCCACGGAAGACACATGTCCTCGGATATTGTGGTCCTCAAACATGTTGGTTTCTTCACGATGTTTTCCTTCACCGCTAAGCGAGTGCAAATCCACACATAACTTGAAAATACAAATCATTGGTGTAGGGCCAGATTCGAACCAGGGTGCGTCTGAATGAAAAGCAGACTCTGGAACCGCTAAGCCACACTCGCTAAAAAACTATACCTTGATTTGAACAAAACAAACGAATAGGTATTCTAAAATACCAACAATACGCATATTATCTGACACTATCAATAAAAACGTCGTCTTCACAATCCAAACGTTGGCAGTCAGATTTTGTTCGGCACAAAACAATGCGTCACTCTTTTGATATATGACAGAAACGTAACCAAATCGCGGATTGAATACAAGCATTCTGAGATACTAGACATTCTGCGAAGTGTAGGTATTTTTATATTTGTATAAGAAACAAATAAATTTACAAAATCTTTATACTATCTTTCTTGACAACTATCAGGTCTTTTAAATATAACTAGGTTTAGTTAATTAAGTTTACGTTCTATTTCTTTAATACTACAGACTTTTACATTATTCAATGTTATCTACGATTTCTTAGAAAATAAACTTCCTCTATTCTATTTAATATTCTACTTTATTCTGGTAACTGACCTCACTTGATAACAAACTACAGATACATTTTGTTTGTTACGTATTTAGTCTAGAAGAGAGAATAAGAGACAGCAGAACTAAAATACTTTCAATTGACACACATGCGTCATTCACTCCAATCACTCGTTCAAAAAGCGTGGCTCATTGTATCAGTTGCCGTTTGCCGGATCAATTCGCATGAATTGTGAACGCCTTTTGACATGCAAAAGGAAACATAACAGGGCATATTTGTCGCGCGCACACGGGGCCGTATCCGACGCTACTGGCGAGCACACACTGGTGAAACGATGGAAGTAAATAGACATTTTAAGTTAAAAGAGTAAAGTTAATTTTAACCGTTGACTGTTTCTTTCTTGCCCTTGTTCATTTTATTATTTTGTTTTATTACTCTTCGTGATAACAAACGGTACACGAATCTGTATCTTGCGTTACACAAAATGATACCTTATTGTGATATGTAATGCTGGTTGGTCAGATGATATGGCTAAGCACGTTGGTGGGTAAAAGATCGGACGAGCTGAGTCCGTAATGAGTGGAGCATGGAGAGAAGGCCTGTACTCAGCAGTGGGTGGACACGAGCTGAAATTATAATGATGATGATATAATCAATTGCTCTTTTTTATCTACAAGAAATTTACACCTCAAAATAAATCAAGCGAAAGGGTAGCGTTATCGTCTAATTTATTCACACACGGCTTTTTATCCGCATCTGAACTCCCTTGGCGCATCTTTCGAGCTGGAGCGTAGAACGAAACGTTCGAGACTCTGTTATCAGTGAGGAAATAATGGGAACCAAGAATGTAGGGTAAAATGTTAGATACCACAGTGGGGAAATCGGAAATATATATACGTTATATTTATTTTCCGAAACCAGGTGTGAAACACAATTTTAAATAATAATAAACACAATCTAACGCGTATTTCAATAGCCTAGCAACAACATACGATTGCACCACATGGAGGTTCTCAAAGACAAAGAAACCAAGTATTTTTTTTAAATGACTATGCAGATGCTTCCTGTATTACAGCAAAATATATAAAACAAATTCAGCAAGAAATGTATTTATAGCGATGAACATCGGGTAACATGTGATCAACACGAACCAACATCGCCACATAAATATCACCTCCAGTAATAGCTAGTTCAGAACTAAGGTGCTGAGGGAATGTACACTCGACTTTATATCTAGTGGGATATGAATATTGTATGAACTGTCCCGCGGGAGACGTCCCGTATAAATGCTCTTTAAAACTCAATGGGAAAAATTCAGTGACGCCATATTGTCTTTTAGGAACACCTTTATTGTGGCGTATGAGTTTTTATTAGGATGGTAACTATCATAGGTCCACGAAAAAGCTTTTAAAATAATAAAGAGCTTTTAAACCAACAATTAACAAGAGTTGTCGATATATAATCAGGTATTTATCAAAATGAATTTTTAACCTAAATTTTGATAGATTTTAGTACTTATGATAAAATATTATAAGCACTACATATGTTTTTATAAATGCCACCCAACAGTTTTACAAAATAAATGTCCTTAGTAAATTAGCCCCTTTAAT
The DNA here is from genome assembly GCA_964023185.1 of Macaria liturata. Classification (NCBI taxonomy): domain Eukaryota; kingdom Metazoa; phylum Arthropoda; class Insecta; order Lepidoptera; family Geometridae; genus Macaria; species Macaria liturata. The sequence continues at coordinate 6,212,888 of OZ026816.1, forward strand.
GGTATTTCTTATAACTGAAGTGTCTGACACCCGTGCAAAATTGATTAAATGAATCTGTCTCATATATTAAATTTTGCTCGCATTACTTCTTCCGCAGAAACATGGGTGACGATCAGGATTTTATACGTACTATAAGTATTACATACTTCATTGTATATAATAAATAAATAAATAAAAACAGAACATAACTAGCCCCACACTAAGCAAACGCTTGTGTCGTGGGTACTAGAATACGGATATACTACTTATATACTTTTCTTTTGTAAATACATACCTAATATACATACAAACGACTAGACTCAAAACAAGTAATAACAAATTTTAAAATTCATAAATACTTGTGTCGTGCGGGAATCGAACCCGTAACCTCTAGATTAGAAGGCAGAGCCACTACCAACTAAGCTAACAGGTTAGTCATATTTTTATGGTGTCAAAATAAGAGACAATTGAAAACTCAGCAGCTTGTGTAGTATCTGTAGACACATTATTATACCGCCCATATCACCTGAGCTGTAAAATTGAGCTCACTAGGAACCTACTTTAAATGGAAAAAGACCCTACTTGGAATGTAAGTATTCAAATTGCCACTGCTAGTCGAGGATTCTAGGAAATATCAGGAAGTTTCATGACTTTTATCACAGGTAGATTTCTTATGATATTTTGGAATAAGGAAAGTACCATTTTGCTTAATATTATTGTAGGTAAGTAAATGATTCTTATTTACTTCATTTAAATTAATAAGTACTATTTATGATTAGCCTCCTTTTTTGTATAAAAGCAAAGAGTGTTTTGTTAAAAAAGTTAAATGTGTTTAGTTATAAGCATTACAAATTCATGAAATTGTGACACTTTCATACGTAGATATCAAAAAAATAGACATAATTAATTTAAAAAATTACATAAGTAGTCACTTTTGGTCATTGTAAGTCCAATAAATTAATGTTCTGAATTTGTGTTTTGTGACTTTGCTGATATACAATAATGTAATCTATATATTTTGCTAGTCGATTTGGTAGAGAAGCTTATGTTTTTTTTTCTAATTTTGTAAAGCTGAGTTTATATTCATGGCTTGAAATTGGGAAAGATATATATTTATATACTAGTCTCATCACACACCTTTTAACTGTAACCTCTCCGTTAACCTTCACAAAGATGATGAAAAGGTAAGGGTCACATTAATTTACTGGCTGTTAGCAAGTTTAACATCTATGAATCTCATTTGCCCGAGGGCAGTCAGTTATTTTCTTTACTCGATGCCATTGACATCATGCGTAATAGACGTATCATGATGTTGAAAAAACTATAATAAATGTGATATTCCAAACACAAAAGTGTATTTTTCATGCCGAAATGAACAATCGATAATCATTCTATTTTATATGGATAGTTGGATTTAGTCTGTTATCTATATTAAGATTTAGCCCTTAATATTATAAGGAAAGTTATATGGGGCATCAACAATAATGATAAACAAATCTAAATCAGTCATCCGTCAGTATAAAATCACTTAGCTGGACCTTAAGTACAGGGTAGATAAAAGTCTTAATTATTAATAAGTTTATGTTCATGTTTTGCTGAAAAAATAGACACTGAATACAATTTTCACGCGATACAGAATCTTATAACGAACAGCTGGGTAATTGGCCAACGTTTTGTGATAGGACCGCCCAGAACATATGATTGACGGAATTGTTTGTTTAGAGAATAGCTGATAGATGTTTACATTTGAAATTGTCTATGCTTCAACCCCACTTCATTATATTTTGATTGAGAGAACGAATGTTCCCGACATGTTTATCTTATCTTGGGGAGGTTTAAAACAATTTTGTATGATAACTTTGTTTTAATAATTTTCGTTTTTCGCAGCTGCTTTTAAAAGTTTCATTTAAGTTATATCTGGTAGTTACCATTAGCATAATTAGATTTCAAAATGTATCTTTAACTGGATTCAATACTCGTATTATATTTAATTTGAAAATTCATAATACAGTTTATTATTTTTATGTAGTAATTGTATTATTTATGTAGTATTTAATTAATTATTAACGGACTGGCGACCCATGACTGGCTATAGAAACAGAGGTTGCCCACTAATGCGGTTGGTTGACGACATTAGAACAACCGCAGGGAGCTCCTGGATTCAATCTGCCTCAGGACTGGGACGAGTGGCGTACAAGAAGAGAGGCCTATGCTCAGCAGTGGACGATAGCAACCGATGATGATGATGATTTAATTAATATTATTTCTGATAGTGCCATTAAGTTTTGCTATAAATTATATCGTCCATAACGTGAAGAATAGAAAGAAACTCTTAGTTCGATATAAAAGGATTTCTAGAGCTTAACTCTTTTTGTACTAAATTCCCGTTGTCCTTACACTAGCTTTTAACGCTTGGCTTTATTAATTTTGTTTATTCCCCTATTCGTTGTGATTTACAAATTTTCCTTCTACGAGTTTCGGCTTTTAGGTTTTAACTTGGTAATTTTTGCTTTCAGAATTTTTCGTTCAGTGTAAATGGAATTATAATTCAATGGTTTGCTAAGAAGTCTTCATTAAAATTTTACTCTGATGACTCTTTAAGCCCTAGGCTGTGATTTAGTGCATTAGCATTATAATGGGAATTGAAAGCCACTTTATTTTTTGTGTAGGGCTTTCATTTTAAATTTTTTAAATTTTTAAATTTTTAAATTAATTTTAGTTATGAAAGAAGAATGTTTTTGATTCTAATTATTACAAAGAAGATTTATTTTAGTGAATACAATAAGATTGGTGACTAAAAACCTTTAAATTTAATTTATTTTTTTAATTTTGCTAACTATGACGCAATAGAGCTATCAAAATTGTGTACAATATCAAAATCTTATGCATGGAAGTCGAATTGCTTGGCTCAGTGTCATAGTCATAGCATATCTAAAACATTTCACATTTTAGAAACTCACATTATTTGTGAAAACTTGTTTCACAAATTAGATGACAGAAGCTAGCAGATGCTACAATATACATAAAACAGACGCTGAGCAAACTACTTAAAGCTGCATTGTTTTTAATCAAGTTTTTCATCCCGTCAGATACAAAATGAAACACATTTTTGACGAATTTTAGTGCTCTTCAAGTGCTCAATATACGTCGGCACTAATTAATAAGCGGCACGAAATTCGTCAAATTTATGCGCTGAATTGAATTAACAAATTTTATATGTACGTAGTACGTGCTAGACTGACTTTGACTCTGAATAAGCGAGTTTGGCTCAGCGGTTCCAGTGTCTGCTTTTCATCCAGGCGCACCCTGGTTCGAATCCGGCCTTACACCAATGACTAGTATTTTCAAGTTATGTATAGATTTACACTCGCTTAGCGGTGAAAGAAAACATCGTGAGGAAAGGGACATGTTTGATAACCACAATATCCGAAGACATGTCTTCCGTGGAAGGTCCTGGGCGCCCACCATAATGTATCTGCCCCAGAGAACTCCCCTAATGAATTAATTTTGCGGGGGAGTCATGACCCTCAGTCATGAGGAAATACGACCCACAGAGTGAGACTGACTTGAATTCAGTAAACTTCAAAGGTAGCGTAGTAAATTTATTAAAATACATTGCGGATTTTTCATAAATATAACACACATACATATGTATGACATAGAATCTGGAGAGCTTCCTTTGATAAAAATATTTGTTTATACATTTTTGTTAACAAGTTTTTAATCTGTAGGTTTGTTTAAGTATCCTTGTATATCTAATTTGATTATTTATCTAAGTTGTCATGAATCTATGTGAAAAAGAACTACGTATTATATTACTTACTCTACATTTATAAAACTATCTTGACTTAGAAATCTATTACTTTCTTTACTATAGATTATTTTACTTCCCAAACAATCTTAAACCAGACACATCTTCCACTTTTAAAAAGTCCTCAAACGAAATTCCCTCGCAGCCAAAATGACATTATACCACACTCCCATCATCAAAGACGGAGCTTGCATCGTATTCAAGCACAGATAATACAACTCATAGACAGAAGATACCTTTCTATAAAGGGTTCGTGCGACAAAGTGATATAAGTAACATGTCTTATTTATATTGAAAATTCGGGGATAAAACTCCTTTGATAAAAAACACAACAAACTAGTAAAAAACCACATTGTCAATAGATACATATATCCAACGTAGACTATACCAAACAGTTGGGACATTACGTCTTTTGGATTCCGCAGCGTGATCTTGAATAAAAAAATAAAATACATACACCTACATAAACATAAAATTTTAAATAAATATATCAGGAATTAATCATTCATTTAATAAAAATAAATTTGAAGCGCCCGTAGCTTAGCTAGCGGAGGCAATCGAATGGGATTACCAATGTTAAGCAAAGGTCGCTGCGGTCAGCCCTTGGATGGGTGACCGAAAAGTGGCATTCCATTTTGGGCACTTCCGTGGGTCCGATGACACGTTCAATTGTAGGTCCCGGCTGTTTGTCTAGTACGGCAGTCGTTAAGCCATGTCAGAGGCCCTTAGAGCGGTTTGAAAAACTCTCGACACCAGAGTTGGCCACTCTCATTCGATAAGAAGAAGACTTATGCGTGTTATTTGTTTATATTATTATTTGTGTTATGAGTATCATATGTTGCGAAACATGATAGATAATGTCAGTATTTGACAGTACACATTTTTTGCCACAAATAACTATCTACCGCTTACCAAGTCATTGCAACCACAGCTAGCTGCATTGCATATAGGCATACATAGGCAGTAGTCTCGAGGGCCGTCTGCTGTAAAGTATCGCTTAATGACGTGTAACGAGCATGGTCCTAGCGTACCATTCCCGCACGTGGAAAAAACAGAGCGACGATACTTTGTGTACTGTGCTTTAAGGTGCAGTCGCGCGCGTGTAGGTTTCATATAAAGTTTGGTGTAACATCATCTTCATCATTACCGAGTATTATTTTCTTATTGAATTTTGAAGGCAAAGATTTTGGCATGCCATAGCGCCTTTTTAAGATGGACATCTCAGTTCAATAATTTTATAAAGAATTTTATAAAACTATTGTGTGATGAGTCGTAAAAACCTGTGTGTATGGATTATACCCACAAAATGTAGGTATGTTATGGTATCTGAACAAAAATCTCGAAATCATCTCTTATAAAACTAACCGAATATTTAGGAACTTGATGTTTTAGAGTTAAGTTCTTTGTTTAAATATCAACAATTGGATACACGCAAACGTAATCGCTTTCACGGTTTTGTGTTCTGAGTTTTAGTATACAACGTTTCAGGTACAGTTAATCATTTAACTTGTTTGGTTAAGTCGTACTAAAATAATTTGTATCTTCTTCTTCTTATCGAATGAGAGTGGCCAACTCTGGTGTCGAGAGTTTATCAAGCCGCCATGCCGTACCGGACAAACAGCCGGGGCCTACAATTTAACGTGTTCATCCGACCCACGAAAGCGCCCAAAATGGAATGCCAATATCATGAATAAATTGTATGAAAATTACGCTCGGGTGACTATTAACTTGTACGATACCTTCTCGTATTTGACGATACTTTGCGCGTATTATGCAGACCGCTCGCTTTGCGCGGTTTGAGTGGAATCTGTAGCGAGTTTGACGTCTGCCGTGGGATTGCATGAAAGTGAGGGTAGTTAATTAGAAATAAATTAAATATGTGCTAGTAGCGGTTAGTATTTTTATTTTTTTATAAGGAGGGTAAAATATTTAAACAAATTATTATATTTAATCCTTACAATTAGCAGTGTTTTGAAATTCAATTTCAATGTATTATTTTTGCTACCTTGTCATGCTTGGTTGTTTTTTAAATTAATAAGAATAACAATATAATATTTTTATGTAATTAAAATGATAATGTTCAAATGTAAACTGAGAGTAAACCAGTTCCTTCTAAGTAAGTGCGCTAGATCGTAAATTACAACGTCGCTTAACATCAGGCAAGTTGTAGTCAAGCGTGAGCCTTTCACATGTAAAAAAAAGTAAGATCCAAGAGCAAAAAAGTGGTAACTTGCTCTTAAAAAAAACATATTTGTAAAAACATAAAACGTGAACTCAATTAAAACATAACTTTAATAAAACCACAAGTTCCCCCACGGTCCTTGACAAAAGAAACATTATTCTGCTTGTTACTTCTGTAGATCTTCATCACAATCATTAGAGGATACATTTTTTAGGGAGCAGCAATGATTTAATCATGGAAACTACGTGACGAGACGAGAGTTGATGAAGACAGTAAACAAACTTACTAACTGACTGACTGAAAATTGGGCCCTAGACAAATAGTGTGCGTATCCAGAGTATCAAAGTACAAAGTATAGTATATTAATGCCCTAAACATATTTTTTCTAATCTGGTCGCCAAGTCGAGCGCGAAGCAAACACCGCCGTACCATCCTTTACTGGAACCATTTCGCCGCATTTTCAGGCCCTATTTGAGAACCTCTGGATGGGACTAGAAGGCTTAAATTTTCGTCATCTGGTAAGCTATATGGACACACTTGAAATCCAAGTCGGGGTAGTGGGTACAAGTCAACGGTCAAGTCACACAACATTAACTATAATAATAAAGAAATCGCAGTAACGAACCTTAGACTTGGCACGACTTTGTCTAGATTTCATTACTTTTTAGAGATAAACAAGCAGCTCCATCGAGACTTGGCTAGTTTTTTACAGAATGTTTTAGTGCGATATAGTTATTTGTAAGAGTGTTGGTTTGTGTAAAACTATAGGACATGTTCATATGCCAAACCTACACTAATTAATTATTTTTAAATTGTTAATATGTCAATATATTAAAAAAAATTTTGCATAGTAAGCATAAAGGATCTAAAGTGAAATATACTGCATTGTATTCTAAAAAGACCTAAGGGTAACCCATGAACTTAACAAATTCTATTATTCTAGTAAGAGATTTTTCCAAGATAAATTATATTATTATTGTGAAGTCAAAGATTGAAGCCAATGGAATATGTACTACGAAAGAGGCCTAGACACAACAGTGGGACAAAACCAGCTGTGGATGATGATGATGATTGTGAAATTACAAGTGACATAGTAATCATCTACATGATTGCCTAGATTAAAAAAAAAAATTTGCTACAAAACAAACTATTTAAACAGTATTTTTATCTTCCGTTACTGTTACAACACAGCCTACGCTACGTGTCCGTACAATCTCATTATCCCGTCTGCCCGTCTCGTTGCGACTTTTTCGACAATTTGCATACGTAATTAATTAACTTCTTTTTTTGAGAATGTTTTTCTTTTTTTTGCAGAACAGGTGGATGGATAAAACTGGCTGGCTCGGGTGCTCTGTTTAGTTTTAATTATATTTTTATGGTGCGGGTGCTGATTAAAATGCGAGATTAATTAAAATTGGTGATATGGCCCGTGATGTTTTCGCGTCAGGTGTTTTTGTTGTGCCGCTTTTAATTTGGTGAAAGTGGAATGTTCATACCAGACAACCTTTATGTTAAAAAAATAGATTTTATTTTGGAATTAAGTAAAAAGAAAAACAATCTATTTTGGATGTAATAATTTGCACACGAGTTTGTTAGTGACTTATTGAAATATTTATACTTACCATGCAATAATGTGTATCGCCGCATTATAATATTTTTTTCCTTATACCTAGTTTCATTTTGTTTTGTACCTTAATCGATTCATTAATTGAGTGATATTAATTTTAAATTGATTGTTTGGCGTGAAGAAAGCTTCGTGGCATAAGTTTAGTCTTAATGCATATTTCATGCAAAGTCAAAGAAAATACAAAATAAATATAAGTATACACAATAAAAATAGAAAATAATATCAGACGAAATCTGTACTGCAGCGCAACACATTTATAAAACAAACTACGTTCGCGCTCAGCTCTGAAACGCAAATTTACATAATACTTTCAGTAATTAAGGGCACAGTTTCCACTTAACTACCAACTACAACTATAACTACAAAAGAGGTTCTATACTGGTACATTAAAAGCTTCTTAAGGTATCAAGACCCATCTCGTCTCCCTTGGGATGTTGAATAATTTAACAAATTGGTACTCAAGGCAAGTTAAGGGATGCTTCTGACCACATGCCCTTTACAGCGGAAGCTTCTAAGTAGCTCTACTATAACGGAATCCGTAGAGACGTAATGTTGGAAGAGTTTGCGGTAATGTCTTGGGATTGGATAGTGAAGAATAATACTTTTAAAAATAATCATACAAAAAAGTCAGCGCACAAATTTTAAGGTTATGTTACTAGAAAAATATAATTTGAAAAGAATAAAGAATATGAAATAGGTAAAAAGTTTAAACGCTAAAAAAATATTTTTTTCGACTTGTAAGGCGCATTGGTCCTGCAAGGCTCGTACGTAAATATAAAATAAATAATATAAAATGTTAACCTTTTTATGAATTAATATTTTTATGCTCGCCATAGTGCGAGCCTATTGAACAAACAAGTTACATAAACATTGGCAATCGAAGCTTACAATCGGAAGCTATTACAGCATGTACTACTATTTTAATTTAGTATTCAATACATTATGTATACACAGAATACAGTTTTACTAAGACAGTGCTTATACTACATGTGTTCGAGCAAAATTACATGGAATCTGATGAATTATTAAAAAGATTGCGGCCATACCGACGTACATAATCTGGTAAACAATTTTAAAGCGTGATTTGCTTTGCTTGTATTTGGCTATTGTTAGTTATCTACACATATAATAAAACTGAAGATGGTAAAAAATCTAAAAGATATTAGAGAAAAAGTGTTTGATTATACTTTAAATTCATAACAGAACACGTTTCAGTAGTTTTTACAATTTTTGTCTATTTATCTGTTTTTTTTAACACTCATAACGTAAAAAACGGCTGAACGGATTATTATGTAGATAGTATGAGGTCTTAGAAGAGTCATAGGCTACTTTTTATCTCAAAATTATGCGAGCGAAGCCGCGGGCGTCCACTAGTTTTATATAAACATTTTAGTTTAAGTTTATACAATACAATTTATATTGAAAGACACGTAATATATGTATCAGAAACGTATATATGTCATAACAAAAAATAATATAGTTTTAAATGTAAGTAATTCTTTGAACGTTACAAGTGTCTTCCTGATTTTTCAATGTAAGTACATACCTATATATGTTTGTCTAGTCTATAATTGCTATATTGTTAAGCACTCTTAATTTGAATGCCAGATTCTTATGGTAAGATACTCGTAAATCAAATTAATCAAGTTATTCTACATTTTATCAGATTTCTATTGTTCTTAATTAACGGCATTAGATATTTTGTAACCAAAAGAGTTTTAATTGGATGACGCAACCCATTCCGCTGCAGAAGTTAAAATTAAACATTCCTTCTAATCGCATTAGGGCATACTGCAGACCATGTAAAGCAGCAGAATACAAAGTCATGCAAGTAGAGATAAAAATACAAGAAAAACGGTTTCTGACGATATCTTCTTCCTCAGAAAACAAATTATTTGAAAATATGTAGCATTATTAACAAATTTCAAAAAAGCAGGTTTTTAAATGTTCTATATTATTATGTTGTTGTTTCGTTGATTAATAAGAATATAAAACCTTTGTATTTAATGTATAAAATATAATTGAAAATGTAAGAATTACGTATCACAACAATTATACTTTCCCTTTATTTATTTTTCATGATTCATTTGACACAAAAAAACCAGACTGCATAATGCATATATCACACATGTGAAATTAAGAAATGTACATACAAAGCATCAATCTCACATATTTTAACAATTCATGTAAACTTATCCCTCTGCTTTATTATAATTTGTGTCGCTACTTAAATCGATGTTACAAACTTAACAGCGCCCTTAAGCTTATAACGTTGAGTTATTTGCAGTAGATGCGTACTTAGGACGCGTTTCAACGAGCGATTTAATATTATAGACAAATAATCAGAATGTGTTTAATAGTTAAGACTTTACTCTTACATGTTAGTTTAATGTCTCTGAAACTAAGTGCTATATTATGAGTGACAGACAAACTTAAATGTTACTTAGTTACTTAAGCTTAGCGTTTTTGTCATGACAAACAAAAACCCATAAATTAAATTTAGTCTAGTATTTGTTTAAAGTTTTTTAAGTGCATTATTAAAATTGCTTTAAATATTATACAGTAAACTGTATAAATTACTGACCAACATAGTCATACCGTTTGCTGACCAAAAAATATTGAATAGGTTTTAATTCAAGAAAAAAAAAATGGTAGTAAGACAATTGATGCAGGTCACGTGAAGCGACATCTCCACAAACAATCATTTTAAAATGTGAACAAAAATAAACAAATATATTTTTACTCTATTTTACTCCTATTTACATTCATCTCATAACCTAATCAAAATTGATTACCCAATACAGCCATACATCAAACCATTTCCATATTTTATGACGCTATTGCTTCCCCATAAAACGTCCTCATAAACCACCCTGAGGCGCAGGAGGTAATTAATTTTCAGAGGATTACTGTACAAATACCAGGCTAAGGGCGGGCCTGACCGTCTCACGTAGAATTAAACAGTGTAAATAAGAATAAGATAAGATAATAATGTGGTTGCAGCTAAATAAACTTTTTGAGATCCATTTTAGAGGTAAAGTCTTTTTGTTATGCCTAATGTGAGTAAAGCACAAAAAAAAAACACAAAATGTTCACTGAACAAAGCTGCATTTATTGTAAATTTTAAACAATACATAATAATTTTAAAAGGTTTAGTATCCGCAATAGTAAAATTATTTCTTTGTTCATAAAATTGTTTATCGTAATATTTTTTTTTGTTTTTGTTATGTATAAAAATTATATTTTAATAAAATGGTTGTTAATATTTTATTTCATTTTCTTTTTAAATAATTAAAACATTAAGAAATAAGAAAACAATACATATAAAGTAATTATCAAACGGCAAAAGAGCAGACATCGCTGTATCAAACTGAGTTAATATTTTACAACAAATAAAAAAAAGATTTGCATCAAATGTGCCAGCACAAGTCTTCAAAACTAGTTAATAGATTAAATTATCAGTAAATTCATATTATGTACATTAAATTCAGTGTATTGATTTGTATCACAAGTCCAAACAAGCTTAAAGATCAGGCTAATAGTGGCTGAGGCCAAAACCAAGTTGTAGCAACTCAGAACATTCTATAATCCATCCTTCTCGATTGATTGAACAAACTTCTGACTTCTACTACCTACAAGCAAAGATTTTTTTACTTATAGATAAACAATATGATACGAGTATGTAGAAAAGGTATCATTGAAAAATTAAGCAAAGTTTACATGCTTGATATTTTATGCTTCGGATACATAATATTAGCCACATCAACAGACATCTGACAGTTCACTTTACCAAAAACGAGAAAGTGTACTTACAGAACATTTGAACTCACAGCGTTTTGAATACTAGCAAACAGATGTTGGATGTCTTTTTGCCAAACGTGTGTCAGGGACACTACAACTGCATTCTACTCTTATCCACGTGAATTAGTTAATATATTACTTTTTTAATTTATTAAGATAACACATAGTAAAATCGGAAACATTTTCAGCCATAACTCAAATTAATAATATTACGCATAAAGGTTTAGAAAAAGAAAACTAGTAGTAATGCAGCATGACTTCTCTACACTAAAATACCATCTGTGTCATATCTACGTCTTAAACTCGCGACTGTTTGCCAGACTTATCTGAATATACGGAGATCTATTGAACTTGTAGATTGTGGGATATGTCAGCAAAGTTATTGCCTTTCCAACTCCGCACGTTGCTGCCTAATTTGAATAGCTACTACGGGTTTAGATTTAGAATCAGATGTTTTGAGAAGTATTATAAGGGACATTAGAATAACATCAGTAATTTAAAAAAAACTTCTATTCAACACGGTGCAATTTGGAAATATATATATTAACCTTGTACTCGTTTTATCAAAATTGTATTAAAACACTCAATAGTAAAACACTCAATGAATATTCTTAAATGTAGTGAGACAGCTAACATGGACCACTTCCAAGTAAAACTTTTTGGCATTTTATCTAAATTAACAAGTTTTATGAGTAGATACAATAATATAAAGAACAGATCTAAACCATTCCACAGTGTCTCGACAAAGACCAACAACCACCTACATGGTGTTACCACGGCTCAGTGGGTTTTTAAACGCAGACCAAATACTTTGGCGGTTAATAATGTTCTGTAACAATCTTGTTGTAATATTACTTTGTTAGAAAGTTTTTACTAGCGTTCAATATAAGTTATCAGGGCTATAAAACCATTAAGAAAATTATAAACCAATTAATGATGCTCAAAGCAGTCACTACTCGAGTCAATTTCGGATGAATAGAGTAGCATAATAGGTAAACCAAATGTCAAAAAATTGCATTATTTTAATTCCTTTAATATTACAATAATACTGTACGCTCTTTTGTTATTCATACTTATACACAGTTAAATATTTAGGAATATAAAATAATTATAATGTGTTAGTAAATATTTCAGTTGCTAGAAGTTTGTCCGTCCGAACTGATTGGAATAAATTAATGAACTTAAATTTTGCTCAGCCAGCGGAGGCAATCGCATGCGATTACCCAAGTTAAGCAAAGGTCGACGCGGTCAGTAAACGGATGGGTGAACGAAAAGTGGCATCCCATTTTGGGCGCTTCAGTGGGTCGGATGACACGTACAATTTTAGGTCCCGGCTGTTCGTCTAGTACGGCAGTCGTTAAGCCATGTCAGAGGCCCTTAGGGCGGTTTAAAAACTCTCGACTCGAGAGCTGGTCACTCTCATTTGATAAAAAGAAGAATTTGCGATAAATGTACCAGATAAAATAATTTATTGGTAATCTTTTACGAGAACATTAATTTTAATATTAAATGATTATTTTACATAATTCCTACAATATTATATTAAGGTAGGGCTTGTTGTAGTATCTTGCAATATCAACTTCAATTATACCATATTTGGATTATTATGGGTACCATTACAAGGCACCAATTGAAAATGTTATAAATTGGTTATAAATATTATAATGGTTTAAGTCTTGTAGTATCTCCCTGGTTGTTTCAAGCATGTTATTCCGCGGCGGTTCTTCCCACGCTCCTCACACCGTCTAACGCAGTGCACCAGCAGCGGGGATTACCTATCGTAAGCCCTTGAAATTCTTACTGTCTGCATTTTTTCTTTGTATGTTTTCACATTTCTAGTTTTTTGAATTTATTTTCATAATGTTTGACGTAATACGACAGAACGACCAGCAAATTATTTTATTGTAATGTGTTATTTTATAGCTAATATTAACTCTGCATTTAAGGTTTATACCTACAAATAAACCATTATTTACATGTACATAAATTATAGTTATTTTTTCAGAAACAAAATAACTTTTTCTGTCGAAACTGGCTAGATTTTTTATTACTTAAAGTAAGAAAAACTACGTTTTGTTTTTTAATCACTATTCACAGGTTTTTACTATTACTTCTTAAATTGATACATTAACGTATATAAACAATACAACTCTCCCAAAAGAATATACTCAGAAAAGTATCATTGAACACAATACAAAAGCTTGGTTTCAAAGGTTGCTTTTAAAATCACTAAAGCAAGTGGAGTTAGGTATATAGAAGCTTGACAAACACTTTCTTCAATACAAACAAATCGCGTAGAGGTCGTAGCAGCTACGAGATTCGTAGACACAGCTACGAAATTTTCAATTCTTTTACTACTAAATAAAACAAAACCACAACTTAATTTTTAGTGTCTTTTTTTTAGTTATGATACCATTTTTGAGAAGAATCACTCTTAAATAATATTTTTAAAACAAATAAATGGACTACTCAGGTGTATGATGAAAATAATTACCTTGGTGTCATTTTAAATGAATGGCTCATTTTATCATAAAAAACATAACTTCAAACATTGTTTGCTTTGTGGCAATGACTATGAGAAATAATCTAATAACTTAGTAATTTTTAAGATAATAATTTTCAAGAGCAGGCTTATCGGTTTTATGGAAGTTAACAAAAAAAAAATTGACGAATTTTTGTCAAGTTTTCCCTACTGCCGTTAGTTTTGTTTTTAACTTCCTCCAATTTATTATTATATACATTTTATACACCCGTGTAGCAATAGTTGTCTCCGTAGAGACCAATTCGTAGAACCGTAGCAGCTACGGCGTAGCATTTTGTAGAGCGCTACGCTTTTTCACCTATCCACTATACAAACAAGACGCCCACAAAAAAACGTTTCTATGCAAATAGGGGCAAATAAACCGGGTGCGAGGCAGATGTACAAGAATTTTTCGTTACTAGATATGGCTGTATAATTTAATTTCAATATATTATTGAAAATAACATTAAATTTGTAAAGCTAATAACTTCCAGCAAATAACATAACTGTTAGAGTGCTTGATTTGCCTTCTTATTAGTTAGTAAATAGTTAATAACCTAATTTCAAAAGTGTTTTGACGAGTTCCATGTTAATAAGATTCAATTAGTGTTAAACACTATCAAGAGACTAGTAATTATCATAATGTTATCAAAAAATATTTTCTACGTGCTTCATTAATTTTTATTTCTTACAGTTGCAAATGATAAAGATACACTGTGCATACAGCAAAAAACTGTATCACAAAATAGGGTCACTGCAAAAAAAATCGTGTTGTGGATTTAGGTACTTTAATAAATTTATTAAATTATACAGATATAGCATACTTGACTGCAGAGAACCGGTTCACTCACTTATTAATAGAGTTATAGTGTTGATAGCAACATCTTATTCAGTCATATCCAGTGATTCTATCCATGAAAGCAAACCGCCGTCTCTGGAGATCGCATTTTCGGCGTCGTTTTATACGCGACGCATGCTTGATTCCGACTATACATATTTATGACGCTCAGGGGGCTTAGCATGGACTTGCAAGACATATTGCTAAGTTTTTACTTGTGGAAAATAAAGTAAACTAGAAAATAATGTAGGCTACATACAAAATATTGTAACCGTTGTAAGATTAAAATTGAATACTAGCCTGATTAAGATAAATGAGTAAGAAGTAGTTCATAAGCCTAATTGTGATTTGATTGGTTAGTAGTAATTACTTCAATTTAATTTGTGCGAAGATAATTTTACCATATTGCGAAAAAATATTATCATTATGTCATATGAATTGTGATTTATTGCAGCCAAGTTAAGGCTCCAGTTCGGTAACCAGGAAGCAGAGGAATTTTATGGACTCTTAGATAGGTGACCGTGTGCGTAATGTTTTGTTTATGTGTTTACCTTCGTAGCATAATCATGATAACAGACGGTAGAAGCAAAACTGGTGTTTCCGTGTAGGATCATTCTCTATAACCCTCTCTCTCCGCTGGCGCAGCGATCCGAAGTGAGTCTTGGCCTCCGATAAAAGAGATCGCCACCGGTCTAAGTCTTGAGTGGCTTCCCGCCAGTCAGCAACTTAAAGTTCGTGCAAATCTAAACAAAAATAAAATACATTTTGTCTTCTTATTTTCCATCAGTACATAAAAAATAAAAACTTTTTTAGGTACTGTAAACTTGTACAGTGAAATATTATGGTAAGTACAAGTTTCAGGTGATTTGTATGTGACTGGCAAATATTACGAAACAACATAAAGAAAAATTTACTTACTACCTACCAAATTTTTTTTTTTTTGGCCTTTTATTATATTGATCGTTGGAAGACCGTCTAACTCTACGATAATTTATAGACTACAGTAGAGCTTAACATCAGGCTGGCTGTTGTCAAACGAAAGCCTATTCCATGTTAAAAAAAGAACCGAAATACTGAAATTCAGTAAGCTTAACAATTAACCTGAGAAAACAAGCATAGCCGGTCCGTGAGTCGACATTTTTTAACTTTCGCAAATGTTTTCACAGACGCGGGCATTTTAAAGGCGGGGGTTGAAAAAATACAAAGAATTATGTGGTGACCGCAGACAGGCAATGTATGTATACCAATGTGAATAATTTAAAAGATGGCGGCTATTTGGAGCCAGTATCGAAACTTTTGGACGTAAATCAGAGGCGTTTGAATAAAGGTACTTGTTTTAAACACAAATTAATAATAATAATAACGTTTATTTGACCACAATAAAAAGAAACATGTATAACAATAGATAGATAGATAGATAGATAGATAGATTTTATTGACATACAGAATTACAACTAACTTATTACAATGATAATAGGTGTTGGCATAAAATTAAATTAAACTTATAGTTATTTTAGCTGTATATAATAGAGAACATTCGAAAATTGTACTAACTATAAAATAAATTTTCTAACTTATTTAGCCTACATAATAAGTATTATGAATTGTAGTGTGAATTGTAGTGTGAATTGCTAAGTTTCCGTAACATTAATTCTATTACTATTTACATTTGGATATCGCTTTTCTTTCAGTTAGTAGTTATATTGTCAGACAGATTACAAAAGACTATGCCTCACAACACATCATAGCAATTTTTTTGATAAGAAAATAAAATAATTTGGAAGAAGTTAGTTAGGTATAATAAATCGTATCTCTAGCAAAATTGTTACAAAAATTTCGTCGTTATTAACTTTTTTCTGACTATTTTTTTCTTGTTCACTATTAATTGCTTAAACGATAGTTCTCTGGTTTCAAACCTTTGCTACTGTCTATTCCTTACTTAGCAACACGGTCCTAAGTAAACAATGTAACTTATGGACCATCATGGGATGTAAGTTATCGCGCGGCCGCATATTTGTGCTTTGTAACACAGGGCTTTGATTTACATTGGTTAATTTGGTTTTGGAATAGAGAACGAGATTTAAATCATAACGAATTAAAATATGAATCGTTTGCATTTATTTTGAATGAAGTCCATATTTAATGTGGACTCATAGGTTGTACAGCATCAGGCGAGTTGTAGTTAAGAATGAGCCTAAGTAGAATAATAAAATTCTATAGTATTTTAGGTATCTAAGTTTATAGTTTTTTATGTATAAAAGTACTGGTACAAGGTATTTTGTCGCTTAATCCGTTTAAAAATCGTACAAGTGTGCATAAATAGTTATTATTACCAAATTTTAAATAGTTATTATTAATAGTTATATGTCATTATGTAAAATATCATCGTAATAATCCTCTAAGGTCCACGCTTTAATCTTTCTTGAATACGTTAGAAAGTTAAACAAAACCTTTAACAAAAAGTAAACAAAACCTTTCGACAAAACGTTTCAACATTCAAGATAGTTTGGGAAACACCAAAGTACTGATGAAAATACACCTTAGGGTTGGCAACAATAACATTTGCATTGTAATAAGAAGGGCCTTCTAACTATGCCATGCAATTTTAGTAAGACTTCCGACTCGTTACATCTAAACGAATAGGGAAGGTAAGATAGTAAAAAGTTACGTTAAAGTAGGTATGGTAAATAATATGTGATATAAGAAACTGGTGAGTTTTGATGTTGAAAGTTTTCATAGCACAACAGAGACGTCTGATGTGGTGTATGAATATATATATAGATCACACATATCTATTGCAAATGTCAAGTAAGCTATTGATAAATGATACGCGAGAACTAAAGGCTCTTTTAATTATAAGTTTTAGGTGTGAAAGTAGTAAAGTTTGATAATGTTCCATTTACAAAATATTTTTATAATTTTAATGACTAATAATTTTAATAATTTTACTATACTATGCCTTTTTCTGGCTCAACGTAATATCAGCATTGCCATCCAGCGTGGTAATGCGGCCAATATGCTGGGCACGCTGCCCTCTGGTAGTGGGTTGGAGCACTTAGATTATCTTTAGGCTTTTCTAAAGATTTTCTAAGTGCCCCTTTTTGTAGTAGTTAGAAGTAGTATGTTTAGTTTTTCTTGCCTTGTTTTTATATTTTATTATTGTAAATAAATTTTATTTGAATATTGTAAAAAAGAAAAAACAATTAATGATATTGTCTAGTATAAGTTCGATTCCATATGAATAAATTAATCATTCATCTATTATCAGCAACCACTCTTTAAGATTGCTTATTTTGCTCAATTTTCCTTTATTCGCATCATTAACTCAAACTAACTTTCGCTGGCCACTCAAGCATGTAGATCTAATGGCTTGCTTAGCAAAGAATTTCTCACCTGGATATTTTGTCCGAAAAAAACAAAGTCTTTATCTAAATTTAATTGCCACGACTATTTCCTTCAGTGGTTATAGTCCATTTGGTTGAATCGTAACCGCTTTATTTGCCGTGTTTTGGAACAACAAAGGGTTCTTAAGATAAAACAAATAAATTGTTTCCCGGATTCTAACTCGGAATAGGTATTCGAAAGTTGGGGTACAAATATCTTGCGCTTTCTCTCGGAAATGGCAGGCAAAATTTTGATTTTGCATCGAGACGTGGCAATTTCCTACGGGACTTCGTCATCAGTGTAATGTCCGATTCAAATCGAGTAGCGTTCCGTTATTTCATGAACTGCAGACTCATAGTTGCTTCGTGTTTTTGATAGTTTATCTGCATCTTTATTGCGTATTGGATACAAATCATGATACCTAACAATTGTCCTTATTTACAGTCACAATATCAGATGTATGTAGTTTAAACCATGATGTTTTTTTTTACATGATATAGGCTTACTCTTGACTACAACTTGCCTGATGTTAAGCAACGTTATAGTCTATGATCTAGCGCGCTTGCCTAGAAGAAACCCGTATACTCTCGACTTGAAGATCGACAAATTATAGTTCAAGGAGAATAGAGATTCGGGCAAGGAGTTCCACAGTTTTTTGTTTTTGAATAAATTATTGTCGCACTCGTAATAGAAAATCAATCTAGCCTTTCATCGACATTTAGTACGATTATTTTAAACTGCCACAGTTTTCGAGCTATTTTCAACAAATATAAATATATGATGCTGGAGCGATCGTAGTATGTTATGTGACGCATAAGTTAAATTCTTTTCTGTTTTACTTTACCGCAAAGATTTATATTCGACTGTAAAACACTCGTTTATTCTTTTATTTTATAATCCAATTTCGCTCATCTTACAGTATAATGCAATTCGAAAGTCATAAAGTTTGATTTAAAAGCCGCTTATGCAAAGTTGGAACTCAAATAGAGGAGCAACGACAAGATTTTTAGGTCAGTTTATTGAAAAGAAAATCCACAGGAATATTGAATAGCCTGTGTCGAAAGCGCCTTATGAATTATTGATATAGTGAGGCTATCTCAATTTAAAAGTATTTTAACTGTTTATTTGAGTGTGTACGAATTGGAAACTATACTGAATGAACACATGTTAGTTTGCTAAAAGTAAGATTAAAATAAGAAAGAGGTCATTCAAACATTTTTAAAAACAACAATGTATTCTGTTTAGGTATCCTTTTTATGTGTATTAGAAATATGGGATGCCATTTTTTACGATCATCGACAAAATAAAATGACCGTGGCACGAAACTGCCATTGTACCTTTCGAATAAAAAGGAACTCATTTACAAAATATACGGCGAGCGCACGCGGATATATCACCATTCCGATTTAAATATGAAAGGCCCTAAAATAACAGAGTCCATATTTAAGGAGTACTTTTGTTGGGTCCCTATAAATAATATAATAGTTGTAAAAAAAGATGGACCGCCGGCTCTCGGGTATGCCGTGCCTTAGACCGTATAAATATTATATGAAGAGACTTAGACGACAGACATTGGATAGTAAACGGAGTTTTATGGTCGAGCATTTATTGTTTTAGCTTTCTAAGCCAAGAAAGTATTCCATTTATACCGTTTGTATTGTTTATCTGGCATTATTTTTGCAGGTTTGTGGAAGATTTATGTTGTTTGCTTTGGATATTTGAGATGTGTGTTGTTTTAGGTCAGTGGTGAAGCTAATCTATTTATTCGAATCAAGTGGAATTTGCCAAATAGTTATGTTGTTTTAGTATATAAATTGCATTTTATTAGAATCATATTATTCAAAACAATGTATTCCTTTTAATTTGCACTTAGTAATTGTGCTGTTTGATAAATAATAGAATTTCTGATATGGATAAAGATTCCTATTGTATGATACCCAAACAGAAATTCCAGTTTCAGCCTTTCAAGTTCAAGATAAACATATTCGTACCGAAAAGCCAAACTTGCCACGGGCAAATTTGCCCACAAAAATAAAACTTAAACGTGTTCAGTATTAAAATTTTATTTTAATGTTCTGGAAATGACGGATGGAAGCCGTTAAAAAATAATGCGCGGTTTAACAGCCAGCGAACGCCGCGCTGTCAACGGCAGCACTGACCTACCTTAACTGGCCAGCTGCTGAAACGAATGCTGTTCAGTAAAGGCTAGAATATACTTTTTTAACAATACCTAGGTACCACTATCTCACCTATGTGTCTTTAGAACAAATATCAATCATAATTGGTTATAGGTAGATACATAAGAACAAATAATTATTACGACTTCGGCCCGATTACGACGGCCCGGATTGGAACCTGGTGCTCTTTGGTATTTACCCATGACACCTAACCGTTATGTCGCAGCCAGTCATGTTGTTGATAGACGGTCAGCCTTATATTGATGATGATGACATATCTCCAATTTTTAATGTAAGCACCCAATCTTCTTGACTGAGCTATATACGAGCAAAACCGTCATAAAATAATTTAAAATATACACCTGTCCTAACTTCACACACGTGAAACAATAATGTGCCTGCCCCGGAATGAGGTACCGTTGTTTACGGCTCTGCTGACAATAAAAACTCTTTTATTTTTAACGACCATGTGATAAATATAAAGTACCAAGTTATATTTCTGTGGCCATATCATAAAAGTACCAGATTGTGTTGATTGCGAGAATTAGCTTTTATGAGAGATGAGCAAAATGGTCGGTGAATTAAGTGCGAATAAATGAGAGGTAAGGCGTTAATTCACTCCTTTTTTTTTTCAAGTAAATTAGAAAAATCAGGCACTGAAACATTTTTAGATCAAAGTAGTATATATAAATTAACTTTTTTTTTCAATTGGTCAATAAGGCCGGTATATTACCAAAATATATAACAAAAGTTTAATACAGATATAATCTATTTTTTTCTAAGTGCCCCTTTTTTGTAGTAGTTAGAAGTAGTTTTTCTTTCCTTGCTTTTATATTTTATTATTGTAAATAAATTTTATCCAAAATTGATTTAATTTCTAAAATTACGCAAGTCATTACTGCTTCAGATATCAGTCCTAAGAAAACAAAGTGCTAAACCACATAACAAATGGCTGTCTAAACAACTGTAGCAAAAGTTAACTATGACAGAATTTAATTAAACTACTCGGGTTCTAAACCATCTACCCTAATTTAAGTCCACCTTCGTATACTGAAGGAGTTAGCGACCCAAAACCAGACATAAACTAAACATAGTACGAATTTACCTGCCATATTTAAAGTAGGACAATACTCACTATTTTCAAATTTAAATTATTTTTATTATGCCAAAATAAACACAGTACTTAGATTAGGTAATGTACAGGAGTTTAAATCTTACATGTAGCAGTACAAGTTGGTATTCCTTTGTTCCGCGCTAAGTCCCATAGATGGGCTTGTGTTGCGGGACAATGTTTTCTTCTGTGACTGTTCTTAAGATAAAAATGTACAATCGCGATTCTGAGTTCACATACAAAACAATAAAATAAATTTATTGATAATTCCATTATTACAAGTCATACATTTAAATCATTTACATGACAGTCTATTAGATATCACTAGAATTATATTTATCATATTTTATTTATTATCGATTCATTTTATTGTGGGCTTAGAAAAAAGCAAATGATCAATTTTACTAGTATTTTGCTCCTATGCGATATAAGAATAGGTATAAGAATAAAATATGTAAATTTATTGTTACATGAAACAAAAAAATAGACACAAAAAAAATAGTTCATAAGAATTTTCATGTCACAACCCGGCCCCAACTCAGCATGTGCAGGATGCTATTAATATATTTGTAATTAATATATTGGCTATATTTTGTAAGTATACAATAACCATTAATATAGGTAGGTACTCATTTTATTGCAAATATTTCTGGAAACTTATTACTTACATTTATTTTAAAGCATTAATTTAATTCCATTAACAGTTATAAAGCTTAAAAGCGAGATCTGGTTTTCATATGAAAGTGTTGTTTCAATGTTATTATTTTTTATACATTTCCTTTTACGAGTGAATCATAAAATTTGATTTTAAATTAAAAGATGGGCTTTGTTTTAAGCTATGACACATTTGAACAAATTCCGTAATTTTTAAACGATTTATTTTAGCTAAGAAAACCCGAAAAACATTGCAGTATTTTTGTTATGTAATAAATAGGCAAATAGAGTTGAAGTGATGTCTATTAGATTTGAGCTGTAAGCAAAACTCTTGACACCATTTTTTTTTCAAATCTCTCAACGGTATATTCCGGTATGTTCGTTTGAATGCTAGTTTCATTTTAAATACAGTAATGCTTCTTAATCTCAGCGATCCGTTTTGGCGACTGCCAATAGTAAAACTCTATAGTATAATAAAATTAGCCTTATCTTACTTAGAAGTCGTTTAAAAAAATCAGTCATCAGACAGTCGTCTTCCACGTATAATGTTTAATTTATCCATGGGGGTTCCGCGATAATATCTCCTACGTTCTCTCATAAAGTAAAGCAGTCGGTGTTTCTCGGGCAATTTATATGGGGATCACCTGCCCAGGGTCATCAATCTAAATCCCCCGAGGCCAGTTCTTGGCTCAGTCTTAACGCGGAGCACTTTTATTGCGCAGATGAAGCTAATATTTTCAGGAGGTACCTTGTGATGTTCTCGACCAAGAGATAAATAGATAGGTCAACTTTTGATTGTGAAAAATACCAAATTCAAAGCACAAAGATATCTTAAAGTGGCAATCTAAGTAGTGATTTTATCGCTAAAAATATCTCTTCCATCCAAACGTCATTAATTCGAAAAAAATGTTTTTACTATAACACATAATATTTTAAAACAAGTCACACAGTTTAACTGGTTTTCATTTTATTGCTACAAAAGTAACATAAATGTTTTTTATGAGGAATGTATCGCTTTAATTTTCTAAGGATTATAGAATAAGTATAAGTAATATAAGCTTTAAAAATAAGCTAAAAAGTCAGTACCCTTTTTATTATCCAACTTTTTCTTCAAAACATTGCATGTATTTCTACGACAGTCTATTCAGACAAGTAAACCACAAGAATAATAAAACGTCTTACTTCTCAATATCAACATTACACCACCTGCATGCAAACAAAGTTCAATCCACTTGCTATTTATTAACCGACTTCCAAAAAAAGGAGGTTATCAAGTCTTCTGAAAGATTTTTTTATTCATCAGCTTGCTACATATTAACCGACTTCTTACAAAAAGATGTTATCAATTTTCCTTGTACGTATGTGACACTGTAAGAATTGGATAAAAATAATCATGTTGATGCAATTTAAGGTCCCTTACATGAAAATAAAAAAATCTATTTTAGAGTAAATTTACGGTTGTATTTGGCCATGATTTTTTTTAGACAAAATTTATTTGCATTAGGTTGGTAGGTATTAGTTTAATAAACTAAATAATTCATGGTTTGCTTTATTTTAAATATGTACCTATGTTTGGTAGTTTTTTTTATGGGTGTTAAGAAGTCGGTTTAACTTGTAACTTGCTAGTATGTACTAAAATAAACTTCACCTTGTGGATAATACAAAGAGTGCAATGAAAATGCAACGTTGGGATAAAACGTAGATTAATAATCAAGGATTCATTCTCCAAGGTACTGCTCAGAGGAAATAAGATTTGCTGAGTTATTGTTAGTGAGTTTTATTTTATAGCTATCTAAGTAATTTTAATATTAAAACTTTCGTGAGACATTTAATCAATATATTAACTAAACGGTTTTCACTGACGTGTAATGTCAAGTTCGGTCGTGTATGGAGTATTGTTCGCACCTTTGGGATGGATCTGCCAAGTACCAGCTCGAGGCGTTAGAGTTAATTGAGAAGCGGGCAAAAAAGCTCATCGCGAAAGACTCACTCTGTAGCTCACAATTACAAAGCCTTGAGCACCGCCGTAAGGTGGCCAGTCTTTCGGTTTTTTACAGGTTGCATTAAATAATAAATAAATAAATAAATATTCCGGGACATTGCACACAACGCCATCTAGCCCCACACTAAGCTAACGCTTGATTTATTTATTTATTTTATTCTTCATTTCGGAGAGTGTGCGGAGGAATTGCATAATTTAATTCCTGCAGCCCCATTTCACCATCGCACGAGTAGAGGCACGGCAAGGAGGCACCGTTATACAGTTGAGGTTCCAAAGACTCGCACCAAGCGTTTTGCTTCGACTTTCATCGTGCGAACAGCCCAACTGTGGAACTCCTTGCCCGAATCTCTATTCCCCTTGAACTATAATTTGTCGGTCTTCAAGTCGAGAGTAAACCGGTTTCTTCTAGGCAAGCGCGTAAGATCGTAGAGTATAACGTTGCTTAACATCAGGCAAGTTGTAGTCAAGCGTGAGCCTATTTCATGTAAAAAAAAAAAAAAAAAAAAAATCGCGTAAGTTGTTTACGCGTTTCGGATGTTATGACATCCATCTTCAGAACGTATGTTCTGGGACCGCGGCAGCACGCAGACTGCGCGCCGCCGCGCGAGCGGGCGCGGGGGCATGGGGTGGTGGGGGTGGAGGCGAGGCGATCTTACTACTCCCGGCCGCTTCGTCCTCGGATTGGTCCTATCTGAGTAAGTTTAAGGTATATTATTGACATATAAAACAAAATTGAATAATATTGATTCCAAATGATTTGATTTTTATTCTTTACGTTCAAATGCTGAACCGGTTTCAAAATGATTCGTCATACAAATAGATTTGATCATACATTCATTAGGATCATGAATATTTTACATAAGTAGGTTACCTCTTATCCCGGCAAGTTTGTAAAACACCAGTTATGAACAAAATGTAAAATACAAAATAACAATTTAAAAACAAGTTTCAGAGACTTATTATAATATTAAAGATCAGAAGCAGATTTAATTTAAAAAAAACACACAAGTAGCAACAACTACCTTCATTTATTTTTACTATTTGAAATCTAACACTTAATCACAAAATCGCTTAGAACTAACTTCACTTAGTAATCACAAACTCACTTAGCAATGATCGTTTTAGCACAACTACCGACAAAAACAAAACAGTGGGAGCTCTGTTCGGCTCAAAGTCTCGATTAAGAATGACCGGCCGGTCAAGTCACGTGGTCATCTGCCAGTTCCCGAGGGGAGCTGGTAGGAACCTCATCGAGATTAATCTCATTTGAGGGGCTGGGCTCCGGGGCACACTGACCCCGGGGAAGTTCGCAGATCACGTCGAGTCGCCCGTCCGGCGGCGTACCAGCAACGGTCGGCGTTGTTCGACGTGATGAAGGTGATGTGGCGATGTGCCTGTCGCTGCGACGCTTTTCTATAGCGCCGGGACGACAGGCGGTGGTTCCTGGAGGTGGTGCAGGCGCGTCGACCTCCCGCTCGGGAGCAGCAGCACGACGAACGGCGCACGCAACCTCACGGGAGGGAGCGGCTATTGCAGCGCGACGACTCTGCAGCGCGACGACTCAACAGGAACTATACAGGAACTGACCGGCCGGCGCGGTTGCGTCGGCTTTTATACTTTTTCGTCGCCTTCTGACTAACAATAAATTATTTTATTTGCCATGTCGGAGGCCTTGAGTGCGGTACAATTTCATAAAAATAGTTCATGACAAAACCTTTGAAACTCTATTACTCACATATCAAACAATTTCTAACACACAGGTTCTCCAAATGAAATCTTGTGCATAACTGAACATGGTTAATAAGGGTCCAAGTAAGGTAGAGTTGACTGTATCTATGTACCTAAGAAGCATCATAAGGATACTACAGAGTTACACGTAACTATAACATGAGCCTCTGTTTATGTGAGAATTTGTATAAAAACCCTTTAACCCTACATTGTAAAGGTTCCGTTCCACATCTGGTACAGTACAAATAATAAAGACTAGTTTTATTTGCATAAAAACCAAAAAGAAAGTTTTGGTACGTGGATTAGGGTTGACTGCAAAATTTACAACATTTTGTTCTACAACTGTTGAAAATGCACGGGAAAAAACAGCTGTCTTGTACATAGAGTTCAAAAGCAAATTTTCAAACATCGTTGTTGGTTTTATATACACAATTATATTTAGGATAGCTTGATAAACTTTCGTCACCAGAGTTGGCTACTCTCATTCGATACGAAGAAGAAGATATTTAAAAGTTTTTTAAATTCAAATTCTAATAGAGAGGCATAAGTCCTGCACGGACATCCCGCTTGGGGCAACACAGTAGATTATGTGTTAATATCAAATAACCCAGTAGAACCTCGTTAAAAATGTTAAAATACCGTGAAATCTGCACCGAGGGACACTCCTGGGAAGATATCTTAAGGAGCTAAAGGGGATTATAGAAGAGTATGCAAGTATGATTATGTAAGTGAACTTGTATAATGGTATGTATGAATAATGATAAGAAAGCAAATACAATGCCCAATTTGTTGTATCACCCAAATCTCATATAATATCACCAACATATAAATTTATAAGAAACCAATAATAGAGATAAAAACGTAATAAAATAATGATTTATTTCTGACAATATCACATAGCGCCATCTAGCCCCATACCAAGCAAACGCTTGTGTCATGGGTACTAGATAACAAATATAGTACATTGAAAAGTAGCTAATGACGTGTACAATATTCCTAAGAATTCATCTTGATATTTTCAAGCAGTTCGTATCTGGAGGTTTCGCATGAAGTTGGTCTTCACTCGGGAATGTAATATTGAAATAATACGCCCACGGGGATGCTCGCAGCAGATCCTACCAACTACCTACATTGTTTTCTTGAGAATTTAGGAGCAAAATTACTCGCGGAAAGATGAAAAGAAAACATTTTATTGAAGTTTTGGCACATGTAATAATAAACTGGGTATACTTTTTCGTGTTTAGTTTGATAATAGACGATTGCATGAATAATTTTTTTTTAAGTAATTTTACGCATTATCAAAGCCACACTTTTGCGAAGCAATGCTTAAAGCTGTAAAGTTATAAAACATAAGTTTTGTAACTATGTAGTAAAGTGAGAGATAAAAAACGATTTTAGTTTAAACTGTATACTGGCCTGAAACCGAGCCACGAATCAAATCTAGTCAAATGCGAAATAATAGCTATCTCTTTTTCTATGATTTGGTAATAAGCAGTGCCAGCTGCTAGCGATAACATTAAAATTATGTATACTTTTACAAAAAAAAAAACTAAGTACCCACCTTAGACTACAGTGATGCTTGACATCAGGCAGGCTGTAGGCAAACGTGAAACCTATCTGATAAGTAAAATTATAGAAAGCATAATAATACTAAAACACACCATATCATTCATGTTACCTACGCTGTATAAGTAAGTAAGCAGTCCTAGAGAAAGTTTCATCGCTAAGTAACTCGCAAAGGCTTCTGACTGTAAATCTTTACCTGCAGTCGGAGTTAACTCTCGAGAAAACTTCCCAAACTTGACTGTTCCAGAAATATTTTATCGCCACTCCAATCTTAAGCGAAATGAAGCCTCATCGGAAGTAGCTATGACGTAACCTACTTTCAAAGTCCAGCTTTGAGGGCAACATGTCAGAAAATTACTTTGAAAAGGATGAAAGAGAGCACCAAACAAAGTACGGACGTGCGCAGAATTCACGTTAGCGCGTTTTACAATTTGTTACATCGCTTAAATTGTAATAAAGCTCTAGAGTAACACACACACTACTCAGATACAACCATGCAAATACCATTTCTATAATCACTGCAATTCAAACCCCTATTCGAATATACGTAAGTCTGAAATTGGAGTCGTTACGTGTTGGAGTTGTGACGTTTCTCAATAACGTATTTGCGCGTGAGGTTTATAGAAAGAGGTGTTTTGTGAATCCCGGATGGATACAGTACGTATTCTATTTACCTTAACAGATGCCGTCATTATTCGTTAAGCATTCCTTGCCGTGGCTCGTGCAAGTGACAAATTCGGTCTGGATTCTCACTTGTTGTTCAGTTTGGAATAGAACTTGACTAGTTTCCTGAAGTGCTGGAATGGAATTTGAATTTTAGATGCAGTGTTGATGTCTAGATAGATAAATAAATAATATTTACGTATGTAAGTATCAAAGCAGGCAAATATTATTTGAGAGTAGGAAAATATAAAATCTCATAGATGCTGGGCTGGATTTTTTTAATGGTCGAGTGAATAAATATAAATCCGCGATTGCAGACCTCAGCGTAAAACCTACTAAGGTCGATCCTTCCTTTGATGAGAAAAACCGTAGCGTGTTTTAATAACCCGCCCTGACGATTAATTAACTGCAAATATTTTCCCTTTTAATTAATACGCAATTTTAACCGGCCCCTCAATAACTTAATATTATGCAGAAATTAAAATAAAAAGGACGCCTCGTCGGCCAAACGATCAAAAATTCCATTTTATAATAAAGTCAAATTAACCGGCTATTGAGTCCTTTCCACGCCTAGGCACCATTAATATTCGTTTTATTACTTTTATATAGTTTATAGCTAAAATAAAAAGGCGATCTTTAAACTTACGACTTTATTTCTAAACGCTATCATAAAGTCGATGTTTTAGTAAGTTACAATTTCATTTTTAATCCGTTGTTTGCATTAATCTAATTGTCAGGGCAACCGTACTTTTATTTAATCTTAAATTTACACATCTATGACAAGCTATATATTTAATCAACAGTAATGCTAAAAACTTGCAACAATACACTTATAAATTATGCATTATACTTTATTTTAGACATGTTATATGCCGATTTTTTATTTCGATTTCGAACAGTAAAAGATTTTTCAGTTACAAAAAGCAAACAATCTCAAACATATTCGATATGTATAAACAAAAAAGTATTTTAAACATTCAATCCCCACTCAAAAATCTCAGCGTTCACCCTTCCAAAAATGTTTCACAACAGCGAATTTTCTATTCACGCACAATTTATTTCAAATGCGACACAACACATCACAATCCGTCGATTTGTCGTCTTGAAACGTAAGAGAATTCTCCGGAAACTGTAGCAAACACACTGCGGGACGCAATTTATCAGCATAACGAGCTTTTTCGAATCTCTTTTAGGTGACACTCGGTTCATTTATTTTTTTCTTATCCGTTTTCGGTTCGATCACATGTTGGGGCATTTCTCTCGCGTCGTGCCTTTAAAACGTTATCGTCAACTTGTCTTGGGAAAGAAAAAGGGCTATTAGTCAAGTGTGGCTGACGAGAATACGCCTGTTGGATTAGAGTTGGTGGAATATACGGATCTGATTTGAGGAAACGAAAGATAAGATTATAAAATTACCTTCAGTCTTTGTAATCATCAGTTCAGCTGCTGTTCAAGCGTAACAGACGAACAAACATACTCTAACTCTCTCTTTCTCTTTCTCTCTCACTCTCTCTCACACACACACACACATACCTTTAAAATTTTTTGAATAACAAAGTTAATTAAGGTTTGACCTGACCAGCTGTGGGATATCTAATAATTGAAGCCATCATTATTATGTCTTTGAATTATTATTTTTACACACTAAGATAAATGTATATTCATTTACAAATTCACTTTATGAAATGAAATACTGAAACAAATTTTAATAATACTATTGAAAACCAAAACTTTGTAAGCAATGCTGAGAAATTTTAATAATCTCGCAAAAGAGTGGAATTGAAAGTATGGATCAGTTGGTATTAGCATTTATATTCGGATTTTAAGCTAAAAGTTACTTCTTGGTACTTTAAATTCATTTAAACCAGAGTTCACTTAAGTATGCTAATATTTTATATCTACTCACAATACTAGCTGGTCCGGCGCCTCTGTCGTAGTATACAATATAAAATATCAATGAGGCTATTTCTGACAGCTGAATTAAAAAATAAAAAATGGTGTAAAAAATGCTCAACAGGTGGCGTTCTATGTTGCCCCTGTACAAGCGAGTTCTTCGTCATAATACGTTCATAATATGTGAAACGGAACGTTACATAAACTTTACAATGCAATTTTATTTATATTCAGTATGAGTGAGACAAGTTTTTGGTAAAATTAATTTATTCTGGTAATCAATTTACAAAATATTAATATAAAAGTTAGACAACGATGTCTTTAAAAATATTCCACATTTTTTTTGTAAGAAATGGAACGTTTTCATCTTACATGACATATATTTTGACATCCCACCATCCATGATTTGTGTTTGTGTTGTATACATTTTGTTTTGTGTATGTAAAATGAAGAAAAACTGAAATATTGAGTTGTTTTTGTTACACAAACCTTCAAGTTCAGAGTTCATATAGTTAAACAATGTTGTCCGAAAAAAGAAAAAGTATTTGCCTTGTGATGTTCTGTAAGAACATTGGTAATCACCTTTTTCCGACTAATAATACCCAAAAAGCGGAATGGATACGAGCGATAGATCATTTCAAGCCTGGATTAACAAATTTGAGCAACGAAAGATGAAAACAGTGCACCGAGATTGAGATTCAAGAGCTATGTGAGTGATGTGATATGACGACACGCCACACTAGTTTGTCAAACAAATGTCAACCATTAACGAAATGACAACAAAACCATAAATTTTACTTGCTCTTTGGTGTACGTTAACAGTATACAGCGACATCTATTAAACCTATTTTAAACTTTTTTTTTTTAATTGGCTGCCGGAAAAAGCCTCATTCTTGAAAATGTGTCAAAGTTTTTACTTTTTTTTAGTAACATGAATTTTAAATATTCAATAAAACAAAACTAAATATTAACCGAAAATTAAGTGACAAATTGGTTCAATGATGATTAGTAAGACAATAATGTTTCAATGTACATAGAACAGCTTGTTACATTAAAATCTATGTACTATATAAAACTAAACCAAAATTATTAAAAAAAATATGTTATTTTGTAGTTTTAATAATTGAGTTGTAAATCATCTCCAGCAAAGATATTTGGACACTACCGTGGGTCGAATGATATTTTAAGTTTTAGGTCCCAGCTGTTTGTATGTGTACATAGTGCGGGCCCCGTCCCTCTAACTCTGACCCCATTGATACCAACTCTCATACGAACTTATGTACATTAGCAAAGTCAAATTAATGATCTTAAAAGTAGGTAAATTAATGTTTCCCTCCACACTGTGAAACAATTAAGAAATTCATTAGGATTAGACTAGCACCTGTATTTTTCACTGTCTCGTCTCACATTTCCGAGGGTCTGTCTCGGCCAATTTCGACTACAATTAAACGTAAGCATTAATTACAATGACCCCCCCTCTCCCGCTCTCCGACCCCCTCTTGTTTCCCTTTTGCTTATTCAGCTAGAGGTGAAGTGAATACCTACTTACTAACACTATGGGATTGAGTTACTGGATGTGGCAACAATATACTTTTACGTGGTTATTACTGATGAAACTTTTTATAGTTATCAAGTAATTTAGTAGGTAACTAGTCATTTTTTTAAACACCTCCCGGCAGGATGTAAGTTGTTTCGGCAACGTTTTAAACAGGTAACTTCATAATATTAAACTAAAATCATGATGATTATCCGTTTTGTTTTGACATTTTGGCAACCACCAAATCGTAAGAATAAAATAAATTTATTTCAAGTAACATGAAACATGACGAGCGTTTAAAAAACTAGACTCATCAAAACAGTGGGTGACGGATCTCAAGGCGAAAAACTCCAACAAACAAGTAGTGTCACGTAAAGAGCTTTTAAAAATTGCTACAGAATTTTACACAGACCTGTACAAAAAAGAAGAAACAAACAGAAATGAAGAGCATATTTTAAAATCTCTAACAACACAGCAAGATGAACTTTGCCCACCGATTTTACTATCTGAAACCAGAATTATAATAAATAAATTGAAATCTAACAAAAGCCCAGGCGAGGATGGAATCACGAGCGACGTCATTAAATCTTTCGAAAATTCTATCTATCCTATCTTAACGGACTTGTTTAATAAAATAATGGAACAAGAATGTGTGCCAATTTCCTGGAAAACATGTACAGTGACGCTACTCTACAAAAAAGGCGACCCAAGCGACGTTGGAAATTACAGACCGATTAGCCTTTTGCCAACACTGTACAAGATATTTAGCTCGATTTTACTTCAAAGAATTACCAAGCAAATAGAAACAAACCAACCAAGAGAGCAAGCAGGCTTTAGGAAAGGCTACTCTACGATTGATCATATATTTACACTGACTCAAATAATAGAAAAATACCAAGAATTTGGCAAAAAAATTTATATAGCATTCATAGACTATAGTAAAGCTTTTGATTCTATAAAACACAGCGAGCTCTGGATGACTCTACAAGAGCTAGGAATCGGAAGCAAGTATATAACTCTACTCAGGAATATTTATAACAACTGCAATGCTAAAATAAGACTGGAAACTGTTGGGACACCATTTAACATAGAGAAAGGCGTCAGACAAGGTGACTCTATCTCTCCGCAGCTATTCATAGCTATACTAGAAAAGATTTTTCGTAAAATAGATTGGGAGAGCAAGGGTATCAAAATTAATGGCGAATATCTGAGTCACCTACGGTTTGCAGACGACCTAGTATTATTCGCGGAGAGTCACTCAGATCTACAACAGATGCTCTACACTCTTGAAACAGAAAGTAAAATTTGTGGACTCTACATGAATAGAGATAAAACAAAGATTATGACCAATGACGAAAGAATACCTATAAATATTGACAACACAATTATTGAGTACGTAGAAAATTATATTTACCTCGGACAAAACATAGAAATAACCAATAGGACAGCAAAGGAAGTACAACGACGCATAACTATCAGTTGGAGAAAATATTGGCAGAACAAGGAAATTTTCAAAAGCAATCTTCCTATGCATATCAAAAAGAAAGTTTTTGAAACTACCATCATACCCTCCCTGCTATATGGCTGCCAAACATGGGCCCCAAATAAAGACGTGTTACTTAAAATAAGAACATTTCAAAGAGCGACTGAAAGAAGCATGCTCGGACTCAAACTGCGAGATCGCGTAAACAGTAAAGTTATACGCCAAAAAACCAAAATAGTAGACGCTCTACATGTAGCCGCGAAGCTTAAGTGGAAGTGGGCTGGCCACACTGCGAGGCTTACCGACAACAGGTGGAGCGAACGAGTGCTACACTGGGAACCCAGGGATGGTAAAAGAGAGAGAGGAAGACCGGTGAGAAGATGGAAGGACGAAATAGAGTTGGTAGCTGGGAAGTTGTGGACCCGGACAGCACAGGACAGAGACATGTGGCAACAGTTGGAGGAGGCCTACGTCCAACACTGGACGATCCCTATAGACACGCATAAATAATAATGCAAACATTTTGACATTCAACATACACTAGAATTTATTATGACATACATCAATTTTATAATTATTAATCTATGTACTTTGTTTTGACTTGGAATAATTGTAACATATTATGGAATTTGCATTTATTGTATCAAAACGGTGACATTTTATTTTTTTGTGATTGACTTGTTATAGAAATCAATTGAAACTTGTAGCTTTAAAAAAAATTTTTGCATTTATAACTTCAAAGGGAAATAAAGGCTATTTTTATTTTTATTTATTTTATTTATTTATAACATGAAACATAAAAATAGAAGCCAAATAAAAAAAATGATACAAATCAATTGATATGAAGTTCATGGCACAACCTGGCCCCAACTCAGCGGGTGCTGGATGCAAGCATCCAGCTCAGGTATTTCGTGGTATTTTGAACTACCATTATGTCAGTTAAATGGTGAAGGTACAAAAACAATAAATATTTTTGGAGCTACGAGTCTAATTCAGTGCTTTATATATCTCCGTTACGTTACGATTTTATTGCTGGCAATTTACGGTACAATGTACGGGTCTCTTAACGCGAACCCTTGTATAATTCGGATTGTGGGACCAATAAGAAAGAAACAATGTTAATTAAATAATATATGCACTGTTAATGGAGCGTTGCATGTAATTGGATACATAGTCAAGAAGTCTGCGCTATTTGAATTGTGATAAAATATATTAAAAATAAAAAAGCTTTTATTCATTTCATCATCATCATCAGCCTAACGGGACCCAGTGCAGGGTATGGGCCTCCATTATTAATTTACAAATTTGATATTTTATTAAAATGCACACATTGTTATTACCATTAAATGGTTATTAGAATTGTAATTAAATACAATTAATTATTACAAAACTGTGTTTTCAGTTAAGTTTGTAATATATATGCAACGCTATAACTGCTATCTATGATAATGGAATCAAATGTAAGTAAAATAAAGTTTGTTTTATTTTAAATAATGTTTTTTTAGGAATATGTATAATTTATTTAATAAAACATTGTCACAACATTAAAATTGATTTCGATGTATTTACAATCTTAGCGGTGTAAGTTATAAAAAAACCTCACTTTTAATGTTCTTTACAATTCCTGAAGAACAAACGTTTACCTTAAAACCCAAATTATTTAATTATTTAAAATGCCTACTAATTGTGAGCTGCTAAAACACCATCGACATGAAATTTAAGCCGACCCCCTTTGAATAAAATACACATTTTATGTTGAAAATCACTGTTAAATCACTGTAATTAGGTACATTAGTTCAATTACTTGTGGCCTCACAAGCATACCAAAATAAGCAACCTGACGACGTAACTGCCAACTTGCATGCGATGGGTTTGAATTGAGAATATGTTTTTTTTTGTAATTTAGGGACCTCGTGACCTAAAGCCATGGTTACTTTTTAGGCGGAGTTTAGGTGATGGACATTGACTGTTTGTATTGACACACGAGTGAACATAGTCGGCATTGTTAACGCTACTACGATATTGGTCTTTTTACTCTGTAATACGAGTAAAATATATTGAATGTTTTACTTCGAATAATAAGTAAATAAATCAGTTAAAGTTTCAATACAACCAAATATATTTTACACGTATACTAAGAAAAATATTTTTGGTATGTCAACATATTACAAGTGGTTTCAATGTCATTTTTGTCTGGTAATTAGTAATGAAAATAGGTTCTTTCAAGCAAGCGTGGTGCATAGGTTAGCCATTGCGATTCAGCGTGTAAATGCGGCGAGCGTAATGGGCACCTACTTTAAATCCTGGGGTTACTCGATACATAAGTCTTTTGTAATTCTTATGTGTTATGTTCTTATTTACGCCATATTGTTTCGTTACTCCATTGCAGACTGCAAAGAAATGCTTAAAATTCGGATAGATGTGGTGATCACAAATTCTACTAAACTAGATAATATTTTCACCAAAACGTAAAAAATCTCCTAAACCCACTAGAGAAATCTCTAGTTGTCCTAAATAACGTCTTGTGAATACTTCTTCAGCTCTGTTTGGCAATAAATCATGCCCCCAGGGCGAGTGCCGGCCTAATTGTATTAATATTTATGGCGCCCGAGGCTGCTTGTAGTGTTTACTGGGACCTCCGAACAAACATTAGCTTTGTTTGTGTGTTACTGTGATAAGGAAACTGTGTGATCGGTGGTATTTCCAGATATGAAGTATTTCTGATATGATAATACGGGTGCATCATAAATCAATTACTAAAGTACATGTAACAGTTAGTTGTGATGACAACGGTATCCTCGATACGGTGTTGGGAAAAAAATAATTCAAATCAAATCAAAATTAAATGATTTTTTTTGCAAAACATAGGTAAGTTGTACACATATTATGTTATTCCAAGTTATATAAAGCGCGCCATGTCTTAACCAGCTAGGGTATGCAAAATATTTGCGAACATCAAAATACAATAAATAGTACAATGCTACACTACAAGAAGGAGACTGTTAATTCAGGATTTATCATTGATATTAATTTGCTTTTATAACATTAAATTGTAATTTTTAAAACTACTACCACTTTTTTGTTAATTTCAAATTAAATTTTGCCCAAAACTGCCTCGATAATACGGAGCTTCGATCGTTGGTATTGTTGATCGAAGATACGGAGTCAGCTTGCAAATTTTATATATGTGTCGGAGCGACCACCGGGGAGTCGCTCAATGACGACATCAGAATTAGGGCCTACTCTAGCTTAGTGAGCGTATTCTGGTTAAAATACTACTTTAAAACACTGATAGGAAATATTCACAAACGTTTATTACACTTTTCACAAAATCGAGGAGGAGCCAAGTCCTGTTGTAGTGCAAGTGTTGGACTCGAAGTCACTTGTCTGTGACAGAAGGTAGATTAGGTTCGTAGGTTGCTTTCTAGCACGCACATGCGACGACGAGCGAAGCGAGGAGGAGCCAAGTCCTGTTGTAGTGCAAGTGTTGGACTCGAAGTCACTTGTCTGTGACAGAAGGTAGATTAGGTTCGCTAGGATGCTTTCTACCACGCACATGCGACGACGAGCGAAGCGAGGAGGAGCCAAGTCATGTCGTAGTGCAAGTGTTGGACTCGAAGTCACTTGTCTGTGACAGAAGGAAGATTAGGTTCGTTAGGATGCTTTCTAGTTTCTACCACGCACAGTCTGCTATTTTGCTGTTGCTTTTTAGTTAGGAGTTTAAAGTTTATGCCGTTGATAATTATGTTTAGGTATTGTTATGCTTTTCTAATTGTGTGCCTTTAAACATTACGCTAAGTTATGTTTATGCTATAGATGGTTATGCTAGTAAACATTATGCGAAAACAGTTATGCGTTTAGTTGTTATGGTAAATTATCATTAGTCCTAAAAACGTTATGCCTACCTAAATTAGTACAAAAGTTGTTATGCGACCACATATAGACCCCTTGTAAAAACAATTAGGATTAATCCAGTAAATTCTATTCTAATCCCTTTATGAATTTACGAATCATATTAGACAATAAACAATAACGTTAAGAATTAGTAATTAACTATAACCAAGCGACAGTCAACTCAACAACTTCCTCTGACATTTCCGTGCCGCTATGTGCTATAATTTTTTTTTTTTTTTTTTGTTGTTCCGTCTTTACTTCCTCCGACAATGAATGTCAGAGACATTGTTAGACTAAACATATTGCTTACGCAGTTTGCTTTGTTTATTCATCTGATCGGTAAATAATTTCACCTTTTTTATTGTTCGTTTTAATAATGTAAATAATAAATAAATAGCATTACAGGTTCTTACATCCTACATACATACATACATTCCTGTGCTATAATAAAATGTTATCATTATCATTACAATCATGTCAAATAGTTTTGTAAATTCGCTAACTGATTTATATAAACTATCTAGGTAGTAAGATCTCATTTTAGACATTGTTACAAATTATGACTAAGCAGCGATCGATACAACAGCTTCCTTGCTCTGACATATGTATATTGATACAAAATTGCATTAACATAATTCAGTATTCAAATTGTAACGTAGTTTGTGTCGTTGCATGTTTCGAGAATCAGAAAACCCAATACTTCTTATCAATAGAGACATGACCACTGACATATAGAAACCCACAATCTGGGTGTTTACTTTAAAAAATCTGGTCGAAAGATTTTGTCCCTATCAAAAGCGAAGTAACTAAGCACATACCTTTATCTACTACAATTTCTAGCTAAATACAAGTTGCACAGTCTAACCGCAAGAATATAGAACAGCAAGTCAGAACACAACTATGCATAATTGTGCTTACTACCTGCATCTAGTGCGGCTGAGATAAGCCACTGCACGTATAAGTTTGTGTCGCATTTGCTGATTCAGTATTTGAATTCAAATCTGATTCTGATTATTAAAGGAATGTGTTAGCCTTACATTGGGAGCCGATAAATACAGGCATTAATAACTACAGTAGTAATTTTCAATACTTTAGTAGCTCGTATAATTTTAAATTTCAACTTCATAGAATATACCATAGTTTTTTCTTCTTTTCAGACTTTATCTTACGCTCTGATATTTCTCTTCAAATAGGTCGTTTACATTGTTCGAGCAAAATTAAAATTTGTCTAGATTTATTTTGGAAACGTCCTTTTACTTGCAAGATTACAAGAAGACGTTTTAAATATAAACGACGCACGTTCGGGTTTTATCTCAGTAATTATATTTAAAATCTTCACGCGTGGATTCCAACGTATAAAGACAGAAAATGTCTTAACCAAGAATTCAGTATTTTTTGTCTTTTACAAATATAAGTATAGTATAAGTGCTAGTTTATATCAAATTTCATCTAAATTTTGATTTAGGAGTGTGAGGTATCAAATATACATAATATTTTCTTTCCTATGTTTTTATATTGTGTATGTTCTGAATTTTGTATTCCGGTAGATTAGACTCGATAACTCGGCATAAACAATGAATATTTTATTCTATAATTAATAGACATTTTTTTTCATAGTTTGAGGTTTTTTGGTAGGTAAGTAGTTTCTATTTTCAAAACATGTCATTAAACAATAATTTTGTATATTACAGCTTATTATATTGATATCGTAAAAATACATTTGTATGAAATTTTCTGCTACCGTTCGTACTACCTCAAGAACTCGCTTATTAAATTTCATATCAATATCACGCTAGAAGGCACCGCGCCTAACCTCCTCAACTAATTAATAAGGGTTAAATACTTAATTTGTCGATTAAATCTTATTACATTCAAGTTAAAACGGTTTTTCGTGTGAGCGAAATGTTCTGTTTTCGGTTAACTACTTTGTTTTTGGAGTAAACATTAGAACTTTGTAATAGAATAGAATATTGCTTCAATATACACATAAAACATAAAATTTATAAAACAGAAATAACCTTAAATATATTAAAGTGCTGCACATGGGCCTTATCGCCTTAGGCGATTGTAGTAGGTATAGAGTGAAAAAAATAAGATGTAGTTTGCTGTAGAACTGTAGCCTTGTAAAAAGGGTTTTAGGATACCTTCCGCAAGGCACTAAACCTTCCAACACACAACATTTTCGAACACAAACAGGAGACACAACGAAATGTTGTTAATACGATTAATTATTTCGCATTCATAACTAAGCCATGATCGAGCAAAAGCTCAAGTTCTATAAACATTTTTTTAAGTATTTATTTAATATGATGTACTTAAGAAAACTCAACTTGTATTACTACGTAACGATATACCGTTCCCTTTACTGTTACATTCTATTACCCACACTCAATTTAATCAATAAACTATAAAACTGAGCGTTGCACTTTCTGTACCCTCGATCACAACTAATTTAAAGAACGTTAACTTATCTCTTGAAACTTCAGCTGTACAATGGAAAACTCCACCATCTAGCTTACCTAAGCTGGCAACTTGCTTACCTAAGCTTACAACTTGCAGCATTACGCGATGCACGCTTATCTATTCTAATACGAAATAGAAATTACAAGTTTTGTTCTCACGACATGCATGGTTGATATTATGACAAGATAATGAACGTTTCAATTATGTTTTTAGAAATTATAATGCTTTAGCTATCTATAACTATCTATAGCTAACCGAGGCTGATTGAAACGAGTTTGCCTCTCGTTTGTTATATTCTACGCACAACACTACTAATCAGCCTAAACGTATTTCCCGAATATATATTATTTAAAACTCAAAGGTGACTGACTGTCTGACTGACATAGTGATCTATCAAAGCATACAAATACAAATACAAAATTCGTTTATTTGACGTAAATATTGTACAATAACATGTGAATCCTCTGACCTCGTGGTAGCCGTAAGACTGTGTTACGAGGCCAGAGTCATCTCCCAATATAATACTAGGTACAGGTAAATTACGTCATAGTTATCATTTATTATGTAACATGAATACATAGCCCAAACTACTGGATAGATTGGACTGAAATTTGGCATGCAGGTAGATGTTATGACGAAGGCATCCGTTCAGAAAGGTTTTTTTGGAAATGCCACCTCGAAAGGTGAAATAGGAAATGCAAGTTTGACTTCTTAATAAAAGTGAAACCGCAAGCACCCACTAGTAAATCATAAAATAAATGAAATTCTACGATGGAGTCACGACTCATGATCCTCATTCATGAGGAATACGACTCAATGAGAGGAAGTAAACACAACCATTCTTACCTATAGTTTTCAAGTAGTGTTCTCAATTTTCAAAATCCTCGGAACGCGCTTGTCGCGCAATCTAGCGGATAAAAGAAACCTATTTCGAGAGTAGTAATAAAATAAACCGCTGGGAAATTCCAATTGAAAATACACGGAACAGACTGTCTTCTTTAGCAAATCTGCTCTTTTATTTATCACTACAACGTTCTTTGACTATTTGGGTAACAAATAGTTACATATCATTAACATCTATGAAACAAAATCCCGATTAATTTATAATACCATTTTGTTAACCATTGTTACTCACATTAACTTTTTCCTTCAAAAACTACTTTATCGTGATATCTGAATAAGCATTTTTTCAGTGTCAAGTAATTAATTTGGAAAGTAATAAAGTAGGAAAGACAATAAAAACTTAACGTGGCACAAAATAAATTTGACCTTTGAACATTTTTCGCGTATTAATGGATGTTTTATAAAGTAAAGTTATTAAATACTTTTATCATATTTTCTAAAATGTCTCTTCAAAATAATTATAAAACAAAATTTGAAGAGGAACGTGACTTAATCAAACTAAAGTTTATACTACCCAGAACTTGCGGTCGTGAATTTTTCACACCGTAAGGAAGATTTTACGTGCAAACTTAAATTGCGTATTTCAGTGCTGAAAAATTTAGATAAAAAATTAAGATGTTGGAAGCTTCTCCAGGCAACTTGAAACTTTGGAAACGTTGACACAAATGCATGAGACTTCCTGAAATATAGTTTATATATACGCTAGTGTGTTTAACAGTTTTAATATTTAAATAGATACGGCTCATGCGGTTTAAAAACACACACGCTACCTTACAAATCAAAATAATTAATTTTGATTTTTAAGGTGGTAGTAGGGCTCATAGATGAAGCAAATTAATATATTTATACATAATAAAACAACAACAGTTTACTGTCAAGAAAAGATTTATGTGATTATTTACAAAGAAGTTAAACGAAAATGTAGTATGGGCGGTTGACAAACGTTTCGCGACCGTTAAAAGGTTAAATTTGTTCTTTCTATTTCTTTTGGCTTTTCCTACAATGCTATTTTAAAAAATGCCAAAACCTCGTATATGTTTGAATCAATAACTTATTGCTAAAGTATTTAATCACTTCACACTCTCAAATCACCGAGATAATGATCCGTGACCGCACTAAATCGTCATATCACTTTAATCGCCACATAATTGCTCCGAGTGACTCCCAACATTCGAATCCGGACAATTACCGAACCGCAACTACAAATACCCTTAAATTATCGGATGACCGCTCGTAATACGCTCCCCGTGACACGCTCCATCGAAGATCTGGATCGATAATCTCATAGATATTCGAATCTGAAGACTTCTTATTGTAATGTTACCTCATCTGGAGGTTTTCAAATCTAGAGTAAATAGGATTTTATAAGCAAGCGTGTAATAATCCTTGACTACAGCGAGCGTTTCACATCAAGCGCGTCAAATGTGAATCTAATTAATGTTGTCGGTGTTGGAAAAAGAAACGAACAGCATTCGTCATTGTTTTTAAGTCCAATCTGACGTTTTGAGATCCTGAATATGTCAGTCGTTGCACTTATTTTAACAATTTTGTATCCATATAAATTGTTTACAAACAAATGGCCGCCATTATTACCTTATAAGTCTGGAGAATGCGTTAATTTACGCATGTAAAGATATTGTATAAAGTATTTGTTACTTGCCTACCATGTATGTTAGTATATTTTGATAACTTACTACCATAAATAAGCCGTCCATTACCTATGATGTCGTTGGATGGCCTATATTTATCCATCTATCTATCCAACTGTGACTTATCCCCGATACGTTTGTCTGTCCAGAAAATAGCTGGATTGCTTTCGTTGGATATTTATTAGCTTTGTAGTTGGAATGAGCCAAGCTGGAAGAGGACTTACTCCTTAAGTAGGAGTATCTCACTCATGATTGACTTTTAACGGTCAAGTAATTGATTTATTTCTTAGATATCTTTTGAATTTAATAGAAAAATGGCTGTAAACCCATCACCCTAATATTATAACGTTGAAAATTTCTACGTGTGTGTTGGTGTGTGTAAGTTTTTTCGGGCGTAAGCAATTTTGGCCTGGATTAACACACATAGGTTACTTTCTATCCCGGTTTAATACACTTAAAGCTGCAAGGCATTGCTAGTCACTAATATAAAACACATTACTACAATTTAGTTATTTTTAGACCACCAAAATTAAATTTACATGAAACAATACGTAATTAGTTACAAATTAGAATCAAATTAATTTCAAAACTTTTGCTACGTAATTAAAATAAATAAATATTTCAGGACATATCACACAGCGCCATCTAGCCCCATACTAAGCTTACGCTTGTATCATGGGTACTAGATAACGGATATAATACAAAAATAATAATTAAAACGAATAATAGAGTAAATGCCGCGGGCAACCACTAGTTCTAATAATGGCTCAGCAGTATTGTTAATTAGACGCCATTTGGTCACGTCCGCGCAATCAATGAATATAGGTCGCTAATTTTGGCTGTCTTTTCTATTTCTATACGTTGATGAATTTAGCAATGCTAGTGATAGTTAGTGGTCTAGTGGTTGGTCTCAAGTTTTATGCACAAGGTGAACTAGGTTTTGTCAAGTAATGATTTTTATTTCTATACAAAACAATACAATAAATTTATTAATAATACCATTATCCATGTTTTCTGATACAAAGGTTAGTAGCCATTCAGATATTTCATTTGACTCAGCGCGGCAATGCGGCGAACTTGAACACCTTTCCGCCGGGAGTCCGGGGTTAGTCGATACGTAAGTCCTTTATAATTTGTTATGAGCTATTTACTTATTTAAGACATTGTTTTGATTAATAATGGTTTAAGTAACCAGTAAAAGAAATATAAGAATGTTAAACAGCGTTTTTAGGCATTTGGTTTGTCAGAGTTACGGATAACGGTGATTTAATAAGTACTTAAGTTGTCGAAGTTAAGTAAATGGACTATTTATTATTCCTTTATAATATAAGCGCAACTGCAGATATCAATTCAATTCAATATACATAATATCTTTATTGCAGACCAACATAAATGAACAATATCAAAAGGACTTAAACTATATACCTATAATAACAAGTGGATAGCCTTATCACCTTAAGTGATCTCTTCCTGGCTTCCAGGCTTCCATATATCACTGGTATCGAACAAAAACATTAGTTAATTAAACGAATATACAAGCTACATGATTGTTAATGTACTAAGAATACATTCATCGTAATACGATATCAGAAATCTCTTAACAAGAATGCCATTCATAAATTCATTAAAATACAAGACTACCTTACTAAACACACCTCACGATAAACCACTAACCTCAAACAATATAACTCTTGAAGTACAATTAAATCCCCGGTCGGCAGCCATTACCCGATCACTGGTAGTCTAATCAGAAGCTCATGACGCGTGTCGTGACCTGATAAATGGATTATACCGTCTTACTCTCCGTCCGAGGATTGTGGACCGAATTGGAAGATTAAGCGGATAAGTGGTACTTACGAGTGTTTTTGTTCTTTTCAACATAATGTGTCATGTCACTACCACCTCTTTAAAGAAATAAGAATTATTCTGTATCTCTTCACTTCATATTTCGTGGGTCGGATGACACGTTAAATTGTAGGTCCTGGTTGTTTGTTTAGTACGACAGTCGTAAAGCCATGTCAGAGGCCCTTCGGGCGGCTAGATAAACTCTCGACACCAGAGATGGCCAGTATATTGATAAGAAGAAGAATATATGTATAAATTTTCTACAAAAATAGGTGATGAAAAAAATAAAATAAAATTTTCTGCAAAAATAGGTGTTGTATAAATTTTCTACAAAAATAGGTGTTGAAAAAATTCTATGTATATTTACTACTTGAACAAATTTTACTGTTGACCATTTAAAAGTACGTATACGCGAATTATAAGTGAATGAAAACCGTTTTAGTTAACATATTCATTTAAAAGTGTCACGGTAGCACTTGAAAATCGTTTGTAAACCACCATTATACCGAGGACATGTTGTGTCTTCCAAGAAAGAACATGTGCGCCTACCATGTATCTGTCTTGGAAAACTCCCGTAACTAGTTAATTCTGCGGGGAAGTCATGACCCTCAGTCACGAGAAAACACGACCCAAAGAGAAG
Source organism: Macaria liturata (assembly GCA_964023185.1). NCBI lineage: Eukaryota > Metazoa > Arthropoda > Insecta > Lepidoptera > Geometridae > Macaria > Macaria liturata. Next base: position 6,257,239 of record OZ026816.1, read on the forward strand.
GATCTATTTTAATATTGGTCGTTGAAAGAATAACACCGTCGCTATATTAAAAAATAACTTTTACTATACATAGAACACGTTCTTCTTCTAATCGAATGAGAGTGACAAACTTTGGTGTCCAGAGTTTTCAAACCGCCTTAAAGGCCTCTGACATGGCTTAACGACTGCCGTACTAGACAAATAGCCAGGACCTACAATGCAGAATATAGAACACGTTAATATAACATAACCTCTACCAGCTTCCGGTTCATAATTTGTCCCAATCATCACTCGACCTATAAACCGATAATTGCGCACCGCAGTGATAATTATAACTATCGACTAATTTGCCATGAACAACAACATTTAGAACTGGTATTAGCATATTGATTATGTAAGTGCGTGTATTAATTTGTGTGAGAAGCTGATACATAGGCTTTATGTGGTTATGTCATAGAATTACTATTCATGCTAATTTCATGTATTCGTGTGTCACATAATACAGGTAAATTGTATAAATACAGTTTGTGTACTGTACAGGTATAGATGTAAAAATGGCAGTATATAAAATTAACTAATAATAAAATTCTAGTCAAAAGATCTTTGTTGTTCTAATTTGGTATGTTGTTATGATAATTCAACTGACCAGTTTTATACCAATGTGTTTACAGTCAAGTTTAATACAGGCGAGGAGATCTGGACGTGTCGATCACTGGGATACCTGATTGAATTAATAATGTTTTTTTTTTCTTTTTTAAAAAAAAAGAAAATTTTGTTAGAACGTTAGTTCTAACAAAATTTTCCCTAAGTCTAAGTTGAAAACTTTCAACACTAGAATAAAACAAGTTTGAAGGATACATTTGACGCGGATATTCTAAAGATCAAAACGTTTGGTCACACAATCTAACTAAGGGGTCTGAATTTGTTAAACGTTACGTAACCAGATTTCAAACTTAAATCCAGTTACCGTCCCGGCAATTAGCCAGGTGGCGCTAGTGTGCGCCTTTACGCAACAAGGGTGTTTACTTACTGTACCTCTTTGAGGAAACTATAGAACAGTTAGTTATATCGCAGTAGATATATTGCGGTATTTTGTCTTAATAACTAGACTATCATCTTACTCGTACGTAAAGTGACTGCTGCTGCTATATTAAAGCAGTTGCTGACCGTCAACTGCTTTAATACAGTCGCTATATATAATATATTTGTATATGTATTTTGTTATACTTGTGTTTATATATTGTAATACATGTATCTAATCGAATCATAAATGTTTTAATCGATACCCAGAAAGAGCAGTGCACGCGCATTCTGTAAGCAAATGTGTTATCACAATTCCAACATCAATAAGTTGGTTATTGCTTGACGATTAGAATTTATAAATAAAAATCGTTTATTTTTATTTATTATTATTTATTTTTATTATATATTTATTTATTTTATTATTTATTATTTTATGGTTTTTATTCATATATCTAAAGTAACAAATTGTTCCCAAAATTGATTCTTAAATTTATTTAGGAATTGCATTGCAAAAAACCGTAAAATCATAATAAAACACATACGATTTGTTTTTTAAACAAGACTTTTCCTTTATAACCAAACTGACCTTAAAATAAAAACTAACCTACATACCCACTTCCAAACAAAACAAAGGTATAAAAATAACAAAAGGTTTCTACAAATTCAGGTAAACAAATGAGTTCACAAACGTTTGTTCTACGTATAACGTACAAAAGTGTTTGCTATGAAAAATATTATTCAACAAAGTGAAAGATTTAACAAAGCCTTTGGCAGGCTTTTGCGCGCACTTTTCTAGCTGAGCACTTAATGAGATAATATGAAAAAATCTGTCGAGAAAAATGATACAAATGTTAATCCTTAATTTACAAATTATAATAGTAATGTTGTCGGTGATTACTGCTCACCATAAAATTTCCTTAGCACTTACTTGGCAGTTAAAATCCAGGGTTTGAATTCATGTACTCGTACTTGGGCCAGAACAACAAGTAAACTTACCTTTTCAGTTAGAACAATATTTTTTGCTTTAAATGCATATAAAATAAACAAAAATATTAACTTCAAAGCTTTCTATCAAATTTTTAAGTAAACCTATCTGTTTAAATTTATAAAATTAAACTATTCAAACTAAGGACGTAAATTAACTCAATTTTAAGTCACATCTATAATATAGTCATTTTATGTTATAAAAACCTTGCCAAATTCGAATAAGAATTCAGGAAAATGCTAAACTTACGTTTGCTAAGCTGATGGTTACTTCTGGAGGTTCGCCAAGTTGCGGAATTTCAACTCCTTCCCCGACATTCACGACGTATATAAAACGTCGAACAAAATGTACACTTGGTCTCTGTTAATTTAATAAAAGCTTTTTGTTTTGTACTCTTCAATTGCAATTTATTTGAATATGGCATGTAAAATTATATTAAATCAGGCAGGCTGAAAACCTACTTATGTGGCGCGTTGAGGAGGAGGCCTATACTAGGCTGTGGGTGGACACATGCTGACAATGATGATTTTATGAAAATTATCAGTAGAACATAATAAGATAAAAATATTATTTTATAAAGGTGTAATTAATGTGTAAATAATGCTTAGGAAAAACTGTTTTTCGATAAAATCCTAATTAAGATATAAATGATAAAATATAAAATAAGATTAACTTCATACATTACTGACGAGCTACTAAATTTGGTCGGTTGTATCGACATCACCATTATTGTCATTGGAATTCCCCGAATAGGCACTTATCATATCTTATCCCTTTTTATCACTGCCCAATGCACAATACTATTCTTTTTCAATGACAAAACTCCGCCGACTGAATAGCAAAGCAGTGAATCTCACTTTTTCGTGAACCAAGGGTCGTACGTATCGCTTATCGATCTCTTTCTGAACGCATCTGGAATCACAATGAAGTTTACGATGAAATTCACGAGATGTATCTGTTTTTCGATCATTTTCCCGAAACATTCTGTAAACGCTTTGATTAGCGTGGATTGCGCGGCTACGCTGTGTTTTGTAAGGTAAATAAATCTGTTTGACTTCAGTTTGTAAGCTCTCTAAGTCTCGAGCAAATTTGGCCGCATCGGAAATCCCTAAATACGCATATTACGAGATCTGTGGGCGTCATGAATCTGCCATTAATACCTAACCGCAGGCCACATTGCTCCAATTTGTACCAATTCTAAAGTTAGCCCAACTTGTACTGGAAACTTTGCATGATTCCAGTGATTAAATCGATTTCTGATTGCCGGTGAGCGAAATTCTAAAACTGCCGATCGACGTTAGAAATAAACGCTCTTCGAAGTTAAGGCACGTAAAATTCAAAATTCAGACTTTATTTCGTTTGGCGTTAAAATTTATTCTAGCCCTCGAATTTCGACGCAACAGGGATGAGTTAAGTCGAAAACTAGATAGAGAAATGAAACCGAATGCTTGAGCTAAACTACGAAATGCCAGTCGCTGAATCGTATATTGAAATATTCAGAGCCGAAACTTTGTTGTTATTGAATTATTTGTTGTTCATTTTCTGGAGACGTGAAACTATCTGCATAGTACTGGGGTATTACAGTTTATAGATACCATCTATTAAAATTGAGCAATAACGATCGAAGTAAAGATGTTGCAAAAACTAAAATTAAACAAATCTTTAATCATACCATTGTATTCAAACGAATGTATGTTTGTTGGTTTGATTGTTTCACTTTCACCATCATGATTTTAGATATTGTTACAGGTATAGGACATAGACTTTTTATTCCGTAACCGCATTCGTGAAATTGCTGGGTATCCACTAGTTTTGAATATTTTTATCAATAACACAAGAAAATATAGATTTTTATGATAACATGGCCTTTTTTTTTTATTTCCCATACCCACACTCACAATCACCACAGCTAAATTTGAACGAGAAGACGCATCTATTTCGGACAATAAGTTCGTTGCAAAGTTGCAGCAGTCTCACGTAGGCGAGCTCGGGGGAGTCTCGTAGCGATAAGTGAATTGTAGCGGCTCATACGTGGGGGCTAGCTCTCATGGATAGACGAAATTAGCCGGAGACGACAAATTGTTAATCTGAAATATTTTTTTTAAGTGTGATAGGTTACGTTTGACTACAGCCTGCCTGGTGTTAAGCATTGCTGCAGCCTAGGGTGTAACACGTTTACCTAGAAGATACCAATTAACTCTAGATTTGAAAATCCCTGGATTGTAGTATTATTGTGACAGTATTTACGTATATAATAGATTAGCAGACATTGTACACACGCACAATTACGAGCATATAATAAATTCTAATATTATTAAAGGAATACAACAACATTGGCTGTTTGTCCCTAAAGACATAGTTTATAATAGAATTGATACATGCAAAAATATGCCTGCACTGATGAAAGCAGGGCAAAGATAGATAGTATTTTTGTTTTAAAAGTGCACAGTGGACGAAGAACCAGTAAGTAAATCAAGTTCATTGTAGCACTACACACTTACACTTGTGTTGTACTAGTTTCATAAGTTATGAAGCAATAACGACCTTTAAAATTAAAATTAAAAGGGCTAAGATGGTGTAGAGACTAAATTAAGGCCTACAAAATCCTTGCATTTAGTACTTTTATGCTAACTGATACGCGCACGATGTTATGATTAACAGATAGGTTTGTTAAACTGTGGAACTCCTTGCCCAAATCTCGGTTTCTTCTAGGCAAGCGCGCTAGATCGTAGATTATAACGTTGCTTAACATCAGGCAAGTTGTAGTCAAGCGTGAGCCTATGTAATGTACACAAATTCAACAAATCTGTTTTTTTTTTCAATATCATTAGGACTTGACTTGGCATGATGTCGTTAGTTAGGTTTCACGCGAGTTGGCGGACTGGCCAAATGCTTGTAATTAGATGCAGACTTGTTCATTTGCAGACCGGATTAGTAGATTTTAGGAGGATAAAAGTTAAAGTACTGTTGAGAGATGTTAACAGAACTATGTTTCACTAATTAGGAAATAAAATTAGGGCGATTTGTAATTTGTAGTGTAAGACGTCATTCATCGTATTTAATCTGTATTGGAATAGACACTGCCGTAATCAGCAAGCGTCTTACTCATATAATACTAGAGTAACATAGATATGTATAATTTTACATAACAGTACATGTCTGGATAAAAATACTTATTTATAAAAGCGAAAATATATTGTTGGTTTAGACAGACATTATGATTTTTAGAAGATAGTGTTGGGTCCCAAACGTGGTACAAGTTAAATTTTATCCGAAAACAACGCAAACGTACCCGCTTGCATTCACTAGTCAACAATAAAATAAAACTACTCAATTGTGAAACCGCAGGTGTAACCCAACTTTATACCAGAACAAGAATAATACGATGCTCAGATGTTATAACTTGTAACAGAACTTAACGAGCACTAGCTGTTGTTATTGCATCATCGCTACAATATCGTCACAGTAAAACCCGACCGACTTCGAGACTGCTGTTTCATCAGGTAATAAAAGAGGTTTGCTGTTTTGTGGAGCTTGGACCCACTGGTGGGAAAACCTTTCTATTTTTTTGAACGTATGATGCTGAAGCTATTGTAGCTCAGTTAATGGAAATGTTCGCATTACTAACATTAAGTAAGTAATTGTCGATAAGATCAATTACCATATTTTGGACTAAGTTCTGACTTGGCTTTTAAACTCCCATACTATGTTAAGCCAATACAGTGTTTTGAAAATGTAACTATGCTTATTGTGGGTAGAAATTAAAATACCTGATTTATATTTATGTAAACTAATATAATACCTAATTGATTTTATTTAGCACATCGTTAATAAATCTAAAAGCAGTCAAACCGAAACTTACATGCATTTTATTTTACACCAACGTAATAGATGAGTTTGCTACCATTCGTAGAGCCAGCTGTAAAGTCCAACCGACGCACACCCATCACAATGTCGCTTACAATAAACTTCATGTCATTAAAATATAACCAGACGAAGGCAATAAATCCCTTTGCCCGTAATCTAACAAACTAAGAGAAAGTGCACCTAAGATGGGGGCATTTAAAATTTATCGTCGGAAAATATTACCGCTTTTGGGTAAAGAAAACGTGCTTACGTGGCAAACTAATTTTTCTCCGGGCTATTTCTTTAGGTTTAAAAGAAATTTATGAAGGAAAGCTGCAGTTATGAACGAAACCATAATTATGGAGCTATTCAAGATTAATTATTTTAATAACATATGAGGTTCAAATATCTAAAGACAGTATGTATATGATAAGTAAATGTGCCTGTACATACAAAAACAACTGTGCTTAGATGCTTCTTTTCATGAATTAAAGCATTATTAATAGCATTACTATAAAATAAAAAAATATAAACTGAACTATTCCTAAAACTGGCTACATTATTTCCCTGGGGGAGTACCGTAATTTCGCCGAGCAATATTTTTGTAGGTACCGCGCTGAGTTTAACTAATATCAGTTTAAAATTAGTGCGGGCGTTATCAGTGGGATTCTGTTCATCTGGGCATACAGAGCTTTGTTTAAATTTCTGCACCATATTTTCATAATGCAAACTACACAGAACGTGAAAATTGCAAAATTTTTGCAGCACACCTTTTTGCAGTTTCATGTTATTGAAATGGAAAGTACACACATAGCTACAATTATAATTTTGTATTTGATATCATCAGAGCTCGCCCACCAATGCGGTGGGTTAATGACATTAGATAAACCGCAAAGAGCACCTGGATTCAATCTGCGCAGGACTGGGACGAGTGGCGTACAAGAAGAGAGGCCTATGTTCCGTAGTGGGCGATAACATGCTGATGATAATGATGATGATCCGCGAAGGATGAGTTTTTCCAAGAAAGAAATGGAAAGCAAATCGCCTACCAGTTGCAGTATCTATGTCTATTTGCACTATTATAAATACGTGTCAAGACCTGATTTACTGACAATAATGTCACTGTTCAATTAACATTTATATTACATTTTTTACTACAGAATTCAAAACAGCCTCTACTAAACAAGGTACCGGGAACCAGGTATTCAGAATACAAAACTAATAGCAACATAGTTCACCCTCGCTCTGCTCTCGGCATAAATCCAGTCTACACCTCACATCCCTATCACATCCACTGATATTTATTTAAACATAAGCCTACCCCTGACATACGATTACAACAGAGCCGCGATTCGCCGTAAATATGAACAGGACAAATAGACGCTTCGGATTTTCAACTGATGGAAATACCGTTCTGCAAAATTTATACCGTTTGGGAGATCATGTATACTGCTCTGAACAAAGGGGTTTTATTATGTTCCGAGTTTTATTATCTGTCAGTTAAAATAATATAGGTAATATCATTGGTTAAAATGTAAAAAAAACTTTAATGTGAATAAGTAACGTGTAATTTTTAAGAAGGCTGTTTTAAAACCGATAATGTTAACAACAAATTTTCAATTTCAAAGCAAGGAATCGTAACATCAAATTGTGCGTTTTCTTATTTATTATATTTCGCATTAATAGAATACATTTATTTTTCAACAAATTTGCTTTTTTTTAATCATTTTTTAATCGTATCTTTTTAATTGTAGGGTAGATTAAACGTTTTTGCTGTAATTATTGTGTTAGTAAAATTTTAAGGCCTTTGTTGCATAACACAATTCACATCTTTATTTTACTAATATACACGAGAACTTAATTCCAATATCTGTTCAAACCAATACTTACCAATGAAAGTGTCTTCGAAAACATTCCTTTTGATGTAAACTTTCTCTTTGTCTCGCCGGAGACAGATTTCCTCTCCATTAGACAAATTGTTTTAAAAAGTTTGCTATTCAAGAAGTTACGGAGTTGTATAATGAAGGACATTAATCTGTAAAGACGACTGTGTATACAGCGCTCTTTTATTGTGATGCTAAGTCAGTTAACGTTGTACTTGCTTAGTAGTGAAGGAAAACATCGTGAGGAAACCTTCATGTTTGAACCACAAAACAACAAAATCCATGAAAAAACTTAGGCAGCCACTACGATGCATCCGTTCAAGAGAACAAAGGAATCAATTGACCAGAAAATTACGTTTGTACTTATGTATACCTTTAAACTACGTAAATATGAAAAAGTAATAGCAAAAACATAATTTTGTTGATCAGAAATATTGGTCGATTTTTTAAAATAAGCGATACAGAATCTCTTTCTGAAATTTTAATTGAAATTGCAATTCTTCGTAAAGCAATATGGGTTTTCGGATAATCTTTTTCAGTCTGTCAGTTGGTGATTAAATTTTTTTGTTCAACTGAAATACTTATATTTTTACTCAATACGCTTAAAAAATTCTGTAAACGTTTTATTTAATACTTTTATCGAGTTTTTACAAGTAACTTTTTGCTTTCAAACTGATTGAATTGAGTCATAAATAGACATGGTTGCTTGTAACTTATAGGTATAGTTATACAGTTACTTATCTATACTAATATTATAAAGCTGAAGAGTGTGTTTGTTTGTTTGAACGCGCTTATCTCAGGAACTACTGATGCGAATTGAAAAATTATTTTTGTGTTGAATAGACCATTTATCGAGGAAGGCTTTAGGCTATATAACATCACGCTGCAACTAATAGGAGCGAAGAAGCAATGGAAAATGTGGAAAAAACGGGGAAAATTATTCATCTTGCGCTGCGAAAACGGTGCAAGTCGCGGGTAACAGCTATAATTTATAAAGCTGAAGAGGTTGTTTGCAAAAATAAATATGATGCCCAAAATAACTATTCCACGCGGACGAAGTTCCGAGCACAGCTAGTAAATATAAAGTAGGTAACTTACTAATTAAAAACGAACTTAAAAAGTTATATCAATACTCAATACTTTATTTGTTATATTTGCTATAACTCAATACTTATTCTATATGTTTTTATAACCATATTTAAAACTGCTATATCGTCTCTTAATCACGTCTATTTCTGCCTCTGAACCAGAGATTCATGTGAGAATTACCTTGTAAAACGTTAGAGACAAAAAAATAAAGACATATATAATAAAATATCAGAATGCACAACACTCTACCACGTGTCGTGAACTCCTCTCACCCTAAAACACAAGACTTCCATTTCCCCACAAAAATCGCATAGCTCAATGGTCGAACACAATATTGTATCGCTGATCGGGTCCGCTATTATGTCCACTAATAAGACTGGGCCTCAGACCTCAATTTATAATAAATCGAACTACGCTGTTATCGTTCTCTGGCACACAATGAAAATCCGAGTTATCTTCGAGCGCAGGGTCCGAACTAACACGTGATCCTAACGCCCTCGGGGTAACCTTGAGTGATGACCTACGATTTGTTAAGACCCCGTCCTGCTCGTTACGACCTCCTTTCAGTTTTTATTCCCCTTATGATGTTTCATTTTATGATTGTCTGCAGTATTGCTCCGGGCGTGATGGCAGGAAATGTTTCGGATTTCGGATGCAGCCTTTGATGGCTTAGACCTTTTGCTTTATGGGCATTTATATGGATTTCGTATTAGTTGACGACTGTTTCAATATTTTGGGCTGACGTGACAGATGTTCACTACATTTTTGTGTTTTGTAATCTTATCACATGTTTTGTGTTGTATCAACCCTGCGTAAAGTATTTCTAGCGTAGGTCACAATCTAATATGAAAATGGGTAACCAGAATGGTCCGCTTGTTCAAATTTTAATTACTCGCGAGTTTGTGTAAACATGCCAAATTAATTTAATGTGACCCGACCTCGAATTAAAATAACAGACGACCCACTAACCCTTAACTTTTCTGGAATTATCTCTGAAATTCCCTGAAAGCCTGAAACAATGTGTGGAAAGCGCTCACCGTACATCCGTTTAGCTCACGGAAAATTGTGTAATATATCATTGTGTTAACACCGCTCCACTGAGACCGTTTATCAACTCAAGTCCTCTAATAATATCTTGCGAATTGTATTTTTAGCTCCTTTTAAATAATATGGGAAAATTTATTTCATATTTCTTCGTGTTAAGCTAACACCAAGTCTTCAGTAGCTTAGGAAAAAATCGCAACCTTTTTAATTTACTTAATCACACATGCCGTAGAACGAAATATTCGCCAAAGTAAATCTTGCAAGGGGAAAATTTATGGTTTCTGTTTTGAAAGATTACCAAAAACACACGTTTTGATTTTAATTTACTTAATCACACATGCCGTAGAATGAAATATTCGCCAAAGTAAATCTTGCAAGGGGAAAATTTATGGTTTCTGTTTTGAAAGATTACCAAAAACACACGTTTTGATTTTAATTTACTTAATCACACATGCCGTAGAACGAAATATTCGCCAAAGTAAATCTTGCAAGAGGAAACTTTATGGTTTCTGTTTAGAAAAATTACCAAAAACACGCGTTTTGACAATAAAACTGCATAATGCATAAAATACCTGTCTCTCCCCTCAATAACATTTTATGTAAATGACAATTCAAGAGGGTTCTCAAAATTCAATTACAGAATGAAATTGTTTGCTTCTATTCTATGAGATGTTTTAGAAAACATTTTACAATTTTACCTTACCTAATGCTGGGGCCACACTAACGAGAAATGGCATTAATTATCGCGATAATGAACGTTAACCGTAGGTGTAGCCACGACTAAACGTCATAATTTGACAACGGCATCAACATTGCCGTTTGGCGTTTGGCGATAGCTCCAGTGGCGGTACATCAAAGAGATGAACGCGAGAATTAATGCGATGAAGCGGCCACACTACGTATTTCAGTATGCGTCGTGAGCGCGACGGGATCGCACGTGTTTTCGACGTGTTTTCCAAATTGTATGTTTTTTTGAATACGTAGGTACCCCATAGCCGTTATGGAGTGGAGTAACGAGAAAGTGATTTCGTTTCTTGAAATTCTTCAAACTGAACCATGTTTGTGGGATACAAAAATGAAAAGTTAATGATAAAAGGTAATGATTCAGTAAATTCAAATAATAAAAATTTGCACTCATGAAATACAGAGCTCGGTCAACGTCCATCTTGCTTGGGATATAAGTAAAATCAACGGCGTTTTTAACGCCAAAAATGGGCGTTCACGTTGACCATTCAAGTGTGGCCACCCACTTTAACGCGGTAAAAATTATCGCAATAATTGTCGCGTTAATGGGCATTGACGTTAAGCGTTAGTGTGGCCCCAGCATTATAGATTTAGGGTAAAATAAGCCTTATGAAATATCTTTATTGAGGCACACACATTTCTTATTCTTCTTTTTATAGAATGAGAATGGAAAACTCTGGTATCGAGAGTTAAATTAATTTAATTACTTATTAAATAATATACCTTTATTATGAGTTTATTAAAATAGTCATTTTGATGCCCCAATACAGCCGTAACTCAGCCTGAACGTAAAAGGGAAAAAGATACAATACAGATATATATATAAATATATATATTATATGTATGTATATAAATATATGACGATGTTACAGAAGCAAATATAACAGAAAACGGGCAGTAGGTAAATATGCTACGGAAGCGTCTGTAACGGTGCCAATTATGATATTCCCGTCATTATTATTAATAATGACGAAATATATCGTATTAAGTATCCATTCGTCCATCATATACAAGTTTGTGATATATAACGTTAATTGCAGATAATTGTAACTAAAGATTGCAAATTGAATGAAAAAAAAATAACATAAATTAACGGTATTCCAGTGGAAACTAAGTTGTTTTTCTACAAATAAGTCTATATATAAAAACACATTCTTGCGAGTTTTCTATTATTGTCAGTTGAACCTTTCGTGAACTGCGGTTAGCGTTTACCTTGAACTGCCTACGTATAAAATCGAAAGAAGAGCAACAACGGAACTATTCCTATTACAATATCTCAAAGCTATATCGTTTTTTCTGGCTATAAACCCACGTTTAGAGACTTCGTCTATTTATCCGCAAGCATCTTACTAACCATAGATGATTTAATTTAGAGACATCTACAATCTGTTTCACAAAGACATTGAATAAATCTGAATTTACAACGCGTCTTGTCTAAAAATAGTAATACAAAATTAAGTTTTTTTTAATCGAAGCTGACCGCGTGGCTTTTTTTTGTTGGCATTGCTGCGTATGTAAAACAGTAATAAACATATTACACATTACAGCGTATTTGTTTTTTCACGTCCTAATCATTCCATTAACTTAATCAACATTATTGTCGCGGACACCGGAGCTAACCACCTGCAGTTGTGTAACGTGTCGTAACTTTCATGTTACTTTTGTGTTATTAATTTTAACGATTTATTTGAATCACTTCTGTATATTTTTATATCCTAGTCTTTTGAACCTGAATATTACTATGAAAATTATTACTTAAAATTATTATACTAATCACGCGTCTTCCGTCTCCGACGTCTTGGTTCGTACCCCGACCGTGCGAAGCAACACTTCAGCAGCGAGACGTGGCCGCTCACACGCGAAACACCGTTCCCTACTCAATTGCGAATAGAAAATTGGATTTGATCCTCAACACTATTCCGTACGTCGTTTATCTCAATTCAGGGCAGACAAAGCGCGCTATTGATGAGTTCCAGCGATCATAAATAACTCATCAATCTCGCGCGAAACAGTGTAATTTGTTACTGGAGATAGGCTGTTAAAGTTGCTATAAAAATGGGAAATTTGTGACGGGGTTCGGACAGTGTAGTACGGGGAGTTCATTGACTTTTTTAGTAAAGTTTTTTGCTATAGTGCTATACTGTACCCATAATGTATAAAGACTGCATAGTAATCCTTTATTTATTCCTCTCCATCCAATAGTTGCCTGGAAGCCTTTTAGCCATAAAGTGGGCACTTGTTGCACTAGAGTAGTTTCTGTATGTAATTTTATTATTTTTGTTTTATATGTGTGGACAATAAAGAAGAATCTGTATATCTATCTAATCTTATCTGTATAGCAAGAGATGCCTTTTGCTTTAAGCGAAGCTGGATTAGCCTTACAGTCTTAAGAAAAGAGACATACATAGATTATTAATTGTTTATTTTTCAAAACACGTGAAGTTTGTCTTGGTATTTAACTGTATTAAAATTGAAAGTTAAAACTTGTCATCTCATCCGTAGAATAATAATTAATGCAGATATACATAAATATACTCAAACCATGAAACAACAATACGTTGTCTGTTATATTATAAAGACTACGTATACAAATTAATTTCAGTAAAATGCTGACCTACCTGTGACCCTGCCACGGCAAAAACTGCCCCATATTTAATTCCTGAATTTGGGTCATGTAAAAGAAATCTTCAAATCAGATTAGATTAATTTGGCTTAAATATCTCGTCGGCACTGTATGCAACACTATGTAAATCTGTAAGTTTACGCATAAGAATGTATAAGATAAGTTAAGATATATTTTTTTATGTAGTACGTTTCCTCACGATGTTTTCCTTGACCGCTAAGGCGAGGGAAATTTCCCACTTATCTTGAAAATACAAGTCATTGGTGTAGGGCTGGATTCGAACCAGGGTGCGTCTGGATGAAAAACAGACACTGGAACCGCTGCGCTACACTCGCTCACACTCTCTGTGCTCTGCACACTTAAAGTTGCTGCATAAAATACCTCTTTTTATGCCTGAGGCAGAATAGTATCTCATTACAGGTTTCCAAAATAAAACAAGAACTAATCGACGTGCTTACAAGACTTTTAGCACCTATAAAACCTTAAATAATTCGTAAGCAATCAAGATACTTTGCTCTTGTATGTTTACACGGCGTTATTAGATACCTTGCGAAAGCATTACCGTATACTTTTACTGCAACAGTATGTTAAGTTATGTAGCATCACAATGAAATAAAAAAACAAATAAATTATGAGTAGTAATTAAGGTTAGATGAGAATATTCTTACACATTTAAAAAAATACAAACTTTATTGCCATATTATAGCCCAATGTACAGCACTTTATGATATTTAAGCTTATTTCTTGTTTTGTTATTTCTATGTTTTAGAATATATCTTTAATGTACACCATGTACATTAAAGATATATTCTATTCTATTCTATTATAGTAGTCCTAGGTTTGTTCTTGTGTAGGTGTATGTCAAGCATTAAAATTAACATTTTTACACCAATTAGCCATTTTTTTAATAAATTAAATAAAACAGTAATAAATTTTATTGGCCAAATGAATCAGCTTTTGAATTTCATATTTCGTGACTGGTAAAATTACGGTCATACCGCAGATACCCTAAAACAACGATTTTATGATTTGATGCAAGTTGCATAGCTAACATAGCCATATCTACAAACCCATGCAGCTATCCACGCGCTATTCCAAACAAAACTCCTTTATCCCAACGTTGTCGATCTCAACCCTACAGGATACAATCTAAATTGCCTTGTACATGAATACGTTAGGGCGTCTCCCTACACTATTGAGGTGAGCACAATAACATTGGCATGCACAAGAAAAACTTGTACAAAAATGTTTGGGTAACAACTTGGTGAATTGGTTTTTTGATTGCTGATGGAATTGTATTAAAAAAGTTTCTTGCGTTTGTTGTCGCGACTCCTATTTGGAGTTATTGTGGATATATGATAATTATGTATGTGTTGTTGCATAAGCAAATTTACATTTGTGAGGAAGTTGAAAGTACTTGAACTCTACTTGTCCGTTGTTGTAATATACAGCAAAAAGTATTATACCTACTTATAATATTACTTTTCAATGTATGTAAGAAAAGCGACTTTGTTTATGATTATTCCTCCTTAACGCCTCAACAAAGTTATGTATTTATGATTTTAGGTGTGGAAATTAAGGTATGGTTACAAAAATGACACTGGTTATTTTCATCCCGAGGGTCAAAAATCTGTAAAATACTTTGATCGATAATAATACACTTTTCAGCAGATTTTTATATTTTTTGTCTGTTTATTAAAACGCTCATAACCCAAAAAACGGCTGAACGGATCATCATGATTTTTGGTATGTAGGTAGTATGGGGTCTTAGGAGTAACATTGACTATTTGTATCCTGAAATAATAGTGGGCGTCCACTAGTACTAAATAGTACATACTTGGATTTTTTGTGACCTCGTGTTAATTGAAATGTAAGAAAACGTGTTGAAAATGTTTTAAAGTCATTTTTTAAAGAAATCTTTCTTTTTAAGTAATCTTTAATTATAATTAAAGAACACAAGATACTTAGATTTATGTTTGCTTTTCAACAATTATTGTTGTAAATAATGTAAGTGCATTTAAAACAAAACAGTCGTGAGAAAATCATTTAACAGCCCTATTAAAATAAAATAACGCACTTGTGCGATTGTAAAACAGCTGATTGTAAATATCATAAAATAGGCTTTCTGGCCGGCTGGCAGGTACAATTTTAATTGGATTAACTCTTGCACGACGATAATTGGTTCATTCTGCTCGGTTAATGACTCGGGTATAACTCATGATTGCGTATCTCGAATCAGCGTTATTATAATTATTTGAATAAGGTAATTGCAATGAACTGTTTTGTTACAACGACTTGAACTGGTGTGGTAAGTACTTACAGATTTTTTGCAGTCTAGATTTTTTTTCATTTATTGTTAAAAGGCGTTTGAGCAAAGCTTTATCCACGTGTGACATTTTTTAACATAGTTCCTAATCAGATCGCATACCTAATGTGATTTTGTATTTTACAAGCCTTTTTCTTTGATTGGTAGTTTTAATGAACATTTATCTCTTACGTTTTATTACTTGTTGTTTTTTCCCGATACCTTTCTTTAAACTTCAGTGATAAGACCTATTTTTATTACATTGACACTGTGACTGCCTATGTCACTGCGAACATAAAACATGATTCTCTTAAAAAAATTAAATGAATATAATAGATATATTTTTTTGCATCACGCTTATGACTAGAACATAGTAGCGCGTTTATGCTACTGCTTGGCACTAAAACTAACCGGCAAAGCAAGTAATAAATTATTATTTAATTTCATCGGACCCCAGCAAAGAAATGTAAATGTAAGAAGTAAGAGACTTTTCATTAGTAAAAACAATTCACGCTAAAAGCATTCGGATAAAGCAGCCAAGCTTCATAACCCTTAGCCTGCTAACCGACAAACAACCCTTTTTGCTATTAATCCAAAATTACCGTTAAATGAAAAATCCTCGGTTGCGGCCGGCATTAAACGTCCGGGTTTCACCGCGGCTGTCTATCAAAAAGCAGTTTGCGGCGCCGACGCCACGTGCGCGGATTTACAGCCCGCGGCTGAACCATGGCGGTCGCATTGGGAAATATTGGAGATAGTCTGTTAGGATGGAAGTGAATCTTGTACGTCAATCAGCCATGCAAATTTTGAAATTTGGAGGTCACAAACATTTCATCGGTTATTATAAACAATCATTTTACAGGAATTGTCAGGTCCCTATCAAGTTTTTCGTGGCGAATTGAGCGGGAAGAAAGAGAGACAGAGGAAGATCGAAGTTTTGTATAATTTTATTAATTTTGATGTTGTAACTTGAAGTCGATCTAATCTAATAGTATTTTATGTACTTACTATGAACTTGTAGTCAGTCGATCACATAATAGATTTAGTAATAAGGGTTACCGTACCTTAACATGCAAAATGACATTTTGTATTAGCATTTTTTCGTAAATCTGACAATTCCCTAGTACATCTTGAAATAGATTTACACTTACGTGATGTTTTAATGTTGTCTCATCTAGATATTCAATTTGCTTTACATGCTCAGCATGCCAAAGGCAAGCTGACAAACGGACGCTACAATTTATTCGGGAAATATGATTTACATTACTCTAGATTGAAATTTAAATATTTAAAAATAAAACAATTATATTATGATACAACCCTTGTAGAGAACTGATATGAAGCAAAGAAGACTAAATTAAGTATGTGTGACGAAATGAACAATGTAATAAGTAAATATAGTATTTAGTTCAACAACTACTTGTTACATTATTAATTAAATGTACTAAGCGATATTTTAGCACAAGGCGTATAATTGAATATACGAATAAAACAGAGAGAACAGCAATCACACTCCCAGATTCCTTATCACTCCGTTAAACTGATACTGATTAAGATAAACCACTTAGACGGCTATCTACATCGGAAGCCATCAATCGCGACGCCAATCTAATCGAAGCCTCGAAACAATAAAGTCCATTTCATTATCGTCATTCCGAAAATAAGCTCGGAAGCGTCGTAGCGACGGCAAATATCGCGTTTATCTCAGCCAACATAAACTGCAATTACCAGTCTCAAAACGTTTTTGGAAGGAAACGAACGCCCTCGCGGCCTAAAGAAGGAATAAAAAGCTGCGAAGAAAAAGCTAAATAGATATTTTATCACTTTTATAGCCTCTTACTTTGAGCCCCGTTTGAATTACAACGCGTCGACTTTTTACGTATCCGAGCTAACGTTCGACGTCAGAGTATCGCTTTGATTTGCCGACGAGTTATTGCGATTCAACCTATTTTGGATCTGCTGACAGAGATTGCTAGGATATATTCGTTTATAAGAGTGTTGATTTTATATTTCTAGTGTGTATTTTGTGACGTGTATTTTATGGTTTTGATAGTATTTTCAAGGATATGGATTTAAATTGACATAATGCAGTTAAGAGACAATATATCAGGAGTCACATTGGAATGCCAATTTTTTTACCAAATCCATTTATTTATAGAAGGCACATGATTATATTTATAAAGTCTATATAGCATCTTAATTTTGGTGCTGTGAAAATAATAAAAAAATAATATATATTATTTAAGTGTCCCAAATGGCACGAAACACGAAAAATACGAGCTTCAAACATATGTGTAACGTGTTCAAAACACATACTTGGTTCATTAGTGATTTAAAGGTCACGTAGATTTGATATACGTTCACATTTCGCTAAACCTCTACTGAGCATGAAACGGGAGCTAAGTGCTAATTGAATCATACATTACCGTTGCTATATTCGGAAAAATGTTTTAAAAATCTTTTGTAGTTTTCTAGAAATGGGATAATGGTGGCTATAATATTTTTCTGGCCGGCGGAAAAAGACTTTAAACTCTTGCATTATTTTTGTAAACGCATATGAAAATTTTCAACATCATGGGAAAAACAGATAACATCTACATTTTTAAGATAAAATAAACATAAAACCTTACATAACTATGGCTTAGTGTTCTCTTTATTTCGGCATTTTTACTAAACACGTGCAGAGATTATATCCGTTATCTAGTACCCCATGATAAAAGCTTAAGCTTAGTATGGGGCTAGATGGCGCTGTGTGATATATCCTAAAACTATTTTGAAACAGTAACACATATCAGCATTTTCAATTATAATTACAAAGAGAATAATAAACGTTATAACACTTTCCAATACGGCCGCTGTTTATTGAATTAGTCATATAAATTATGCAGCCATATGAATTGTTATTTTAATTATTATAACTTAGAAATACATTATGTTTAATTAGATTTACAGGGAAGTACTCCCCATTCCATAGACAGTTATCCGGCCAAAACAAGCCTGTTGCAGCTATCAAAGCTTGTCGTGTCACATCACCATTTGTAACGTTTAGCCGAATGGTACAATAAAGTACTAAATAGGCTAACCCACCGGTTCAATTGCGTTTTAGTCACGCACCAGGTTTCTTTTATTCTGATTAAAAAAATTAGGAAGTTGTGCAAGTGGTTTTAATGTGGCCCGATTTTGAGATAAGGAAATACATGAATTTGATTTAGTTTCCTTGAAGCATGTAAATTTCAAATTAGTTGTGGCTTGAGTTCAGTACTTATATTGTTTTTATTTTCTGCGCACCCAGGAGCATATAATTGGGGATAAGTATATGTATAATAAAGTGTGGTGCTTTGTATATAAATGAAAATTTATACCTTACATGATTTATTTAATTGATTTCAATACTACACAAGTTTTGGATAAAATACCTTCTAAATCAATAGGTAACTCTATGAATATTGATAAATTTGTATCATCCAAAGAAAGTGTCTCTATTCTAGCATGAAAAGATAAAAGAGATAAACTTCCTAAACATCGTTAGGCTTCGCGTTGAAAATATGACAGAAACAAGGATAAAACCACTTTCCGTTTATCAAATCCTTAAAGGCGAGATTATCAAAGCCGCCACAAATTTTCTCCAGTGAAGGGAGAAATATTAATAAACAGGGAAGATGAAAATGAGCCAAAAAAGACATCTGAGTAAGAATACAGCGATATTAGGTCAGAGGGAATAGCGAGCCGTAACATTTTGAGGGCATAATTTAACCGACGAACAATGTCCCGTCGTCCGGTTTAGCAATCACAAAAGACACAGTACTTTTTATTTGTAAAGTACTGTACCTTTTTGTAATCAGAATTTGTTCTGTTTTGTCGTTGATGTAAAGTATTTAATGTAAATAAGTACAAACACTTTCTGAAGCTATTTTTAAATTGAAATAATATATGTAGGCATTGCGACATAACCCAATTAATGATTTATTATTATATTGAACATTGATATAACCTTTTTTTTATTTCACAAGCACAGTAATTACTCCTAAAGCCAAGCAAACGATAATTACCAGATGAGATGTTTTGCATCCAATGATGGAATATGGTAAGTTAATTACCACGCCAATGAAATTGATAAAAATTTAAAACTACACCACTGTTTTCCATTGTATTTAGTGTAAGAGCGAGCAAAGCTTTTTTACACAATGTTTCCTTCCGCCGTAGTGCTGTAACTGTAATTGCCATTTGTGGTGGTTTGAATAAAACATCTGCTTACTTAGATTCGCAGCATTCGATTCTGGTTAACATATTTCTTGTTTAATGGTGATGGACGACTCATAAAATATTGGTCTGAGAAACTGTTTGCTTAGACTTTGAAAATGGGTCTTAATAAATGAAACGGTACTCGTATAGAACAGATTGTGCTCCAATACGCAATAATAGTTACGAGTATAATAGGTACCTACAACGACTATTCCAATTATGGACAGTTATTATTTCGTTAGTATGATTTTATTTTGACCATGGACGATACCTAAGTGTTAAATATTATTTTTAGACTGTAAATTTATATACAAAATTTAAGGACAACATCTTCAAATTTTATTTGTTAAGTTTTTACAGATGATTTACAGATAAACTATAATTTCTATGTCAAAAAACAAAAAACCATCTTGTTTTCTTATTACAAAAACTTACACCCAAAAGATTGGATTGAATAAACTGGGCCAAGTAAACTTCTAACTTGGACTTACGCCAATCAGTTTATTTTCCACTCGAGTAGTGGCCAAAATAAATCAGCATCTCTCTTACGAAGATACAGAAATGATACATGATTAAACATAACATAAAAGGAAGGATTTTATTTTTGGTGTAATGTCATACGAATTTATTCGTTTTTTTTTAACTGAATGAAGCTCAAACTTTAAATTGTTTAATACTTAATGAATTTCAAAAATGAAATGTTCGATTCCTTTAGTTTTGTAACAAAAAAATATCCTAATACTCCTCCTACTATATATGCGGTTCTATCGCCCTCGTATTAAGCAGCGCAGTCTAGTCACAGACTACAGAAGTCAAGACAAACTTGCTAATACTAAATTCAAACGTAACAGTTCCTGATTGAGTGACGTAATCAAACAAGTTCCAAACTACTTGACACTGGTGCGTGTGGACTAACTCCCTGTGGGGCAATCACTAAACAGTGTGAACAGTGAGTAAGCTTCACTGATATTGGTGAAACACGCACACTAGCGTACAATTATTGGGTGCCTGAGCCAGCAATGAGCAATTTAGTGTGGTTGTTTAGATTTTTTTTACTTACTTGAAGTACCACAATTAGTGTGCTAAAAACAGGGAATACATAAATAACAATAAGACATGAGATCAATGTACAAATTATGGTAGCTATGATCTTTTAGGTCATTTATAATTGTTTTAGCTAAAACAGGTTTGCACTTGACCATAGTTTGCCCGATTGCAAGCAATAGCTATAGTCTAAGATGGATCGTGCTTACCAGATAGGATCCGTTTCACTTCTGCCTTAAAGATCGTTGGATTATAGTTCGTTAGTATACTCTTCTACTTGTGTGTATTTACATCTCATTAAATGAAACCCCTCAGTAGGTACGAGGCAGATTATTCAAAATAATATTTCAGTCTCTGATATCATATTAAACAAATGTTAACAATATGATAAGAAAAAATTACTAATCATAAGAAAAGAACACATACTCGTAGTTATTCATAAGACATAATGCATTCAGTTGACAGAACTGCCGACGCTAATATTTCCTCTCTCAAAATATAAAAGTTGCCATACCAATGCTAACAGTAGTACCTATCTGGTCTCTAGCCAAAAATGTAAGTTTCGCAGTCTCCAGGGCACTAAGGCCGTGGTATGTGTCAATTGACAAATGGCCGGCGTCGCCTCACAAACAACCGCGTTTCACGTAATAGAATTAACTGTTCTGATTAATCGACCCGTGTTTCGTTTGTAGTAAGTGTAATGGGGCGGTCGAGGCGTTTTATTTGGGATAGTGAGGTCAGACTTAGAGCAGGTATCTATTGGAAATGGATAGGTAGAGATAATACAAAATGAACAGTTTGTTTACAGATAGCAAATAAAAGCATCTTAAACTCTCTCTGAGTTACCCAATAACTTAAATTACATTTAAAGGTACAAGCACTTACGTTACACAATTTTTAAAATTAATTACAGTTCAGACGCAGTAGGTATAAGTTATTAGTTATTGCCACCATGACTTTATGGTATCTTAATTCTAAGTTTCACAACAAAATATCATTTGAGCTCAAAATAGTAAAAAAATAACTACCAAAAACTCACAAAAACATATTACAAACCCAACGTACATCTAAAACATTCCTTAAGAAAACCTACAAAACACCAGTATTCTATTCAAGCGGATTTACAACGCTTCCAATAATATTGCACCGCGGGGAAACTTATTCAATTTGACTGCGGAGACAACTGTTCAGGCTGACTTGAAAACCATTGTACCCGGTTCGTTTTTACATTCTATCCTGAACAATACTTTCATTCAATCCTCGGACATTAGGCATGCAAGACACGCGGTGTCACTGCTGGGGTACAGGATTCGGTTAGCAAGAGCTGTGCTGCTTGAAGGGGGGCGAGAGATAAGAATCTATTAAACAAGGTGTATATATTTATATGTTATATAAGTACATGTGCGTATCGTGTATATTTTTGTAATATTAGTGGGTTTTTCAATGGGTTAGTTAAATAAAATAGCTCATGGTAAACGTGCTTAGAAAAATTGGAAATATTAATTCTGGGTCTTCGAAATCAAAACTAAATTCAAAGCAATTTTATTGGCTTCCTAAAAAAATAAAATTTGATTATTTAAATTTCAACAAAATCGTCTCTTTCATATCTATAACTTTAGTATATCCTCATCTAATATGTACCAAATTACAATGCATAAATACAAATTACCCCTAACTTACATCACGCAAGCCGCTTCGCTTATCACACACATACCTACACACAGCTCCATCCCTCGATAGACCAAACCTGATAATCCTCTCTTCCAACTAGCACCAACTCCGTGTCTCCGTTCTATTGGCACAAGCATGTGCAAATGAACCCACAAACGCCTGTTTGTCTTCATACTTTGTTCCACACTCATACATTATTGATGACCGAATGTCCTGGAAGCTTCGGGATTCCCGTTGCATGTATTGACATAGTACAGTAAAAAATGACCCCCTCTTTTTGAAATGCCATCTCCTATCAAAGTCTTTGAGGTAATTTTAATTATAGCTACCTGGGCAAAAGAGCGATCCGTTTATCATGAAAACAGACGGACAAAAATGACTGTACCTGGTTGTGTGTGACCAGATGGTTTTCTTCCTTGAAATTTCCCTAATATTATTATTTGAGGCAGCTGGTATTTATTGTTATTTACAGCCGCTTGCGATAGTAAGGACTTTCCTAGTAAGTTACACCCAAAATTATTAGTCATGAATCAAGACAGTATAAGGCATAACTATGATACATAGGTACTCTTAGTATTGTTATTTATCTGATATTATTGCTCTTCATGTTTACCAAACATTAGGTTAGGCCAGTCTGTTACTACTTTATGTCGATGCATCTAGTCACACGTTTATTTCATTGGATCTAGAAGTTTCTACGAATCACTAGCAAGTGCATTGCAAACGAACGGGTTGAGGATTTCTGGGTTTTATTGTCGCTCAAATTGTAGGTTTTCTTTACATAATATGCTGTATATCATACAGCTTATCCTGTCAATTAAGGTAAGTTCATTGTTTAAGAGTACCGTAAAATGGGGTGAATAGGGATCGAGAGGTGAATAGGGACTAAACCGGGAATCAGTTTTGACATTGAATATTTTCTTCTACATCATTACAATTTTTACCATTTATAGTAGGATTTGTAATAGATTATTGAATCTTTCCTGTGGCAACATTAAACAAGCGTGAAATTAACTGCAAATAGTCAAAAATTACGTTTGAAAATGGGTTATACAAGACGCTGGTTATAAACGTGATATTAACTTCGGTCTGTTGGCTTTATTTTGAAATATATCAATAAGAGTGTTTGTTTAAAACGTTATTTAGTGTTTTGGCCGTCATATGCATATGACGTATGCTTATTTTATCACTTAATATTAGTATCATTATAATAAATTAGAATGCCATACCAAATTTGTGTTTTTCGGGGTGAATAAGGACGTCTCAGGTATGAATAACAACGAGAGCGGGGTGAAACGGGACAAGAATGAGATGAATAGGGACGACTTATGTATGAATAGGGACTGCTTTATAGGGTTGGCACTATACAGTTTACTGTTTTTAAGATAAATATGTACCTATTCTAGATAATAATTAGATTTATTTTATTATGTTTTCATATTCATAATAATTAAAACTATAAAAACTTATAATAATTAGGTTTATCTCATTATATTCAATTCAATAAAACAAAATAAATTTAGTGACAGCCCTAGTAAATTTCCCCATTCACCTTATTTTCGTCTCTAATCACCCCGTTTTCAGGGTGAATAGGGATTGCCTATATTTAACCGTTTTATTCTTAAATTGCATTACTAATCGCGTAGTTTTATATTGGTTCACAGAGATACCATAAAAACTCATATAATTCAATCGTCATACATCTAATTTTCTTACTAAAAACACCTTAATTTTCGATGTGAAGTTCAAAATCGTCCCTTTTCACCCCATTCTACGGTAAAGATTCGATATAAAAGAACTTTAAGTTATTGCGTCTTTCACTGCTAAGCAAATACAAGTATAATGAATTTTTATTGGTGTTTTATTCTCTGGTCGACCAAATACACGAGAGATATTTGATGGAATAAAATTACATGAAAGTTCAAAATTCAATTTAAAACTTTGATCCTAGCGAAAGTCTAAAAATGACATTTACCAAGTTTTGAAGTTAACTTTAGGAACACAGTTCATCGGTAAAGGTCGCTAGAAAGTAAAATAGAGGAGGGTTAACGAAGCTGGTTCACCTCGTGGTCTCACCTGTGAACTGATGTTGTTAATTGTATGTTATTTAAAGGTCAATCGTGGACTTATACGGAGCATTTACCACATAAAACTGATAAGGTATTGGTTGGTTTAAAATTATAGTACACTTCTTTTATTAATTATCCACGAGTGTTTCTGCAATAATTTAGGATATAAATGTTAATCTAGGCTGTCTAATCTCCCTTGTAAGATTTACTGAAATTGGTTGAAGAAGGAACCAGCATACACATCGACACACACACACACACACACACACACACACACACACTATCAAATGAGTGAGTTAATAATGCTGCAAAAAATGCTATTACAATTGTATCCTTTTTATCATTCAAAATACCGTTAAACCATGTAACAATGTGGAACCAAACCTTATGCCATAATTTAGGTGTCTTTAAGTGAAAGATTGTCTCAAATATACCTGTCGCAGCACAACACAGGTCTCCACAGACTTAGTGTGTTGCGCAGGCATCCAAAGATGTAAAGTAAGTTTAACTAAGATTAATTGTACTAAAACTACGTACATACATTGTATGTTTGGAATAATAAACGATTATTTATTTATTTATAATTATAATTGACTTATGCTTGAAAAACAAAACAATATCAGTTTAACCATCTATCTTGTCCCAGCTAACAGATAACAGAAGACAGTGAGGCATCAGTTTTGTGCATTTCTTTTGCAATCCACCGGCGTCGTCAGGGTGTATGGCTGCGTCAAAACACGGTGATATATAAACGAGTCTCGTGGCTGGATGCCAGACCTGGCTGATGTGACACACACGGCTTCTGGGGTTAGCAGAGTAATTTATTTTTTCACAGTTTCCTTTCATCTGTATATCTATAGTCTATACGTACAACGAAACGGTAACTTATCGGTGTCTGACATGGACATGGAAGATAATTAAAAAAAAAATACTAGGGATGTTTATTTAGACCTCAAATCTGTCAATGTGACTTTTTTGTCTGTTTTTCTGTGTATTTGTGCTCAGAACGGTTCAACCGAATTTGAAGGAGTTTTCAGGGATAGATACCTAGTAGTAATTCTTCACTAAACGTTTACTGTTTGATTTATTTCAATCGGTTCATATTGAAATAATATATTGCTATTTAAACCCCACAAGGCTAAACTATAGCAAAATTCGAGATTTTACTAGGACACTAGGTATATACAAATACAAAATTATTTATTTGACATTGCCACTAATAGGTAAGTACTGTATGTAAGGTTAAAGGTGAGCAGCGCTGCGGGCATTACATATTTAAACAGGATAATTATGCCTTCTACAGCTTACAAGTAAACCAAATTTGGTAACGTTCAATAAACTTATATCACTAGAGCCTGTCTGATTTTGATGTATAAAGTACGCATAATGTAATTTTTTTTTAATAGTTTCCTGTTAATCACAGAAATAATCGTACCTAGTGGTTATTATGATGATTATGAGTCAGGATAACATTTCATAGCACATAACGGCACGCATAATTCACACTACACAGTGCTAGTCTGCTGTGTGGACCGGCGCTCCATCACATACGTCTTTATACATGATACATGATCTTACTTGCATGTTTATCTAGACGCCCTAGAAATATTGTTTATCATATTATTTTCCTAATCCGTGTGTCCCAGGCTTATAGATCCAAGCATAAATCCGCTTGGGAAACGCGAGTACTACGTCGAATCGATGTGTACAGTTTTGGCGCAGATTCTAGCCTTGTAACTCATATCGGAATGGCGCTTTTGCCATCCCTTGTTTCGCACAAACATATTGGCGATAATTTCTAATAAACAAGCTTCGGACTCACCCACACTACAAAGGGGCGCGTGATGAACTTCGGTAAATACAGCTGTATGGGAAACATTCATTTTCGATTTACTGCTAGTAGTAATAAAGATCATTTTCAAAAGAAGACTTCAATGAACCATTTTTAGCATAGCTCAATGATTACACAGATCTATTTGTACTTTGTACAGTAACTAAAATGCCACCTGACGGCGTACAAATATGTAAAAAGAAGCCTACAAACAAAAACAAGTAAAACTTTGTTTGACAAAAAACTTTTACTCAAATTTTTCAGCATAACTGAAACAAACTTTCCGCCTCACATTCACGGTGTCACAATAAAACATGCACTGTTTTTCACCTGTCCAGTGATCTAGGTCAGAGTTTGTGTAACAATTTTATTCAGTTAACACAAACCATGCCGACCAAAAAAAGGAAAAATGGTGTGTCATAGAAAAACAGGTTGCATTGTTGCGAAATATCCTACGTTCTACGTTGAAACAATTGGAATTCTGGCTGTGGGCATTGCAATAACAGATACGTTGGTCGGACCGGAAGAGACGGGGACCGTTTCTGTTTATACCCAGCTTCCGGTTGTTAGCGGCGCGGCCATTACGGGCAGAGGTGGGCGACGGGTTTAAACGTCGATAGCGGCGTTCCGGTAAATGGTCACTGTATGAAGGTGACCAGCGATCGTGTTAAGCGCAGCCATCGAGACTAGCACGGAAAAGAGTGTGTAAATAAACATGACATGTAAATCAATTGAAACTGATGTTAGTTCTTACAAAATGGTGTTCAGTTTTACTAAATTGCTCTTATATTGTACCTACATGACATAACAGAAAATATTTTGGATTAAGTAATAGGTAGGTATTACGTTAAAATTTAAATCGATTTCAAAACGAGCCTGGCTGCCCCAAATCCAACATCGTTCTTTCAATATTCAACAAAAAAGTTTCCCAGAGATATAATTAATGGTTAAACGAACTTACCTTAAGTGAAGTTCGACCATACTTATACGAGACGACGTTACATGTAAAACACTTTTAAAGTCATTGTACGTACTCACGTTACGCCACTAGACTAGTTCGTTATCAACCGCGCTCTAATGTCACGGAATATAACGAGGGTACATTGAATATAGGTACTTTATGCCACTACATTTATTGATTGTTAATTTGCTATAAAGCAGTAACACTTTTAAAGTCATTGTACGTAATCACGTTACGCCACTAGACTAATTCGTTATCAACCGCGCTCTAATGTCACGGAGTATAACGCCTCAATGTACATTGAATATAGGTAATGTGTGCCACTCAATTAAATAATTGTTTATTTGCTATAAAGTAGTAACACTTTTAAAGTCATTGTACGTAATCGCGTTACGCCACTAGACTAACTCTTTATCAATCGTGCTTTATTCAACGCCCAATATATACATTTATTGTATGTTGGTATTGTATTCCACTAAACTGAACATTTGGTAATTTGCTATGAAGCAGTACACTTTTAAAGTAATTGTACATAATCACGTTATGCCACTAGACTAGTTTGTTATCAACCGTGCTCAAATAAATATGAATCACAAACAAAATAACCGTTATAGATTAGAAAATCTAGTTCTTTTTAAATTGAATAAACTGTAAAACAATGTATGTAAGAAAATGGTAATAAATAAATTCATATTTTGTTGTATTGTATTTGTAACAAAAAAAACAAATATGTCGGTACATCGAAAAAAGATCGTTACAGAAACATTGCTAGAAAAGTCATGTTTCCGATCTACATGACCAAAATGTGGGTATTTCAAAAATATATCGTTATATCATTTGTTGAAAAAAAAATCTATATTTACGATCTATTCGGTAGAGTTTTATAAAATATATAAGATTATACCAAGAAAATTAAAATCGATGATGAATAAATGCAGTAAGATTGCTTTGATAAGTTAGTAGTTGCACTAACCTTTATCCTTTGAGGTGGTTGATGAGTTGCTTAGTTTTTGTACCAAACGTCGAATTTTCGACGTTATTTTAAAATTCCAATGCTCCTTTTCACTTTTCTATGCTAGTTTACCACTTGAACACATGATATAAACACTTTTTCCACGAAAAAATTCAAATAGTCAAATTCAACGGAATTTATGATGTTGCGACTCCCGCACACAAGAAAAGATTGAGGTTTGACAGGAGGACGGCGCTACAGGCGCTGCATTGACAGTGACATTAGTTCAAAAGTATTTTTTTGTGTTTTTATTTTCACAGCTATAAAAAGTGTGACGCCTAGTACATACAGAAGTGAGACCACATAGTTAATAAAGAAATCTCGAGCATGTAACGTCGTCGTAGTATAATTATGTACATATATCTACCCTTTATTCACACATAAGCAACAATCCCATAAACTGTGTCTAGACATGTCCACCACAGACAAACTACGCAATATTCAATTCCTAAGTCAATAATAATACTATCTTCAGGAAAATAATCTCAAAAATGTGCTATCATCGAAGAGTGCGGAGGTAATCGTTTGCGGGCCATCTATGAACGAAGCGATTTAAGTTTGCTCCCTGACAATGGCTATAAAACCAAGAGACACTTAACTAGGTATTCGTGCCTTAAGATGATGTCTTCTGCGCGTTGGATCTAAAAATTATGACCTAGTCTATTTACCATACGAGTATATGTATAAGTGGAAAATCTGTATCTATCTTCAAATAATAAGGTGACAAGCCCTACAATAGAATCGTATTGCACCATTGTAGAAGTACACTTATAAGTATACATTTTATTTGTAAATTTACGCGGAATCGACTTCAAGCGTCACGCTGATATGGCCTATTTATTGTCCAGTATACAAACCATTCCATCATTATCATGATTATAATTTAATTATTATCTAGTGCTGGAAGCCAAAACCTACTTTAGTTAGGTTATATGAGTAAGTCAGAAATTATGTACTGTGCGTATTGATCACGTATTCATGGCAACGCCTTAATCTAGCTGAATTAGTACTAGAAAAAGCGAGTGTGGCTCGGCGGTTTCAGCGTCTGCTTTTCATCCTGACGCACCCTGGTTCGAATCCAGTCCTACACCAATGACTTGTATTTTCAAGTTAAGTGTGGATTTGCACTCGTTTAGAAGTGAGGGAAAACATCGTGAGGAAACCGACATATTTGAGGGCCACAATGTCCGAGGACATGTGTCTTCCGAGGAAAGCCCTGGGCGCCCACCACGAAGTATCTGTCCGAGAGAACTCCCCTAACGAATTAATTTTGAGGGGAGTCACGACCTGTCATGAGGAAACACGACTTAATAGAGAGAGATGTAAAAGACTAATAACAATTAAATATCATTATGAGTCGTCTAATGTGTATGATGTCTGTACTCCCCGTGGTGACTCGCGGGATAACTTTAAATTGCTACCGAGGAATTTTACTTTGAGGGACTCGATGTCGCTGCGTTGTTGTTGGTTTTTGATGAATGTTGCTCTGATGTAAACGTTTATTTAACTCAGATGCTTGTCTTCTGAAGCTGCAAACATTTTTTAGAAATATTTCGAGTGAAAATTTCAGGAAAATGTGAAGCAACAGGAACTTAAACTTTACCCAAGAAGAAATTATTACATAGACGAAATAAAACTCTTTGTTGAAGACAAAAGCAAAACAAAAAATAGTGCCACAAACAGTGGCCTTATATTATCCCTTATAGCACTTTCTTCCAGAATATTATATAATGAGTAGGAAACCAAAAATGTTGAAAATAAATAAATAAACATTCCGGGAAATTGCACACAGCGCCACCTAGCCCCGCACTAAGCAAACGCTTGTGTTGCGGGTACTAGATAACTGAGTGTCATGTACTTCTAAAAAACATGAAATTACTTAATATAACACAGATATTTTTGCTGTCCCAATTTACTTGCTTAAATTGATACAATGTTCAATTTGAAACTGTGTCTATTTACGGGGTGGTTGGTATTATTTCTACTTTGCTACGCATTAACTATAGTCTATTAACTAATTGGGCTGACTTCGTCACATTACATAAAGTGTAAATAGGAAAAAGATTTTTTTACATAAGAAAACACACAGACCCAATTCAAGCCAAACCGAAACTTTGTACAGCTTGATTACGGCGTAAAATAAATCATTTTCGCTCCACATCCTAAAAATTTTACAGCCAAGCTCAGAAATTCAATTTCCGGCTCACTTTGCACTTGAGTCATGTATGTGCAAACAAAACTTCAAGGAATAAAAACTGCACGTAGAATACGTCTCAAGAAGAATGTGTGCACAAAACCATTGTGCTGCTTTCTGCCTCTGCCGCGGACTACATTGTGTGTCTTAGATTGAATTTCTTCACCTACTCCAAGGAAATGTGATCTCGTGCAATCTGCTACGTAAATAGGTTCGTTATGATTTATGTTTTGGTGCTGGGTGCGGTGTGAAGGCTTAATGTCTGGTACTGAAAATTGTGAAGTACTCATTTGTAATAAGATTGATGAGATCTATGCTTTTACGGACGTTGTGATTATTGTATAAATAAATATAAGTAAACTCAATTACAGGAATGAGATGTGTTTTTATGAAAATACTAAAAATGTTATTTTTTTTTAAATAAAATGTTATTTTTTCAAGAAATTGCAGATATGAGAGCAAAACTTGTGATTAAATCCCAATGAAATTCACAACATTGTCAAAAGCCTAATAAAATGGAGACATTTACGCAATAAGAGGATACAAATACAAACATAAAATCTCTAACAAGGCTGGTTGGGGGAATAAAGAAAATAACATACGTGCACCCGCGCGATGTAAATGCAAAGAGCATAAAGCGGGGTTATTGCTAAGAATGCCCTTACCAAGGGATGCAAGAGTAGGGAAAGAAAACAATAATATAGAAGAAATTGTATGAAGAAATCTCTTTTCTTCCCTAAGAAATTCTCGATACCAAGAGTGTGTCTGTTAAATTTTGTATGTTGAAATAGTAAACTAAGTAGGTAGTTGATTAACTTAAAACCTGAGTGGATGTGGGATAAGTAATAAGTATTACACATTAGTGTATACAGCTTATATGTTACTTTTAATCTACCTCCTTACTAAATTATGTATGAAATGAATGGGTTCAGTCGTTTGAGCGTAAAAAAAACAAACGTATCCGCTCACTTTCGGCTTTATAATTTATGTTAGTTAATTAATTTAATTATTTTAAACCATATGACGTTACACTAGCAGATGAAATGGAACCTAACATTCAGGGGGTTTCATGATAGGTACCTACGGCTAGTACCTACATTGTTGTAAAGGCAAATTAATACGTATATAATTACTTAGAAATCACCTGATATTCCTAATATCAATCTGCGTCAAGATAAGCAAATTAAATTTGCTAATTTGATCAGATCAGGTTCACCACCAAAGCTAAGTAAGTATACACAATTTTAGCTAATTTAGACATCGAGGACCGTAGTTGAAATTCAGTTCTTAAATTTGAGGTAGGCAAACTAACTGACATCGCAATTTGCAATGTAAGCATAGTAATATTTTGTTTAAAAAAATCCCCCACTTTTCGCGGTCATACATTTTCTACCCGACATAGATAAAGGTCCCGCCAATGACGAACGCTAATACCTAAATCGGTGTTAATATAGGTACTTCTTGCATAAGCCTATCCAACTTATAACGGTTTTAGGAGCTCAAAAACTTTACCTTTCTTTTTTTTTCTGGTTGCGTTTCCATTGATTTTCGTTGCGAGATCGCTTCCTTGCCTTTTTCTCTGGCACTGAAGAAACATTTACTTCCATTTTTCACAGTAAAATACACAGAAAACTAATTAAAACAACGCACGTTATAATCACGAAAACACTCTGACGGCCATAATGGCTGCAGCTCGGCGATTGGTCGAAACGCGACAGTGGCGGTTTTGCAACTTCGCATTTGGATAGTGTAGGTTTTGAAATTCACTTGATTTTTGTTGTGGCTTTTTGTATGAGATAGAGGCGGTTTTGACTTGGTCTGATTTTACAGAACTATAGACAATGAGATTGAGTGATGCCGGACAATAAAAACATATTTTTTATGGATAGTGGAGGATTTGCATTTAGACCCCTCATTTGCATGTCAGAGGGCAACCTCTTACCTACTTGGTCTAATTAAGCTACGTTGATAACATTTGATTGCTATCGAGACATATCTATCGTTTGGGGCTGAATATACCTCAAATACCTGGATGGCATAATAGTAATAATGTAAAACCAAGGTAAAATAATTGTGTAAGAATAGGTTTTCATTACACATGAAAAAATATTATGGTTTTAACCTGTAGTAAGAGCCCTGTTTGTTTTAATGCGACACCGGTGCTATGTTCCCGTTCTATATAATTGAATTCTGTCCGCTTGTCCTGCCAGATGTCTTCCACTATGCGAGCCGGTGCAACTTGCTATGAAATATTTGATAGGCGCACAGCATGAAATCTGTCAATGTGAATATTGCTCTTTTTGTATCGGTTATTTGAGCTTTTAACGGTTGTTTAAGTGATGAACTAGGAAGCAAGGTATAACCTTTAGGAGTTGATATGTACGAGTATCTATCTGATTTATATAGGGTGACAATGACCCTGAATTTGGGAACATGGCTAAGAGGAAACCTACTGGCCAGCGGGTTGATGATAATAATTTTCAATTTGTTGAGCGTTGTTGTTGTTGTATCATCAACTATTCGTATCAAATGCCCAAGAAAATATATAAATGTACGGTTCTGCAAAAACTTACCTGAGAGTTCTGTCAATTTATCACAAATTAGAACATTAATTGCATAAAACTTGCAAGCAGCTATTCCGTGTCATTTAAATAAATATCGAGTCAAACATTCCGCGAAAAAAACCTAGACTTAGGTACTTACTATGCAATATTGTACTCATTCTACATATTATTTACGTATGGTAAAGTATGAAATATACTCGCAGCTTTTTCTATTTATTCCTTATTTTATCTCAAGTCACGTCGATATTGTATGAGCAGAATATTACGATTTGGTTTTCAACAGTGCACGCCAAAGAATTCACTCATGCATATACAAAATGTACTTTTGATGTGAAGTGCTTTTGGCTAAGAATTAGCTTTAAGTACAAATACACAATATATTTTATGTAGATACGACTTAATATTATTATGTTCTGTACATAAAATAGGCACTCTAGAAGTTCTACACAAAATAAATGGTAAGTAGCGTTTGTATCATGAAGATACATTTTTTTATAAAATAAATTATCTATCTTAATATATAAAACTCAAAGGTGACTGACTGACTGATATAGTGATCTATCAACGCACAGCCCAAACCACTTGATGGATTGGGCTGAAATTTGGAATGAAGGTAGATGTTATGACGTAGGCATCCGCTAAGAAAGGATTTTTGGAAATGCTACTTTTAAAGGGGTGAAATAGAGGATGCAGGTTTTACTTCTTAATGCGAGCGAAGCCGCGAGCACCCACTAGTTATTCTATAATGTTGCAATTATGTATGAATGATGTAAAAAGTTAAAAGTGTGAATGTAAATTATTATTAAAATTCCAATTGCAATAAAAATAAATAATTAAAGTGAAACATCTATATTTTATTCTACTCGCTACAATTCTCACATACAGTAGCCAAAAAAAGTCGTAAACCCGTCTCCAACTCGAAATTAAATTAAGTGCTGGTGACATTTTATTTTATCGCACCACTAAAACTGTAACCCATCTGTCCATATATCTCTAATTAGATTATTCGGGGGCCAGGTGTTAAACTGGAGTTAGCTTTGCGTTAAAGTGTCAACCACTAATTCACGGTTAATTCCCCACTCTTTGACGGATGCCATCTGTTGAATGCGCTCATAAACGTAAAACACCCCATTTTGGATTTTATTGACAGCTCTGTGATTTATCAGTACATGTATTGAAGGGGGTACTGATTTATACGCTATGGAGAATTAGGTATGCCCATAGATTGCTAACCAAAAAATTCGAAGTGCCTTCAGCTGGGCGCTTAATGGAATTACAGCAAGTGATTTTATGGAATTACAGCAAGTGATTTTGTGGTATGATTTCAAATAGACCGGCCCGCACACAACAATTAAAATTATTTGTAAACACCCTTTGAGGGTATATTGTGTTCTTCATGTACTAAATTATGCATAAAAGATCTGCAACATTTTATTGAAAACACAATAGTACAACTTTGACTTTGACTTTTGACTTTTGGTACATAGGTTGATCGAGACGTAGTAGTTATGTGTCTGTAGATTTTTGTGTGGTTAACAAATATTTAGTTTTTTTATAATATTTACTAGTTATTCAATATGGGAACTTGGTCAAGAGAAATATGTAATAATATTCAGTTGAAAATCGTGTTTTTGTTTGTAATGCATCAGAATAAATACTACATCCATTACAAAGATCCGTCGCTCCATTGTAGCATGAAGGAGAAACAAACTTTAATAAACCAATAAGTTTGCTTTTTTTTATACAATGGTATTATTGTAAATCTGTTTATTTGAAGTATAGAAGAGTAAATCAAATATTATTATCTATACTATAATATTACAAAGCTGAAGAGTTTGTTTGTTTGTTTGAACACGCTAATCTCAGGAACTACTGGTGCGAATTTAAAAATTATATTTGTGTTGAATAGACCATTCATCGAGGAAGGCTTTAGGCTATATAACATCACGCTGCAACTAATATGAGCGAAAAAACAATGAAAAATGTGGTAAAATGGAGAAAATTATTCATCTTCGAGGGCTTCCGTTGCGTGCGCTGCGTAAATGGTTCAAGATATCAAAAAAATATATGTGAAAAAATTATTCCTCTTGAAATGATCTAACAAAATGTCCGCGACAGTATATATCTATCTTTTAAGATTAACTCACTAACCGCTTTTATGGTAATAACTTTTCCACGCGGACGAAGTCGCGAGCAAAGCTAGTATAGCATAAACGTTCAGCACTTTAGAATTTCAAACATTCTTTTTTTTTTCACAAGACAGTTTACTCTTTGTCATACCAAACGCAATTTGATTTATGTGACTCATTTAGTGCGGCGCTTGCCCAACACAATAATATAAATACATCATCGTTCCCACTTCTGAGCTTCGCAGTCACAGCTAAAATATTCGTCCGCCTATTTGTTTATTAATAATCCACAAATAATCTGTGACATTTTTAATAACTGGCCTATGAATAACGCTAACGATGGACATAAATTACAGACGCTATTTTA
Source organism: Macaria liturata (assembly GCA_964023185.1). NCBI lineage: Eukaryota > Metazoa > Arthropoda > Insecta > Lepidoptera > Geometridae > Macaria > Macaria liturata. Next base: position 6,292,844 of record OZ026816.1, read on the forward strand.
CGCAATCTATTTTTGTTGTGGCTTTGAATTGTATTTATTTTTTTGTTTATGTTTCTATTTATTGTTAACGGTTTTGTAATATAAATTCATAATATACAAAATTCAAATTTATCCAATTCAATTTTACCAATATTCAGTGAAAACGAATACTTACATTTATAAAAAAAAAACATAGTTTTCCTATATACGAGTAGATAGTTCAGTATAAGCTACAAAATAAACATTATTTTTTCAAAAAATTGTCGAGCAAAATAATGCAACCATTTTCAAATCGTGTTATAACTTTAACATGGTATTATAGTATGTCAACGGGTTTCTCCTAATCCTGTTTATGGGTCCATATCATAGAATTAGAATAAGAAGAATAGCCTCTATGTTCTTGGACCCAACTCTAATTCAATCACAAAGTTTGTATGAGTTATGTTTTTCAAGCAACATTTATTTCGATTACAAAAAAAAGGTTTTTAAATTGCAATAACATGACAGTAAGAAAGAGGTATTTTTGTAAAAAAATAAGGATAAAATCAATTACCATTTTTTGAGGAAACGATTTAGGAAACAACAATGATGTAGAAATCTTTTAGCGTAGCGTTTCTATAAAATTTTGTAAATCTTTGATTCGGCGAGATACAATTTTATCCACTGCCTATTATTTTATGTTTTGTTCCATTATCATGAGCTTAGGTTGTTATTTATTGTATTGTTTATGGATTCCATATGTAGTGAGTTGTTTTACACTATCGTTTTGTGTTTTTGCAGTACTCTTCTGTTCTTCAGATACTTCAATGGAAGTAGGTGAGTATACGGATTAAACGGGCGGACCTACAAATGAGTGTGTTTTATAAATTACCTACCTACTTATTGTAAGATTGGTAAAATTTTGTACAGTAAATAGCAAATTAAAAACAAAATTGTAAGTACAAATTATTAGACTACAGTTATGATAACCAATTATGTAAGTCTGAATAATGTTGAATTATTCTTATTGGATTTTACTTGTTTTACAAAACAATAAATAGCAAGTTTGACCTCATTTTTCACATCACTCAGATAATTTCACAAGACTGATACTTTTGTGAAACGATTGCTAATGATCCACTTTTCAATAAACCTAATTACAGTCTGGCACGATCGATCGAGAAAAGCATGGCGTTAATGTAATATTAATAATGGCAAATGAAAGAAGAAATTCTGTCTTTCACAAGACAAATGCCGCATTAATGAGTGCGTCATTTTGACGCTGTCATAGAGTAGTGAGGGACAGAAGTTTAGTTTTCTTTTGTTTTACTTGATGTTTGCTGTAAACAATTGTACCTATTCGCTTGCGTTATTTCAGAATATAAATAGACCATGAAGTTTTCAGAATCGATGATGTATCACATAACAAACCAGCAAATTAGTAGTAGTCACCTTTGGTGTAATAAATATTTCATTTATATCATTTAATTTGAATCAATTGCATACAATTTATTTAAAAAAAGCATTTTATATGCAATAATTGAGACAACTGGATCACTTAGGCAATTCATTTTATTTACAAGTATTAAAAAGTTTGTTTACAAGAAATGCACACTCACGAAAACATTTTCTGAAGTTTTATATCAATTAAAGTAATTATTGTACAAAAAAAAACATTATATTGCGTCAAGCTACGAAAGTCTCTGTTTCAGTATAATCTACCCAGCAGCGTCCAGCGGAGGGCATAGCGCGTGTGACGTTTAATTTAGTTCAGTAATGATTGATGTTACCTTCTGCGTGTTCATAATTCTGCGCTTTTTTAATCTGTGTCTTGTAACAGCTTGTGTGATACCCTGAAACTTTACTTACGTATAGGTATGTTGGTTAGTTTTCACTGTTTAATAAACATAAGTGTTGTGAAGTTCTACTTATATATTTTAAATTTATAGGAAAATTGATTGAAAAGTCGTTTTAGTATGATGCAGAACTCCCTCAAAGAAAAATTCTGCAGGGTGGTCGCGACCCTCGCAAACGAAAATTACAATGAAGGATGCTCAAAATCTATTTACCTCTATTTCTTAACAGCTAATCACCATAACAAGCTGTATCCCAGCTACCCAAACAATAAACATTAAATACGTATCAATAAACTAAATGCGGGTAAAACTAAACACGTCATAGCTACAACAACTGTTTGCTTTACATATAACTGCTATACAATAAACAACAACGGATAAAACGTAAACTAAATAGTTCTAAAGAAAATACTATCATGAAGATCCAAAACGTATTAAATACGATCCTGTAGATCCAGTACAAAGCATAAGTGCTGCCATCTCTCATCTAATCCAGCGCAAACTCTAGTTATTATGTGTATGTAACTATGTGACACTGACAGGATCGAGGATTATACGGGCTTGTCCATTCACGCATCAATTCACTAACAAACGTCACTTACAATTAAATCAATGGTAAGTATGAGTTAGCTATGACTGTGTTTGACGTTTTGCTTCATCTAGATTCTGATATAATAAATACTTTACTGTAAGCAAACTAACTATTATTTTTGTTACGAGTTAAAACAACAAAAGAGTACATAACCTTAAATCTCAAAAAATGCAACAGTTCTTAATTTAACTCCATGTGTTTTGGCTTTTCTGTATTTATCCTATGCGTTTGTATTGTATTGTATATTTATTTGAAAGGAAAGGAGGATTTTTATGTTTTGCGTGTTTTAGTAAATCTGCACTGTAAGTACCTAATTCATATTATCAGTTTAGCAAAAAAGAAACCATAAATGTATACAATACTTGGTTTGTCTGCTTATTTACCATCATTATTCTCGTAACGTATCTCAGATCCAACCAAATCTTGCAATTACAGTGACCACATAACCTTCAAATCCAGTTTACACAAACAATAAGTAAACAATACTGTTTAAATAGCGCCCTTTGACCGAACTAACCTTAATTCGACCAAAGCGTACGCTAACGATCTGTTCATTAAACCTAAACTCTGAAATTACACTAATAATATGGAGGCTAGTGACGTGGCTATTAAATGTATATCAAAGTAGCAAACCCGCTTTAATCTGGGATTAAATTAAATAGGCTATGTGTTAATCCAGGGTCTAAATAAATCTATTTATGTCAAAATAGTAAATCAGCAGTATTTTTTAGAAGTATAGAAGAAGCTCATTATAAAACTGATCTATGAGGTCTTATAATAATTGAAGACTATTAACTGTAATTTTTTTTTATTTAGGTACTTGTAACTGTAATAAGCGTTTAGATTTTTCTCCACAATCTCTCTTTTAGAATTGAATTTCCTCATGACTGAGGGTCGTGACTCCTCGCGTCGCGTCGTCTGGTCGCGTCATTCATTCACTGATTTCTCAGCAGTAATTTATCGAGTAATTTGTCAAAATTTCAAAACTGGCTTTACCTATAAGTATCCAACTTTATTGATCACAAAAAAGCGCCAAATATTTCAAGCAGTAAATGAAAATCTGTAGCAGTAAATTTGTCGCCATTTGAAGAGATTAAAAGAGAATGTAGCGTGAGATTGAATGGTAAATTTTTCTGAGCCTAACCGTGAAATGTATATGGATATGACAGTAAGGGTTTTCACACAAAAATATTATGAAAGCGAATATAATATTTGCGTGTGTGAGTGTGTTTGGATGTTTGTTAATTCTGCATGATCAAACGGCTGAACCAATTTGTATATAATTTGATTTAAATGCAGTTCCTGGATAACAAAGTAGGTAACTTTTTATCCCGGTTTAACGCGGGTAAGATCGCAGGGCGCTACTAGTATCTAATGAAGTAGACCGGATATTACCACTAATAAGCAATAATATAATTAATAAATTTTAATATAGAAAACAGTAAAATCGATTTCATTGCATATTAAAAAAAAGCCCAAATGAATATTGATCATTGACACTTACATAAATATACCACATTCATTCATTCAGTTTTTATTTTTCATTTCAGAAAATGATAAAACATTTTAGTCTAATATCGTATAGGTACATGTTCTATTTATCATTAAATTAGAATATTACAAAAACTACATTAAATGTAGTGTAAAATTTATAAATTGAGTAACTGTTTCTTCGTGTATTGTATCTCAACTGCGAAAATTTATTTCAACTTTGACGCTTTTCACTCCGGTGAGGTATTTTTGTAACTCTCAAGAATATAATCCACAAGTTGCCACTTTAGTAAGCTCAGGTGAAATGGTACCACTTACTTTGCACATAGTATAAAGTTTAGAACGACAAAATGGAAAATGTTGAGATTCTTGACAAATTTAGCTAGGACTTTCTGCAAATAGTTGAAGTAGGTTCTGAAATCCGAACGATATGTGGCCAAACTCTGTTACTCTGTTGTTCGAATCCGGCCCAATGATAAGACCAGACTTGTATTTACAAGTTACGTGTGTATTTGCATTCGCTTAACGGTTAAGGAAAACATCGTGAGGAAACCGACATGTTTGAGAATCATAACATCAAATAGAATTCTATATAAAACTCCCCAAACGAATTAATTCTGCGGAGGAGTCACGACCCTCAGTCATGAGGAATACGACTCAAAAGAGAGAGAAATCCCATCGATATGATAAAGGTCAAATATTAAATGTGAGTGTAATGTATATTTACGTATTATCTAGTTAGACATACTCAGAATGTGTACCTACATACTTTAATTTCTTTTTCCATCTTAGGCCAGAGCCTTTGCACACCATCAGGCAACCTATGGTTAAGAGGGAACCTGTTTTAGCTAAATAATAAGTTAAAAGTTAAGAAAAAGCATAGTCACAGTTAATTTACACGAGTTAGACCATATCATAGCAAAAACACATTACCTATAGATTGTCAAAGAAAAATACAATATTCACAAAATATCACAGACAAGGGGCTATAAAAGCTTAGATATAAAATAATGCCAGATGCATTACAAAGGTGAGATTCTTATGGTTTTGTCAGAAGCGTGCGTGACAACAACAATGCTTCTAAGCCATTGTTGCCGCCCACTCTATAATTGTAGTAATAAGTTCAATATTTTAATACTAAGCAACAGAAGGAAAGCACGTTCAGCAAATGCTACGGTAAAGTACAGTTGCAAGAGCAACAAATGCTTTGAGTAAACTGTTGTTGAAATGGATACCAATTTGGGTGTAATTGCGGGAATTGAGTTTTTTCTATAATGTAATTGCCTCAAAACGTAGGATGTAAGAGGCAATTTCAAAATTATAATGAAGTAAAATTAGGTAAAAACTTAATGGTGCAATACTTATTTTGATAACATCTAAAAATATGAAGTATTAGTACATTATAAAGCTAGTTTTCAGACAGTTTGGCAACAGCTCAGCAATATTTGGTAACAGCGTCCTCAGATTTTAGAGAGTAGGTACTAAAAATACAAATAACAAATTTCTAATGGTGATCCATCCTAATAATACGTAAGAAATTGAGTAGGTATTATAAAAAGCAAAAATGTTAGCATAAAAAAATTGCCTACATAAAATATTTTGATATAAGTTACCTACGTTGTTTTCCATTGGAATGCCAGATACTGAAACAAGTTTAGAACTTATCTTCTAGCCCTAAATAATGGATCAATTATCGCAGACGACGTATCAGACTGTACTATCAAAAGCCTGAACCTGTTAATCGATACTAAGAATATAGAAAAATAAACTTTATTAAGTTATGAATAAAGTCTGAATTCCTTTGTGTTTTCACCTAAAGAATAGTCAGATTGAAGTTCGAGTACCTACAATATCTCCTTAGTTTCGATCGACGGCAAACTTTATAAGTCGGGCCTCGAAATTTATTGTAATGAAATCTTTGGGATAGCCTTTTCTGATAAAAGACTTGATGAACGTTTTGCTACATTGTAAGTAAAATATGTAATTTATTCTAACTTAGCTTTACGCTTTAATACATTATTACAACAAATAAAACTGAATATAAGGAATATACCTATAAGACAATTTAAGTACTTATTCGAGGAAATTGATTTCCTATTTATTATTATTTCTAAAAGATATATAAATATGATAGTTGAAATTATGTTCCTTTTATCGATGAGATTTTTAAATAAACATCATTGAAAGGGAAGGTGAGGTTGAAAGAACTACGGAGTTAAATAAAATTGTTTGGGTTTCCTTGGTGAAATACTTAAAATAATAGTAATACTGCGTCATTCTTGGCAAACAATTATCATGTTTACTTGTAGAATATCCTTCCATAGTCATCTATCTCATTGCGATTCCAAGTAAAGCGTTCATAAAATATTTTACGATGTCACACGACAGACCGCGGGATAAATTTATGTTTTGAAAATTTATCGGCACATTCATTGAATTTATTGTCAAAACTAAAAGGTTTTTATTGCGAAAATTCACATCTATAAAAACTCGAAATTAAATTGACGTGTACCATAAAATTCGACTACAAATAGATCTTGGAATAAATTATATTTTTCTACGAATTAAATTGATCGTTATCAACGATCTAACTGGTAACACAATGATGGCATTTTTTTTTAAATGTTAGCGCATTTTTTGTTCTGGTGCGTTTCTCCCAATAATGTGTTCTATGAATATAACAAAAAGGCAAAATTTTAAGTCAGTCACGCTCAAACGGCGGAACTGATTTCGATGAAATTTGGGTGTAAAGAATGAAGAAATGAGAATGAGAAATACAATGGCTCAACTTGAGGGATATTTTTCGGCTCGGATTAAAGCAGATAACACAACACAACAAAGAACTGCAAGTTTACAAACATATACGTTTCCTGTCGACCATTTCAAATTTCCTAAAACAAAATGTACAATATTCACAATCCAAAGCCAGTTAGTTATCACTAGTCCAGTATAGAAGCACTGCCGTAACTTAAACACTGACTAGTACAGGTTTAAACCAAATACTCTCTGTTGCCTTAACGAACATGTAGAAAATTAGGGGATTGCATCCTCTGACTTCGTGCTCTAGATTTTGGGCTGTTTGAGTTGCATAGCTCTCTCTCCTAGTCGTTGTGTTTATGCTCTTTGTTGTTCTAATTAGAGGTAGGTACATATGTGGAGCATTTTTATTGTGTTTCGACCGTAAGGTTTTTACAAGTTTTATGATTGAATTGTGTTCTATATATTAGCAAGATTTTTTACATTTTATTTCTTAGTTTTGACTAAGAAATAAAATGTAAAAAATCTTGCTAACTTGAACGTAGTAATGTAATTTAAACGTGAGTTTTGACTTTGGTCAAAACTCACGTTTAAATTACAAATTAAAGAAAAAGAAAAATACGATGCAACTAAAAAAAAAACACAAATGAAAATGTTTGAAAAACGACTCACAATGCAACTCTAATTCTTAATGTTGTTAGATCCCAATTGTTTATGTTAAGAGGTGGTCTAAAGTTTGTTCTCAAAGCCAGTTCTTGTTAAATTAAATCCGAACATCACTTTAAAATCAAAACAACGTCACGTAAACCACTCGTACATTCACTATTACATGAGAACTAATATCAGTAAACAAACAAAAGCCTACCAAGTACCGTACTCATATTATATCAACTAGAACTGGTAGTGACCATAGATCAACAATAGCCAATGGATAAGCCCATCACAATATATTGATTTTACAAAGTCAAAATTGTGGCTTTGTTAGTCAGCTTAACTATGTCTTAAAATCTTGAATCAAAAGTGATTCTGTTTCAAGAGTTATGCTATGTTAACTATGACAGTAGCGAGATCTTGAATCAAAAGTAATTCAACTGTTTCAAGAGTTATCGAAGATCATAAAAAGATTTTTATTCGACTGCTTACTATTGTGACCACAGAGCTTTGAAGTCCATGCTTGTCGCCCTGTGACTAGAGGCGAATTCTTTCTTTATTCGATACAAAACAGGTGTCACCATTTACTAAAACTAACACACTTTCGGCACGCACACTACGACGCACGAGATGTTCATGTACACAGTACGCTTCAACTTCATCGGCTGTGCAATGTCGATATTTTTTTATCGATTATTTACACATTTACTTCGAAGATGGATATATATGTCTTTAGTATAACTATATTATTTAAGTACAAATTATAGTTAACTAGCTATGGCCCGCGGTGTTATCCGTTGTAAAAACTTTTTTATCCCGTGGGATAAAAACTATCCTATGTCCTTACCGGGGACTGAAACTATCACTATAGCAAATTTATTTTTATCTATTTTATTTAATTATCAAATCATCTTCAAAATGACTGGAGCATATTCTGGCATTTTTATGAGGAAACCAGTTGTATCTACCGGTCGCCAATATCCATTTATTTTTTAACACTGGATTTTTTGGAAAATGTAAATTAAGTATGTGTTAAATAAAAACCGTAATCCAGAAACATTTCCATACAAATCCAGAAACATCATATACATTATATCGATTATCGATAATTTGCTAGGTTCCATTTACACATCACTTAGCTATCGAGAAGTAGCGTCGTCATGACAACGAATGTGTTAATGCCATTCAAAATGTCAAAAGTTTTATTCATTAAAATTACGAAATTTTACTACTTACCGATGGTATTTCACGCCGGTAACACTGGAACTTGTTCTTACAATTTTTAACTTGACACCAGGGCTTATTTAATAGTTTATCATGCTGTAAAACCGAGTAAAACGACCGAAAACTCTCTCTCGCTCGGACTATGTTTGACAACAGACTGACAAGCGCTGTCGTAGGTTAGGTTGGCCTGTTTACTGGTCCAAACGAGAACCACGTATTATTAGTCATTTCGCTTCTATGGGGGGGCGCGCGCGGGGGCGATGTGGCCCGATCGTTGTTCTGTGATTGTGACGATCAATAGAAAATTATAATATCTACATAAGAACAGCGCTTTGATGCTTCATTATCTGTATTTTATCTAAAGGACTAATTACGGTTACCTCTTACATTATTTCTATTCTATTCTAATATATTATGTAAATTCAAAACACCTCATAATTACAAATAGACTAAAATGTAAATACTTATAAACATAAATCTAAAACTAATTGAAATTGCTAAATATTAATGTAAATACTAAATAATATTATCAAGACTTTTTAAGGACTGTAGAAGACATAATCATGTTTAAAATATTTTGACAAATATCTTTTGACTTTCAAAAATTAGTTTTTACTTGTTCCTAACTGTATTAATGTAAGCAAGATCACTGGAAGGGACTAGCTAACATAGCACGGGTGTGCCCTCACCCAGTATGTTAGGTAGTAATTAAGAATTATTGTTACACTTATTCTGAATAAATTAATTTTGAAAAAAATTTTGAATTTTGAATTTAATTATAAATGACACCAACAGTACTCGACACCAAAATAATTGCGTGATGAAACCTCAATTTTCTTAGGTACCTAGACAAGATCACAGGTGCAACATTGCTGGTAAGAAAGATGAGGAGCCTATACCCTGCTGTGGGATAAAAAATGGCTGTGGATAATGATAATGATAATGATAAAATATATGTACATATTATGATGTCGAGCTATCTCATCCAGATATTTAGTTATTCCTCGGCAGCGCCCTAAGCAAGTAAAATGTTCTTGTTTGCGTTCCCACTACGGACGCGTTTAATAAACCTTTGTTCAACAGATGACAGAGCCGAGGTGGAATAAATAAGCTGACTAGTTTCAAAACTGTTGCTTTGTGAGGAATTTTATATGATGAGCTTATATTCGTTTTGCTGATATTGTTTACGTGGTTTTAGTTTAATTTAAACTTAATCAACAAATGCTATAATTATGCGCGCCAGGAGCATAATTGTAGGAATAAGTTATCTATTATTAATGCTATTAATTAATTATTATTGCGGCTTGATTAACTCTCGATATCAGAGTTTGTCACGCTCATTCGATAAGAAGAAGTTTTCTATACAGAGTAAAACAAATATGATTTCAAATTCAAGGTCTAGATATAACAGTATCTATAGTATCTTCTGCCTGGAAGAGATCGCTTTTAGCGGTAACGCCGCCGCTTTTGGCACTAGTTTACATATAATTTGCTTTTTGTACTGTTATTTTAATTTTGTGTCAACAATAATATAAAGAGTTTATCTATTTATTTTCTTACCAGAACGTGTTTTGTTATTTTCTTTTCTTTATGCCAATTAAATCAATTGAAATTTCTTTGTGCATTATTGCTGAAATTTATCTTTCGTTTTTCTAGCCAGTGTAAACTCCTACCTATTAATGTTTGTGGTAAGCCTATATTACTAAACAATTAACAAAATTACTATTCCCTAGAACCTGTTGTAAACATAACAGCTCTATTTGTACATTCTCAATTCACATGATCCGAAAATACAATTCCAGTTGCCAGCACCGCCCATAATGCAGTATCTAATGGCAATCTACAGGTGTAGTGACCTAATATACACTCGGGACTCGGTACAAGGTAATCAATCAAGCGGCGTCCAAACTACGGAATACAATTATGAACTTAGTCGGTGTGGGTCGGAGATATTTGCCAATGGAGAGGGCAGAACGGAAAAGTTTCATGGACTAACATTTACTGTTTTTATCCATGTTTTTATTGACAGACAAACTAAAATAATACCACTTTGTTTACACTGAACTGGCATTTGACTACTACCTGAAGCAGTACCTGAACTAGCATAAACAGTGCCTACAGATATGTCTGGAATCCTTCATTATTTGTAGACTTTGAGTTAAAAAGAGACGAAATAAAGAAATAGCAACTTTTTGTTCTAGGACAAGTAAATTATTATCCGACAACACGGTACAGTAGATATGTTAATCTCATATCAGAATTATTCAAATATAGTACATTTATTTAATAATTTGACGTAATAACAAAACCTACAACATCTTTAAACCCTGTAAGCTCGTTATAGCCGTTATTCACTGTTCCTCACATAAATTAGATACTTAGAGACTTTTATAGTGCGAACTGCTAAATTGTGGAACTCCCTGCCTGACTCCCTGTTCCCCGCGGAATATAACCTTGCGATGTTCAAAGCGAGAGTGAATCGGTTCTTACTGGGTAAGCACGTTCCATCCTAGACCGTAATGATTGCTTACCATCAGGCAAATTACGGTCAAGACCAAACCCATTTCTTGTAAAAAAAAAATGTATTTAACTAACTACATACAATGATAAATGTAGAATAGAAAAACAATACATTGATCATACATAAGTTCCTAATATGGCTACTCTATTTAAACATGAGGTCAGCCCGATATCCGCGATGTCATTTGAAGAAAAAAAGCATCAAATTGAACAAGGAATTTGCTCATACATGTTCCTACCATGGCTACTCTATATAAACATGAGGTCAGTCCCATACTCCGCGATGTCACCGGTGCGGCCCGTCGTGTAGAGACGTGATTAATTAGACTGGCCTCGCAATTATGACATTGTTGTTGTTCCGCTTCATTGAATAATGACACTTGGAATAAATGTTGGAAAAGTGGACACTAATCATGGTGGATAAAAATGCTTGTTTGCATTTTTGTAATAGTTAGGGCTATTAATGAAATTAAAATTTAATGTTTTTACTTTTAGTTTTAATAATAAAATACAACATAATGGTAAGATATAGTTAATTAATAAAATTTACTCTTAGATTCCTACAGAAAATGACAAGTGATTTAAGCGTGGTATGAGAATGCAATCGATTTTCTTTTACACCGGTAAGTAACAGCAGTAAATTTACAATTGTATTCCTAGTTATTTATATTTCTAGCCACAAGCCACACATAATACACACAACCAAATACACACATAATGTTGTTTTATAAAGAGCCAAGCATACTATAATATCTATTTATAATACAATACAATATGTTTCGTTACCGAATATATCTAATAGACCATACAGGGCAGCATAAAATACAATAAAACAATGTAACGGTGTAATATCGCAAGAAAGTCAACTTAGCAAGCCGTTAAAATAAATTGTAACAGAAATGATTACTCAAGATTATTCAAAACTGTAAAATGATAACTATTAAAACTCCAGAACTCAAAGTTAGCGGGACATTGTTTAATCCAAAGCCACGTTTTGTTCCCAACTCAGTTCCAACCTAATGGAATTATAAATCTACTGAAGTTAAATCAAGAATAACTTGTTAACTTGGCTTTAAGTGATAGAAGTAGTGTCGTGTTCATTGTGCAATTAAAGAGGATACTCTTGGAGGAGGCTCTCTTCTTGTACGCCACTCGTCCCGGTCCTGTGCAGATTCAATCCAGGTGCTCCCTGCGGTTGTTCTAATGTCGTCAACCCACCGCATTGGTAGGCCAGTCATGGGTCTCCAGTTCGTTAATGGTTTGGTCCACCTGCTGTCCTTCTGCCTCGCAACTTACTTCTGATTCTTTATAGTCATGAATAATTACGTTTCATAAGGATTTTATCCTAATCTAATTTGTTTTAAATATTAGATATCAGTCAAGTACTCAGTTTGCGTAGCGTAAGCGTGTTACTAAAATATCAAGTGAAGCTTTGGTTTTGAAAATATACGTCTTTGTTTCACTTTAAAACAGTGACAGATTATATGTTTATATGAAAATTAACAGCTAATTTTACAAATTTAGATCCATTAACAATGTTTAGTTACTTAATTCATTATGGTAATGTAATTACTCTGTGGTGGTGCGTTGTGAATAATTAACCCTGTGTCATGTTAACAGCAAATCTGTTTTAGAGCTAGATTACCTGCCGCTGCATTAGGCATGTGTTTGTTAAATCTACAGTAGTTTACAATGCTTACGTTTAAATTTTTAACAAAAGCACTCGTATAAAAGACTGATAATTGTGTAAAAGGGGCTGAAGTCTGGAATTCGATACCTACCTACATAGTTTAGAAGAAAATTACAAAGGTTGCAAAGTGAGAATAACTATAAGCATGTCTGCGTAAGGAGTTTTATATCTGTATAACGTATTGATTTACACATGTACACGATACACAAACTTCTTTTATGAATATGACACCCAATGATGATGAAGAAACATTTGTAGTTAAATTCATGTAAGAAATAAGATACATAAACTACAAGAAAAAGCCACCATTTTAGGCAAAAAAACTATTACTGTGAGTCACACATCTTCAGAAAAGCAATTCGAGGGTAGACATAGAACTTATCGTTAAATACACCAGACCAATACAATTCACAGTTACTATATCAAATTCATTCAATGTGGACACCTCTCAATCATTTCATCTGCTAAAGTAACTAAATCAACAAAGAAAAAAGTTACATAATCTACAAAAAGCCACCATTTTACCCAAAAACACTACTAAAAAAAAAAATGTTTTTAACAAACAAAGTCATCTCATTTAAAACAGCTAGTCAATACAAAGGCGAACAGAACCTGAGCCCTGAAATTCGGGCAATGGCTAAAAAGAACAAAATTTATAAGACAAACTGAAATTTATTGAATGTTTGTCATTATGTTATAAGATTTGACATAAGTATTTTATTGTTGCGATAATTACTAAAGCAAGATACTAACAAAGCAATTCTAGGCAACAAGCGGATTGATAAAAATAAAGAAAGAAAATAATCGTGCTCCATTTTCATATTCATAAAATTCATCTATTCATAAAATACGTCACAATATTCATACAACAGCAATTTAAGAACATGGCACAAATTACAGATACCTATAAATAGCTGGTATGTCAAAATAAACAATTAACTAACAAAGTAACAATTACGATTTGTTCCTCTAAAATACCTAATGTTAAGATGCCTATACCAATTGACATTCCGTCTTATTACAAAACGCGGTTTAAATATTAGTCCAGGACTTTGAAAATAAAAAGTGGGTTGTTGTTGTTCATCACATAAAAGCAATCAAAATGTCAACAATAAAATTGAACTTTGATTTAACATTGGTACATTTTGTCAGTTTGATAATTATGACAGTAGACAGACAATTTTCGAACAACTAAAACGGACTTGGTCTTGACTTATATTTAAACCACGTTTTGTAAAAAGGCCCATTAAGTTTTATTTGAAGGTAAAAGTTAATTAGTCTATACGAGTGTAATGGATTCATGGAAAAATCGACCTGAAGAATATGTATAAGATGAAGATTAAAACTTTGTTAACCTTATGGCAACGCACCAATATATTTTTTTTTTATTGGAACATGTGGCATAGAATGCTGCCGAAATGAAATAATAGTCGTAAAATTATGTAGGTACATCAACATTCACCTACATTATCGATGACTTTTAATTAAATAATACGAAAGTTATTCAATAGTCAAGCCCAAATTTTTTTTGCTAGAATTGAAGAAATAAAATTAGTGTTCATAAAACAGCTTTTGTAAATGTCATTTAATTTATATGAAAGACACGTTAAAACGCTAACTTTATAGGTCCACATTAACACATCGATTTGCCATTGAGCCCAATGTGTATGGGAGAGTGCAATCGGACGTTTTGTTATTTGATCATGAGCCCAAAATAAGTGTGATTTAGGTAAAACATATATATAATTTTATTTTAACGATTTGTTTAAAAAAAGAATATAATATTCTTAATTTGCATTATCATACTTATCAAACTCTTTTTTATATTTTGTACATACTATCACCAGCTTAAAATAACACACAAGAACCAAATGAAGATTAAGGTTATTATTTACGTTATTATTTATTTATTTAGGTTTCTTCTAGGCAAGCTTGCTACATCTTAGACTATAGTGGTGCTTAACATCAGGCAGGCTATAGTCAAACGTAAGCCTATTTAGTCTAAAAAAAATGTTGTATATAATAAAACAAAGCACTAAATCCCTTAATTAAAACGCCGAAGCCTAACCTTGATCTAAACAGCAATCAACGAGTTATGGACTATCAAACCGGAGAATAAAAAGACAGGCGTAAAATTTACGGATCTAGGTAAATACTAATAAAGTTTTCTAGGACAACAGTTAAGATGGCGGACAAATCTTCTTGGGAATTTGAATTTTCTTTTATCCGCCTATAGATTCAAATGGAAGTTATCTAATTCTTAGGTAAGATGTTGATGTAGCTGGTGGGAAATTAAGATTAAATAATTAAAAGTCCACAACCAATCTAGTAAAAAAATAACTATATAAAAAAGCTTACACATTACAAATAAAATTAATTTAGCTTGTGACACACAATTCAATAAAAATGAATGATAGTTTTATCGGTAGGTATTTGTTTCGCCAGTTATCAGAAGTAATTGCCAAGAGAGAGGGATGAAATAAAAAATCCTTGTTGCCAAGATATTTCGGTGATTTTGACAAGAATTTGCCAATCAGAATTTAACATTACTAATAAACAAAATAGTGGACAAAAACGTTACTCAAGGGTCTGTTTAAACAGATACATTATTTAGTTTATGTTATAAGTTTCTTTGTGATTAATTGAACAACAAATATGTTTTAGACCAAGAAAGAAGAAAAAATAAACACCATAATTTAAAACATAACTTAGGTACCCCATTCCTTGCGAATCTGTGTACCGAATAACTGTACCCTATCAAGCAGATAGCGATCTACGGCTTGTTGATAATGCGCTTGAAATATCAGCCTACTGTCGGCACCGTTGTTCAAACTAGCGATAACTGCCTTACAACTGCCTTGAGGACTAGAGATAAGTCTTTGACCGGATGTTAGCAGTTAAATAAAATATTTTAGAAAATGAATATGTATACCATATTTTCTGATGCTTCTTTGCTTTCAAAATGCTAAAAATGTTAAAATTCAAAGTATATAGGTAGATGTGGAGACTTCAATAAAATTATTAATTAATCAACTGCATCATCTACTTGCAGGGCCTAATATAATGTTGTAAGGTATTAGTTCTACTATGTTATGGCTTTTAAATTGCGACTCAATGTCTTTTAAATCGTAGATTGTTTTATTTTCAAGTAAAATACCATGCCTTTAAGGTATTTCATATGTAGCATTGCCTACTTTTCCTCAGGTAATATTCTTGTTTATTTTTCATGTGTTATTAAAAAATAATCGTTACCGTCATAACATTGCTTCCCATCTCTAAAAGCCTTCTGAAACTACCGGTAAACCACTGGTTAAGAAATACGGGTGATTGTTTAAACTTCGATTACAATATAGGAATTGACGGAGGCAGCGTGATTTATACTGCCTCTTGTTTGAAACGGTATTGTCAGGTTACACGTTATCTGATTTTCGTATTGTTTGGGTAAAACTGGACTACTAGCACGGAAATAAGGGCCAATTAGGAGATTAGATGTTTGGATAAGATCTCTCAATGGAAACTTAAGAATTAAGGTTCCTCTAGAACGATTTAGAGGTATGCAACGAGAGACTATTCTGGTTTCTTCCAGGCAAGCACACTACCGCAAAGACGGCATTTTGTATTTTTTTTTTTAACAAGATGGGCTCACGCTTAACTATACTTAACTCGCCTAATTTTAAGCAACGTTGGAATCTACGATCGATTTGTGATCAGATAATTTCAATTGTTAGTAAATTAGTAAATCTTCTTCCTGATTTTTTTATGGCAAGGACATTATATCACTTAAGTCTTTCGCTTCATTTTGTACAAAGCTTGTATTAAGTTTAATTGTTATCATTAGTGTAATTCGTGTAAGGTTCTAATTACAATAAATGACTTCCAATATTTTTTAAAATGATTACCATTTTATGCCAGTAAAATTTTCTATTTAATTTAATCTTTTTGAATAGTTTGAAAGCCAATTGACTATTAATAGGTCAGTTGAAAACTCTTAGAACGCTCATTTTTCCCACCATAAAAGCGTGAACCGTCAAGCGATTTCCTTTCAAACGGTATCAGTCCTTTAAAAAAGCAGGGTATTTTCAAACGCACAACGAAGGGGCTAGACATCATTAGGTTAATTGAATTTGCGATGCTTTTCGACGGATAAGGTTTATCAGGGTATCGCTGTCAGGCAAGATCAATCGCCCGCCTCGTTATAAGGACCGGCTTGATGTTATACTGACGCTATTCTTCACAATTGATGTTTATTTTCTTTGAGACTTACCCGGAAGTCTTTTTGAGATCCCGTACGACGAACTTTTTGTAGATTACCCTTATTGGTCTCGAGAAATTGATACTTTGGTCATCTGAACGTGACCAGGAAGTAATGGGGCGATAGACGAACTTTAACAAATTGGTTGTCGTGTCTGTGAGTGACAAATTTTTGTAGAGGAACCAGTTTAGCTGTGGACACACCTGGGATTGGTATAAGAATTTACCTTTTTCGTGTTTTTGCGTTCTATTTCTATTTATTTTTATTTCATTATCTATTTATTTTAATGTTAAAAGAAAAAAATAACAATATATATAAACTAAATTAAAAAAGAGTACGTACATTTAACCTAAATTTAATACATCCACATGTGATATGGAGCCAATAGCGTTTACATTTTTTTAGCATACCACATGTTTTTATTTATTTCTATTATTTAGTGGACGTGGTATAAAGTATCTAGGAAGATTATATTGTACCAAGTCCTTGCTTCTAGAAATCTTCAAAGTTGCGTAGATGAAGTGACATTTAGAAGCAGGTAATAAGTTTCCCAATATCAAGTGGTATGTCAAGCCATATCAAAGCCAAGAAGGGTGCTGAAAGCAGAAACCTTCGTCAAGTGCGGTCCTCCTTGACGTTGCATGGGATCTTTTCAATTGAAATCAGAATCATCAGAACGATATTGAATATCTTGGCAGGCTCATTTACATGTAACTTATTAAAATGGTAATACTTCCTACTGGGAAAACTTTTTTTTTAATAGCAATCGGAATACAAGCGACTATTTGGCCTATATCTGAGGTATACTACCTAAATTTAACAAAACTCGAAGTAATGAAATCTTAAATAAGATAAGCAGCACCATAAATAATCTAAATGCTATCACATCACACAACATTAGAAACTTACTTCGTCATCAAATTAAACAACAAAACTAACATACTTATCACAATAACGGTATTATACCGTTTATTCTATATTCAATGGTAAATGATGCCTCGCTTATCTTCTCATATTGAGAGTTTTAGAGATATATAAGTTAATATACAAAACAAACACTTACTCATAAATTAAGGTTAAAAGATATACTGCACCACGCTCACTAAAAATGTAAAGCTAATATTTTAAGTTGCACTTCCTTAGATGAAACCTCAAAGTGTATTTCAATGTTCACATAATAAGTTCAAATGTTGCAAGCCATAAAGTCCTCATCAGCAGGTTACCGCCATAAATTTAAAAGCCTTCATTCTGGGTGAACCTCCATTATCATAAAATAACGTGATATCACTTTCTTTTGATGTGTTAAAGCGAAAATAAAATTGTGGATGTGAGGATGGTAAAAGGGCAAGTATATGTAAGAGCTTTAATTCTGTGTATTAATAAACAATATAGGCCAAATGACGGTACTTGAAAAGGGTGAATCCAGATATTCGTATTTGTTTTCTATTTTTTTTATATTATTAAATAAAATACGTATAAATAGCACTTATAGCATACCTTTTTATCGCTATTTATTCTGGTGAAACCGAAAATAATATAACGGCACCAAATTATGCTAGAATAATTGCACCTAAGAAACTGCAGACGGTATATTCTAGTCTTTACTACTATTATTATTAAACGACAACGCCTTTAGCCAAGTGATTTCTCTGAGAAATTTCATTATATCTGGATTTGTAAAAAATCGAACCCCAATAACAAGTAAAAATAAATAATATAATTACGTCAGCACATTAAATACAAAACGTGCGCTCGCACACGAAGCCGAGTACTTACATACCTTTCGGTTTGCCTCATGGGGTGATGGATAATTAATTTCATGATACATTTAATTGCAGTTTAAAATTAATGCCAGGCAGAAATGGGACGTTAAAAATTCCAATGTTTGTGCAGTGCCAGCGATTTTAAATTAAATTTTATTATCGCATTGTAAGTACGCACTTATAGGTGAGTAATTATTGAATGTATGTTCGTTTAACTGCTGTACATGTTTTATTGTAAAGTTTATTTTGTAAATAACAATATATCGTCGGAAGTATCTTTAAAATATATACTTAACTTTAGTGAAAACCACACATGTGAAATTAAATTTATTATAATATATCAAATTGACAGCATGATGAGTATGCACAGTACAAAAACACACAGTAAAACAAATAAAAAAATATCTATATTTTAACATCAGAACCAAATTCATTTATATATGCCAACCAATGGAATACCGTCTTCAAAAAACAAACAAGAAGAACAAAGACAAAGTTACAGAAAACAAAACAATGTTTTATTAAAATTGAAAACAAATGACATCAATCAATGCCCTAAAGTTTGTGTTGCCTTTAACACGTGCCTGCCTTCAAAATGTCACATTCCCCAAACATGCAAACATTAATAATGACCTAATTTCATATGCAGTGCAATAAACCAATAAATAGTCGGTCACGTGCACCCACTTTCCCGGCTTTGACCATTCGTTACGATAATATTTTATCGCGATTGTAGTTTTAGAGGTCATGTCACAATTTTATAAGGCCTTTCTTATATAGCATGATGTAAGTTTTTTTTTTCTAGAATTGAGAGTGCGCCCGTAACTCAGCTGGTGGTAGCAATCGCATGCGTTTACCAATGTTAACCAAAGGTCAATTCGGTCAGTCCTTGGATGCGTGACTGAAAAGTGGCATTCCATTTTTGGCGCTTACGTGATTTGGATGACACGTTAAATTGTAGGTCCCGACTGTTTGCCTAGTATGGCAGCCGTTGGGCTATGCCAGAGGCACTTAGGGCGACTTGATAAACTCTCGACACCAGAGTTGGCCACTCTCATTCGATAAAAAGAAAAAGAAATATTGAGAAAATTAAATGACTACTCAGATAATAATTTAGAAAGTAGTCGTTCCGAAACAAATAGTTTTACCTCATATAGTTAAGAATAGTGATACGATTATATTTAAACTATATTTTTTGTCTTTGTTATTCACGTCTCTGTAAGGTATCCTAGTAAAATGATGATTATTAATCACTTCAACTAACATCATCTGTGCTAGTTCTGTTAATCTCATTAGATACATAACAGAAACAACTTATGTATATCAGCCATTTAACAAAAGTAAATTAGGTAAACTCTTCAACTACAATCGTCACCAGTGCCCAAATCCACGAAAATGAGTATAATTCCGTCGGGTCACACGCCACCCTCGGCTTATCGGCTTGTTTATACAAAACTCGAAAAACCCCACAATGTGACTGTTTGCATCGTAAATAATAATTCAGTCCGCAAGCAAGGGATAAAGTACGAAGTTGCGTTCCATCCGAAAATTTCGCCGAAAAAATGTATGTAAATAAACCTAAAGTTTAAATGGAAATTGGTGTGCCGACGCGATCCTGTTTAAAATATAAAAATATTGTATGCAAAAAAAGTTGCGTGCTCAAAATGTTTAAGGCGGGGTTCGTTCTGTACTAAGTGACAGCTTTGTTCGTGTAGTGACAGCATAATTGCATGAAATGCATACAATGCGGCTTTACTGTTTTTAATGGAGCTAATAACGGTACAACGGGACCTACGATATCGAATTTCGCCTTATAAATCTGTTATACTTTTCGTTTAAGTTCTTTTTGAATGAAACATTTTATACGATTGCAACGTCAAAATAATATTTTTTTTTAACGAAGGCTCACGCTTGACTACAACTCGCTTGATGCAACGTTGTAATCTACGATCTAGTGCGCTTACCTAGAAGATACCAGTTCACTATCAACTTGAAGACCGATAAATTATAGTAGGAGGGGAATAGAGACTAGATTTTAACATTATATTCACGTTTCCATGACACCTCATTTTAAAAATCCCTATGATTAAGCGTGCCTTAAAATGTTCACTGTTGCGAATTCTCCAAAGACAATTTAGCTCCGGACTGTCAATGGAGCCACGTTTGTCCCCTCCGGACTTCAATATCAACACGTCGATATATCAGACTCACGCGGCCATTTGTCAGTAGTAGATCCTATTTATAAAGAAGAGGGATCTACTATTGGCTCAATGTATACTTATGCGCACGGTAGCGTATTTTAACGATGACCGAATGGAAATTTGGTAAGTACCTATTGAAAAAAGTTAAATAAGTAAATGTAAAAATAAATATTGTAATTTTGTTGATTTTTTGTCAGTAAAATATATAGTTTTGTATAAGATAATAATAATATTCCAGATATTTTTTTCATAAATTTATTTTATATTGCCGACCAGCTTTTAATTTATGTATTTTTTTTTTTTGTTTTTTTTTGTTACAGAGCGATGGTCTACTACAGGGCCTAAAAAACAAACATTACAATGAAAGATAAGAGAGAAGTTTTATATACTTAGTGTTAAACTAATCTGGTACTTACATAACTAATATCACTAAAATCTTTAATCCATATCAATCCAGGACATATGATCACGAGTAACCTCTCTATATGTAGGTATGTTCTACGGTAGCCAACAGATAGCTACCGGTACTGGCCCCAATGAAATAGTTTTAGGCAGCACTTTTGGATATACAAACGAAAAGGCAAAGGAAAACTCAACAGGCAGTTAAAGGGCAATAGTTACAGGAAAATAACATTGGAATTTTCGGTTGAAAATCAGTTTTGTTGTAAAAGTTGTCCGTTAGAATGATATAGTTTAACCTACATTTATTTATATTATTTCAGTTAAAAATACAAAGAATGCATCATAGAAATTGATTTTAAGAGCCTCTAAATATCTATGTATAATAATATTTAATAGAGAGAAGGGAATCTACTTTTATTAACAATGTAAACTAACAAACTAGAGTAATTTCGAAAACGGACCGACTGCCCTACAGCTATTGCTTATTAAGGGCAGTTAATTACGTCCACCACAAATCCAAAATGTTACAACTACCATTAGAACAATGACACTTACGACAAATTAGCTATTAACATGCTTTTAGGGCAATATTTCGAAACCGGCGTAAGTCGCTTTCTCAGTGTAAGCATAAGCAAGCAAAGCCGTTTCTACATAAGACATTATGGTACTGCAAACGCTATCGTTACCCGATATGTATTAGTAATATGACGTATTAAGTTCTGTTTCAGATATAACAACGAGATAGTGGGTAATGGAGAAGATGGGTGTTAGTGTTAATTACTCGGAGGGGCTTTGAATTGGACAAGTGGTGTCGTTAGGCTGTTTTTGGGTCGAATAAATAATTTATAGGCGTGTGAATAACTCTTGTTTTGTTAGTTTTGCCTCGGCCATTATTTGTGCGAGGCAAACGAGGGTTTATCGAGATATGGACGAATTTGTCGATATCATTTTGGTAATTAGTGATAATTGTAAATGTGTAATGCTTGCGTGTTTGCTTTTGTAAATGGTTCAATAAGTGCTCCATGTGATTATGTACACCTTGCTATTTACGTTTTTATCGAATAGAGTTCATAAATACAAAAGGACACAGAAATAAACCCATAATTTTATTTACGAATTGAACTCCTACAAACTTTTCCAATGAAAAAACTTAGGTTTGAATTTAAAATTTCAACACTTAACCAACACCTTAAATTGTCAACAAAGTACTAAGGAATTGCATCAATTCATTACCCCTTTACAAGACAAAATACTGCAAAGACAGCAATCGAATACCGGAACTGGTAATTCACCATTAGACCCCGGGGATTAATCAACTTGTAAGAAACATTCCGACCCCTGAATCGGTGAAAACCTAACCAATACGGCCATCAATTTAGTGGGGCAATAAATATACCGATTGCCTTTTGGTTGGTAGGTTAAATACTGGTGATTGATAGGAGCCCAATATGATTAAAGTTGTTGGCTATTGTTGGATGTTGGCTCAATTTACCTATCCTTTAGTAATATTTTTAATATTTAAATTAATATCGCAACTTGCAAAAAAGTCTTCTTCTTATCAAATGAGAGTCGCCAACTCTGGTGACGAGAGTTTTCAAACCGCCCTAAGGGCTTCTGACATGGCTAAACAGCCGGAATCTACAATTAAACGAAAATAATAGTAACTTGTCTAAACACTGCCTAATAATTGTTGTGTTTTGTTTTAAAAATATAGCTTGTAATAATTTTGATAGTCTCTTTTACCATCTATTAGGCAGTTCACACCAAAAATACGAACTTCCGTTATGAAAAATAAGGTCAAATCAAAATTGAAAAACTTGAATTTTGCGATTATTAGGTTAAATTTATTAATCAACAAGCATCTGAATCGAGTTTTGATTCCTATTATTGATATATGCTTAATAAAATAGATGCATCATTCTACCACATTCTGCATTCCCAGCAAGAAAACACCACCACGAGGAAATTTCAGTTCACTTAATAAAACTAAGTGCTGACAGAACCCCTTATGTTCTCGCCAGAAACATGTAAATATTCTCCGCAAGCCCCAATACAGCGATATTCGCAAAACAGTAGCCTTTGCAATTACTCTCGGAAACACTAACATTTTGCACCAGACTACCATCGAGGAGGGGGCAATAAACCATAACATTCATGGAGGGAAAGTGTCGCAAAGTACACTGAGGTTTCACTGATGTAAACTGGGTAGATCAGGCTTGAATTTGCCTGATCTTTAGTTCTACACTATGTGAATGATAAACTTAAGAAGTTAATTTCTATTTCTTGTGTAAAAGTTTGAAGTGGTGGAAAAAAGTGAAGCCTTTATAATTTCTATAGTAGCTAATAATGTTTTTATTTTATTTTTCTTGTGATGGTTGCTGACAGTAATATCAGTCATCACACAGTAATAATACAATCTCTGCTGTAAAATACAATAGCAGCGTTCGCTAACCTTATCATAATCATCCACACCTTCTTTTTATCGTTGCTTAACATCAGGCAAGTTGTAATCAAGCGTGCGCCTATCTCATGTAAAAAAAATCTGCTGCTGCATATGGGCTACCTACTGCTAGTGTTAACTTCTTTTTTACGTAGATCTCATCCATAGCGGACTTAACACATAATTTTCTAACCTTTTGTCTATCATTATCTGTCTCCAGTATATCTGCGTGTGTATACAATCGGTGCCAATAAAATGGCGCGGACGACACCCTAGCAATAAGTGGAGGCGAAATAGCGCGGAAACATCGGGGGAAACAGTATTAATACTTATAGTTAATTGTGACGGGACTATGGGCAGCTAAAATGTCTTTTCTGTGTAACAATACAATCACTGTATTTTAGTTCCCGTAAGGCATGATTAAATTTAGTTGTAATAACCGGCTAGCACTTACGTCAATAATTATGTCGAAAAATTAGCTCGACAAGTTTCGGAAAACTGAGGTTTCCATCATCAGGAGGACGAGTCAGCACGCGCGTCCCGGATGGCCGCCTCGTTGTCGAGGTATTTTTTTGACATAACTATTGACGTAAGTGCTAGCCGGTTATTACAACTAAATTTAACAATACAATGTTTGAATTGAGTGATACTATTCATAAATTTGGACTTTAGGGTAGTTTAAAAATCTTGATAACCACCACCATACCAGACACCAAAAACTGCTCGCATGAAGTTACTATACATACCATTGGATCTGAGAAGGTAAGATAAGGCCTCTGCCTTATTTTAGTAAGTTTTTTTTAAATCAAAATACTACGTTTCTAATGTGGACTGGTGCTTAGGCTACATTTCTAATGTGTACAGTACACAAACGTAAACGTGGTAAAAAAATAATTTTCCAAGCCATTTTCCATACAGCAATATCAACTTGTAAGCGCATTCTTAGAGCTCCATTTCTACAGAGGGTGTTACTGTCTTCAGATACATGACTGGACTTCGGAATGAGCCTCTGAGGTGAGATGCAGTTCATTAGACGATGCGTGACTGCCCCTATCAAATGCAAGGGACAATGCAAGATTTGGGGGTGTTAACACTGGGGTGGAAAATCAATGTGGTCGGGAATTGAGGTTTTTTCGTTTCCTCTTACGTTAAAGCGGTTTTATAGCCATAGTTGTTTAGGAATGTAAGACTTTTTGTCAGATAAACTATCTACAAAATCGATAAAAAAATTACAGTATCAAACGACCAATGCTATGCTATACCAATTTGTCTTGTCTGGACAATTTTTGGTATATATGTCAGTATTTCTATTAGTAGGTACCTAAGTTTGCTGGCGTGAGTATATGAACCGTCCGAAGAGCTACCTGGAAGTGATCGCTTTGAGCGATAAGGTCGCGAATTAGGACACTAATTTTAAGTTATGTGTGTTTCATTGTTTTTTTCTTGTTTGTGTTGGTGTTTTAACAAAGTGTTTTCTATCTATCTATCCATCTACCTCTAACATCGTTTGCTATTACCAAAGTTAAGATATGTAGTCTCAATCAGCGCTTTGATGGGTGCCCATAGTAAATCAGAGTATATATGGGATTTTTTGTGGGTAGAATAAGTAACTTATTACTTACATGCTAAAGTACTTTTACTACAAACCTTGTACAAACTTTTTCAAACGCCATATGATTAAGATGGCAATATATCCAATCTAGATAAAGAATGAGATAGCGCCAGCACTCAGACAACACAATATAAACAACAATACGCTCCAATTTCTCAGAAAAACTACGTACTATCAAGGGGAGAGTTTCTTGACAATGTGTTAAATTAGTATTATACGTGAGTGTTGTATATTCAGCTTCAATACACAATATCAACAGTATGGGTTATATCTCAGTTACCAGTAAAAATGTTTCTTTCGAGAACAAGCGAGGAAGAACAAGATAAACAATTTATAGGTACATATTACAAGCCCAATTGTATAAGTATAATAAATAATAATTATGTTTAAAAATGGGACAGTTTGTGTTTGAGAAGCGTTAGAGTTCAAATGCACAGAAATCATATGACAGCAAATAATGTAAAAAATGCACGCCTACACATTTTTAAACATATTTACTTGTCGATGAACGATATTACTCTTTTCATTCCTATTATTGATATTTATTGTTAATCGCATATAGTGCACGTAGTTACTTGTACATTTTGAACGTTTAATTTTATCATTTAGCAGCTCTTTATTACAAAATATCTTGTCCATACTGCTTGCTACATTTATTGTAAATTAGGCGTAGTACGTGAGATGCACTTCGTAACAAACAGATTATTCAAAGCAAGTCTCTGAATAAACACAATCATTGTACATAGATATGTACATACATACATACATATTTTCTTTTAAATGGCAAAGGCGTGAGCAGCATTGCAAACATTTATTACGTAACTATTTCTCCTGACTTTTGATTTCATCTGTAAAAAGAAAATTGTTCATGCCACTTTTGTTTATGAAGGTAATCTTTAATGATGGTTATGTTAATAATTAGCTGTGCGCGCGACTTCGTCCGCGTGGAATAGTTATTTTGGGCATCGTATTTATTTTTGCAAACTACCTCTTCAGCTTTATAAATTATAGTTACCCATGACTTGAACCGTTTTCGCAGCTCACGCAACGGAAGCCATCAAAGTTGAATAATTTTCCCGGTTTTTCAACATTTTCCATTGTTTCTACGTTCCCATTATGAAATATATCCTAAAGCCTTCCTCGATAAATGGTCTATTCAAACAAAATAATTTTTCAATTCGGACCAATAGTTCCTGAGATTAGCGCGTTCAAACAAACAAACAAACTCTTCAGCTTTATAATATTAGAATAGATATGTTTTCCTATTTAATTAAGAATGCCTATGACGCACTAAATAATATTATTTCATATAATTGTTTTGACTAACAGAGAGTATTATTTTCTTTCATAACCAGTATAGTATTAGTAATTACCAGTAGGTATAGTAAATATCTACAATATATTAATCTTTTCCGCGTTTTCCGTATTTGTAAAGACTGACAGGTCTATCTTTGGCGACAAATAAACAAAACCACATTTTCACATTCCTTATAAAAACACAAAAAAAACAGACCACATTTTTCGTCCCCTACCATGACCCCTACCCACTACCATAATAGACATAAAATAGACCTCTGTCTCGTGAACAATATCCATTAGAGAAACTTTATCATAGAAAGCTATAAATTACGTGTCCCCTCTTATAAAAAACCCTCAGCAAACGTTACCGTAAAGCTGTATTTAAACAAACTATATTACTATATAATGACCAATTTGGCTAACAATATCCCGAGTTATGCATGATAATTTGATCAGGTGATAGAGAGGGGTCCAAGGATGTCATTAGACGAAGTAATGGTAGCTTGAGCAAACAGGCGCTGATATTGCACCATAAAAGACCCATAGAACTACCCCACGTCTATGCACCCCTTCAATTTGAAATTTCTATTGTTAGTCGCAATTTAAGCTCTTTGGAAACAATGCAGTATTGGATATTTAGTTTGCGAATAGTATTTTGTAGGATTCAAAAAGATGAACAAGATAATGATGTCACTTTATTGACACGTTGAATTTTTAGGTCTGTTTTATTTTCTATTAATTATTGACATTGGCAATAAAATTGTTATTTTATATTGATATTTTTTAATCAAATTATTAAGTATTTTTGGAACCTATGAATATTTATATACAATATTTAATTTTTTTAACGCATACGCAATACAAAGTGAAAAAACAATTTTTGTCGAGATATCCACCTGAATACAACCAAAAAATAAATAAAGAAGGTTTAAATTTCACATCCCCATAAATCTCCACCCCAAATCTACTTGGAAATACGTTAAAAAAGAAAAATGCAACAACTCCATTCACGTCTCAAGGACGATAGTGAAGAAAAAGGATACACATTTATCAGCGGGAGTATGCTAAGTACGGCGGTAGTTATAGGCAACGGCATAGAACAGTGAATGGACAGGCCTGCCCCCTTAGACAAGAGGCGTATTTGCGTACTGACGCATACTTATGGAATAGAAAGACCAATGTATGGCAGTGACGTAACTATTCGCGCCGCGAAACGCATCGTGATGTTAATCCCATACATTGGTCTAAGGAGGCAAAATGCAACGCGAGGGCATGAAGCAGTCTCAGTTTTGAAATAAACGGAATTTATTAGGTACCTATCTAAAAAAACAGTAACAAGTGCATACATTAATTTACGTATGACGCGTATGAAATACCTCATGTCAGAACCAATGGAAGATTAGCTGGATGCTTGCAACAAGCACATGCTGTTATGATTATGTAGTTACTAATTATGTGTTTTCGTTTGAGTGTTTCATATTTAAAAAATAAATAAATAAAGAAATATTTCGGGACATTGCACACAGCGCCATCTAGCCCCACACTAAGCAAACGCTTGTGTCGTGGGTACTAGAAAACGGATATATTACTTATATACTTTTCTTTTGTAAATACATACTTATTATACATAGAAACGACCAGACTCAACACAAGTAATTATAAATTTTAAAATTCGTAAATACTTGTGTCAAGCGGGAATCGAACCCGCAACCCCTAGATTAGAAGGCAGAGCCACTACCAACTAAGCTAACAGGCCAGTCAAAAAATAAATGTATTTTATTCCTGTACAAATTAAACATGAATGTGACTTACATTCGCCGTTAACTTAAATCTGTAAACTTGCCCGTATTTTAATTCCAATAAAACATGAGTGTGACATATAGGTATATTCGGCGGTTATAAAAAACTGATAACGCAACTTATGGCGACAAAACGGTACATTTAGGTTGGTTCACTTCTTTTTTATGTCGCTACATGGTTATAGGAACCGTGCCGTTCCTTGGTTCGCAGGACGGCGTCTGTAATAATGGATTACGCGTCTAGACGCGAGACAAAGCCGCTTCGAGCCCTTCACTAGGGCTTGGTTGAAGTTACGAGAGGATATGGGAAATTTACATTTATTTTTCAACTTTTAGACCCGCGTAATGTAATCTTGCGATCTTTAAAGAGAGAGGGAATCGGTTCTTACTGGGTAAGCATGCTCTATACTTGACCACTGGAATGATTGCTTATTGCATATTGCAGGCAAATCATGGACAAAATTGCAAACCCATTCCGTGTAAAAAAAATGATAGCTAGATAGGATGCATCTGCTATGGTTACATTTACAAAGCCTCGTTTGAAGACATAAAAGTGCCTACTTGAGATAATTCTGCAGAATTCGAAGTCAACTTTACTAATATATCTACATAAGCGTAACGTTGCTTAACATCAGGCAAGTTGTAGTCAAGCGTGAGCCTATCTAATGTAAAAAAAAAACGTAGGAGCATAGTGACATACTGTATTTTGATCACATTTATGCATAAATTTATAATGCTTGATCAATCGGACTACAGTTACTCTGTAAAGAGAGTATCAAAGATTAAGGAAAAGTAATGGTCACTGGCAAAACTTCTCGAAATGTATGATATTTAGTGATAAGGTCGCCCAATGTCCCTGGTTTGGTAAAGTATATTTGTTTAATTGATATTAATAAAATTACATCTAAGGTCTTTCCACTAACCAACTAGAAGATAGAGAGCCACTGAAAAAAAACCTCAAACATATCTACAATCACATCCAAGACCAACAGTCATCGAAAGGATTGCCAGTCGCAGCCATTTCCCGCCAGCTCGCGATCACCAGGCCCCGCCCTGAATGCGTGCGGCCGCGACCCACGCCAAGATTGATGGTAGGTTCACATGACACTGCTCGATCCAACGACTAAACTTCTTAAAGACGCTTCCGAAAAAAATCGAACACAAACATGTGTATGAATAGCATCCTTCTTGAACGCCACTGACAAAAATCCAAGACACAAATTATATTATCAACTAAAAAGTTATAATATGTATAATATTTTGGGCTTGATTTGTCCGTCAACGACAAAACCTAGACGAACGATGCCAAATTATGGGCACAAATATGTGATACAAACCCAACTTTGTTACATGACAGTACAATAGATTGTCAGTGTCATTGTGTAGTTATGAAAGATTCAATACGAATTCCTATTATACGAGTACTGTCCCTCACTCATTTACAATTTTGACGTGCTTGTATCCATATAGATGCTGATTGGTTCTTTGCGTTAGATGCATGGCTGAATGAACGATTAGCATTAGATATATAAAAATAGGTTGAATATTTTAGAGCTTGTTAGTGAGTATATCTCTGAGAATTTGACTGTATTGTATATAGTAAAGTAGTTATGTGTCTACCCGCTATATTGCCCATGACTCGCCCTTACCGAAACTCCCACCCTTTTGATGACTTCACTAACAGTTATTTATGGAGAGGATTTACTGAGACACTCTGATGTCCTGATACTACTTAAATCCCTGTTTAAAATACTTTATTATCTTAAAATCGCTCTCCAAAGTTTAATCCCATTTTTAAATGACGCTTCCTGAATCCTGATCCCTAACATGATTGAGGTTTATCTTGAGATCGTTTGTGTAGAAGATTTTTGTACAATTTTTGATTGCATTTTGTTTTTATTTTATAGTTTATACTATAATGAATAGGCAGTAACAACTATAGTCTCACATTTTTAGAATAGTGAAAAGCCTATATTACTGACATTGAAGATCAATAATCTAGATTATCCGTCGTATTGCTTTGGGGTTAAAGATACATAAACAGATTAACAATCTGAGTTTCAACAAACATGTTTTCCTAACAGAAAATTGGTGCATAATAAAGAGTCGAAACTCTCCTGTTTTCTTATCGCCTCAGGGATCTTTGACTTGAATTAATGACTACTGTTTTAGGACAACCTTAACGCACTTACAAACAACTAAACGTATCATCTGTGGCAAAAAACATTATTCTAGGCTTTTTTTTTATAGCAAGTCATTGTCTTCTTCCAAGAACAAACTTTGCGTTGAAAAAGAACTTCGCTTTACATTAAATTTGTAAACAACGAATTGCACCCGTGTGTATGTGATGTATTTACAAAGAAAGAGTATAAACAAAGACGAAACTTACTTGAACTAGGTACCGCAGCACATGAAGTTGCAAAATTTTCAAATTACAAAGAAAATAAGCAAAGAAGTTCGCCTGAACAGGAAGTTACAGCGTTGTTATGAACTTTATACAGAATTTACGAAGTTGAAATATAAATAACATTTTATCGGCAACTTTTCCTACCCCTTTTGAGCATTACGTGAATTAAATCAGACTTAAAATGTATCAAAGGGGATATTTTGTCATAATTAAAGGTTGTTCCGTTTTTTAATATTTATGGGATACCTTGATGCTATTTTGAGAAGTTAAAATACCTTCAACTGTTTTTTTACAATTATACGATTACTAAGTATGTATTAGAAACACGATTATTTTATACTATGTTTGTGATCCTAATGATTTTTATTTCGACATGCATGTATTGTACAGCAAGTTTTCTAAAGATGGTAAAATGGTTTTGAAATTCTGACAAAAAGAGTAAACAAACGATTATCATGCGTTTGCTTTTTCAGACACCCCATATATTTCAAGTCTACAAATATTGCTGTTATGCTCCTTCTCTTTTAAAGTTTTGACTAAATCTATGTTTTTTAATAAAACGATCATATACATAAGCTTGACAAAACAAATACTTTTCAAATGAACTTCTCACAATTTCACTGCGACAGTGATCCAAAAACGGACTTTTCGTCATAATTAAAGTATGGGCCCGCTGTACATTACGTATTATGTATTCTGTGGCATTACTCTCTAGAGGAATAAAGGGGAACCACTCTGCCAGCGGCATGGTTTTGCGGTGGAATTCCTTGCGCATACTTCGCTTTCAATGTTGAACTGCGGTTACAGACACAAAGTACTTTCGTGTTAATCTAGTTCAAAGAGGTTGCTGTATTTTTAAACGACTTCAAAAAAAGGAGGTGGTGTTCAAGTCTTATAAAGTTTTTTGTTTTTGTTTTTAATCATTTATTTGTTTAAATTAAGAATTTTCAATTACATCTTTGAGTTGATTGAGTACGTTTTTAGACATATTTTTGACGGTTCATAAATCGATCATTGTAACTACAGTAATTTTTAAAGCTTTGTTCCAGTCATTGTTAGGCAGTAGAAATTAATAAAATTATAGCCTTATTGCATATATTTTTGAAACATTGAGACATACAACACTAGAGATTGAATGTACACCCTTTATGTGTATCTTATAAAGAAATGCGTCAGGAGTAATTTATTTCCTTCTCGTGAAAAAAGGTTAGTTGCATTCTGATAAGTCTTCAATGACACAGCAGTCAACCCTCAATGCTTCCAAGAAAGTGTCTAGACGAAGTCGTGATTTTATTACCATGGTTAGTTAGAGGTTAGTACTTAATACAATTTACTTTATCTCGATCATTTTCTTCAGAATAGAGTTAGTAGAGTTTTCAGTCGGAGCTTTTATAATGATGTTTGGTTAGGTAGTTTAGATGTAGTGACAAATAGTAGACAGTAGGTATTTTGAACAGATTAAAATTTACGTGATCAATTTTGAAATACATTGTAATTTTCAAGTGTTACAAAAGTCATGGATAACATGTTTAGGATGGGCGTAATAGACTTCATAATTTAGTAAGCAAACACGCTTCGACAGCGAATAAACTAATTAAGCAAGTAATATACATACTTCTATATTCGTACAGTAAATAAGATAATATGATAATATACTATATTATACAATTGAATTCAACACAATTTTCGACACCGAAACTAATTCCCACTATCTCCGAACGGGATAACAAACCTCTCCTGAAAACCAATCTACCTCCAATTACCTGTCCCCATTTATTTTCAAACTCATTATGACATGCAATTACTCCACCCCATACTAGAACTGCATCCGCAACCACAGTCTTGCCCAGACCGCCGCCGGAGTAGGACGTGCGTTACGTGCATAGCATGCTCGCACAGCTCGTTTGGCGGACAGAATTGGCGTGCGCCACAGCCGATTTCAGATTGCGCACGTAGCAAGACAAAGTACGGCTATTGTTATTGACAGCGGCTTTGAGATTTCTTGGCACTTGTTTGAGGATGTCTAGGCCTTGTCTGGTTCGACTTAGCTTTATTTTTAAGGGGATTTTTTAAGCCTGTTTCTTATTATTAGTCGAATATGTTATTTTGTTAATCCGCGATAGGAATAGCCGAAATTTGTTTCGTTTTATACATACTGCTTAGACCTTCACTATTTGAAGAAGGATGTGGGATGTATGTCTAGTCTTCATACATTTCACAACAATATTATCAGTATAAGACGGGTATACATTTGGGTTGTATATTGATAGATCCACACATAGTTTCACAGTATGAATGTGTCTACACAGTTTCGTCACTATATTTATAGTCCTTTGTGAAAACAAACGTATTCGACCCATTAGCGCATACGACTCGCCAACTATTCGAATTAATTAAATTTAATCGCGTAGAAATTAGTGATGTACTAACTTCCGTATACGCGTCTGTTGGTGCAAAGTTTTGCTGTTGTAAGCAAATGTGGCGTGAGCATAATGCTTTTAATGGATTCAAATCCATTTATACACCTTCTGCGAGACATTATGATTCAAAGAGTTAAAGTACAGCATATTAGGGAAACCAAAGAATAAGATTTGTAAGTTTCTTTACGTTCAACTTGGTAAATATGTATGAAAAAAGGAGTCCATTGTAACGAGACAGAGCTTCAAAAATGACATTAAGGTTTCTGAACCTATTGTTTTTTTTTTAAGTCAATCGTTCCAAAGGAAAGAAAGTGATATTGAAAATGCTAAAATGTATTTCTCATAAATATGTAGATGTGTGAATTTTTTTCAATATGTAGGTACCCTCAATTTAAGGCATCTACGAAAAATTGCCTACCATTACACAATTTGCATTGAATCATTAGTCATAAGATAAACCGAATGCAATTTTCGATGTAGAAAGGGATCAAAACTCAATTAACAGCTACTTCGGGTCCCTTTATCAAAGGATTTGGAACCTTCATGTTATGAAAATAAAGCAGTTGTAGTATAAACACAATTGGATAGAATCAGACTGTGACATCTGGTAGTATGAAACTTGTACGAAAGCTTATTAACAGCTAGGTGTCATGGGAAAATGAAATAAAGTTCTATTAAGAATTGGGTGTTTATCAATGGCTATGTAAATCACTTTTTCTAAATTATTGCGTAACAAAAAAGTTTTCTTTTCGTTCATGTAAACTGTAAGTACATATAAAATTGGAAACATTATATTGATTATATCTTTTACTCTTATCTTTGATTCTATAAATCACTTATAATTAGTTATTGGTAACAGTTTAATCGTTTTCGCGTATAATGCAAGCAAATATTTTAGTTTATCCAGTTGATGCTTTCTAGAAGTAGTTACAGTTTATAAAAATAATTCTATTTAAATAATTAATGCGGCCAGTATGCTGGGCACGCTGCCCTCTGGTAGTGGGCTGGAGCACTTAGATTATCTTTAGGCTTTTCTAAAGATTTTCTAAGTGCCCCTTTTTTGTAGTAGTTAGTAGTAGTATGTTTAGTTTTTCTTCCCTTGTTTTTATATTTTATTATTGTAAATAAAGCTTATTTAAATAATGACTACAATAAAGCATTTTCTAAGTAAAGCAATTTTATACGTGAGTCTGTAATTTTATTATTCTCAAAGGTAAGTATAGATTGAATCCTGGAATAGCATACACTTTCTTCATTACATTATCTCGAGCAGTCAAAAGACATTATGTTCTATGTGTAAACCTGTGGAAAATTGAACTTCAGTTAATGTTTAGGAACAATAATTGGATGCTAATAGAATTGCCACATGAGTGGGTACAAGTATGAGCAATTGAGCATGGTTACCTCATTTTTTTTACATTACTTATAAATATTTTTTATTTCATTACTTACAGAAAAAAAATTAAATTCAAATGCTTTTGAATATGTGAAATCTAACTGCTTAATCCCAAATATAAAAAAGTTAGCATGTGTTTTTTATACTTAACAGTCGGGATACATAAATGTATTTGCATGTAGAATTATTAGTGTCATAAACAGAAAAAATAATGTATGAAACGTTCAATATGCTTATATTATGTATAAATTATCATAAACTATTATTTAATACAAATCGATCGTGAAACGTTAACAATTAAAATTATACATTATGCAATACGTGACGCATGGAATGTGACAAACGAACAATAACAAACTACTACTTACTACGAAAATGATTTGATTTAATGTTTATTTCCTTCTGTATTATTTAAGTAATTTTTGTATATATGTAAATGAATGATTATAATAGTAATATAATCATTCATTTACATATATACAAAAATTACTTAAGTAGTAAGAAAACAAATAAAAGTAGTAAAATCATTCTATACTCCTTTTAGAATCCTTTCTATTCATTTTACGGCACCACTCTGCGGCACTTTTGCGTTATTCATGACAGTCCTGTAGCCATTGCACCGATGCAATTGTATTCCTGCATTTTGTACGAACGAATTCGGATTTTACTTGACAGTTAGAATATTGAAGTGCTGCAGGATTGGATGGGTTTGTTTAGGGTTAATCATTGGAACGCTCTGTTGTTTACTGCAAGTTGAGTTATTTTTATTAAATAAAAAAAACTTAACATAAAAAAACTCAAAGGTGACTGACTGACTGACTGACTGATATAGTGATCTATCAACGCACAGGCCAAACCACTGGACGGATTGGGCTAAAATTTGGAATGAAAGTAGATATTATGACGTAGGCATCCGCTAAGAAAGGATTTTTGGAAATGCCACTTTACAGGTGAAATAGGGGATGCAAGTTTCACTTCTTAATGCGAGCGAAGCCGCGAGCACCCACTAGTGAGAAATAAAGTGTCAATAAATGGTTAAGATTGATAAGTGTTTTGTAGTTAAATTTCTAGCGAAACTTCTGTACAGAATGGTCAACTTACTGCCAGGTGCCAGTAATGCCTTTCCATCAGGTAGCTTGCTTGTTTGATCGTATGTCACGAAGAAAACAAAAATAATCCTTCAATAAAAGAAGAATACACAATATACACATCATGCTACAAAATAAAACAAATAAAGGAAGCATGTACCTACTTTAGCAGCTTAAAATATATATCTGTTTGTAAATGTCAAACCATATTTGGAAGTCACCGCAACTTATACAAAATTTTGACACCAACTCTCTCCAGTCATATCATTTACATACTTACGCCATTTTACAATCCGCCAAAACCCGAAAATATACAACGTCGTATTACTTACTTAACCCAACAAAATGCATTACCACCAAATACGTTAAAGAAGGTGTGAAAACATAAAAATGTTGCTTCAAAAACTGTCAACGGGGCAGGATCGACTCCCATATATCACGAGGATTTATTTCCTCGGCCTCGATTTCTACGTAACACCTTAATTTAATATTAAATTTTCCTCTTTCCCTCGTTCTTGTACAAGCAGATGTCTTTACGTGTTTTGTTATTCATATTTGGGTACTTGGAGGAAATACGGCGAGTGACGAAGGGTTCCATGAGTAGCTAAAATATTATACTCTCTTTGCAATAAGTTGACTGTATTAAAAAATATTGTGAGTAATAAATAATTCTTAAATGAAATAGATCGATTAATGTCGTCGTTAAAATTGTATTATTTGTCAGGCTCAGGCTTTACGTTGTATTTATTTACCTAGTTTTTACTATTTGTAAAGCGATCAGAACAGAGTGTTACTTGTAAATAAATACTTATATTAATTACTGAGACATTTTTATTATCAGGCGGTTACTTAATGTGTTTGTGCGGTCTGCTTCGATTTTTAGCCATTTTCTGTTTTAAGCCGAGTTTAATCTCCTTGAATTGATAACCATTTACACACACACTTTCTTAACTTAAATTTACTGACTTACCTACAAGAAATATCACAGCTCTTTCATAACTGGTCGTCACATTCCCAAGGCGCGGCCATTCGTCAAAGTTATTATTTTGTTCCGGTTCAGTCATCTGTCACACGCCTTCAGCCAAACAATACTACTAAACAATCAATGTTTATAAAACAATCACAATCAATGCGAGCAATCAGGAGAAAATTACATGGTTGTGTAAGTGACAGTTTGCTTGGAACGGAGGTGTGTTATATTGTTTTTTTTTATTACTTAAACGGGTTTGTATATGAACAAAATTTGCTGATATAAATCTTAATTGTGGTTAAGTATTTAATGTGTTTATTCAATTAGGACCGGGCTAAGCTTAGCTTTGAAGATATATTTGATTGTGTATTTTGGTGTTCAATTTCTTAAATAATATCTGTTTTTATAATTAAAAAGTACTTAGATATATTTTTTATATACACAACGAAAAAAAATACGAAAAGAAGTAGTGAATTTTTGTTCGTTATAAAAGATGTAAGCATTCCTTACATGTTTGAATTAGACTTTAAAAAAAATTGTCGAGCCCAAATTCATCGTGAAGCTTAAAATTGAAACAAAACTGCTCACGTAAGAAATAGATATTCAAATAAAACTTGGACGCATTAAAATCAATTTATATTTATATCCTACATCAAACAGGACTCCAGACCCAGCAAAGCGTAAAAATTCAATATTGAAAAAGGCAGTGAATTTTAATCAAAAGAGTATTAGTATAATCGGGTAGGAATGTGCGTGACTAGAAGTGAGACACACGGTCTTGACAGTTGCTTAGATTGGTTTTAAAGTTTTAAGTTGTTTTTTACAAGTTTTAACTTGTTTTGTAGATAAATGATGTCATGACATCAAGAAATTTTATTAAAATAAATGTTAGTGCTCTTATGTTTCTTAAAATTTAGACATATCAATAAAAAAAAAATTTTCACAAAAGAATAAATCGATTGCTTTAAAAAAATTATTAAAGTTATTTCTTGCCAGTTTAGTAGTTACAAACAGTTTACGTTCTAAAACGTATTACAAACGCAATTCAGGTTTAATTATGCAAATCAATCACATCCGTTACTAATTATTATTTGTCATCAAAATACAAGTTCATCATTCAATAAAATTTTAGTAACAATCAATAAATAAATAAATATACCGGGACGTTGCATACAGCACCATCTAGCCCTACACTAAGCAAACGCTTGTGTCGTGGGTACCAGAAAAAAATAGAGCTAGATAAAAAAAATATTCAGCTCAGCAGATTATGCTAGCCATCTCAGAGAGCCGTGTGTACTGATAGCTTCAACACCCTGTCACGTGGCCGAGCATATCCATATTTATCGTAGGGCGGCTCTAAGCCCCGGATTTAAACGACTGCTCATAAACAAATTGCGTAACTTTCATTTGCTTAGTAAACAAAAACTGATCGAAATCAAATTCAATGAATAATCATACTTTGATTCAGGTACAATTTCTTAGATTTGAAAGAATCATGGACTCGGCAAAATTCTTGATTTTACTCTTTGCTATAGTTTGCAGTACTGCAGTAAGTTTCTATTGTAATATTTATTATTTTGCCACTGAGGCCTGCTTCCACTACAATTCTAAAAGAAATCTAACGACAACTTACCTAAAAAAACACAATACTTTACTTATGTATAGAATTTTATAAAAAAAAGGGATTCGAAGCCGTCACCATCGGAACAGAATACCAAATAGGACTTTAATCAGAGTAACAAATTGAATTTACCGGACCGATAGGGCGGTATCGGTTCCATTTGCATAGTTATTATAAACATGGGTCAGTCTTGCATAAACCGACCGATGACAGCTACTGCCTCTCGAATGCAAATCAATCTAACGGAATTAAGCTACGTAGAATGGCAAAATGTAATTAATTTTATTACACAATATCTGACAGATATTATGTTTTTGTTAAAAAAGTTAAAGTTAAGTTTTACTATTAAGTGGCTGTCATTCATACTATAATTAAGACACTAAATCAGGCTTTACTTTGCGGAAATCCATTATAAGGATATTCTCGTTGAAAATATCTTGTCGAAAGAAAACTACAAATCTTGAAGACACAAGGTGCGGTGTTGGCAAGATCTTAAGAGCCACGGAGGCCACTTTGGTTAGGAGGAGAGGTGTGGCGGTGGTATATGGAAGAACACACCTAAAAACCATCAAGTCTGTTGTTTCAAGCCGGTTAAGGAGCAGTCGCAGTGGAAAAACACTACATATTTCAGCAGAGTTTCATACTATACTTATAGAACTGAAAGTGTGTTGGTTTGTCTTTTGTTCAGAATAGAGCGACGGGTCATCAAATTATTGATATGGTGGAAGTATATGGTGCCAAGCTAAACATAAATAGATTTTCAAGCTAATACAACGAACGTGATGCCACGCATTTTTGTGTTATAACAAAATTTTATGCCACCAATCCTACATAATACACAATTTAACATTTCACATTATCCTCTTCTATTCGAAATATCCTTAACTGTTAGTACAAATTCTGCCATACATTTACATCGTACATTGAGGGTGCTTCAGGTAAACACGACCAATTTAGGTAGAGCCGTGATAATGCTTTCAATCACCCCTTTATCCTCTGTAATCTAGAGATATGAAGGGAGGCGGGGGTCCTCTGTGCTGGTGGAGGTTTATATCAAAGGCTAGAAGACAGAGATTTGCAAAGTGTGGTATTAGCCCATTAGTGTAAATATGTTATTTGATATTAACTGAGATGATTTAGTTTTTAATTTATGAATATAGTTTTAGTAACACTTTTATTTATCTCTGCCAGAGATAAAACGCAACCAAACGGTGATATGACAAAACTCTTATATAATTATATAGTTTGTTATCTATTTTATTACGAAAGTGGCCAAATTTAAAGTTTATTTTGATACCAAAGAATAATAAAACTATTCTCAATCACCATTAATTATTATCACAACAAAATCATTTTGGACACTTTAGGTACTATAACTTATAGCTGAACTTATGGTGTTGACCTTTAGTGTCAAAAAATTATTTAAATATGTATATAAAAATAAATAAATAAAATATATTTGGTTTATTTTACATTATATAGGGTTTGAATCCAAAGCCTCCCGAACTAGTTTGCACTGTGAATCAGTAAATTGAAATATTACAAAAAAAATCTTTTATGTATTACCTATGTATTCAATCAAAATATATAAAACTCAAAGGTGGCTGACTGACTGATTGACTGACTGACTGATATAGTGATCTTTCAACGCACAGCCACTGGACGGATCGGGCTGAAATTTGGCATGCAGGTAGATGTTATGACGTATGCATCCACTAAGAAAGGATTCTTGGAAAGCCGCTTTTAAAGGGGTGAAATAGGGGATGCAAGTTTTACTTCTTAATGCGAGCGAAGCCGCGAGCATCCACTAGTCTTGTATAAAAAGCGATGCCCACCTTGTACAAAGTTTGAGAGCCACTGGACTAGAGTGCGGAGTAATCGGAGGGTGCGCTGAGGCTTTGTGTTTTGTAATCAGATGCATCACTGTAATTGAATGTGGATACCATTATTATTGTAATTGGTTTACTTTATATTGGACCTACCTTATCTTTAGTGACCGCTGAAATTTATATTTTTGTAATCATATAAAAACAAATGGTAGAGAATAATAATTTGCAAGCCATTTTTGTAAACTCTTACAGGTCAGAAACTAGTGAACCTACTTATTGTATAGAATGTACGCAGTTATCACTGACAATATATGATTATTATATATGAATGTGAGTATTTCCCTTGCTTTTTTTCTTTCATCGGTTTTTCTCGTTACACCAGTAGGTATAATGTCAAAGTAAAATTATTTTAAATTTATTTCATATCATATAAGAAAATATTATTATGTATAATAAAACACAAATAAAAATTAAATCGACACGTTAGTGTTGTACATATCTGCTAGATTTGGTGAATTCATAACACAATCAATACATTTGCTGACCCATACCAAACATACCTATACCTCTAAACTGCGTGTTAGGATATTCTCATACAAATTCATGACCGCATCAAAAGTCACACAACCAATTTGTAGCATACACATACATAGCTACAGCTATAGATATATTATGTAGATTCTAACCACGGATAGACTGGTCGATAAGGATTAAGCCGAAAGGTCTGAACTGAATAAACAATGTGACGACCATGTTACAGTGTTACCAGTAGGTAAATATAAATTTTGCGAACAGTTTTGTGTGAGAGTGGTGTGTACTAGTGTCAAAGGTTTTCAGAATAATTAGTACGAAATATTCAAAATGGCTTGGCAAAATACTTTGGCAAACGCAACAAAGTTCAGACCTGTAATTTGTAGTGTTTTCTTGTTATTCTTATATTCAGATTGTAATATTTATTTTTATCCTTCTAGAATGACTATAACACGTCTGCAGTACTTCACTTTAGTGATTTCGTACGAATACTTCAGTCTTATAAGCAATGTGCTCTAAAGAGGAAAATTTGGTTGAAGTTGTTTCAAGTTTCAACTATGTTTAGTAGCTGCTATTTCTATGACGAACTTAAAACAAAAAAGTCTTCCTCTCCTAATTATATTTACGGCTTTTTGATGTATTTCTTTTTACTAATACGGGTTTGCACTTGGCCATAGTTTGTCTGATGATATTACGTGTAAAATATTTAACACACCTTTGCTCTGTTCCGCCATTACCTGTCACTAGATGTCTCTCCCATAACATCATGTGGGTAAAGCCTCTCTCATGTAAGTACTTTGTGTTAATGTAAAAAGAGGCTACGCATTACATATTTAGGGCAGGAACCTTGTTTTATGCAAAAGGATGGCTACAAAGAGGTCAGGCGACATCTATTTCTATTTGGGAAAACTTGTTTGAGTATAGTGCGTATGGTCTTAAGCTTTTAGGGTACCCTGTCTGCTGTATTGCTGCTATAATAAAGTAACATAAGACTGCGGTATTTACAGTTATTTAAAATAATCATTTTTTTAAATATAATTTTAAAAGAATTGCGTAGTAATTGAGGCCCTTAGGCTTCAAACTTTTGACACCAGAGTTGGCCACTCTCATGCAATAAGAAAAAGTAAAATGATTGCATCTTTTATTTGTTATGCAATAAACGAAATGTAATAACAGACACGTTTTGTGACAGAAGTCAAAGTTAAGCACATGTTGCATCGATATTGTACATTTTCGCTATAATTGCAATGCCCACCACAACAATAATCATACTGTTGAGACATCACTATTTTTGGATTAAGGGTGTCACTGCAGAAATGACTTGAAATTATTTATTAACCATAAACTTATAAAACACTAGTGGGTGCTCGCGGCTTCGCTCGCATTAAGAACTAAAAATTGCATCCCCTATTTCACCCCTTTAAAAGTGGCATTTCCAAAAATCCTTTCTTAGCAGATGCCTACGTCATAACATGTACCTTCATTCAAAATTTCAGCCCGATCCGTCCAGTGGTTTGGGCTGTGCGTTGATAGATCACTATATCAGTCAGTCAGTCAATCAGTCAGTCAGTCACCTTTGAGTTTTATATATATATATTTGATATAAAAGTGTAAATAATAATCCTATCATACAAAATCGTGCACAACAAATCATTTAAAAGGATTCCACTTTCCTATTATAAACTTATCACATGTAAACTTTTTAA
This sequence comes from Macaria liturata, assembly GCA_964023185.1. Taxonomy (NCBI): domain Eukaryota; kingdom Metazoa; phylum Arthropoda; class Insecta; order Lepidoptera; family Geometridae; genus Macaria; species Macaria liturata. Next base: position 6,335,319 of record OZ026816.1, read on the forward strand.
TTAACTGCAGAAATGAAAAAAACATACTATTTACATACAACTCACTTAAATCTTCGACTCATTCGTTCGTTTCGTATCTCTTCCTAAATTATATTAGAGCGAATATTAACAAACAATTATCACCTCAAAATCTTAAGCTCCAATCAGAGCTGTCCCAAGTGGAATCTCCGTCTGATCACAGATTAGATCACGCATACAATTACAATGTCGTGTAAATTGTAGATTTACGTTAACCATAAATAGGTCAAGGATCTGGGTAAGCCTGCCGATATGTCACGACGAGACCGCGGTACGTGCTGGCTTGGGTATCACGTCATACCTTATAGACATCTCATTAATCATTTATTTTTGACATGAATTTTGGAAATATTCATGTTAAAAATTCATGATTTAGAGAAAACCTTAATTATTGTAAATACATTTGAAATCTCATAAAACACGAGGGTGCGCCATGGCGACGATGAAAAACACTTTCTCTAGCGCAAGAAGATATCCTCAATCATGATAATTCAAGTCTAACTCAAATCTAAGTCGGCTGACTTAGATTTGAGTTAAAGGATGACAAAAAAATGTTTGTTTATCAATCAGGTTCATAATTTTATGACCATCAGATAGCCTGAGCAATTTTCAAATAGAACATAGGTTATCATCAAGCCATGTCAGAGGCCCTTAGGGCGGTTTGAAAACTCTCGACACCAGAGTTGGCTACTCTTATTCGATAAGATGAAGAAGATCAAGCAAGTTGTAACTAAACCAACCAATGTGCCAAATAAACTCCCATGATAAGTTTGCCACATTTCTTTTATATCACGCGAATTGTCATGTTATTGACAATGATAACATCAAAAAAGACGAGTGCCACGTCTGATCTGTGTGCTGATTGGTTTTCCTGTCGTCCTGTCATTTATGTTAGACGTAACAGATTGCAACAAAATATACATCGTACATAGAAGTCTTGGATTAATATTGTCTATATTTGGGCACTATGGGATGGGTTCCATGGGGAATACAAGGGTCACACATTTGCGTTTTCCTTTCTTGGATTTTTTATTTTATGTCCGAATGTGTGTTATAGTTTGATGGTTTTATCTGTTCGCAGGCTTTATGTCATCCAATGAAATGCCTGTAATTCATTCGAGAATTATTTTGTAAAACTTTGGATTGAACGGATTTTATGCCATTGATAACGCCTTGTAAAGTTCTGATTGAATTAAAATTCATAAGAAATTACCACTTTATAGTTATAGGTTTGTGACAATGTTTATACTTATTCATAAAAAGATAAATACCTGCTTAATAAAGTGTTAAATATATACCTAGTGCTTGAAATGTTGCGCTGTATTCTAATTAAACTTCATCTCAAGTAGATATCTTCTGGAAGTTTTTGAAGGATTGTAACGAGAAGGATTTATGCCACCTCACGCATGTCAAGATAAAGTGTCACCGCGACCTTGAACTGTATTACAAACTAATAAGGTTCATTGTGGTCTGTGGTTTTCGAACTAAGTTGAGTTTCGAGCACAAAAGTGGTATCCCACAAACCACACCTGTTTCGCTAATTAAAACTATTATTAGATTCTCAAGAACCCATTGTCTTGTAACGGAAAGTGCTTTTAGTTCTTATGTATATTTGGCTTCTATTAAGTGCTTAATTGGTTCAGTTAGTTAGCGCTCTAGAATAGGTAAGCAAAAAACTAAGCATTGACTTAATTAAAATGGGAGCGAAAGAAACTGGTATCTCCGTATATAAACGGATTCAGTTTTTAAAGAAAAGTAATTATATTTTTTGTAATTGACTTGAGTACGTGCTTAGCGAGTGGCCATATTACTTTTATTTACCGAACAGAGAGAGGCGAAAAGTCTAAAACAAAATTTTAAGCTCATTTACATGTTTACATATATGTTTTATATATATTTTTAACTAGATAGGGTTACTACTACTTGCCTGATTTAGTTTATTTAGATCGTAGATTATAACTTTAAGCAACTTTATAGTCTACGATCTAGCGCGCTTGCCTAGAAGATACCGATTCACTCTCGACTTGAAGACCGATAAATTATAGTGCGATCGTTATTTTATCCCGAGCAATATTGGTATAAAAATAAATACAATTTAAAAACTAAATCATCACAAAAACTCTCACAACCAAACATTATTTACCATTTATTTCCCAAACTTATGTCGTAAACTTAATAATATGTATGTATCCAAACACGTTTTCCAACTCTAATGAGATGGCGAGTGGAGTTCCTTGTTCCGAATGCGTATACATATATGTATATATATAGGTATATATATGTCATGACAGCAGCCTGTGGGAACTTTGCCGATATTTTATACTAAGCTAGAGTTGGCTATTTGTATTTTTATACAATGCGTAGTATTATTATATGTTCGGTGAGAATACTGAATAATAAACTTGCATATAGTATTGGGTCGACTAGTAAGATGGTTTATATAATGAGTTACCTGAAACACTTTTTTATGTAGGATAGGTTTACGTTTGACTACAGCCTGGCTTATGTTAAGCATTGCGGAAGCCTAGGGTTACACGCTTACCTAGTATTTGTATTTGTCTCTTACATTGTATGTTAGCTCATTCCTTGAACTCGCTAAAATGGGATTGCTAGTGTATTTTAAGTTATCCTGTTTGATATTTTAGTAATGCAACAACCTTGTCAATTCCCGAAAGATCGCCAATCACAATGAAACGTTAAAGTTATTTTTTGTTGAGAAAATGGCAATACCTCATTCAAACATAAAACTGCACGAACAATTATAATCATGTCAATTAAGCTTACCTGCCTCGAAGTGAGTCTGAAGACTCATAATGTACAATATGTACATTTTACTTTACCTTTTTGGCGCTTCCGTGAGTCAGATAAAATAAAAAATAAATAAATATTTCAGGACATATCACACAGCGCCATCTAGCCCCATACTAAGCTTACGCTTGTATCATGGGTACTAGATAACGGATATAATACATATATACTTTTCTTTTGTAAATACATACTTATTATACATAGAAACGACCAGACTTAACACAAGTAATTACAAATTTTAATATTCATAATTACGAGATGACACGTTAAATTGTAGCTCCCTGCTATTTTTCTAGTACAGCAGTCGTTAAGCCATGTCAGAGGCTCTTAGGGCGGCTTGATAAACTATCGACACCAGAGTTGGCCACTCTCATACGATAAGAAGAAGAAGACAGTAAGTATATTTTTTATTACAGATTAGTAAACCATTTAAAAAACTATTACCCAACATGAAAAATTACAAAACAGACATAAAACCAATACCGCCATCACAGATTTATCAATATTTACTTCTCGTCCACGATTTGAAGTCCCGCCGCTCAAATAAGTGGACATTTCCAAAGTAAAGTGACGATGGCCGTCGATAAATAATGCATCGGTCGCGTTTAATGGTAATTACTTCATAATGAGCCGCAATAATTATTTATTATTCCATGTATGTGGCGCATCGCAGCGCTCGTGACGGACGATGCGTGACTATCATTTTAAAGTTTTCTGACACACGACACTGTTTTTTGATGAACTTAGTGACTAAAATGATCTAAAAACGATTATAAGGACTTTTTTAAATTATTCATTCATTTCTACAGGGTTTTAATCATAAATTAAATATTGTGTGATTTTTCAACAAAGACACGAGGCTCAAAGTTTTTTAATTCTTCTAAGTTTTAATTCACAAATAATCTACATTTTATGCCCTTTATATTTTAAAATGATTACTAAATTATTCACCAAATATTCCTGCAGTATGTCAGCTGCTGCCCAAAGTGCTCCAAGATTGCGTGACAGCGCTTCTTATGTACAATTTGACAAGACACGCGTATAAGTGAATGTTGTACTCTTCAAAATATCACTCACCTACACCAATACAGCATTAAGAAAACAAATTAAACCTCAAAAAGTCATTACCCTTCTCTTTATTGATCCCCTTAAGAGACCCATAAAAACTTTATGCATTAAGCTATAATTTCGGATGCATATTTTATGCTAATGCTTTTCTTGTCCTGTCGTAAACTAGGCGCTTGGAGCGTTATGCATCAAATTATTTGCAATTTTTGGATCGCCACTTTGACGAGTGAATTATAGCCCGTGGAATATAAAAAGAAAAAGTAGTATGCAAATTCTTTGATGAAAGAATTTTTTCTTTTTTTTCACTTTTTTTTTAGTAAAACTTATATACAGAGAATCTCAGGATTAAAGGATGATGTAATTTGTCTTAGTAAGAGGGCTATAACATAATACGAGTAAGCTAGCAAATAAAGAAAGATTCATTTTCTCTTTCTTGATCTGTAATGGATTGATCAATCCATCAGCATTCAGCTCCGAAGCAAAGCGAATCAGCAAAAATTACGACTCAAAATAATTTATTGGAGGCAATAAGCGTGTCAGAAAAGGAGTAAAAAATCGAGGGCTCATTATTTTTGTGGTTGATTAGCCGTCCCGATACCCAATCCTCGTCCAATGAAAATAATCTGAATCAGAATTTAAACTCGGTTAATGAGGTGTGGAGGAAATGCTGCGTTTGGACCGCATGGGCACTTACTTTGCAACAGCTTTAACAGCTGTCATTTTCAACTTTATTTACTTTTTATCAAGGTTTATTTTCAAATGGTTGGGAAGCGGGGTAAAACTTTATTTGTTTTTGTTAACGGGACATTTGCATAAAAATTACGAGCATCAAGAATGGCGTTCGGACATGTTAGGTACCTAAAGGGTCAGTCGACACAGCACCGGCCCACGCTTGTTGGTAATCAGATATTCAGATATGTGCCGTGTCCGTGCGGAATTTATGTCACTCGACGTTAAATATTGCGAAGGATTCAATTAAAAATACCTACCGAATGGAACGTAAATATCAAAAGTTGTAGCGGTCAATAAAGACTGAGATATGCAAGTAAATGCGGTCATTGCGGATGCGTTAAATGAAAGTATGTGGTTAAAAGTTTGTTACAAACAACAAGCATCTTTTATTCATATCTAGGTATTAAAAGTTTCTAGTGAGACGGCGGACATGTTCTTGATCAATTTTTACTCTTTTTTTAAAACTAGTTAGGCTCACGCTACAACAACTCGCCTAATGTTAAGCAATGCTATAATCTACGATTTATCACGCTTGCCTGGAAGATACCGATTCACTCTCGACTCTACTGTCTTTATTATGAATTCAAGATATAATTAAACATATATTTAAATATATAATACAATGTAACTTTTCAGGCTACAGCAGCGGAGCAATATCATTTTGTTTCCCCGCAAGGAAGTAGGTCTGTTTAAAAATTGGTTAATATGCGAACAGCAAGGTGCTAAGCTAAATGTGTTTTATAAGTTAAGCGTGGTCTAAGTTGGAGCATACTTGAACCGCAATGGATCTGGCTCTTAAACGAGGCTGCTAGAACATCTCTTGGCGCTAAGAATGACTAAAATATTGTAATCAAAAATAGTAGTAGATGTAGTGTGTCAGCTATAACATTAAATATTAAGCATAATAAATTCAGACTTAGTCATGTAAACACGCCTTTTATTGTACATACCAAGTTGCCACGCTATATGGCGACCTAATCTTACATCTTGAGGCCTATGTCCAGAAGTGGATGACTGTAGACTGACGATCATGATGATGAATCTTGTATCACAGTCAATGTACCCTGGTACAGTTACAGGTATAATCATTTCTAAACAGAAATCAATACTGCAAAGCAGGTTGTTCACTCCATTCTACTGTTGTGAGAATTCAGTTTGCTTTTAAATTTATTGGACGAGCGACTGAATTAAGTAATAGATTTAATAACGCATCCGTATTGACACTTATCTTTCTTGATCTTATCTTATCTCAGCGGTTCCAGTGTCTGCTTTTCATCCAGACGCACCATGGTTCGAATCCGGCCCTACACCAAAGTGATGAATTTTCAAGTTATGTGTGGATATCCACTCGCTTAGTGGTGAAGGATCGTGAGGAAACCGGCATGTTCGGTGACCACAATATCCGAGGACATTGAGGAAGGTCTTCCGTGGAAGGACCTGGGCGCCCACCACGATGTATCTGCCCAAGAGAACTCCCCTAACGAATTAATTCTGAGGGCAGTCACAGCCCTCAGTCAAGAGGAAATACGGCTCAAGGAGAGAGAGAGAAAGAGAGAGAGAGTTTGAAGGACTACTTACAAACTAGTCATGATAAAATTAAAACCGTGATACAATTTAAGCTAAAATTTTCAATCAGTATTACTCAAGCCAGATTAAATTTGTCTTATTTTACTTTACTTATCTAACAACAACACTACAAATTGGCAACGCAAATTTTAATTGAAACAAAAGTTTAACGAATCTAAATGACAAAGCAATGCGTAAAAGCTTTCAAATCAACAAAACTTAATTAAGTCGGAACGCAAACTTAGCGTTAACTTGGCTGTTGAGATATCTCCACTGTAGGTTTTTCTTAAGGGAACATAATTCAATTAGTTAACTCTGAGACATAGACAAAATAAATAAGAGACTCCTTTCTTCTCAGTCGCATCTCTCTTGTCATATATATTGCCTAGAATTGCAAAATTATTTGATTGTATATCGATGGGTATGTTTTTTCGTAAAATTCAGAATGGCGGGCACCAAGCCTTTCGCCAATGAGAAATTTCCAATCTTATTATAACCAGCTTAAGTCAATCACACTGCCAAAATATTTTATTACACGTTTACATCGGCGAATCAATCATCATGCAAATGTGACTTTACGCTTACCACGTGAATTTATTAAGAATTGGAGTATTTTCACCATAATAAGGTATCTGTAAAATATTATGTCAATGCTCTAAGATGAACACAAAGACGCCAAGACAAAGACCAACAAGCTAACAGTAGGTCAACAACATTGAACAAGCCTGATGGAAGTTTCGAAACTTTTAGGGTTTGGAAAATGAATCAAAACTTGCTTATATAATTAAAACTACCAGTTATAATTTGTCTTGTGTCGCAATATTAAAACCAACCAAATCTCACCAATTTTCTAAATTTGCCAAGTTTTTTGAATACTTTTTTTAAAAAAACCACACCCTATAACATTGTATTCAGTTTCCGAAACAGTAGTTATAACCAAAAAATACATATATGAAATCTACACAAGAGAATACAGACACATAGTAGAGAACCCTATATAAAAAAAAATTACCGTAGGTGTTAATGCCAATGGCGATGTCTGATTTAGATTTTTAATATGAAGGAAGCATTATGCTCAAACAGCTTTCAGAAAACCTATAATATGTCAATAATTAACAAATACGTACCAAACATACAAATTGTTGCCATGGGCTATTGACGCGACAAACAATTTGCCTCGCACCCTCTAGACACAATATCGACTCAACAAATTGTTAATCGAATACGCCAACTTGTTTCTGGGACGGCCATCCACTGTCCTGTTCAATTTGTGTAGCTAAATATTTATGTGAGCAGTGACTTGGCTTCATTAAAATGTTGCGTAGAAAGTAATATAGGATCTAGTTTCAGCTGCCTATTCCTTTATCTATACTAATATTATAAAGCTGAAGAGTTTGTTTGTTTGTTTGAACGTGCTAATCTCAGGTGCGAATTGAAAAATTATTTTTGTGTTGGATAGACCATTTATCGAGGAAGGCTTTAGGCTATATAACATCACGCTGCAACTAATATGAGCAAAGAAACAATGGAAAATGTGAAAAAAACGTGGAAAATTATTCATCTTTGAGAGCTTCCGTTGCGTGTGCTGCGAAAACGGTTCATGATATCAAAAAAATATGTATGAAAGAATTATTCCTCTTGAAAGATCTAACAAAATGTCTGCAATAGTATGTGTCTATCTTTTAAGATTAACTCACTAGAACCGTTTTTATGGTAATAACTATTCCATGCGGACGAAGTTGCTGGCACAGCTAGTTTCTTGATATTTGACTTCTTACCCAAATTTATTATGATATGTACTTGGTTTTTCGAAGGTTCTTTACGTTATTGAAACATATTTAGTATTTGACCCATTGTTGATGACCCAAAGAACCCGAGATTGCCTGCAGAAGACGACAAAATAGACACTTTTGAAGCCTGAAAAGTATAACACAGAGTCAGAGTCACGCTTTTTAATTATTCTTATTATCAAGGAAGATGTTTGGCCTTATGCGACATGACAACTTTATGAAAACCATTATCGAGGGGAAGCTAGAGGCACGAAGAGGAAAAGGAAGGCCGAGAAGGACATATATCGATCAAATCAAAGAGAAGGCAAGCGTCATGTCGTATAAGGAGGTCAAGGAATTGTCCGAAAATCGAAGAGAATGGAGCATACTCCACAGACAAGAGCATCGCTCTTAAATTTCGAATGAATCAAGTATGAAGTCGACTCCCATTCTACCAGATAGATACAATCACGATTTGTTTTCATAATGCCATTATCTCTCCTTAAACACCAATAGCCATTAACACCATTCACAACGTACAAACCTCGGTCACTTTCCCCCAAAACTCCAACTCGCAAATACTTCTGTCCACTCCTGTCCAGCTGAATACGGTGACAGCTGCTCGATAATTGAACTGGGAACAATTAGCCATCGAGTGGTTAATATCCGTGGCGCTGTCAATACACGATTGCGTCCCTTGACGATGGACACTCGAGTCGAGTGTAAATCGATTCGGAGGATGTAAACTGGGACGTCACTGGCTTAACGGAATTGGGGCTATTCATGTTTCTGAGCGTGATGCTATTGATTAACGGTTTGGTTTCAATGGAGATGATGTAGGGGATTTAATGCACCTTCTGTGCACTGTTCTATGACTAACTGGCGTGAATGTGTACCTATAGATACAGTGCTGATACTGATAAGGAATGAGCTACGCGATCTCTAAAAGCCATTCAATTTCATCTTGTAAGACGCAACTCAAGTCAGGTGTAAGCCAAGTTTGCTGGCAAGTGAAGTCTGATGGAATCAGCGCATAGTAGAGTGGTTCCTGGGTCTCAAAAATGTAGTTCGCATACACTGTAGCTGGGCAAAACCAGCTCAAAATATCAAGTTTGCATGCATACAACGAATGCTGATGGTTGATAAAAAAAATATCGTCACAGTCAGTTAATATGACACTTCTGTGAACACCTATCAAAATACTAATAGATCAATTAATATCTAAGTTGAGAAAACAGAATATATCGCCAATCTACAAAAAAATAACACCTTTAGTGATAAAAAAAAATGCAAAACCATCTTGTGTACCGAACTTTGAACCTGACAAGTACATAAAACACAGAAAGCATTCACACAAATTCGTGTGACCTCCCGGCTTCCAACAGCGCCACGTGTATATTTGAGACTTTTACGGGCACAAAGCCTTAAAACATTAATTTCCGGACATAAACGTTCACTAGCCGGTGTAAAAAGTAATAACTACCTACTTATCTCAGTGGGAGTTTGAAGTTCTGCAATTTTTCATACCCTCGTACTTGCTTAAGAGGCTTAGTTCTTTGTATACGGTTTGTAATGGTTTATATTTTTTTTATTAAAACACGGAGTAAAACAAAATAGTTTTTTTTTATATAAATCAAAAGAAAAATCGCAAATTATTTGTTACAAAATCGATGGATTAATGGACAAACACTACGCTAGCGAATAGTTACGTATGTTTCACGTTGCTTTAGGCCACAATCAATATCGCAGATAAAGCTTCACTTGTTTACCTGGTGGTCAAATACTTGAATGTCAAAAACATGTCATAGGCTTTTAAAAGGTCATTTGTTAAGTCTTGATATCAGAATTCACAGTTATTATGCTAAAACTTCGACATTACTTTTATTTCCGTATATAATTTATTATAAACTTTCCATTCTAATTCGAAAGCGCTTGCCTTTATTAGGGCTAGATCGTGCGTTTCAACTTTATTTACTACCCTTATAGTTTCTAAACCTGCACCTAAATTCTTCACAATCGCTAAAACGGACTCAAAACGGCTACTTTTTAGAAGCAACGCTTTCAAATAATAAATACAACATTGTAACATGTTCGTTGTTCTTTTCGCGGATCGACCGGCAGGATGGGTACTCGCACTAGCCTACTTTCTACAAGCACCCTTCGAGTTCTGTAGTGACCCAGTCAGGAGGCACGTACGGAACATTTGTAAAACCTTGTCGGAATCCAACCTTTTTTGTACTATTCCCTTATTTTACTGAAGCGCGCGCTTTCGTTTTTAGAATGCATCAATTTGTGATAACATTTTTACAGGTTTCGGATGTAAACAGCAACAAAATGTTGATTAAATAGTACTATAACAATATTTTCTAAACATTAATGCTCGCATGTAAGTATTTAATTGAAAATAATAAATAGCTACTAGATCGCGCAAAACCGCTTTTTACGTAACAGCGTTAGCATCAAAAGGAAATCTTCAAAAGTAATGAGTGCACAAAAGAGAAAAGCATACTAAATACCTACTTGATTTTTGCCCGAACAGGCTGAAGCGCCAAATGTTTCGCAGCCAAAAAAATACAAACAATAAAATGAGTGGCAAGGATAGCAAGCTAGCGTCCGCACAGATAACTTTACGTGCGGATCCAAACCGTAACTAAAACAAAATTACAAGGATAACAGTCTGGTAGAATAAGTGCTGCTTCTATTACAAACAAAGTAATTTTGGTCAGCAACGGTTTCGCGCCACCCCTGCCATAAAATTAAATGGGAGGCGAGTTTTTACGGACGCCTGCAAAGTGCGAGTTTGGTCAACGGGAAGGGTTATGAAAAACGGCGACCGTGTTCCTTTGGGACGCAGAGCAAACTAAACTTTTGTAAGGATGCAGCTTTTGGATTCTTTAGGCGAGGAACTCGTCTAGACGGATGTTTGACTTGTACACACTGGGAAAACTTCCAAAAAGACTGGCAGAATAAACACCGTAACACAATAAATGAAATTGAATCTCAAATGAGACGACTGCCATTCTGCCATGTTAGATCTAGTTTAGTTTTTATGGTTTGTCCACTTGGTCCATAGAAAACCTGGCGTTGGCCTTACTGGCTCGCTTGCATAGCGGTTTTTTCACTAAGTTATTTTACCAAAATATTTTTTTTTGTTTAACATTGTATGTTACTAGATGCTAAAAATAAGTAGGTATAGGGTATAATTGTTCCAACAGTATCAAAACACGATTGTTGAATTTTGTATCTAAACGCGTTTAAAAACCAAAGTGTAAGCGTAAGCCAAACCCTTAAAATTGTTAAGTAGGAGCAGAGAATAATACATAAGTTATTTATTTATTTATGCAGGCTAAAAAATTACAAACAAATAACAATGTGACACATAAGAGTAAACCTACAGTTCAATTAAGTCCGTACCTACTCAACACTCATTGTGGACTCTGAAAGTTTAACTTTTTTTCTTGTGTAAAGACCATATAGGTGGTAAAAATAATGAAACATACAAGTAGAAGGTAATATCACAGAAGGCTTATACCCTGTAGTGGGTCTCATTAGGCTGATGATGATGATGAAGAATACCAAAACTACAATTCGCAGACAATTTGCTCACATTATTTGTTAAGGTGCTAAGTAACCACTTACTAATAAAGAAAACCATCGTTGCAAGCAATAACGCTCCAAGTAAAAAGTTGTTAACCAGGTAAAGTATCCGTACTTTACAAAATAAACCATTATTGTTTACACTTGGAAGAAAAACTAGAAATGTTTTAAAATTGGCAGTTCGGCGTGACTTATCGATGAGGGATAAGTACCTAGTGGATCGATGATGGTTTACAAAATTACAGTTCTTGGGACCACCTGCAAAGATACGGACATAATGTACTAATAAAAAATAAATAAAATAGGTATATTGTATAATTATAAATATATTTTTAAGTTAGGTATACTTGTAAATGCGTAAGAACGTCCTGAGTTACTGGGTTCATGTTATCTAATTTGTTTTTAATTATCTATTGTTGATTATCCCTGACGGCAGTGGCTGTATTTAGTACTTAAACCAAAAACGCCTCGTGGTTACTCTTTTATTCGAGATTAAAAGTAGCACATATTTCAGGGTTTATTTATTTATTTCATTCACTTATGTACTAACGGCTTAAGCCAACACGTACATTAAGCCAACTACCTACTACAATAATGCATTTGGGTAAAACATATTATACACTATATTACTTATAAATTTACAACAATCACAACAGAATTTCTTATATTTAGAACAGAACACATCTATGTCTCTGTTCCGAGCAATCATTGTATTGAGAAAGCTAATGGCTTGAGCGTCTCATTTGAGACGAGTTTTAAACTCGTACGGTGACATTTGATGCTCGAAACAGAACTTTACATCAAAATACAGAACGCTTTTTAACCACATATTGACACAAAAAGAAGATTATGATTGCACCCTTATTACTGGAATGCATGTAATATTCCATTAAAAATATCTCAGAGGCCAATCAAATCATAGTCACTGTGCTTTGCTGTGATTGGCTGGGAGCGATTACTTCTACATTTGATTGTTGTCTTATCATTGTCTGCTGCGGTTGTAATAAGACGGTAATTAATTTTTAAATAATAAAGTGTTAAAACGACAACTAATCAGTGCTTGCACGTAACTGTTTGCTTAGCTACTGAAAAACAAAAAGATCTCGCTTATTTTTTGAAGTGAAAAAAAACTTACTTTACTTAAGTTTACTCTTATCGTTTTTGCTATTGGCACAGGAAAGCGACAATTTTGTAGTGAAACATTCAATTAAGTAAATTACTCACTTCAAGTTGAGATCAAGTTTAAATACTCACTGCCTGCTTATTATTGAAAGTTCAAGTTTGCAAGAAATCATTGCACTTTGAATATATTTACATTCCGTTTAGACCACCTGCGAAGTAATCAGTAATTACTGGAAGGAACTGCGGTGTTGTTTAAGCAAGTTTCTAACTGCATCCAATCAGTAGATATGTTTTATTCGGTATAATATGACAGTTTTGACAACTGACATATTATTTCGTGAATTTGATGTTAAATAAACAACAACAGTTAAGACAACTGCTATAATTATCAGTTACTTACAATCGTTATAATGAACAAAGCAAAGTAAACCAATCTTAAGCTGTTTAAATTTGTTGTTTATTTAGGAATAATGATTTCTTTGTGTAAGTGTAAACAAATAAATAATTTATTTGTTCTGCAAATGGTGAGTCAGTTGCTTACATATTTTATGAATCTCCGAGGTATGTTCGAGCAAGTTCAGTATAGTACATTGTTGTCTGTTTCTAGATAATGGTTTTAGCTTTTGCGTTTATTTTACAAACACTATTTAATAACTATATCTACGTTTACTGGTAACTAGCTCTAAAGTTTTTAAGGCAATACTAGGCTAATAGGCTTGTTTTAGTGCCATTTTCTATTTTGTTTTAGAACTATCGGAAATACGCTAATTAAAATTTTTAAATTAGTAAGCTCATTATTTTTGAAATTTTTCTTAAGTCTTAAAACAATGGCTGTTGTTATTGCACCGTGGAATGCAAATAGATTAGTGCAGCGTGTCAAATTCTTCTAAAGTTATTACTTTATTACTTTACTTTATCTTTACACATACAATCGTAATGAATCAGATCCAAACAGCTACCATAATAACATTACTGTCTTCTCCTTTTGTCCCGACAAAATAGCTACAAATTTCAACCACGGCCTATTTTAGCGACCGCATCCGCGCCCCTGGCAAGACTGCAGTTTAAAAATAAAGAGTTAATTACAGCAGACAGGTAAACACGGCGGGACACCCGCGTTGTGAGGATCCACACTAAATGCACTGTGTTTACTATATTGCACTGTACGTTTGTGGGTACACAGCAGTGCACTGTTCCATTATATGTGTAGCTGAACGTGTACTTTTGCTAAAACTATTATATTTGAGGTGCAGCAACTCGGGTAATATACTAATGTAGTAGAGTAGAGTAATAGCGAGTGTGGCTCAGCGGTTCCAGTGTCTGCTTTTTATCTAGACGCACCCTGGTTCGAATCCGGCCCTACACCAATGGCTTGTTTTTTCATGTTAAGGGTAGATTTGCATTTGCTTAGCGGTGAAGGACAACATCGTGAGGAAACCAACATGTTTGAGGACCACAATATCCGAGGACATGTGTCTTCCGTAGAAGGACCTGGGCACCCACCACGATGTATCTGCCGAAGAGAACTCTCCTAACTAGAACTGTTTCAAACTAGAATTAATTCTGCGGGGAGTCACGACACTCAGTCTTGAGTATATACGACTCAAGAGAGAGAGAACTTGGGTAACTGAAGCTATTTCATGTTTGTGTAGCTAAAGATGAATGGTTGAATAACCTTATCGTTTGGAATAATAGGTCTAGCCTAGGTATAGCGTCATAAAAAATGTTTAGATATACTTTAAATCAACAACAAAATACATTCAGCAATTCTTAGATTTTGTCTGTTTATCTATTTCTTTTAAACGCGCATCACGTAAACAGATGAACGGATCGTCATAAGATAATGCATGCAAAGCCCGCGGGCATCCACTAGTATTGAACAAATGCTGTGGTATACGCACATACCTACGTGGTATGTGATACCTACCGCGTCAACCAACTCTGAGACGGTTTAAGAACTTTTTGCGTTTAAAAAGTTTAATAAGTTTTTTAATAAAGTTCAGTTTAAAAAAAACAATCTCAAATTAAATCTCGTTTTGCAATGCAAACGTCTATGTTTTTCATGGCCAGTTCTAGCCCAAAAAGTGATAAAAAGCAGGCTTCTACGGCAGTTTTTCACGTTCCTCAGCGGTCATAACTCAATCCGGCACATAAACTTCGTTAGCAACGGACAAACAAGCGCCAAACTCATTAAGAGCTAGGAAGCTAATAGAAAATTTTACAGCCAAGGAATTGCGCAGAGTAAATTTAACAGTAAATAGGTGATAAATCTTTCGCTCCAGATCTATCTGCTCGTAGTTGGTGTTAAATGAGTGTTTTCTTTGTGAAATAAACAATTTACTACGTCGTTTTATTTGTTTCTCCATTATTTTATATAGTAATGGAATTCATTGAAAAGAGAGCATTTCTTCATGTGATTAGTTTGTTGTAGTCTTTGCCATTGAATTCAATTTTTTGTTCACTCTCTTGGTAAGTGAACGAAATTCATTATAGCAATGATAGAAAGGTGTTTTGGGACTACAACCTCAAAAATCTCATATTTGCTGATGCTTTAAAGGCGTAAATACGCCGTGAACATGTCATGGTGACCTAAGTGTAACCAATGGCATATTTTAGGCACATTTCTATGCTCTATTGTATTTTTTATATACCTAACATTAAAATAATTGGAACTCTAAAAATATTATGATGGCTACATAATCGAACACATTTAAGTATGCCGCCTCCATTCATTTCCCACTTGATTCGCTGTGGCACTGCGGTATTCCCACGAGTTCTTGCAATTGCCACGATTTATGCACGCAAGAATTGAAAAATGGACGAAGGTGGATGATAAAAGGCCCACAGAGGGCACCATAAGTCATCGACGCTTGTAATTATAGCTTGTTCTTATAATACAGGCAATAGGCATGTAAAAACCAAGTTAGGGATGTAGGAAATAGTTGGTGCTTTTTCCTATTTTATGCATGTTTTTTTTCGGTTAAGACGGATTTATTTGAGTTTTTATAATCTTGTCAAATTAAATTGAAACATTTATTTACAGTTGTGTCCGCTGTATGTACCTACTTTTAAAGTGTTTATCAAGGTTATGGTCACCCAAACAACCATTAAAAGTTTTGATTGTTGTTGATGTTTTTGGTTCTTACTTACCTTACAACCGACCATGACGATTTCATTCGTGACGCACTTCAGGAAAAATATTAAACAAACAGCTAAAACAAGTATCACGGTTTATCATACGATTGACGCAAAACACCAGGTTATTTGTTGGTTCTTTTGATCTTTTTGTTCCGCTTTCACGCCGATACGTGGCCACGAATCATCGAGTACCTACTCGTAGTATAGAATCCTGAAAATGATATAATACCTACTTTTTATCCTAAAATAAGAAGGGACATAGCCACTGGCATCCAATAAAACAAATCTCTGATTTGCTTATGTACTATCGCGACATTATGAAATATATTAACATCGCATGAAGCGGTTAAATAATATTGCAAAACCTGCAATAATATTCCGAGCTACGAACACTGATAAAGCATTCCCATTTGTAATTCGGCTCAGCAAAGATAATATCGGAGTAAGGATTTACTCAATAGGTTTATGCAATTATGTCTCAGGTATTGCAAATTGATTTATGAAATGATTGCCGTAAATTGCACTAGATGTTTGATTTTGTGATTATCGGATGCATCTAGAAGTAATATAATAATAATATGTTTCTTTAACAGTAAACTACCATCGTGGCATTAAATCAATCTTAGTACTTATAGGTTTTCAAAATTTTGGTTTCTATCCGAATTATACTGTTTTTGTACAATAAAATGATTGGAGACGATTTTATGCTATAATATTTTGCAAAACTTTTACCAATGTATTTTTTTTTTACGTGGTATCTAGGTTTACGTTTGACTACAGCCTGCCTGATATTAAGCATTGCTGCAGCCTAGGGTGTAACACGTTTACCTAGAAGATACCTATTAACTCTAGATTTGAAAACCCCTGGATTGTAGTTCGCAGGAAACACAGCTTCTGGTAAAGTGTTCCAAAGCTTTGCCGTATAGAGTTAATAATAGGTAAGTTATGTATATCTTCGTCTGTTGTTTCTCCTACATAGTGCGACGCAGCAACTGATTTTCTTATTTTATTGGTACGATCATAATACAGCGTGAGAGTGATTTTATTTTAAAACTAATTTAAAATGTTTATTTGTTTGTTGTGGACACCCGCAGTTTCAATCGCATTATTTCAGGATAAGAAGTAGCTTATGACACTCCTAAGCACTCATACTACCTACATACCAAAAACCATGATGTTCCGTTCAGCTGTACTTGCGTGTTAAGCATTTAAATTAGCAGACAAACAGAGACACAGATAAACAAAGAAACAGATAAACAGTCAAAAATTCTAGAAATTGTAGGAACTTGTTCTGCTATCAATTTGAAGTAGGTATGTCCAAACATTATTTTTATAGTAGTTTATGCAACTGTCATATAATTAATGGTTAAACGAACTTACCTTAAGTGAAGTTCGACCATAATTATACGAGACGACGTCAAATTAATCTTAAGGTCATGCCTTCTTGGGATCAGAAAAAAAATAACCCAATATAAACTGATCCGGCACACTGGGCTACATTCAATTAACAAACAACTAAAATTAATTTACTGTAATTAAATTAATGAACGACCTCTATTGGCTCTTGCGAGGCCCGGTCTCGTCCCAGTAGCTGGGAGCAGGTGGCTCCAGGTTGGTTGCCATCTACTGGACTGGGTTGGCCCAGGTTTGGTTGGTACTTTGTTTTATTGGTACCCTGTTTGGGTGCTTTGGTCAGTTGAAACTTAGAATGGACTTACTTCAGTTTGTTTCTAGCTTTTCTTAAGGACTGGACTTCTTTGAGCAGTTTTAGTGGCTTTTATCAGAGTCATGCCGAATAAAAGATCGTCTCATTTTACGTCAATAGAAACAGCACTTAATTCTTGTTTCAGTGATATAATTGTGAACTCACGTTCACCTTTTGTATCTTCGAATGGAACCCCAAAGAAGAGCTTATTCAGGAATTCCACCTTTGTTTTAAGTTGTAAATTAGTTACTCCAGCAATACGCAATCCTAATTGGTTTCCAATAGATTGTAGCGGAGCTTGATACTTTCCATAAAAAAATGATAACATTTTTAAGTAGAGCTTTGGCGCTTTAGAGTGGCTGAAATTTTCAGAAAATAAAATTTTCTTTATCCTTCAAGTTTAATATTAGTTTTAAATAATTCCTTCCATTGGGACTTTATCCCAAAGTTAAGATAATTTTTCAACAATGTCATGACCTAATATTTCTTCTAAGTGGATCCTCCACGTTTCACGTAGGTATTTCCATCGGTAATGATACTGAAGCAGAAACATCTTGTGCATTATAAGTGCATGGACCTGGCTAGGTGACTTGCTTCGATTTGAATTGCTCGCAAACATACCTGGCAGGATAGTTAGGAAATATTGAGTTTGCTCCAATCTGGTAATCGTTGTCTGACACTTGTGAATTCAAATTCACTGGCACTGTGTCTCCTGACCGTGACCTTGTGTAATAGCTATCATATTTTGTTACAACAGAAATATAAAGATCATTAGTATCATTGTGGAAAGAAAAGTATTCTAACTTTCTCACATCATCGTTATACGTGCTCCCCTTATGCCGCTGTATATGGGCTGTACTTATATTTGACCATTTGTCATAAGCATTAACATTTTCAAGTCATTGTACGTAATCACGTTACGCCACTAGACTAATTCGTTATCAACCGGGCTCCAATGTCCCGGAGTATAACACTTCAATGTAGGTACATTGGATGCACTATTTGCCATTAAATTGAATATTTGTTAATTTGCTACGAAGCAGAAACACTTTTAAAGTCATTGTACGTACTCACGTTACGCCACTAGACTAGTTCGTTATCAACCGCGCTCTAATGTCACGGAGTATAACGAGGGTACATTGAAAATAGGTACTTTATGCCACTAAATTTATTGATTGTTAATTTGCTGTAAAGCAGAAACACTTTTAAAGTCATTGTACGTAATCACGTTACGCCACTAGACTAATTCGTTATCAACCGCGCTCTAATGTCACGGAGTATAACGCCTCAATGTACATTGAATATAGGAAATGTATGCCACTCAATTGAATAATTGTTTATTTGCTATAAAGTAGTAACACTTTTAAAGTCATTGTACGTAATCGCGTTACGCCACGAGACTAACTCTTTATCAATCGTGCTTTATTCAACGCTCAATATATACATTTATTGTATGTTGGTATTGTATTCCACTAAACTGAACATTTGCTATGAAGCAGTACACTTTTAAAGTCATTGTACATAATCACGTTATGCCACTAGACTAGTTTGTTATCAACCGTGCTCAAATAAATATGAATCACAAACAAAATAACCGTTATAGGTTAGAAAATCTAGTTCTTTTTACATTGAATAAACTGTAGAACAATGTATGTAAGAAAATGGTAATAAATAAATTCATATTTTGTTGTATTGTATTTGTTACAAAAACAACAAATATGTCGGTACATTGAAAAATGATCGATACAGAAACATTGCTAGAAAATAAAATAAAATAAAAAATAAAAGTCATTTATTTCAGGCAATATCAACCCAGAACTTAATAGAATCATGATGAATAGAATAAGAAAAGTCATGTTTCCGATCTACATGACAAAAATGTGAGTATTTCAAAAAAAGATCGTTATATCATTTGTTGAAAAAAAAAAACTATATTTACGATCTATTCGGTATAGTTTTATAAAATATATACGATTATACCAAGAAAATTAAAATCGATGATGAATAAAATAAATGCAGTAAGATTGCTTTGATAAGTTAGTAGTTGCACTAACCTTTATCCTTTGAGGTGGTTGATGAATTGCTTAGTTTTTGTACCAAACGTTGAATTTCGACGTTATTTTAAAATTCCGATGCTCCATTTCCTAATTTACCACTTGAACACTTGAAATAAACACTTTTTTCCACGAATAATTCAAATAGTAAATCTCAACGAAATTTATGATGTTGCGACGCCCGCACACAAGAAATCAAGAAATGAATGAGGTTTGACAGGAGGACGGCGCTACAGGCGCGACATTGACAGTGACATTTGTTCAAAAGTTTTTTTTTTATGTGTTTTTATTTTCACAGCTAGAAAAAGTGTGACGCCTAGTACATACAGAAGTGAGACTACATAGTTAATAAATAAATCTCGAGCATGTAACGTCGTCGTAGTATAATAAAGGGTATTAAAACACTAGTGTGAGTAACGAGTGTTTTAATACCCATGTTATATGCAGTTGCATACACTACTTTATCTTCACTAATTCGCTATCCATTTTTAACTTTTAATTTATTAAATTAAATTCACGCGTACGTGTATTGTCACAGTGATTTTGTCGCCATTAAAATCTAACCAATGAGAGCGCATTGCGCGCATCAATAAAACGCGACTAACTTGATTGCAATCAATCGTTTTATTGATGTTATAATGAGATATTACGATATCGATGTGGATATTATACCATCATGTGAAATTGCTTAAATTGAGTGTTTTGTTGTCTGCGCTATAACAGTAGTAATTATAAGTCAAGTATTGGAAACATAAGTAGAATGTTACAACATTAGTGTAGATAAAATATCTTTAACGTTCAGACTCGACCCTCTTCAGCTTTATTATATGTATAGATAGACGATGCCTTGTAAATCGTATCTGCCTAAATATTAGCTTTTAAGCGCCTCAGTTTACGCTTCTTCTTCTTATCGAATGAGAGTGGCCAACTCTGGTGTCGAGAGCTCATCAAGACGCCCAGTTAGTTTCCAGTTAAAGCTTAAAAAAGATAACACAAATTTTCTGACTTGTTATCTTATATTATACTGAGATGTCTTAATAAATACTAACTTGAACCAATCTAACTCACTTTAGAACCGCTAATGATAATCAAGACGACCAAAGTTTTACGATGTAAGCCAATTACGTTTTATAGCCTTTTTGATTACTCTTATGCTTTGTTTAGGTTATAACTTTAAACTGTTTCATATTCTAACGTGTTAATTAATATTTAATGTTTATTAGGTTTCTGTCTCTCTAAAAACCTGCTGTTATTATGATATAAGTATTGAAACTATAGCTATAGTTTTGGTAAAATAGTCTAAAATATAATAAAAGAACAATAATTTTGGATTTATTTATTTAGAATCCATGTTGTAAACAGATGTCGTAAACTTACAATTAAAGACTGTTAAAAAAATATAAATATGGCTACGAAAAGTATTACGGCAGATAATTATTGCTAACACAAAATTAAAAATATACAGCTTAGTTATTGTATAATCACAAATCTTAAAATAAATATAATAGAAAAAACTATGGAAAACTTCAAAACCTACCTGAGCATTTAAATAAGAGATAAGATTTTAAATAAATTATGCTTATAATTCAAATGTTTACCGATTAATTTATTTCGAATATACAATAATCGTCAAAAGAAATAAACTGTTCTATCTACAATATACATGTAACAAACATTTATCTATATACATACATATATTAGTCGGACTAGTACACAATTATAGTCAAAAAGGTTGTGAAGTAATTTTTTATACAAATTTACATTAGAAGGAACACGGCAGACAGTCAGGGGTGTTCTATTATTGATAAGCACTTACAATGTTTACTAACAATAAAACAAACAGGAATTAGCATATTGGAATAAGTAAATATATAAAATGTAAAAATAAAGAAAGGTTACAGTTAGTTATGTGTGTAAATTAGTTGCGATAATTGCTCTATCTATAATGCAATGCAAACGGTTCCAAAAACTGATGTCAGTTTGAACTTATAATGCAAAATTTTAAAAAGAGTACATACTGATGTCTATGTTTTCACATTTACAAAGGTATATGAAAAAAAAAGTTTAACCAATATTTGTTCCAGTCGTGTAGATAAAATAGTTACAGTATAACACTTAAAATCATAGTGAAATTCTGAATTTCACCTCAACTAAACCTAATCTGTACAGCATAAAGCTCACTTACAAAAATTACAAAAAAAATGTTTCATTATAATAATTAGCCTATCTATTATATTTACAATTATTGCTATCAAAATGTTGCGCTTTCAACGCTCTTATGTATTAATTTTATAATTAAAACTGGCTTATTGCCTTTGCTATCAATGAAGGAATGAACAGATCCCGAATTATCACTTATTGCAATCTACAGATTGTTTCAGAGAAAACTTGAAGACACTGGATTTTTTCAAAATATAATTTTAGATAGCAAAATCACGTACATAATGAAATAGATTACAACAATGTTAGCCGTGATCGATTCAAGCCAGCAAAGGTAAATCATTCCGATATTCTGTTCAAAATGTCAGTTTCGTAAAATAAAATAGTAATTTTTACTACAGAAAATCAAAACCTTTATTTAACAAATAGCCTGTGTGTGTAGAATTTTGAACAAAATACTTGATGAAAATTAAACCAAGTACAAAAAGCTACGCATAAAATTGCCACCTTCAATGATATGCCTTAAAATTCAAAAGGAATGATAATAATAAAGTGATTTCTATATTTTGAAGACGTTTAACAAGCAACATAAATATTTTGTTGTATACTCTTTAACTTTATCAATACCCGAATAATTTAATTTTTAATCTATTAACGCCACAATTTTATTATCTTTAGAAGAAGACAAAAATTTCATTATTACTACAAGGGTTCACTACTAACAGTGAGATTTTTTCGAACTTAGGTCAGTCTTTTTAACCTACTTTTATAAAATTGCTTTGATTATTATGAATAGTCAGTTAGTATATCGTCTAAAACATTGAAGTAGATCTCACCAAAGTGATTAATTGATACTTTTCTTACAGCTGGAATCATACGATGATATTCGATAGTAATGAATCTTTACCCATGCAAAGAGGTATATTTAGGCCACTCCAACAAGTGGAATATATTGGATGATCAGTCTTTGTTTTTAATCAACGAAACAAATCATTCAAGTTTCAATACGCAACGCAATACACCCCAATAGAAAGATTTAGGAAATAATCTAGATTCAGTATGAAATAGCATAGCATGATGCTTGCAAGGTATTGCCTTAATAAAAAAGTGATTGATCAGTACTTTGATATACATGTTCCTGTTCTTATCCGTCGAGTGGCGTAGTATCAGTGTCAGTTGCTTTGGGCGGTGGCGCGTCGTGCGCGCGCGCCCGCGCCATCACCTATGCGAGCGCGGGCGCGGAGGCCCTCGCTCATGGCCGGTGCGGGTGCGCTGAGCTCAAAGAAGAACTACTCACGCCAGAATCGCTACTTTTTTCAGAAGCACACGGCTCACCACCTGCCACGAACTTCACCACGTTCAACCTGTGGTCAGACTCGCATATGTCATCTCTAGCACCTCCGGGAAGGCCTCCGCCGCGTGTTGTTGTCCGTTCTGGAATGGTTCCCGGGTAACGTTCGATCCTGTCGCATTCTGCATCGTCGGGTTGTCTGCGGCGAATAGATCGCTTCGCTTGCGGCGCCGGCTCGGGCGGCCTGTGCGAAGGCTCGTCTGCTCTATGTACGAGGGGAGAAGTCCTCACGCGCACTCCTCCAACGCCAACGCCTGCCTCGTAGCAACCGGAGTCTCGAGGAAACTGACGTCTTCCAAAAGGCGAATCACCCCCTTCAGAACTCGAGCCACCACCTTCGTTTTCGATCTCGACTTCTCCGCCTGCATAAAACAAATAAAAATAATGGTTTTAAACACACATAAAGCCGATTAGAATAAAATCCAAACAAAAATTCTTAGAATAAGCTTACATTCAAGTTGATGAAGAAGTTGTACAGCAGCAAGGATTCGTGTGCGGTGCTCCGGCGTCATGATGCCCAGATAGTCCAAGTCTGACGGCTCGATCTCTTTGAATAATTCTATATCTTCATATCCATTTCTAGTAAAGGCCACTGTGTATTCTGGTAAATCTATCCTCCTAAGCAACTCTTCGACTGTCCTCGGCCGCGTCTCCCAAAGTCTCTCACGGCTCTTACACCATTTCAGAGGCCTTGACCTAATAGGTTCTCTCTCAGAAAGTACCTCGACGTTCGCGAATTTGAAATTGCCAACTTTATTGTTGAGCACTCCGCGCCAGATACCAGACGCGTTCATGTTTATGACTTCAATGATGTCTCCTTTCTGCGAACAAACAAAGGGAAGTTAGCAATTTGCTCGTGATCGTTTCATAGCGGTACAAATGAGTTATTACGAGTTCTTACCTTGTATCTCAGGGCATCTTTCTCGTAAATATTGGGTATGTAATCGACGAGTGCTCGAGCCCGGCACAGCATTTGCGGCACGAGCAAACTCCGCCCGGCAGGACTTAATTCTATGTTTTCTTCTGCCGAGAGAGATGAGTGATTACTACCGGCGCGAACCAAAGCTTGTGTGCCTGTACATAAATATTGCCACGCTTAGAACCCTTTACATTCAATCTACTACCAGCACATTAAGAACAGATATACCTGTTGATGCGTCTTTGAATGACTGCGGATAGACAGGGTTGTTAATAAGTTACGACAGATAAGGTGTGCAAATAAAAATGGAATATGATGCATTGTGATGTGAGTAACGACATGGGGCGTTATGGTATAGAGAAAGGAAAGACACAAATATTTACAAAACGTTTATATTAACACAAAACAAATAGCTCAATAAATCCACTCACTACTGCCTGATCCGCTGGGAAGACTTTCGAAAGAACTATTAGAACAGGGGAAAGCCTGATCTGCACCAGGTCTTCTGTCTCCCTCAGGCCCTCGTTCTTGTCTTAATCTTGATATTTTTCTTTGGACGTCTTGTCGTAGGCCTCGCACCTTCCCTGCAAGGTTGGACACACCATCGCTCTCTTCTGCCGACTGAAAAATAGAAAGACGCTATATGCGGGCCAAGGATTTAAAAACAAAAAGCGTAAAATTATTGTATAAGCATATTTATTGCAAAAATAAAAACAAAGCAATTATTGTTTAATCTACAAACTTGAAAATACCTGATGTACAGTAGCTATATGTTGTGAATCTGTTTCACTCTCTTGATCTTCGTAATCGGAGGAGGCGGGAGATAGCGGGTCCCCACCTATCCGGTACCCCGACATCTGCCGGTATCCCCTACTAGAGTCCCGCTCCGACCGGCTCGATTCCAACGAAATGCCAGATAGCCGCGATCCTATAGATTGGATGTCAGACGCGGCGTAATCCCCGCTCTCCCGATCTCTCGCCGTTCGCAGAGGGATAACGGTGGTAGGGTAGGGGCCACTTTGTGGAATTATTAATCCTCTCCTAGGGGTCCTCGCTAAGCTTATATCGCCCGCGCTTCTTAGGGATATGACGCCTTCACCTCTCTGCTCGTTCCGGAGGTTGAGCGTGAAGCAGACTCTTCCATTCTGGAAGGTGGCCGCCGGCTGGCCGCCGCCCATGAGGAAGTCCTCGGGGTCGCTCTCGTAGGGCGGCTCGTCGTACCAGTGACCCCTCCCGGACAGGCATCTCGCTTCGTCGTCGTACATATACGTGTCGTCTGTAAACGAGCCCTTTATTAGACTTCAGTGGAGCGCTCGCAGCCAGCAATGCAAATAAAAAAGTACGTGCTAACAAAATTGCGAAAAAAGTTTACCGTAACAATGCCTCCCACAGAGTGGCGGTTTCACTGACAACACTGCGATTAAAGCTGTGTACGAACATCGTAAAGCCGTGCGTGGTTGCAAAATATTTTTCCAAAACATGCATTCAGCACTTTGACGCAAAGTAAACATATATCGGATGAATGGATATGATCCTAAACGTAGTAGTATGTTGACATATACATTGCTACGCTTAAACAAAACGTTTTTTTTTATTATTATCTTGCGAAAGATTTCAACTGAAACCTTTTAGTTTAATATCTTGTTTTAAATGATGAAGATGAGTTCACATTGAAAGCAAATCAACATTCACGAAATATTTATGATTGATTTTTAAAATAGTTCAAGCTCGATAATTATACCCGTTTAAATTGTACATTATTCTCGTGCAAGCTTCATGCTTCATTATATCAATAAAAATACTTCAGCTGTTGAATTATTCTAGACGCTTCAATATTTTGAGATTCATCCACGATTTAAAAAATGTAAATTTAATTTCACTAGAACGTGGAAAAAGCGCTGTAAAGAAGCTACTAAAACAGAAGCAAATGATTAAATTTCAAAATACGAGGAAGCGACTAGAAACACAAAACAATGCAAAATACCCAACATTGGTTATTTTAAAATTCTGAAAGCTTAAATAAAAAAATCTCTTTTTTGTAAGAAAAAGTTGTTTTTTCAAATGAAAATAAGATACTAGTATATACCTCCGAAAGGGCCTCTGACACCGTCTCGTCCCATATTCATCAGTCCGTGTCTTATGTCTCTCAAAATCTGAAACAAAACCAATTTTGTAACAAAAACAATGCAACCAACATAGACAACCAAGCAAGCTCTGCCACCCCTTAAATAAGATAGCGTAATTTTAATTTTGAGAGAAAACTGAGCTTGCCATTTCGTGAGGAAGAAGGGGCAGAGATAGGAAAATTTTAATTTAAAAAAACAATAAACGATTTTAGTCAGTCTGTCTCATTTTCTCCATCAACCCGACCCATTTGAATCTTTCCCTACAAACAAGTATATTCTAGCTATATATATACCTATATATGTGCTATCATAAATACAGGGCCTTTAGCACATAAAAAGTTTATGGATTTTTACAAGAAAATAAGGGCACAGTTTATTTGCCTATAATGTTGACGTGCGCCCATATTATACGACGCATGCATTAAGATGTGTAATTTCGTTATTTGCAAGGCCGGGATCTGCGGCGCAGGAATAACAAGGGGCGTTATGAAAATCATATTTTAAAAGAAAAATATTCCTCAAATGCGTGAACACGGTGATAAATATTCAGAAGTAGCAATAAAGGCACCACTTTCTCGTAAGTACGAAAGTATTGAACATTAAGTTAATTTATGCACACTTTGTTACCAAGACGCCGGCTTTACACACGGAAAGGATTTACGTGTTGTTCGCTTCCAGTAACTGGCGGTGCATTTCTACTATTCATTACGAGGTAAATTAAGATTTTTCATTAGTTTTCTAACATAGTGTTTTTTTTATTTGTAGCAGTAATTTATGTATACGTAGGTATAAGTTGAATTGTTTATTACTCAGTTCAATAGCTATTCACGTGTGCAATAAGTGCCTTCTAAAATAATATTAAACTACACCATTATAAATACGAGTGCTTACCAAAATAGGAATACCAACCAAGCTTAAATTCAAAACGCAAACCTTTCGCTTGAACAATGGATGATTCCTCGCCGCTATAAAATGTCTGAGACTTACTCAAGTTTCTGATACATTGATTCCAGCGTAATCGATACCCGCCCCAAGTTTTTAATAAACCCACAAAACCGTCTCCGTTCCGGACGGTGTCACCCAAATTCATGCGGCAAACAGTTTATTGGCGTAGTAAAATTTCAATGTTCAATATACCAAAGTAAGGCATAGTTTTACGAGCAAAATGTGCTGAGAAAGGGCTTCCAAAGTTTCGTCGGGAAGCCGTAGGAGTGCCGCTAATAGACTTAGCTCGAGATTAGGCCACGATTAGCCGGTGACTCGCCTGACGCTCCGCCCGTCAGATTACAAGCAAATGCGACTCTCACATCAGCTTACTTTGAGTGATAAGGCGGGGATTTTTGCAAAGTACCTCTAGAAGGGGCGAAGGGAATCTTTGTTTGTTTAGGAAAACATCAGCCGTTGTAAAGGTATGTTTTTAGGAGCTGATTTTTGTACTAAGATACTATTTTTATGGCCTATTCAGTAATATAGTGATTTAGTTTTGTTTGTGTACATTTCCATACTCAAACTCTTACCTCCTCCTGTTCTCTTGCTAGTTTGTCTTTCTTCTTCATCGCTTCTTGAACTTTTAACTGCAACAAAGCATTTATTAAAATTTAATTTAAATGCTTCTACTGTTTTTGTTTAATTTTAGGACGGACTATTACAGATCTCACGCGAATTTTAATATTAGGAGATAGTTCATTTATTAATGTATATAACATAAGTATAAAATTAATGAAAATAAAACAGTGAACTACAATAGAATCAAACAATCGCTACAAACATAATGGTAGGTAATTAACCTAATGAAATGGTTTATAAGTGAAATTAACAAAAGAAGAAAAAAAACATGTTTTTTTTTCCTGCAATTATAACCGGTATCTTAACAAAACCTGCATATGAACACGACATGCATTTCTTGAAACTTAACCTAAGTGCATAGGTTTCGTGCATAACATTCCAAGCGGTGCAATAATGTGCTTAAGTGTCGATAAAAACCTATGATAGTGTTGGAAATTTTATACATTTGCTGTAAATGTTCATGAGGCAAGAAAATGAGGTGTTCAGTACTGGAGTTTAATTAGGACTTTTATAATTTTTTAACACGATGAATAAGGTGGAAGTATCAATAATTTGTGAAAATTTATTTTAGTTCAAGAATCGATCGATTAATTCACTTTCTCTTGACTCTAGGGTGTTTCACTATGGACTGGAGAAAATTATTGTTTGGTTTTCTTATAACCAATGGGATAATACCTTGATACGTACAAATTTATTAAAGATACACGCAATGTAATTTCCTGTAATTAAATCTCATCTATAAAAACTGCATATATTTTGTAGCAAACACAGTACTGAATACCCAATACCCATTGGTACAGTTGTTACATAAAATAGAAGTATTTTTATTTGATTTCAGACAGAACGAAATCTAGTGTTTACTAGAAATGATGAAATGAAACTTAATCCACCTCCAATAAAATTGATTGAGCATGCCGATTGAAACAGTAAGCCAAAAATGTAAAATGGAGTGAAATTTTGAATTTTGAATAAAATCTATTATGACTCTGTTGGCGCTATTATTGTCTACGGAATAGATAAATATGAAGGTAACAAAAACAAAAGCACAACGAATTCGGAACATAAATATGAAAAAAAAAAATATCGAACGAAAGTGTATAGGTACTATGTAATGAATGTATACAATGTGTAAAACTTTATATTAATATTTTAGACAAATACGTAAACATACAATAATAGAAAATCCTACAACTTTATGTAATATATTTTTAGCCAAACAGAGCATAATCAGATTCCTCTTCTGCCATACGACTTCAATTACCAGAACATATATTATTCAACTGTCAACATCACGTGATTTCCAACGTAATATCCAAGTCGTATAGCAGAAAAGCGGCATTAGCTCACCCTATGTATAGTCTCTTCGAAGGTGTTAGGGTGGGCCGCGTTCATTTGTAAAAATCTGAGGCGGTCATAGTCTCTGGGGTCCACCATAGACCGCAGGGCCGTGTCGGGCCCCGGACCCAGCCCTAACCCGCTCTGGAGCACGCTGTCGGGAGTGTCCACCTGAAGAAAAGTTCAAATTTATCGTCCACCGTCCAACTTTTATCGTTATATCAAACCTTTTTTCTCCCCCGCTGTTTTAAACTTTTCCAAAACTTCACCCGCCCTCAATGGAAGTAACGATTGAATGGTTTAATTTCTTAGAATTGTGGAGATTCGAAAGTCAAGTTCATTGTTGTCTAGCGTAATGAGATTACTTGGGTTTACTTATTCTTGAATTCATTAAAGTTTTTGATTATAATTTGTAGTTACAGATCCCGAAAATAAATTAAGTTAATTCTTAGTTTCCGAAAATAAAAAAATATGATGACTATCAAATAAAAATGAAGAAAAGATCTTACTAGCCGACCATTTATCAAGTTATTGGAGAGTCATTTTTCTCATAAAGATACCATGCAAATATACCTACTCTCGTGAAATTTTCTAACTTTTCTCCTGAATCACGGTTGTATGATAAATTATCGTCTATCTCGCAGGCTGGGAAATTTTTGAGCGATCTTATTTTTAGTTTGACAGCCGAGACAAACTTTTTAACTTTTGAGTCGCAAGATATCTAGTTTCGTTAATGATTTTGTTGTAAAAGCTCTTAGCAGTTATATATAGAAAATGTATTTTTAAATTTCTTATAAATAATTTCTTTTAAAATGATATGCTCTCCTATTAAAATGATATGATTCCTATCATTTTTCATAGCGGGTTTAATTTAGCACCATTAAGTATGTATATTATTCAGTACCTAAACACTATCATTATAGTTCGCAGCGAGCGTCACGGGCAAGCACCATCAACGCTTCCAACAACAAAATACGTGCACGTTTGTTTATTCAGAAGCGTAACTTCATTAATAATTCAATATTTCCCATTCATGTACACAAACAAACTAAATACACAAACGCAAATCACACTACTGGTAATTACCATACGTTCGTATCGGGTGAAATAGAGGCCGACAATCTACGTACAGACGTCATTTATCATATTCACTTAAGTATGGAAAAAGCTAAGGATTTCTGCATCACAATGAGGGTAGGAATGAATCAATTAATCATAGGAGGCACAAAGCTTGCCCATTAACTTCGCACTTGATAAGGGAATAATGTGAATGGTCGACAATGGAGCCCCATAATACGACAAGCCTGTGGACGCCCTTACCCGCCAAATTTATTGGGCCCTTATCACCGACACACATTGTCTTCTTTCAATTTTAATTTTATTGAAATTTTTGATCCAACTTATCGGGGTTTGTGAGCAGTGAACTGGATTTATATTTTAAGCATAAAATGTGCTTTTTTTAAATTAAGGCTATCTTTAAGAACTATATATAACTCTTAGCATTTCTAAATATTTTATTACAAGTACCATTTCATTGGTTCCTTGGATGTGATCTTGATAAAATTAAACGACAACTTAAGATATAGCGTAAAATTTGTTCATCAATGTATTGTAACTATAAGAGGCACCAGGTATAATGCCAACCAAAACCAGATCCGACAGCAGCGTCACAGAGTGCATTTCACACAAAATGTTAAATTGATTGATACACTAGATGTCAATATCGGATTCGATTGTATTTGACACGGTAATGGACATGTCGACGGAGACTTCCAATTATTTTGTTAAATTCGTTGCGTCCCATTAACCGGCTATGCATGTGAAATGAAACTACGTGCAATGCCAAATATAACTTCCCGAAATGAGTTTAAAATATATGTGGAATATTCACAGCGACACGGTATTAATATTAAAGTTTCAGAAATTAAGTTTTTTTTTTTTTTTGTTAATGGACAGAAATTAAGTTATTCCGTGCATTTTATATAATTAAAATTGGTTCGTGTTGTCAAGTTGACGTAATGACATATTATTATGTGGTATAATTTAAAATCATATATTATATTATATCAGTTTTATGTTTTTGCACGCCTTAATAGAGTCCGTATTCATTTTATTTAATGTTCTTTCACATAACACAATAATTGTGAAAAAAAATATACGTAAGGCAAGTGACACTTTAAATCTAGCGTTTTTCTTGTGTAAACTTAAACAATTCTAACTATTCCAACAACTAAACTACTCTAAGAACAAACATAACAAAGGTGAACTAAATGATTTATGTACGAATGCAAAATTATACAAAGGAGTTCACATAAAACTTCCCGTCGCTATGTGCAAAGAAAATAATCTGTGTCAAAAACAATGTTATGAATATACAACCTCGGGTAACGTGATAAATGTGGTGCAAGAAATAACTTTGCTAGTTGGTCTAAACTACTAAAACAGGAGAACGGGTTTATGAAGTAAAATCGTATAAAGGAAATAATAGAGTCAATGAAATTATACGTTCCCAATGCCTGAAATATAATAAAATTAAGGAGATATAACACTTGTATATTATTCATTTGAGTGGCAAATGGCAATCGATTGGGAATGCTGTATTACGGGCTTTATCTAATTCACTTCGATCAAATGTACTTTTTATCGAAGCTAATTTAACAATATTCGTAATACTATGTCCGAAGAGAATATCTACTTATATTTTATCTGTGATCATGGAATCTAAATCAATATCATCATCTAATAATGTAATTGGCTTCGGCCGTTTTGATTATTATTAAATAAATAAATATCTATGATATTACTTCTTTTACAGATTTAGACTAGATATTAGCAAAAACTATTCCAAATGTTTTTAATTATATCTATGATTATTATTGCCATTCTAAATATAAATTCGTTCTTATCAACCGAATTCTGATAGTTCTTTTTTACACTTTCTTCATCACTAAATCTGAAATAAGAAACCTATGACATATAAAATAGCTTACACAAATATCGCACTAGAATAAAATCTGCATCCTATTTTGTTATTCTGTATGCGTTGGCCGTAACGCGACGTATTGGCACCTTGCCTTACTCTTGCGGTGCCATTATTCTAGTCGACAACATAATGTAGAAAAGGACCATATTTCTATACATTTTCTTGATAAAAAAATATATTTCAAGTCGGGAGTCCGAGGTGACTCAGTAAGCTGGTACCCGCGGGAAGCCAGTCTAAACTTCCAATCTGATTGCCTTGATATTCGAGTACGGCCCGAATTCTTGTTGCGCGGATAGTAATATAATAATAAATTGGCCTACTATGAACTGAGCTACAATATTGGTAGTAATAAGTCTGCCTGTTGTCCTAGGGATCGCAGATTCCGTTTCTACACAACCCCAGTAATTCTACTTATTCAGTTTGCAATTACTCGTGTTGCAGATTTTTTACAATCCGTTATCTAGTATCCATAACACAAGCCTTTGCTTAGTAGGAAATTAGTACGGTAAGTAAATGTGATTTTGTTTGAAACTAGAAAGCTCCATTTAGCTTATAAAATATTAGGCCAGTCTAAATCTATTCTATGTCTTTGACTCCAGTATCGTAGCTATGCGAGCTTTGGATAAGCAATGAAATGCCGAGCTTTTACGGTACTTCCGACCGTTCCAAAGATCGTAAACGTATAACGTCTTGTACTAATAAACATGGTATTCGATGTATTGGTGGTGGTGTTGCATATTTATTGATTTGTATGATTTTGAACTATTTGTATGTTTTTTCAATCAATTAATCAATCAAGAATTCTTTATTGTACACCAATAGCAAAAGAACACAAGTATGAATAAAATATGTAAACCATAGTATTGGGACAGAGGGCGGCCTTATCACTTAGTGATCTCTTCCAGGCAACCTAGTTTAGAAAACAACGATAGGAAATATTATTTTATTTTATTATTTTAAGATTTTTTATTTGAGTTAATACTATAAAAAAGTTACTGATAAATTCAAGGGCAGATAAGAGGTCTCATCTCAGATGAATTTCTCGATAGACATCATAATGAAAAGCAAAATAGCGAATCTATGAAAGATAATAATAGAGGCTCGATCCAAGCTTCTTTTTAGACTTCCCCAATGAGTAAAATCTACGGGGGAAGTCACGACCGTCAGTAATGAGGAACGAACGAGGAGGAGGATTAGATTGAAACCCCCGATTGTTTGAATAAACTACATCGTATATTAGGTGAGTCACGTAATTTTTTAAAATTGTGTACATTACAAATGTAACTTAACTTCAACAGTAATTTGATAAATGTAGCTGTAACAGATGAGTCAGCAAGTAGGAGAAATTAAATTTTATAGAAACGAAAATTTACTGTTGTAATTTTCCAGTCTCATTTTGCCTAATGAGAGAAAGTGGTAAGATGGCGAGAGTTAGATTGAGTTAGGAGATGCTATCAAGGACTCTGGTCCTAGAGCAGACGCTATTTATCCTAATTAAGCAACTACTAATGTTGTTTACGTGTTAAGTATTGATTAAAGTCTTTAACATTGTCGTTCATGTTACTTCGATGCGAGATTTCTGTACTCTTTACTACAATACTTGCAAAAATCTCTTTCGGCTTGTTTCTATACCGTTATTTTTTTAATGTGTTCAACTTTACGAAAGTGGCTAAGTTTCTTTTAGATAGATAATTTTTGCAGATAAAGACTACTTATCGTCCAAAGTACACGTTTGGCAAACAGATGTCCAGCAGTCTACTCTACTAACATTATATTTTCTTTTTTTGAAACACCCCGTCCTTTATTTTTCTATCGGCTCCTCTCCATGCTACGGTTGCCTGGAAGAAATCGCTGTTAGCGATAAGGCCGCTAGTTGTGGCACTTTTTGTTTTAGTCTTTTGTGTTCCTGTTTGTCTTTATTTTCTGTATGTGTGATACAATAAAGACTTAATCTACTATCTAACAACAAAAGATAGAACGGGTGTTGGTAGAATGGGTTGTTCTAAGTTTATTTGTCAATAGTATCATCATTATACAAGCGTAAGCTTAGTATGGGGCTAGATGGCGCTGTGTGATATGTCCTGAAATATGTCCTATGTCCATTATCGGGTGCCATCTTCGTATAGAACTTTGGAGGTGAAATGGCAAAAATTTCTACGACCATTTGCTGCTTTCTTCTTGCCAAGAGTATGGACTGGGCAAAAATGTGTTTCTTGGCAGTAATAGCTATCGTATTCTTTTTCAATATGTATCAACTTAATGTACTTTACCGTTCTGGCATGACATTGGAAAATTTTGGAATTGTATTTAAATCTCTTTGACATTCCTAATAACATTAAAAATCTGCATGACATTTCCTTATTAACATAATTTTATCAACCATTTGACATCTGAATGTTTCATATTATTTTAAAAAAAGACATTTCTTAATGATATATTAACTTAAAATCTGAATTTGTAATGACTTGTTTATATTGACTTAAATTTTAATCTTTTAATCTTTGTAAATCTTATTGAATTGATATTGTTAATAGAATTTTAATGACCAAATGTGATTTTTGCACACCAGAAATGGTAAGATGTAAGATACCTATTTGATTTTGTACCTACCATGATTCTCACTACATCTATGCAAATAAATAAATTTGAATTTGAATTTGAATTTGAATAACTTATATGCTGTCATTATTACTTTACATGTTTACTTATATGTTGTTCATTATTTTTACCGATTTGGTCTTTTTCACAAAAAAAAATGTTAAACTCTCAGAATCCACAATGAGTGTTGAGTACGGACTTAATTGAACTGTAGGTTTAGTCTTATGTGTCACAGTGTTATTTGTTTGTAATCTTTTAGCCTACATTTTGTGTCTGTACCTTTTGTAAATAAATAAATATTTATTTTAATTCATAAAACACTGTCACAAAATTCCACAATTCTACGTAGAAACCCCAAAAAATCATTACCATTTCTCCACAGCATTGTCTTAGGTCTCGTTAGCAACTGCAGTCTGTAACCGAATCTTAGCGCGGGTGTCTGTCTCACTATTTTTCCATACATTCCTTTTTCCCTCCCCTCCCATTATGTAGATCCGGCGCGACGCCGGTGAGCCTTTGACATGCACTCGGTGCAATTAGTATGGGACCTATATGGATGTATGGAGACTACTGTACAAGGTTAGTAGACAAATGTACGTGTGTACAAGAGCGAGTTTTAGATTCGTTGTCATTAATTTCTTATGTAGCTAAATGAACTGCGTTCAAGTGATACCAGGAAATAGGTATAGTCATTTTTATAAAGATATATAGGTGAACCAATTATCATATACCGCTTGATAAATTAAAAAAAATACAGTAATAGGTGACAGAGATAAAATCCTTTAATTTGGATAACAACGAGTTAGTGCTATCGCAGGGAAATATATATAAGTACACTATTAAGTTTTCGTTCATTAATTTCATATAACCCTGTATAAAACGTATGGGGACGTACAGACACGTTTAACGCGGAATTCGTGAGTATTGTTCACAACGCACGTACCTCGGTAAAATGCAGGCGAAATAAAAATTAAGAGAAACGGCTTGCGGCTTTCAAACATAAATAGAATTGAGATGAATAAAATTCCACCTTACATTTATTTAGTTTAGAATATAAAATATATTATTCTGACGTTTCAATGAAATACGAGTAGATGCAAATGATGTACTTATTAGGGTGGCATATTATAAAGTAACTATACAGGAATGGTAGTTTTATCTATCTACGCCAATGCCAAGTTAAGAAAAAGTCCGTTTATACAATAGACAAGCGACATCATTCCAACTTTTATAACATCACCTCTCACCTACTCAAATACTCAGCAAAAACACGAATTCCGCCAGCATCACACAATTAATAACGGAGTTATCAACAGGCGCGTGCTCGCGTTAGATACGCAACTCATTCCTGCCGAATTAAGTGCTACATTTTTCCACGTCCACCTATATTTATTAATCTCCCTGAGGGGTACGTCAACGCATGCCTTTTGAGAAATGACGGCTGCCAAAGTTAAGTCGGTTGAGCCAAGACGGGGTTGAGTTATGGTCGGTTGTTGGGCCAGCGGCTCAGCGCCATTAGAGCGCCGCCTTAATCCTTATCGGCGGACTTGCACTTAGGATTAGTCTCGTCACAAGTTGCTTTTTTCGGTTATTGACCATGCCGAGTACAGCTGCGATTAGGGGATTTGTCAGGATAAGCTAAGGGAAATTTCCTCCCCAACTTGTGACGGTTTTTCGTGCCAAAGTGTTATGACATGTAATCTCGCACGAGTAACGATTTTTCCAAGTCAATACTTAGCAAAGACGTATTCCAATAATGTTGTGATCTTACACAAGACACGGATTTATCAATATTTAGCAATAAACTTAGACGTGGTGTAACTACTTTGTTTTATTTTGTTTTTTTTTTAATACCACTGTCTTGACACTAATAGTTGATACGAAAAACAAACAGCATTAGATCCAAGAACTCCTACAACAGTCTACTGGTTGGA
Source organism: Macaria liturata (assembly GCA_964023185.1). Classification (NCBI taxonomy): domain Eukaryota; kingdom Metazoa; phylum Arthropoda; class Insecta; order Lepidoptera; family Geometridae; genus Macaria; species Macaria liturata. The sequence goes on from OZ026816.1 coordinate 6,371,868, forward strand.
CTCGACGAATCAAAATCATCATTATATACCAGTTCAAAATGTTTCGTCACATTGAAAAATAACTTACTCGTTGCGGCGGCATAGTTTGCCGCGGACTGTGGGAGTGTTTTGGCGAACAGGAGCCATGTTTTTCTTTCCTATGTGACTTCAGACCTCGGAGCAACCTTGAGAACGTGGTCACCTTCTTCTTTGCAGTGCCGAGGCAGTTGTCTGGAAAATAAATTTAAAAATTATTTAAGCATAAAAGAAACGGACACTTTTTAAGCGCTGTGTACCTTATTTTCTAATGTGTTTATTGATAATGAAGTAGTTTGGAAGAGAAGCGTGTTAGAAATAAGGTCTATGCTTAACAGTGGGAGATCAGGTACAGGATGATGTCAATTATGATAGTAGTGGTGCGATAGGAATAGGTACATACTCGTATATGGATTAGAATGGTTATTTTCCCTAATAACAAATGTTTTAAAAACACGATCGAAATGCCTAAAACAAATTTTTGTATATTTTGTTCAACGTAGGTCCACACAAAGTTAAAATTAATAACGTATTTTTACCCAAAAACTGTTTACAGTGCGCGTTAGACAACCAATATGAAAATCCATTACGGTAAGCGTTCATAAACTTAATTTCCGCATTAACTTCGATAAGTTCAAATCAGAGAAATCACATCTAATAGACACCTCATAAGGATATTACAAATATTATTCTACATATAACATAACTGGACTATTTCTCGTGTAACTTGTTAACATTCATAATTGAACATGGCGCTGATGCTAATTTGATCACGCTAGTAGATAATTTTCACTAACAATAACGGTTTTTTCGAAGATTTAGATATATATTTTTACACCTAAATTAATAAAATGCCTTTATGGTTGCAATTTTTGCAACTAAAGTTATACATTAGATTATATATCTGCCATACTATTTATTCTGTAGATAGTATTAGTAAATGTTAAGCAATAAAAAAGCCTAATACCACTTTTAAGGTTCAATACCACCTATGACAAAAATGACTGTATCTGTAGCTCTGTTTCGGCATAGAAGAGGAACAAACATCGAACAACTTGCTTTTGATTTTATACAATGTTAAGATTATTAATCTACAGCTTACATTGTCTATGATTCAAACACATTTCAATCCGCGCCTCGGCTCTCCCAGTCTATAACTGTTTACTTTCATCACATCCTGCTACCAAGTTCAATTAAAATCGTAATTGAGTTCAATTGAAGTTTGAAGACAATTGATAGACTTCACAGAAGTTTGGCAATTATGGCGGAATTACTTGGTAAAGTGCGTTACATGGATACAACGTAGTCGCGGAGACAAAGTCGTGTGCGAACTTCAGAATGGTTAGAAGGGAATAAGCTTAAACCAGTTTAGAAAAAGCGCATCTGCTTGTATTGGTTTATTGATTTTTTTACTTCTTTATGCCAAATAGGAGCAATATAGATCGAGACTTTTTGAAACAGTAGGTATTTATTATCTCGAAACTACGTGAGCTATTATACTGTGTATTTATAATAAACGAACATTTAATGGAAACAGGCCAAGTAATATAAGATTCAATGATCAAGTCATTAAAAAAAAATCACAAAAAATAAATAAAAGGAATCCGTGTTAAAATAAAAAACCTTATGATTATCATTGATTAGGTCATAGGTACTTAAAATCATATGATTGAGTAACGTGTCGCTTTATATAATACTAGCTGGTGCGCGCGACTTCGTCCGCGTGGAATAGTTATTACCATAAAAACCGGTTACCGGTTCTAGTGAGTTAACCTTCAAAGATAGACATATACTGTTTCGGAAATTTTGTTAGATCATTTCAAGAGGAATAATTTGTTCATACACATTTTTTTGATATCTTTAACCGTTTTCGCAGCGCACGCAACGGAAGCCCTCAAAGATGAATAATTTTCCCCGTTTTTTCCACATTTTCTATTGTTTCTTCGCTCCTATTAGTTGAAGCGTGATGTTATACAGCCTAAAGCCTTCCTCGATAAATAGTCTATTCAACACAAAATGATTTTTTCAATTCGCACCAGTAGTTCCTGAGATTAGTGCGTTCAAACAAACAAACTCTTCAGCTTTATAATATAAGTATAGATTATAATATTTCAAACATGTTTCACACAGGTTTGTTAGTCACCCTAAAGTCTAGCTAGACTATAAATCATACACTTAGCACCTAACCACTTGGAATTTAATGCCTTTTTTATAATGTTGCGTGTCGTGAAAGATTATAGTTCGTTTAACGGCTCAATCACACACTGGCTGGAAATGGTTTTAAAATATCGAATAAATAAGTTGTATATTTTATATGGTTTGAGTCTTTATCCATATGTTGCGAATACGAGTGTATCCAGACCACTGTATTTTTATTATACTTAATGATGATGATGATTCATTATCACTCTCGGACGTCAAGTCAAGGACGAGTCTAAGGCAAAAGTTTTTGAAAGTGTATTTTAGTTCTTAAAAAACAGTGTCTGTTTTCAATTTGGATATTAATTTATCATACAAGATATTGAATAAAAAGAATTACTTACCGCTGGGTGGGAATTCATAGAAATACGCTGATCTTGGACTGAGACAACTGGAACAGAAGAAAACACCATTGTAAATAACATTTTCAATAACTGTAGCTGTATAGCACGTAGGTACTTCAAAAAAGAGTAACCGTTTCATTTTAAATTTAAATGAACGACTTGTGTATCTTTCACATTTAGATGTTAGGATATAAAGAAATATTTTAATCAGTTTTCTTTTTGATCGAGAAAAATAAGTACGATAAGAAGCATCAAACATTCGTATGTTTGATCTCCTCTCCTTGTAAAAATGAGGTTATAATATCACTCGACACAAACCTATAGCAAGCAACAATCTGTACATAATTAATTAAAGCAATATTGCAGGTATGCACAAAAACGTACGAAGCACTTCCGGCATTCGGGAAATGGGAAATTAATCGACAACGACATTAACAATACCCTGCTAATGATAATGATTGCCCGAAAATGAGACGCGACAAAAAAGTAGATGCGTTGGGAGTCGAAAATAATTACTTGAGTACCTACTTTATTGGCTTGGGATTGAGTTTAAATGTTTGATTTTGTGTGGCATGTATTGTGTTTGTAGCTTATGGGCATTTTTTTCTATGTATTTAATGTTCTCATATTCATATCTTATTCTTATACTTAATGACTCAGATATTTGTAAGAGGGATACGTAACCTGTAGCTTTAATATATGGAATTCTCCATATCTTCTTTATAAATAAAAATGAATTGTTGTTCGTTAGTCTGATTAAAACTCGAGAACGGCTGAACGGTTTTAACTTATCTTAATCTTGAAATGTTCGTGGAGGTCTAGGTAAGGTTTAAAAGGAAAAAAAAATGAAATTAATTTATACAAAAGTTTAGGTCGCAGTACGAAGTCTGCCGGGACAGCTAGTATTTAATAAAGTTGATTTATACAAAATAACGGTGGAGCCATAAAGCTACGTCGGATTGAAAATTCTTAACTTTCGTAGTTAACAACTTGTATACTAAATAATAACATTATGTACTTTCAACGTAACAAATTTCCAAACTAAGTCACAATTTTAGCAATGTAAAATTGTAACATTCACATACGTAACGTATCTTTCACTTTGTGATTCATCAAAGGAAATGAGTTTTCGGATGGGAACGTAAATTCGTAAAGCCTTCGTTTTCACGTGTTCGCGTTTAATAAACTTTGTTGATTTGCTCGTGTTTGTTTTTGATTATTCATTAAATGGCTAACGTGGACCTTTGCAAATGAAATTGTGTAGTGTTACAAGTATGTACTATCGTTTTACTGTTTTGTGTAAAAGGTAAGTAAGTGAGGTTTTGTAATTAAAAAGTTGAAGTGGTACATTAGGTGTAGTATTAGCAGACATACTAGATTGTTTTCAAAAGTGCCGTAGAAGATACGTTCAAAATAATATAAATATGAAATGAATAAATAAATAATAATAAATAAATAAATATTCCGGGACATTGCACACAGCGCCATCTAGCCCCACACTAAGCAAACGCTTGTGTCGTGGGTACTAGATAACGGATATAATACTTATATACTTTTCTTTTGTCAATACATACTTATTATACATACAAACGACCAGACTTAACACAAGTAATTATACATTTTTAAAGTACATAAATACTTGTGTCATGCGGGAATCGAACCCGCGACCTCTAGATTAGAAGGCAGAGCCACTACCAACTAGGCTATCAGGCCAGTCAATGAATGAAACGAACATTTGAAAAAATTCATTTCAATTTTACTTCTACCTAAAACACTCATAGAAACAATTATATATACCTATATATATAACTATACACATGCTTTTAATGTATTGGATTGCTAGTTAGTACATGTGGTATATGTCAAATAGTGGTAGAATCAATTCACATTGTGTTCAGATATTATTACCGAACGTATTCACACAAAACTGAATAATTCTGATTTATAGTTAGCGTGAAAATGGGAAAATTGGCTTTCGAACCATGATTGCTTATGAAATTTCGGTAAAATAAATTGAGAAATGAAGCTTACCTAGAAATGTTCATTAACTTGGTATTTGGCCAGTTTATTTCTATTAATCTCATTAAACAGTGGGTAAATTTCTATGAAAATATAAATAAAACAAACAGATAAAAGGACAACATTCTATAAACTCTTGGAACATGTTCTGTTATCAATTCTAAGTACATACATATGTCCAAACGGGTTTTTTTATATCTTTAATGTTCAGACTTTTGCCGCTCTTAGCTTCTTAGCTTTATTATATATTATGTATAGAGATAGAGATTCATACAGAATATTAGTGTTGTAATTTTTTAAATATATTTTTCTTTATTCTTTACAAAAGCAAAGCAACTCAATACGATAGTAAAGTTTGCAAAATGGAATGCGTGACATTAGCATTATTATTCAAATATAGAATACATTTAGAAGGAGTTCTTAAATAGTGGTTTACAATAAACGTTTTCTACTATCGCGCTGGGCGGTAAGGAATGCAATTGCGCATTTATTTAGACTGTCAGTTTAGTATAAATCCACCCAGTTAGGAGAGAATTTCATGAGCTCTATATCTAGTTGTAACGCGTTCCTCGCAAATAAGTGGTCGGGCTTAGAATGTGAGCGAGAAGTTATTACTTACATCGTACTATCCAGCCAAAGTTAGTTTTGTTCAGAAGTTATTTTTGAAGCGTAACCAATAGGAATATTATTAAGATTAAAATAAGAGCACTTAATAAGAACATTCAAATATAATCTGCAAAAACAGACTTTATAAAAAAACAATTTACTTACGGGTAAGAATTTGTCGATAAAAAAAACGTATGTAGAATACTTTACAACCAAATACATTGCAACTTTTAGCAAGCTCTAAAAGCTTTGTTGAACCTCTTAGCCTACCATATAGTTTTAGGAGAAGCTTACAGAAGCTAAATGTTATTTTTGAAAAGTATTGCAAAGATCCCAACCATTTATACAATACTAGCTGGTGCACGCGACTTCGTCCGCGTGGAATAGTTATTACCTTAAAACGGTTCTAGTGAGTTAACCTTAAAAGATAGACATATTTTGTTGTGGACATTTTGTTAGATCATTTCAAGAGGAATAATTCTTTCGTACACATTTTTTTGATATCTTGAACCGTTTTCGCAGCGCACGCAACGGAAGCTCTCAAAGATGAATCATTTTCCCCGTTTTTTCCACATTTTCTATTGTTTCTTCGCTCCTATTAGTTGCAGCGTGATGTTATATAGCCTTAAGCCTTCGTCGATAAATGGTCTATTAAACACAAAAAAAAAAACCTATTCGCACCAGTAGTTCCTGAGATTAGCGCGTTCAAACAAACAAACTCTTCAGCTTTATAATATTAGTATAGATTTTATTCCCAATAAATTTATATAATTAGACGATTCTAAGTTTACGAGTTTCTGCCATGTCTGAGTTCTCTAAAACAGTTAATACGCTTTTCACGCCATTTTCGTTCCATATTACTGACTTATTTTATCCAAAACTCTCTCAGCTAACACGTACTTTGTGCAAATCTCCAGCTTGTTAGTATGATTACTAACTACACTGTGTTAATTGAGTAACGGCGGAGTATTTCGTGCTTAATGTCGCTACTAGGAGCTTGAACATGTTTTCAGTACTGAGTGTATTTTATACTTTGTGTATTTGTGTTGTATATTTACTAGGAATGCTGATGCTATGGTGGTGTTGAAATTGTGATAATAATTGAAGGCAGGTTAAGTTCTTGAATTTGGTGTTAATATAATTTAAAGTAAACATTACAGCATACTTCTGTACGACTAAGATATTATATCTCAGGATTTTTAGGGAAGGATTACATTAAATGTAACGTAATTGTTAATTAGTGTGTATGGTAGGTAATTAGAAAAGTATATAAGTATTATATCCGTTATCTAGTACCCACGACACAAGCGTTTGCTTAGTGTGGGGCTAGATGGCGCTGTGTGCAATGTCCCGGTTTTTTTTTATTTATTAATTAAGCTAAAATGATTTTATAATTTGTCATTTTGTATACGAACTAGCAATGATACGAGTGAAGCTTCCTTTTGTAAATAATTAAGTAATGTTACATTTTCTAGATTTCAATAAAAAATATAGTAAAAAACAGAAAGTCAGTCTTAATATCTATAACACTAGCTGTGCCTGCGACTTCGTCCGCGTGGGATAGAATTTTAGGCATCATATTTATTTTTGCGTTCAACCTCCTCTTTAGCTTTATAGATTATAGCTGTTACCCACGACTTGAACCGTTTTTGCAGCGCACGCAACGAAAGCCCTCAAAGATGAATAATTTTCCCCGTTTTTTCCAGATTTTCCATTGCTTCTTCGCTCCTATTAGTTGCAGCGTGATGTTATATAACCTAAAGCCTTCCTCGATAAATGGTCTAATACACAAAAATATTTTTTCAATTAGTAGTTCCTGAGATTAGCGCGTTCAAACAAACAAACAAACAAACAAACAAATAAACAAACAAACTCTATAGCTTTAGCTGTATATAGATAAATGCAGAACATTGAATATTTAGATTATTAAAATACTAATAGTGAATAATAAATTTTATACTAAATGTAACTGGTTAGATTTATTATATCAAAATATAACATCATATCATGAGTTCACAATTATGTTGACCACACTATCGCATTCATGTTTGAACATAAAATTTTAATGCCACAAATAAATTGATAAGCTCGTTCCAAAATATGAACAGTAGGTATTAGTTTAATATACAGTATTCAAACCCTCATTAACGTCCATGTTTATTTACGACAATTCAAATATAATTTAGGCACCATTTACATATCGTGTTGATTCGTTACTTCGTTAGTCTTAGTGTCATAGACAAGAAATGTCATAATCCAGAGAAACCTAATCAGTCTTGTACCCACTTTTTCTAGGCATCCTAAAAACTTTTCCTACCATTAAAGTTAAGTGAACCAATCAGCACTAAGCCTTAACACGGGTACAATGCGGCAGACCAATCCGTACGCTGATGATAACATGATGATATTTGATAACTTATCACATACAATTATTTGGTCAATGTGCAATATTGAAATATTGATTATCACATGTACCTATTTTGACCTATTTTCTTGGCGTTTACATTTAATAACGTAACATCAAAAGAATAAGGCTATTTGTTTGTTTGACTCTATTTCACGTCACAACGGAGTGATGGATCTATGTATTTTTTGGTATGGTGATAGTATAGGATTTTTATTCCGAAACAAGCGGGTGAATTCTCGATGTATATGTATATGTAGGATTTTATCAGTCTCATGAGGCACTTGCGAATAGTGATGAATACAAGTATCTATTTTGGTCATTTTGCTTAACGCATATTATGTCGATTTCACTCACTCTTAGGCGTCTTTGGGCTTATTATCACGTGGATTAGATACAAATTGTGTCTGAAAAGATGTGACACAGCTCATTTCAAGCGTAGGCGTCCAAATTGAATTTATTCACACGCCTACTTCGCTACGTAACATAAATTAATGTGATTTTTATTGATATTAGTGAATGTAACTAAACGTTTCTTTTTTTATATTTATAATAAAATTTGTTTAGTGAAATTGAAATATTAATAATGCATGGTACTTGTAAAGTTGATTTACCATGCTGGGCTAACATGTACTCAAGCATCAATGTTTTATATTTATTTTTTAAAATGGCAGCCTTATAATTAGTGTCTTAATTTAATTAGTTTAAATTTATGGACATTACACAGTCATACAATTCTAGGTCCAATTATTAGTATTTATTTCAAGCAAGAAACATTAAAATCAACACTGGCATTATCTTACTTATGAGCTTTACCAAGCATTTCTCACCATTCATATTTGTAAATAAATATGGACATATATTTGTATATTTATTTTTAAAAGCACTGATTTAAGAAGTCGCTTTTACTTTAAAATTATATCTTGTTACATTATCTATATTTTATACATCCCAACCACTTTCAAGCATCTTAGCATTGCAATTCAAATTAAAACCATTAAATTTTAATGCCACTTAGCAATTAGCAGCATGACTATTAACATATTTTAAATATAATGTAACACATAACTACAAATTGAATGCGGCGTGGGTTTAGATTTCTGTTTCGTATTTATTTATTATTTCCTATTAAAATTGTCTCGACCATTTCTGATTCGTATCAAAATTCAAATAAGTAGAAGCAATGTTATAGATTGATTACCTTTTTTCGAATGTAATTTGTTTAATGATTATCACTAATGAAGACTTACTACAAAATATATAATTTTTCTATCATCAATCTATCTGTACATTGTAATAAAGGAAGCTTATTTATATTATCTTATGTACTTACTCAAATTACCAAGTGAGGTGTAAAACATGTCTATTTATATATCCAATTTAACATTATGTAAGTACTTAAATGTGGTAGTAGAATTGAAGGTTATTTAATTTTTTAATTTGACCTATAACAAAGCTTCAGTCAAGAGCTTTGCATACATAGTTAGTATCAAATCGGAATGGTCAAGCTCCTGCTAGGTAAGGCGACATGTTGTCCAACTAGTCTGCCCCTGAATCTAATTAGCATGCCACGACATACCGGATTAGGTGCGTGGGTTCAAAGCAACGATATTATATCCATAGACGGGAAAGTATGGTTAAATATGCTCACATTAAAATGCCATATGTTACTAACGTGATAAATTAGTTCCAAATACATACATACATTTGCCAAATTAATATCATTATCATATCAGCCCATGTCCAATCACTGCTGAGTATAGAACTCCTCTACAGCGCGCCACACAAGTACGGTCTCTAACCCGAACAATTCAGTTCGTACAAAAATAAAAAACATTGTGATTTCGTCACCAAAAAACTAACATTGTATTCCAATAAGAAGCGTTAGAGAACTAGTTACATTTTAGTACAAGCATGCTTTACTTTCGAGCAAAGTTTCGTTCGAGTGCGTATCACTGCAAGCAACATTGTACGATATATGATTGACTATCGCCTGATAGGCTATACTCGTGTGTTGATTGGTCCATTCAGCACATATAGGTATGGTTGGCGAAATGGTTTGTATAAAGAATACAGAGGTGGAGAAGTATGTGTCTTCGGTTAGTGTAGTCAAAGGTTCAAATGTAGCCGGACTTAGGTACTGGAAGAGATTTCTCTCTAATGTCTTAGTGGATTTACAATGTTACATTTGCATATTGAGATCACGAATGCTAGTTAGTGCTTGATGCCAAATGCGGATGAATTGAATTTGTTGAACATGGTTTAGAATGGTGTGGTCAGATATATTTATGAATTTTGAATCGTTTTAAGTTATTTGTTCACTTTCATAGAGTAGATAAATTAAATTAGTTACTGTACCAATTCAAATCACATTAGTTTCTTAATTTACCGAATTTCAAAAAGCAGACCGTTTTTAGAAAAACTTTTTCAACTCATGACAAAATGTATGTAGAATGATTTTTGTATACCAACTCATGTTTATTTTTTTATAACGATGTTGCTTTTCGGTTATATGATATTTTATTATGATGATAAGTACATAATGTGAAGATTTTGCATGAATAACAGCTCCAATTTTCATATTAAATGGAGAGAAACTTTTCTCCAACATAACACAAAACCGAGTAAACGAAGTAAGTTACTAAAGCAAGTACTTTCAGTACTTTCATAAGGTCACCGACAGACAGTTCTTAGAAATCTTGCTTCAATATGATATGTTATAAATTCAAAAGACAAAGTTGACAAAGTTGTCTTTAATCAGACGCCTTTGAAGATTCCCATTCAAGCTGTACCATAAAGTTGATTCAACGACGCAAGTAAATTAGCAAACATATTTATACTAGTGGACGCCCGCGGCTTCGCTTGCATTATTTCTGGATAAAAAGTATAAAAAGTACTTATACTACCCACATACCAAAAATTATAATAATCCGTTTAGCCGTTTTTGCGTTATGGGCGTTTAAATAAAAAGACAAACAGGTAAACAGACAAACAGTCAAAAAACCTAAAAACTGCTGAAATGGGTTATGTGGGTGATGTAAAGTATAGCCAAGCATTTTTTTGTACAGACTTTTAACCCCATTGAGCTTTATTTTACGTATAGATGCACTATACTATAGATATCCAAAGACGTCTGAAACACACGGACAATTTCTTTGAAAAGCCAGGACATATCCATCAGAGGCTAATTTGAATTTATTTTACTACGAGCATACAAGTAATGATACCTTAGCATCGCGCACATTCATGTGACACACGGTCGTTTCGTTTGACGAATATATTGCCGAGCGTTCTAAGAATTCACCCAACATGGATTTATTGCTGAAAATGATACGACAATGTTGTAAAGCAATCTCGGGTTTGCTTTTGTTACTGTGGATAATATGTTGAGTTCAAGGAATCGCTAAGTAAGTAAGTGTTACCTGCTTTTAACCCAAATAAGGCAATGTTATTGTTTTCCCACGCCTGTGTTTGAATTTCACTTTAATGTGTTTCTTTCGATATGATTTTGAGACTCATAGGAAAATAGCCCGTTACTTTGCGTAATGGTAAAATAAAAACATATCTACAAACATTAATTATTTACGTACGCTTCTCTTAGATTAATAATATTTTAAAAGCCACTGAAATATATATAAATAATTACTGTTTTTCGTAATCTGAGCTCTTACTTACCCTAAATGATCATTTAAAGAATCATATCTACAAGTAAGAATTTTGCTGTTTATGCCGTTTGCCTCGTACGTCGCTTTTATTAATTTCGATACTATTAAATAGTCTATTGCAAAAAAGCTCGTCCGATTAACCAACCGCGAATCCCACTAGCATTCAACAAACGCGGAGGCCGCGTCTGTCGCCAATCGAATGTCTGATTTCAATTTAGATTAGCAACTTAAACATGCAGCGCAAACCTTATCTAACAAGTACACCTGTTAAAGTCGAAATAATTTATGACTATGTCCCTTAGAAGCATCGTTAAAGAGTAAACCGCGATTTCCTGCTCTCGTATTGAGGTTCTTGGATAACTTGGTAGTGTGGGAGGCGGTGATTGATTCGTTTACAATCATTCAATTTGTTTTATTTGATCTTGATATTATGTGGTGGAAATAGCAAAGAAGTTGTTTAGTAAGGCGTAAAGGGATGCATTCAAAGTTTTCTATAACAAAAAAATTAAAGTATTTTTTTTATTAATAATGTAGAAGATTAGGCTGTATGAGTATAATTGTGAAAAAAAAAACTGCGCGTCGTATAAGAAAAAAAAACACAGCCTTTTTTGCCACATCGGTAGTATAATATTGTTTTATTTACCTGCTCTTTATTCTCGGAATCAACTCCTAACATCAGTTGACAAAACTTAAGCCGATAAAGATTAATCTATTACATTACACACTTATATGCGTAAGAAACTAGTCCATTATCTCCTCTACTATTTATCTAAGTTCAGATTCCCTAATGGCAACATTGATTACGAGTTATTGTGATTGCGTTGTTTCAATTTAATGGGGTTTTAACAGTATTATTTGTGCAATTCACAATTTATATTTATTGTATTACTTATAACAAAGGTATTATCCGGTGATTGCGTTTTATTTGTGCAGCTGAAGCAAAATAGGTATGCGAATATTTTAGACAATACAAAGCGAAACGTATTGATATTTTTAGGTGGAATATTTTAAATTGCGTATGCATAATCTGTAGTTATTATGAAAGAGACTAAAAAGTTTCATTAATATTTAGTGTTATTACGGTCACTAATTGTTTTAGTAAAAAAAATAAAGCTGATTGTATATTTGTAACGATAAAGTTGTTTAATTTTTTTAAGTAAGTAGGTACTTAAGACTTGTGATTGCCTCGAATTAAGATCGGTCGAAAAAAAACTTTTAAACATCCCACAACATGTTTTTCTATTTTTTTCTAGTACGACGTTTTTATTCTCAGTAGTATAAACCACGATTTTCTAAGTGACCCCCTTTTTGTTGTAGTTAGGATTCGTTATTTTTTAGTTTTTCTTCTCCTGTTTTAACTTAATTATTATTGAAAATAAATGTTTTTCACATATGGGAAGAAAAACAAAACCATTAACTGAACACACACTCTCCAACTATAGATAAAAAATATATATAAAACATACCTCTGGTAATTATGCGGCTGGTTATGCATCAGCGGCTGCGTGGGTTGCGCCAACAGCAGTTGCTTCTGCTGTTGCTGTCGTTGCAGCATCTGTTTGCCAAACACTCCGTAACCGAAGCCGTAGATCTCGTCTTCCTCCTTATCAGTAAGGCAGCTGGACGGCTGCAAGGAAGCACACTGCGTTGGTATGTTATTCTGGGTCTTTGGTAAGTACATAGATGTGGTGTTAGACATGCAGGGATTTATAGAAAGAAGTGGGAGAATTGATTGATGAGTGAAACTATCATCATCATCATCATCATCATGTCAGCCCGTGTTGACCCACTGCTGAGTATAGGCCTCCTCTCCAACGTGCCACAAAGTACGGTCTCCAGCCTGTCTGATCCATCTCCTACCTACTTGTTCGGAAATTACATCTGACCATTGAAAACAATGGTTCAGTTTAATACGTAGATAGGATATGGTTTAGTTGGATGGGGCTAGGTACTGATTACCAAGTTGCAGGAAGTGCTTTTAGGTTAAAAACGTGACGTTGACTCTTGTAAATAATATGTTTTTTTTTTTTAAGTTTGTGGTTGCCGTGTGTGTTTGTTTCGTATTCACTACTAAAGTTTACTTTTAATTTTTAGTTCGTTCTTGCAACTTGATTTTTAGAAGTTAGCAATCAATGATAAATATAATTAGGGCTCACAAGGGATTATTTTTAGACAAAAATGAGCTTTTTACGACGAGTCCTTTTAAAGAATCGTAACAGCTCCTTTTCATCGAAAGTCGAGCTTTTTAAATAAATGAACAACATTAAATGACAAATCTCACAGTTGCAGTTTTCATTATTAGAAAAAAATATCTGTACCCATACAATATTTTACTTACTAACAAAGCTATATTATAATTTATGATTATACGTATTAAACATTCATATCGTTCGACGCTACAACATTATCAAAGGTAATGGAGAATCGAGTGACATGTAGCAATAAATTAATTTAACGACGTATTCAAAAGCCGCAGATCTAATTTCACATTCGTCATTTAATGTTAGACGTCGATAGTATTACTAGAAGATGAAACCTTACCCACATTCAAGCAATATTTTGTGAATATGATTGGGTATTATGTATTTATGTGCCACTAAATTGACAATGAGATTAGAATCCTTCCTATGTAAAAGTTTGTCAGTATGTTCGTTAGTTACTTCTCACTGAAACTGCAAACGGCTGTTTGTCTAATACGGCCGAAGAATACGGCAGTCGTTAAATTATGTCAAAGGCCCTTCGGGCGGCTTAATAAACTCTCGACACCAGAGTTGGCCTCTCTCATTTATTATTGATAAGACGAAGACTGAAACTGCTGTAAATATGGATGAAAATTGGTATTGTTATGTGATTAATCCAGGACGTACTATCCCACATTTCGAAATATTGTAGCTTATTTTTTAGTATATATCTTCAGTTCTCATGTAACAAATAAGCCACTCAATTAATTTAGATAAAACTTATTGATTGAGGTTTTAAAATAGTTCCATCTTCTCTATTTTATGCCATTGAAGGCAAATTAAGCGTCAAAACTGTAAATTAAGTGATTCGCAAACTGCAAATTTGCGAAAAATTGATCTGTCATTGGTTGGCAGACGAATTTCAAATGCACGATGAAAATGGAAATGAAATGTGACGAAGAGACACATGCTAAATTTAGCAGCTTTACGAAAGCTACGGAATTAAAATTGCTTTTCCAGTGATTTGTACTGATGGAGTTTTTTATTTGAAATGAGCTTATTGATTACGTAATGATTTGATTGAATAAGATCAGAGTAGAAGAAACAATTTAACATAGGGACTTATAGATTACAAAACAAATAGGCAATTGGATAAGAATGGCAAATGATGTAATCTGTGAAGTGTACATTACATTGTCCTGTATCTAAAGGATTGTGTTGTGTTTTCCTTTATTTAAGTCTATGACAGTTTAACGTAAAAAGTGGAATTGTTTATCTATCAAAGTGGGTCTATTAGTAAGAAAAGTTAAATACAAATATCAAAATCAACTAACCGAATATTTCCCAGGCACATAAATGGGTTGCGAGTGGGACGTGGTCAGGTTGGTCAGAGCTAGAGACCCTGGGCTGGCCGAGGGGGGAGTCTGCGGGGTACCAGGTCCCCCCAGCACCCGCATCCGGGGGGACATCTCGTCCCACTCGTGCCGACGCAGCTCCTCTAGGTGATCGAGCACGTCCCCGTAGTGGGTCGAGAAGAGGTCGGCGTAGCGGGATGCAAGTCCTTCTAAGTAGCCCCGGTCACCATCCTGGAATAAAGAAAAAGGACAATATTAGGTCCAGTATTTTTTTACTAGGTTAATGAAAGCACCCCCCAACCCGCAATTGGACAAGCGTGGTGGGTTAAATGTCCACACCTCTATCCTCATGAAGAAGGAGGATAGAGAGGCCTTTACCCAGCAGTGGGACGAAAGTTTTTATTAGATATATAGTTGTACAATGTGCATCAATGAAAACTATGCTTTTAATAAAGTTTTGTTATTTACTTAAAGTGTGCTTCAAGAAATAGTATCAAAGCCATGATAAACTGTTAAAAAAATAGTAGGTACTTTAATATCTATCATACTGGATGTTTGTAGCAACTGTCACATAAAAATACAACCCAGAAAAAACAACGAACAATATAGAAACAAAATCAGAAAACTATTTTTAAAATAGGTCGACGGTCGTTTGCAACACATAGAACAATGTCCAAATTAACAAATTAGAACCGACGGCAAAGTTGCACTCCAAGCATAATCAGTTAAACTAAATGCAAATGCTTTCAACGTGTTGTAACTAATTCCAAACGGTTTCAGTTCTGCATAGTATGTATATTGTATTAAAAGTGTACTTTAAGGAAAAAAATTGTAAGTAAAATGACTAGCTCTTAAAACTTATTCAAAAATTGATCTGTAAGAAACTTATTCCTTTCCATTCATAATATTTGAGTAAAAAAAATTAAGGCACCAGTTCTGAGACCTCTGATATAGTTTAAATGAGTAAATAACTATAAATACCAGTTTATACCCATAGCAGCATGAAGAGCAGGTCACAAGAGATGTTTTTCAAGCAGCAGTACAGATAGAAAGTGAACTCTGGCACAATTACCACTAACATAAATTGAGCATAATTCGACCTACTCATTTGATCACTCACATGCTAGCCATAAACAGCATTAACTTGCAATACGTGTAAAGTTAAACAAATAACCCTCATTTTCTTAGTAATATGAAAATCAAAACACTTTCTTTGGAGATTAGCGGCACGGTAAAACAGTAAGCATTACTTGATAGTGACGTAAATTTAAAATGACATCTGTCAATCCATATAGGACTGCCATACCAATTATCAAGCCAAAATAAGTGACAAATATAAAATTAAAAAAATATGCAGGCACACTTTGACGACGATCCAGTTTACAATATTGTTTTTTTTTGTGTACTAAATAAAAGCGCGTTTTATTATTTTTTGATAAATTAATGTCGGTACGACATCAATTCCACTGTTATTTAGAGAAAATTAAATATTTGTATGTGTATCTAGAATATTTACCATAAATGTATCTGTTTTCATAATGATGTTTAAAAAAGAGAAAACAGAAAAATAAAACAGTTTTGTCGGAATGTAATCCTCTTTACACCTATGGAATTGTAAGGTTTCCATGAGTATTTACATAGGTACTTGAAGAAATCGTTGTGGCTGTTTTTAATGTACATAATTGTATGTCTCAGATGAGTTTGAACTTTATTTATTTTGTTTAGTCTTAGAAAAAATAGACATAATTAACACAAAGTAATTTCTGCGCATTAAGAATCCAATTCTGAAAACGTAATTTAGAGTAGCTAAATACTGTTATAAAGGTTATCTTGATTGGGTTAAAGATTAAGTATTTTCGTTTTATTCAAAGCTTTCACTGATTTCTATTTTTAACTGGCATTGGGAAGGAGCACGCAATACTTGGTAGGCATTGCTAAAACTCCATTTTTAAAGTCCGGGCTATAACTCTTGGTTGCTGATCTTTATTGCCACCCCGAGGTACATCTATTTTTTCCCCAATTTTAAGTCCGAAGCGGAAATCGCGCGGAAGGAAGGGATCACTTCAGCCAAATAGGTCTCCGAGAAGGATAATTACGCTTTTTTCCAGTTTGGTAATTTTGTCGTGTCAGCCGGTAATTAGTTTAGTAATTGGAATTAATGATCTAAAGTTGCGAAGCCTCCAAGTAAAGGGGAGATCAACGAACGGAAGAAAATTTAAACGATTACTCCGAGGCTCATGGAAAATTCAATGCAGCAAACAGGACGCGGTAGCATCGCATATTTATATCTTTATTGGTACGCGGAGCCTAATCGACTTCAATTACTATTTCGAGCTCATCGATCGATCAAAAAAGAATCGAGAGTACATCAGCGGAGCGCCGCACTTAGAATTCAACCAGCGGTCGCTCCGAGTCAAAGATGGTCGAGGGTTTATTTCCATTTTTAAATGAGAGCGGCTGAGAGCTTTGTCGGCTACGAGTTTGTGCTCAGGGTTTTAAGTGGATTAAATCGCTCCACGCTCGTAAAACCGACAAGTGCTCCAACTAAGAATTAAAGTAACCGTTCGACTTTTGCATGAGAAAGTGCTCGCGGGACCTCGCTTCGCACTCACTCCGCGCAATTTGATGCGGCAAGCGTTTATTTATTTTTTCTACGGAACTCCCACGAACCGGTGGCCGCCGCTTTGTGAAAACTCGAAAGAAATTCATTTGACTGAATGGAACGTCGCAGTGATTTTGTCGATTCCCACGATCGTGATGATTTAGAACTTAAACTTTCTTTGCCCGTTTATTTTACAAGGAAGTTGCAATATATTCCTTACAATATATTTTGTAGTTGAGTCAAAGAATAGTCATAAAATAAAAGAAAGATATTTAAGCCACTGACGCCACAGCAGAAGGCATTGTAACTGCTCTTGAATTTAAATCGTATATTTAGATCTCGTCCAGCCATTTAGAGCATAGAAACGAGTTCATTGAATAGTTCTCAACGACAGTCGGAATGTTTGTGAAAAACGACCAAACTTAAAGTTAGGTAATAGAAACAAAACAAGGAATTCTCGATGCTGTTTTGTTTGAGATTCTTTGTCAAATAGCTTTGGCGTTCCTTTCCAACTACGTACTTATTATAGCAACAATGTTTGTAAGACACATGATTAAATTTATAAATATGTAGGTACTATTGTTGTGTATTGTTTGACGCGAAAGCTATTGGAAATCTTGATATAGCTCTCTGTTACGCTTAATTAGCTTCACTATGATATCAATAATTCATGTCGAGAGGAAATTACGGCAAAATCAGAAAGTAAGGCGATCAGAAGACGTCAAAGATGACAGACTTCAGTGATAATGGACAGCAAATCACTGAGACCTATACCTCTCGAGCCATAAATCAGAGAATCGAGAGCATTAAAGTAATCATTTCCAATCTCCAGGTCCTACGAAAACGTCTGCGCAAAAGTTTCCTTTAAAATTGGTACAAATTGCAAAACTTATGAAATATTTCCGTCACTCTCTACGGCAATTTACTCAGTTTCAGTAAAGGGTCGGCTACATTGAATAGTAAAAATATACGCAAATAAACGTATTACCTAATACTTATATGGAATGGCTAATATATTAAAACAGCGAAGGTAAATGTTAATAATAAGTGTTTCTGGTAGGTAGTCTTTTATTTTGTAAATAAAAATAAAATGACTACGCAACAAAGGCGTTATTAAATAGACAAATAATTAAAATGTCTGTAGATACGTAAAACATAGATAAAAACATGTTTCTTTGCATGTAAAATGAGCATGTGCAATCATAAAATATGTTGATTGCACTTATCTTTTATAAAAACACGAGATTTCGATCGTTTTCTATACAAAACGTGTACTCAAACCCTTGTGCCGTTTTTCCACAGTTTCATTATAACAAGTTTAATTGAAGACCGCGTCCGGTTCATAAATTTAAAAGTTTTGGCGTGCATTTTAATCTGCTTACAAGTAGTTAGACGATCGCGAGGTAATGGTCGCTAAATGAGTTTTGTGTTTTTAATTGTTCAAGTCATTAATACGGGTATCTAGCTGGGCAAATGAAGGGTAATTAGGAGGGTAGGACCTTTTTGTTTGGTGGTGGAATGTGATTAAATATGCTTTTTGCATGATATCTGTCAAGCAAAGAGTTGTTTTGAATGTAGTTGAGAATTAGGACAGTATTTGGGATATATACAGATATAACTATAACTAAAAATATAAGAAATGAATTGTTTAATAGTAAAAAATACTAACGTAACGTAAGTAAGGTTAGGTAAGTAACACAAGTTATATTATAGTCATTGCCACGGTTTAACAACAGAAATGATGTTAAGAATGACATGTTTCTTGTCAACACAATTTTAAAAGATATGTTTGGTTATGAAATAACCAAGTAAAAAATAAATAATTTAAATTTTATA
Source organism: Macaria liturata (assembly GCA_964023185.1). Lineage (NCBI taxonomy): Eukaryota > Metazoa > Arthropoda > Insecta > Lepidoptera > Geometridae > Macaria > Macaria liturata. Next base: position 6,391,093 of record OZ026816.1, read on the forward strand.
AAAATATTTGTCTCTAAAAAAAAAAACGTATAAAGCCACATGTGAATTTCATCAGATAATGCATTACTTAATGGTACATTCAGTCCACATGCCTCGGCACCAGACGTGAGTTTGTTCTCTTTAGTTCAGAGACAATTTATTTTGGACACAAGATCTCTAAGGACTGATTGGAGTGCACCGTCACAGACTAGAAGGTATGTAATTTACATCGGGTGCCGTTTTTGCAGCGCATTTTTGTTAGTTTTAACTTTGATTAGTCTGTTGGGATGTGGTTAGATGATAAAACTTGCACGAATATGTTAGACTAAAGTAAATTTAGGTTTTTTGAAATAAGTGTAACGAAAGTAACATAATAAATATAAACAGTTATATAAAAAAAAAATTACATATAAAATAAAAAACAATGCTACCAACGTTTGAAACTGGTAAATATTTTCATAAATTGGTAGTAAATACTTACTTACTGTATTATAGTTCCCGCAAAGCATGATTTAATTTACGGTAGCACGTCACAAAATTGACGTAAGTGCTAGCCGGTTATTACAACTAAATTAATACTTACTTAATTTGTAAACAAGCTCTTTTTTATTATCTATCTCGGGTTCCTTTTTTTTTTTTGTATTTTCTGTATCTTGGACAGAATCCAAGGCTTTCTACATGGTGTTTTTACATTGACATAGCTAGATCCATACACGCAACTAGGCGATACGTCCTGTATTGCACGAGTGTGCCAAAATGTACATATCTTTTTTGTAGTCTGTTTAATTTTGTTGATATACATATATACTGTATATATGTACTTAACGTTTTCTTATCTATCTATTTATTCCGTTTTATAACTTTTTTACATATTTTTAAACAGTATTGCAGAATTTTTTTACTAATATTTTCATTTGACATAATGTTTGCTAGAAATAGGCTATGAAATAAAGAAAGAAAATCTCGGGTTCCTGATTTCAAGCAGCGCTTAGGCAGTACAGTAATAACTGAATATATGTTTAAGCAGTTCCTATAAATTATGTAGAACAGTTATCTCAAGCTAGCCACGATTAAAATATTCACAAGAGGAACTTCTATTTCCAATACAGAACCAGTGGCATTGCATTAGCCATTGTTACTTGGACTTCGTGTTGTGCTCGTGTCCTTTGGGGCTTGCCAGCTATTCCACATTCAAGGTATCTTTATACTATTGTTAATAGGTAATACATTTTGTATATATATAAAAATACAAGTGTAAGATAAATTTATCAGTTATTATCACAATTTATGTTTAAGCCAAAATAAAAAAAATAAAAAAAAATGTACTGATAGTTGTAGAATAAGTTGTATTTGGCAAGAGACAGAGTATAGATATTATACTTGTAGATCATAAGCTATATGTAACTCGTACTTCCTGTAAACACATATTTCAATAAATTCAAAAATATATGAAGTAAATTTTTCGTTTCATTTCTGAACAGGATCAATAATCATCGAATAAGCTAAAATTTATTTCTTTGCCTATTTCTGTGTGAAAAATATAATTACCTTGTTATTAATTTTTTTAAATACAACCACCAATCTAAAACATTCTGTATTTATTGCTAGCAGGTACTTACTAAAAATTACAATAATAAATATATAATATCTATTATCATTGTATAGAACTAGTAAAACTACGTACATGCATTTGTCTTTAGCCCCAGCCTTTCACAATGAGATACAGACTGTTCCAGAATAAACTACCCGCCACAATAAGACTAAGTTCCGCGTGCCAATCCGCGACAACTTCTAAACGCAATTTATTTGCTTTTATTTGTAACGATTGCTTTCATTCAAAACGCAGCTCCAATACATACAGTTTTATTTATCCGAGCTGTGAAACTGGAAATAAATATATTTCTTCTTGGAAACTGTAAGCGCTTGTTTGCCAAAGCTTGTATAATAAGCAAAGTATCCTGGAAACTATCATGTATTTTATATACTTTTCAATACCAGCTATTATTATTTTTTTCAATCCATTGACCTAGTTTCATCAATGGGAGTCATCGAAGATCGAAAGCTTTACTATCAAAAGTAATAATACATATTTTATAGCTACCAAAAATAGAACAGTATCAAAACAACAACTAGTCGGGATAATTCTGTCTGAGTATATCACGAAATCAGGCCATCTCGGGCGGGAGTTAATGGTACCAACAGCCAAATTAAACTGCGGACATCAAGTCTGGCGTCCAATCCCCGACCGCTTTATGGCAAACACGAGAGAACCGATACTATTAGCCAAAGATTACCCAAACAATAACCCGTGAAATACATGACTGCCGACTCTCGTAAAATTTAACGCCGCTACAAATATTGGATATATTATACGACTCGGGGCTTAATATTTCAAAATAATGTGGAAACAGTAGCTGTTGTCTAGTTCCAAGATGAATTTGTTGACAGTGATATTTTATAGCAATGCTTGGTTTAAATTATGTTACCAATTACGGAGATAGAATGATTCATCGTCGATAAAAATCATTGTTGTAAATCAGTTTTGGTTGATTACGAAGTTTGTCTGTGTTTTATTTCTGCATAACAAAAATATGTTACTGTTGTTGGAAAGATTTCATGCCAAGTATCCATAAATACTTCAATTTCAGTGACCCGAAGAGTAATATGATGAAATCTAACAAACGTTACAGACGGATATTGAGTTTTGATGTCATTTATAAGGAACATCTCTGCTGCATTCTCAAGATAATAAAACGATACAGCACTCACATCTTCCTCCATATTTTATGTTTCGTACAATATTGGATACCAGACATACTCTAGATTATAAGTAAGGCAGATGGTACAATGTTCCGCATAAACTTTATTAAATATTTCCATATCTAGATTTACTGGTCTCATATCGGTAGAGGTATTTAATTAATGAAATATATCACCGATATGAACGGTAATACCTGCATCCTGTCATCTCTATAATATTGTTTCGGTATAAGTTATTGTGTTACGAATGAGTGAAGCTTAAGATTGCAGCTATCTGACGTTCTCACAATTTGCATATCCATTTAAACCACTACTAATAATATAACTGTAATTTTGTAAAAGTAAAGTTTTAATAGTACCATGTCTATTAATCAAAATTCTAGCCAAACAGATGAGCCTGCCTAAAATTCGGACAGAGCTGTAAATCACTTCGAGAGAGTAACTATGTGAAGTGAAACTACGTGCAACAACTATCTTTCCATCAGTGAAAGCTGCTGTTGGTGCCAAAATTAAAGGTGGATCGGCTGTTATACAGGTAATGGAAATCTTTTTTTTGCATCTGAGAAGGTTTTTGGAAACTGAAATAAAAAACTCGGCAATATATTACAAGAGATTGTATTTACAAGTACTTAAGTAATTAAAACGGGAAAACTTATAAAAATAACTACAATACGGGAGAAAATAATCATTTGTAGCACATAAAAAGATTCATGAAACTATTTATAAGTACTTATGTAATCTCTTACATTTTGCTTGTAGATCCAGTTTATTTCCAACAAAGAATCTATGTTTAACTACATTGTTGTTTGTTGTATTCTTATCTCACTTTAAGTGACATGTTAAATCCTGTCTCGAGTAAAAAATGTAATTCAATAATGCATTTAATTTGCGCACAAAATATGAACGCTGACAAACCATCCGATTACAAATTTATAATTGGGCAATTGAGCATCTCCGCGTGTTTAAAGATTGACATTGACGAATTGTTTCCTCGATTTATCTGATGTGGTTGAAACTGAACACTGGAATTATAGAATAGAATAGAATAGAAAATCATTTATTAAGACAGTCTTCAAACATACACACACACATATATATACAATAAATAAATAAATAAGTCTGCCTCAACACAGCCCCAACTCAGCATAATGCTGATTACTGGAAGTAATCAGCGCTGGTCTTCCGTTGGGGCTGGCTGTGACGTCACGTACGAGACAATGATTAAGTTTTAAATAAATGAAATGATACAGCAAAAATAAAAAATACAAAATAGATACAAGAAACATAAACCTTAAATATAGCAGATACTTATACAAGAAATTTACACACTAACACTTATTAGAATGAACTTAGCTAATCTATGATTACAATTAGGTACATTACTACAATCAAAGTCAGTTAAAAACACACAACAAAACATAATACAACAGAAGAAATAACAATATCACTATAAAATTACAAAGTATATATATAAGTATACATAATCTATATTGCGCTGGTGTCATTTATGAGCAGGGCTTCCTGTTTTTGATGCTCAAAAATGTGGACCTTAAGTTTGGTTCTGAAATTGTGCAAAGAACGCAGGTTCCTTATTGGCGGTGGAATATTGTTCCAACATTTCGATGCAGCATAGCGGAAGCTGCCTCTGAAAGCGGCAGTGGCATGTCTGTGTGTAAGAAGCGGCGCGGTGCAGGCGCGGACGCCGGCAGAGCTCCGGCTCGGTTTCCATCTCAACTTTGAGTACAAGTACGATGGCTCCTCAAATTTTACCACCCCAAAAAGTAGACACGCTAAATGAAGCTTACGTCTGTGCATCATTTTGAGCAGAGAATGCTGGTTTAAAAAAGGAGTTACGTGAGCTTTAGGTGGGATCGAGAAACAAAAACGAGCGCAGGCGTTTTGAACTCTCTGCAATACTTTTTTAGTTTTTGCAAATAGCCGAGGATGTATGACCGTGTCCATATAATTTAGTTTTGACAACACCAGAGATTCTGTAAGCAGAATCCGAAGAGTTGTTGTCAAATATGGTCTCATACGGTACAGTATTTTTAGCCTATAAAAACAATCTCGAATACAATGGGCAACATGTTTTTCATACCGTAGCTCACTGTCCATTATGAGACCAAGATTACGAGCTTCATATACTCGCTCTACTGTCTGGCCCATTAACATGACACGTTGAGTTATGCTCAGACTTGCCAGGTGGTGTTTACTACCGAATATGATGTACTTAGTTTTCAATGGATTCAACAAAAGACAATTATTGGACGACCACTTAGCAATGCTTTCAAGATCATGATTTAATTTACATATGGCTTCATCAACGTCACTAGGTTTAAAAGACAGGTATAATTGAGTATCATCCGCATATATATGATAATTACTATATTTAATTGATGTACCTATATCAGCAGTGTATAAAATAAACAAAATAGGACCCAAAATAGAGCCCTGTGGTACTCCATGTGTGACAGGCAAATTATCAGAGAGCACAGATGTACCATCACCTCGATCAACTTTAACGCGTTGGACGCGGTGGTTCAGATAACTGTCAAACCAACGAAGCGCTGCGGAATCAAACCCATAATAACTAAGCTTAGATAGCAGGAGACTGGAGTTCAAACAATCGAAGGCACGTGAATAATCTAATAGGACTAATATTGTGCACATACCCTTATCCTGGGCACACAGGATATTGTCCGTCACATCCAGCAGTGCACTAGTAGTACTGCGACCCTTTCTGAAACCCGACTGCACTGGTGGTAGAATTTTATGTCTTTCTATATAGTCAGTGAGTTGCATACAAATTGCCTTCTCCATGATTTTGGACATGCAGGGCAATATGCTAATCGGGCGAAGATCTTTCAAGTGTGTAGGGTCCGCAATCTTAGGCAACGGACGGACCACAGCCCGCTTCCAAATGTCAGGGTATATGCATGTATCTATAGAGGAGTTTATAATAGCTAAAATAGAATCTATGCTAGAAGGAAAAGTAAGCAATAACATATTAAGGCTTATGCCGTCACTACCTTCAGCATTAGACTTGAGGCTTCTGATTATGTTAATGAGTCGGTCTAGGCTTATATTATTAATGTGAAATTCTGCATTGGCATACCTATTAAACTCAAAAAAAGTAAGATGTGATATTGTTGTACTTTTGCAGCTAGGAATATTTAAGAAATTTAAATTTATAAGGTTCGGGTCATTAAACGATGCCGGCAAATCATTATTTTTCTTAGGCAATAAACTTTTTTTAAGGTTCTTCCACAAGGACTTAGGGTCATGTGTATAACAATTGATGTTATATTTATAAAAAGCTTTCTTTTCTTCAAAAACTGCCCTATTAACTGTGGATTTCAATTGTTTATAAAGATCTCTCTTGCTATCCAATCTCGTTTTATTATAATCTGAGGCAGCTTCATCACGCAGCCTCATCATTAGCCTGACAGTGTCTGTGATCCAGGGATGTGACTGCTTTTTAATTAAAATTGACCTAATAGGCGCGTGAGTATTAAACAGGGATAAAATACAGTTATTAAAAGTGCAAACCATTTCATTTGTATCATTACATTGCGTTATCAATTCCCAGTCAATTGACATCAAATCATTTTTAAAATTTTCTAAGTTTATATTGTTAATGGGTCTGTATGTAACAACACTGGGTGGCAATTTGGGACGCTTTATATGAAACTCTGTAAGTACAAGACAGTGGCCAGTAAGTAACCCCACATGATGCAGAGTAGTACTTCGAGCACTGAGGTCAGTACATACAAGGTCAATTAGAGTTCCGCCCTTATTAGTGTAGTGAGTCGGCTGGGTAACAATTTGTTGTAAATCAAAATGTGATAGGAAACATACCAACTTTTTAGTCTTATAATCGTCTGTGTCTAAGTAGTTAATATTAAAATCCCCCAACAATATTAAGTTATCAAATTGTTCAATCGAGCTGATACTATCTGTGAGCGCATCATTATCAGTATCTATGCATCTTTGTTTCTTTAATTTAAATAATATAAGATATTGAACCGGGCGTTACTTTGCGGAAATCCATTGTAAATGAAAAAAACACTCCAGAGTTAAATAAAATGGTATTACTTTTTTTCAAGCGGTCAGATATAAATTTAACTACTTACAAAGTTTTTAGTATTTTTGTTGTCAATTTATAAAGGATTTTTTCTCCAACTTTACCATAGTTATTACAAAGTAAGCATTATGTCTATGCAAAGTTCTACATAAACCTATCTGTGTATATTCTGCTCAAAATATCTGTGTCAGTTAAGGCAAGCGTATTTTCATAGGGCTCTGATTATGATTTCACATGAAAAAAATACTACCCTGGATCTTTTAAATATATAAAACTCAAAAGTGACTGACTGATATAGTGATCTATCAAAGCACAGCCCAAATCACTTAACGGATCGGGCTGAAATTTGGCATGCAGGTAGATGTTATGACGTAGGCATCCGATAATAAAGGATTTTTGGAAATGCCACTGTTAAAGGAGTGAAATAGGAAATGCAAGTTTTACTTCTTAATGCGAGCAAAGCCGCGAGCACCTACTAGTTGTAAATAAAAATCTTTTCGTGTCTTATATCAGAAAAAGCAGCATTTATTTATAAACTTTGTGTACTGCAGTCTACGCAGTGGCGATGCATAAGGCACTGTATTTTAAAGCAAACGTGGGTGCCCTACACGCCGCGATACTATCAGTGTAATAACACGCCCGTGAAGTAACTACATGTCATGACTCATGAAATATGAACGTATGAATTGGTGACTGAAAGCCTATGCCATACAGGGATAATCGGTACAGCAATTTCGTTATCAGTTTTATTACTGTTAGGTTTTTTTGTTCATTTTGGAAACCACCAATTCTCGTTAGCTATAAATTTATGTTTGCCATAGTTTTTAAAGACCAATCAATCATAAGACAGTAGCCGATGGCTAGGACTATCGTAAAAAACAATGGAGTTCACTAAAATGTATATTAAAGATAAAGATAAAGAATCTTTATTGATAATGTAAAGTTGTAACATACATAGGTATAGGTATAAGTACTAATATCACAGAATATGCTACACAAATTACAATATCTCGTCAAATTGAATTTATAACATTTAGTTTTATAAAATTTTAGAAGTTACAATGTCTAGTTTTTTTAATAATATAATGAAATTTTTTGTTATTAAAATCATGTCAAACATAATAATAGGTAAGTATGTAATCATACAATATGTCAACTTAAATAAATCTTGGTACTGTCACTTTAGCTGTATAGGGGCTAGGGGGTATATATTAAATAACTATAGTAAAATAATTAACATGCAAAGACACGGCACGGTATACACAAAAGTCGATTGAAATAAAGTTGAATTAACAATATGTACAACTAAAACATTCTAGTGTTATTTATGAACAGACTTGTTCAAAACCAAATAATCTTAATTAAATACTATTTCTACCGGTTTTTAAGAGAATTATTTATAAGAAATTTTCAGCTAAGCCATCTTCACAAAGGACACATTTCAGAACGTACATACATTACAAATTACTTTCATTACTTGTTTAATCTTAGACTAAAAATATATTGCCTACGTTTGCTAGAAGTGACGTAACCCAGAAAACAAACTAAACCGTATACGCATAACGAAGTTATCATCTACCTACGGTCTTGGATGTAGTGGGAGACAGATTCTGAGATAGGCAATCTTGACTTGATGCGACTTTCTTGTTGGTGGATTTACTCAAATGTGCCTACAATTTGTTTTAACGCAAGATAGGTATTATTTATTTCTTCTAATAACTCAAATATAAATAAGTAATAATTGTAAAGCTAAATAACGCAGTAAGTTTAGTATCAAATTAACGTTGGGGTACATTTATAGTTGTAGTGTAGCATGTTAGGAACAAATACTTTATTAAAGCTATTGTACAAAATAGAATGTGCATCAAAAAATATTTTTACAAAAGTACTAATGCGTGCACAAAAAACATTATGTAATTGCAAAGTTATGCATTACTTAGTTACTGGCACAATATCAAACAAACGAATGAATGGAATTATTTGACATCAAAAAGCCAGCTATAAAATAAAAGAATGATGACCACTATTCAATAAATCGCTCCACATTTTGTGACCAGAAAGCTGACCATTTAAATATTCAGTCAAATCTACAATATATCACAATTTACAGATTTGTAAACCAAAACCGCGGGCGTATTCTGTAAAGCATAAACCACGAAATGCATAAACAATGGCTTTGGTAAGAGTGACGTGGGCAGTGAATGACATGACGAGCGATGCGTGCTACTCACCGCCGTACCGTAAATACTGAGATTATTTTCTAGAAATATCATTGTCACTTGGGTAACACTTTGATATGGAAGCGGGACGGAAGCCGATCGAAATCGGATTTCATAATAAGATCTCGATCTTTATAGCTATGTTATAGAGCAGCGTTTTGTTTATTGGTTCAATATAAATGAGGATTTCTAGGGAAATATTTCATTCAGTAATACTTCATTGGGTTATTTTGAGTTTTGGTTTTAGCAGGTATTATAAACGTCACATACATAAGTTTGCTACAATTTCACTTGAAACGTCAAAGTAACGGATGCTCCAGATGAGAGAATAATTTGAAATATCGGAACTGACTGGCAATATTTCATTCAAGATTTATTTTCAAAATAAGGGATGAGAGTTCTAAATATAAAACGTCCAATCTGTCAACGGTCGAGCGCGCGTGTTGTGCGACGAATGCTTGCAAACGATACCTCCATCTGTTGTCTATTTCGAGAAGCTACCGTCTGCGCCGGAACTCCGCACAACTCTTTTTCATGCAAGAATTTGATCACGGGACATCCGATCGATACCTCGGAACATTGTCAGCGTATTTGTCAACGTTCTTGTTCCAATTCTGAATTGTTTTGATTGAATTTCGTTTCGGAAAGTGGAGCGAATTGAAGCTCGCCTTCGTTGGTTATCGCGCAGCTTTGTGCTCGATGCATTAAGCTAATTTGAATAGCGGAGGGCTGTTTAAAAAGCCGTTGTTTGAATTCTTCTCTTTAGTCGGGTGGTTGCCGGTTTGATTGTGGGAGCCGCCGGTGCATGGATTGCATTCTGTTCGTCGCACAAGAAGACAGCCGCATTGATCGCTGCTTTTTGATTTAACCGAACTACTCCGCCTTGCATTTAACCCGCTTTAATACAACCTTTATTTTTGTGTTTATTTTATTTCAACCAATTAAAGTATCAAACGTTTACTCTTTGATTATTTTAATTTTGGAGAGCGTTATTTATGTGAATGTGTTTTGATTAGCCGCGGTTAAATTTGGATGCTCTCGAAAATAAGACTTTGGAGACGATGAAATCAGATAATCCGACGATCTCGGGTTGTCATCAAGAGGACTAATAGGCCCGTTTTGGAGTAATATCTTCCGTATTAATTGGGAAGTAAGGTTCAAATTGCCGGTGATAAATGTCGAGGTGCTGTGCCGTGGGTGAGACCGGTGACAAATGAGCCGTTCTGTCACAGCGGTGATAAATAACTGATTATGTTACACTACATTTTGCTTTCATAATTAATTGACGGGAGATATCTAAGTCGTTGCAGCGACCACTTTTGAGTCTGTTGCGATATCACCTGACCTGCCGTCACTCACATTTTTATCACTCTCATTAAACTTTGAACAATGTTTATTAAAGCCGTAATGAAAGCAGTTTAATTAATATTCCACGCTGAAAATGTACAACAAAAGTAATAATACATGCCCGTATTTTAATACTTCATTATTTCACCGGCGTTGCGAGCGCTAACTGCCTCTCGTTTTTACGGTTTACTCTTCGACCATTCTCGGCTATAAATTGTGCAAGGTTTGAATGCAGCCGCGAGCTAAAGTAGCCGACGCATTAATATCAGCGGAATCATTTGTTATTGCCTCCAGTTGTGTGTGCACTTCTTCAATGTTAATAAGTGTTCAGATTAACGCATATGAATGGAGCCGTAACGTCCCGGATCAAACAAATAGATGTCTCTAGGCTTTGAAGTCTAAAACGCGTTATAATAATTTGTAGTTACGGAATGCTCCAATTTCGTTGACAAAAAAGCGTAAACACACCAAAATAACGAGTGAAATGATCGTTCACGGGAATAGTTCAGTTTATTTTAGGTTCGTCTGCTAGTTAATTGCTGCATTTTTTCCGCGCCGGCCGGTTCGGATTCTGTAATTTGTCTTCTAAGAAATGAGTCGCGTCGTCGAATACGGGACATGTAGATAGGGAGTCGCATTTTTTGTGGCTACCCTCGCACCGAGCGTCGCGGCGTAAATTACCTTTTAGTAGAATACCCTGAGGGAAATGCAAGACGGGTTCTTTCGTAATTACTGTTTTAACTGCTGGGACAGAAATGTCAAACGTTACTTATTTTCTCTGGGTAAAATTTCCGCTGAGGTTTGTTTATTTTTGTAATGGCGCTACTATGGAATTATTTTTGTAAGTCTTATATTACGTTGTTTTATAATTTCTTGGACGTTTATTTTATCTAAGAAGTAATTACAATTGTACAAGGAATTTTAATTATCTACATAAAATGTTAATTCTGTTATGTGTTAGAGGAATATGCAAACAATTTACAGTTTTTTTTAGTAGCCATCTTAATTACAAGTTAAAGTTGAATAGGTGTTCAAACCTATCATTTCACAGTTAAGGCGCCATTCCGATCGCTGTTCATGATTGACAGCGTCGTAATACAAGCTTTATTCGAAGGCTCAGTGCACAATAGACTCTGAAAGATTTACACCTCACCATTCCTGATATTTACGCAAACCTCTTTTCATATTTTACGAGTAAGCGCACGCATATTGCTTAGGATTACACTGCGGCCGTGACCCATACAATCACAGAAACCAAAAGGAAAAACAGAAAAAAAATATTTACGGCCAATGGCTCGCCAAGTCGGCTTTATGGCCCAGCAATTGGAGTAGAAACTATTATTGTTGCGGTTTTATGTTTCACATTATGGCTTCTAATCAAAGTAGCTTTAGCGGCTTGAAAAATATAATATATGTGGCAAAGACTGCATTGTGCCCGATTTTTTAGTAGAATTTTGAATGAATAGAAACTGAAACACCGAAATTGTTGCAATGGAGAGAAAATATAATTACGTAGATTCTAGTTTCTTTATGGGCACAATTGATTCAGTAAATTATTGTAAAAATTTAGCGTTTTGAGTCTTTTATTTTAAGATATGTATGTTTGTACATATATCCATTGAAAAACTATTAAAAGCAAAAGGTAATAAGTACCTAATCTACCGAACGGTCATAATTAATAGAAATACAATAATTAACTTACAGCTATTTCACCATTTCCACTCCTTTGATGTGAAACAGACATTTTGCTCGTTTCCAACACTCGAAAGCAATGAATTATTGCCATTTCAAGTGGCTCTAATGTTTTGTGGCTTATCTACAAAAACATTATGAGTAGATTACGGCTACAGATTGCTGTTATTTCGGGAAAAAATGAGGGCATGGCTTATTTTGTTTGTAAATATTTTCTTTACTTCACAAGTGGCTATGTAAATAAAATATATAATAATAATATTTAAATATTTGTACAGTTAATTCAAACTTAAAATAAGCACCAAGAACATAGGTGAAAGGTTTAATTATTTATTTATTTATTATTTATCCAGACAGGAATTCAATATAAATTACTGTTTCTAACTGCTGCTGACCGTTTTGCAATTAAAACACCATTAGGTACTTCAGTTTGAACATCACCATCAACTGACTACATAATTATGATTTTCCTTATAGGTCTAAAGTAATTTCACGTTCTAAACTTTTATGATTCAAAAGCATCTAATTAAACTTCCAATACTGCATTCTAATGAAAGTCATAAACTCGCCACTGCAGCCTCAAGTTATATTTTACAATCGGCAAATTTAATTTGAATAAATACTGGTTCCAATTTAAATAAATTAGTGCGAACGAATAAATCGAATGATACTGATCTCTACGCTATCTTAAGTTGAATTGAAGTATCGATTGGTAAGTAAAATGCTATACCTACTTTTGTTATTTCATTAATCACGAAGCGGTAGTGTGATTGCACTTCTGCAGGTCATTTTGACGCGCAAAGCTACATAACAACAGAGCGTTAAAATTTAACACTCATATTCTTAAGATGCAACACAGTAACATTACAGGTATTTTTTAAAGTATTTTAGCGTTCATTGTATCATTTTTTTTACATGATGTAGGCTTACGCTTGACTACAACATGCCTGATGTTGAGCATCGTTATAATATACGATCTAGCGCGCTTGCCTAGAAGAAACATATTTTTTTTTGTTTTGTTATTAAAATATTAAAACAAATGATGTAAAAAAAATTAATACCAAATAGTTACATTTCCTAAGGTATAAAAACTCAAGCACCCGAAGACGCTGAATTCCAAAGTATCGCCTCAATATCTTAAGACTAAGGCATGTCTAGAGGAAGTAAAACCTTGCGGCGAAGCGGCTAGACGCATTAAATATTGAAATATTACAGGCATTTCTACACAGGAGCGAGGGAGAAAGAACACCTGCAATATTCAAGTTTAAGTTGGCAGACACCTTAGACGGTTACTTGGTACAATGCTTGCCTATTTATATTGTGCTCTAACTGAAATAGTTTCACGGTTTGAGGTTTTAAGCCTGGATTTGCAAAACTATCTGACTGTTTGTTTTGTGGTAAAAAAGTAGATATTAGGTATAGTTATATTGATGATTTATTTAAATTCATTTCTATCGTTTTTGAAAAGTTTTTTTTTTATGTTTGCTGTACAGAATTTCGCTTAGTGGCGTGAAGTGCATGCATATTAAGTGCATTAATATTACAAATATAGAAAATTAATGTGTTTACGTATCGTTCATAGTTTTTTGTTTTACTTTAACAACTATTAGATTGAAACTGGTGTTCATTTTATTTATTCGGTCAAAAAAAGTCACAATAAACTTCACTGAACCTGTTGATTTTCGATAAAAATAGGACAATTGTTCTGGAACAAAAATTTTATTTCCCGACTCGTCGTTCATCGAGTAATAATTCAAATTTTATGTTTCCACATCCGAAAAATTTGGCATCACTCGATATTTTCCCACATTTTCAAGAATAGCAATAGGTAATACAAACTCAGCGGAAGCTCTGCCAAATCTCTTTAAGTTGTTTTGCAAGTACATACTATTATATAAGTATTCGAGTCTCTCGAAGGCTGTAAAGCCATAAAGTTATTTGCTTAGAACAATGCCTTGATTTATATACAAAGTTGGGAAGTTTTACGATACAATAAATGAAAATGGTAGATGAAAAATGTTAAAAGTCTTAGCTTCGGAGTATAAATAACAGTGAAAAGTGGAGTGGAAAATCTTGTTAGTATTTTCCGATAGGAACACAAAAGGAATAGACAATTTAGAGAATCGTAAATAAATATAGCCTAATTTTTTACCTCCTGATTTTTTGTAAAAAGTACATAGTCAATTCATTCAGAGAAAAAATACAGGAAGATTATTTTTAATTATTGTATTTTGTATAATATATGAAAAATAACTACAGAAAAGTCTATAGTTATATAGTTTAAACCATTAGATAGTGTACCAAACAAACGGGACAGTAAATGACGCGTACAGACTACGCGGAGCGATTTGGCACCAACTCCGGCAATAAGAAGACTGAACAAAACGCTGTTTTAGTACGCATTAGTATTGATTAAGTCAGGGGACTTACTTAAGGAAATGAAAATAATATAGACAAATGAAGGAATCTAAGAGATTTTTTTGTTGAATATCAAAATGTTTTAATTAATCTTGGCACTAGGAATGTTTAAAATACTTTACTCCATACTTCTATTAAGAACGCATACAAAATGACAGCAGGAAAATGTTTTTAATAAAACTTTGCATTACAACAACATTTGTCGGGTGAACTATCTGAAAACATAATTAATTATTTTCAACACTTTACCGTATTTCCGTATGAAATCCAAGCGAAGATTGTAAAACGAAACATCATCGCTCTCCATTTAATTACACTAAATCAATTAATCATAGCTGTAATAAACGGTCATTAAGAATTTACTAGATCAACCCTTACAGACGATAAAATGTTCGAATCACTGTCTTAATTGTTTACGCTTACAGTTGGTAATTACGACTGAGCTCCGAGGGTCGTATTAACTTTGAATAGGCCGGATGTGCGCCTCGACTCCGCTTCCTTACCGTACCTTTCCTAAGAAATTTATCGACACCTTGTCTTTGACATTCTTCGCGGAAATAGACGAAGACACTAAGCAGGTGCTTGATTAAATTTGAATGCTTTGACACGTTTTCACGTAATCAATTCGGTAGCCGGTAATGTCAGTAAAGCTTCCTTTTTGTTACCAGCATTTTAATTACAAAGCTTTCCGATCGTTTGGCTTGATCGTGGTTAGTTATTTATGCCGGTAACGGTTAGAGGTTAGTGGATATTTTAAAAGAAAATTGCATAGTGAGGGTATTAAAATGACTTTATTGGAGAATGTTAATTATATTATTTAGTTGTTAAATTAAGCACACACTTTAGTTTATGTAACTTTATTGATACAAAAAGACTCGTTATACGTTCTGAGATTAAGAGTTTTCGTTATAAATTGAATTCAAATTTGCTGGAATTTTAGCCAGAGATTAGATTTTATATGCAAATATTACTTGAGTATGTAATCTTAAATTACTATGACCAAGTTTTTGTCTAAGATATTTTAAAGACATGCTTTCCTGATGGCAATACAAAAATGAACACTCATCCATTATTTTTTCTTACGACTCCGTTCCATCATACGGTTGCCTGGAAGAAATTGCTGTTAGCGATAAGGCCGCCAGATGTGGTAATATTTTTTTTTAAGTCTTTTGTCTCTCTGTCTTTTTTTCTGTATGTGTTACATGAACAAAATAAAAAGTTTCATCTATTTATCTAGTAGGTATCTACTAATAAGAAAAACCTCAAGAATCTTCCTCGAGCTTAACGCGTTAACCTCTGTCCTTAACTTTCGCCAGCTCAATAGACTAAGAAAATAACTAATAAGCACTTCCATTGTACCGGAGCAAACAAAAGACAAGTTAATTATCCGACTGGATACGATAGTCCCAAACAAAGGCACAGGATGTGTCGTGACACTAACGAGACTTGGATTGACGTCTCAGAGGGGGTCTTTGATTGTTGTGGTTAGGTTGAATATGTGCGAATTATGGATGTTATAAACGTTGGTTTTGAGACAGATTTTTCACGAGGGTTGTGACTCCTCAGAATCAATTTATTAGCGGGATTCCTTGGGTATACATGGTGGTTGACTAGATCCTTACATGGATAAATAGATGGACTCAGTCAGACTTCATGATGCTTGAAATACATATTTTTCTTCGCGATGTTTTCCTTTGCCGCTTGGTAAAAGTCAATCCAGTCCTTAAAAAATACCACTTAGAAGTTTCAATCGTAACGAAATATGCACCTAGTATATTTTTTTAAATAAAGAATAAATAAATATTTCGGGACATTGCACACAGCGCCATCTAGTCCCACACTAAGCAAACGCTTGTGTCGTGGGTACTAGATAACGGATATAATACTTATATACTTTTCTTTTGTAAATACATACTTATTATACATACAAACAACCAGACTCAACACAAGCAATTATACCTTTTTAAAATGCATAAATACTTGTGTCAGGCGGGAATCGAACCCGCAACCCCTAGATTAGAAGGCAGAGCCACTACCAACTAAGCTAACAGGCCAGTCGTATCACACAGAGTCATAATGTATAAAATATGTGATTACTAAACAAACCTACATTGCATAAATCTCATAGAAATTGTTAATCTATTTGAGTGCCGTTTAATCATGTAGTAAGACGTCATCAGATCTCGCCCTCACACCCTTGATGTAACAGTTTTCTTTGATGTTACGTAAGAAGGGGTAGTTTTGGTACATGTTTCTATCACGGAAACTTCCCAAAATAGAACTAAAAGGCTGATTTCGATACGAAAAATATAAGCGTTTTTGTACGTTTTTGCTTGGCAAGAAATTGGCGTATTATAGCGCGCCAGGTCACAATGTATACAATAAGAGTATAATAAAAGATATATGTATATAATACGAGTAGTAATTAGTTCAGTATAAAAAATGTGGGTATATAATAGCTTTATATTTTATGGTTTGTAGGTACAACCCATGAAATATAAAGCTATACTCTCTTATTATGCTACAAACAGTAATTACTATTGTATGTACATTGAATGTATGTAATAAATCTTGATTAAAAACAGTCAGTTTCAAAAAATCTATGTAAGAAAACAAAGTCATCTCCTATCTTCCTCGTACGGTAAACATCTATCGATATGGACAAGTATATTTTCCTCACCTCTCCAGTGAACTGATTCCGGGTCCGGTCGAGCCATAATCTCTTGCACAACACGGATTTGGTCGAAACCCCACGTGAGCCTATAGCCCATTTGCAATATTCCCACTCGACCGTGCGAATAAAACGCCTTAAGTTATAACTTGCAACCAACAGTATCATAACTTTAAGACTCCTCAACATTATAAAAAAACATAATTATGTTAAGAGTTCTGAAGATACACAATAATATAATAGTTTTTCTTGAATTTCAAATTATATATCGCAAAACAGTTGATAGGTACAAAGGCCTTTTTTTAATCGTAGCTGCATTAATAATATTTCGAAATACGCCTAAATGCTGATTGTCCGTTATACTTAGCATGTGATATATTTACTGATTGGTCTGTCTGTAGTATAGTGACAAGGTGTGCCATGACATATGAGTCACGGAATTGTTCCTATAGTAACAAAAGATACACAATTAGGAGTCTTAGACTAATATTATGCATGTTTACACCGCTTTATAGTACGAGCCTACAAGGGGATCAATGGGGCATGTGGCAAATGACAACAAATGACCGTGTATCGAGTATGAAGCACGTATAGATATGTCAGCTTTTAAGTTGACAGGCTGTAATGAGCTTTTCTTAAGTTCCAAACTTCAAGTTCCATTGAAAATATTTTATTAAAAAAATAACGCTGTAGAATATGTTGTGATTACTTTAGAATATTTCTAATGAAGTTTTTATAAAAAAACCTAAAAATCAGCTACTAAAATAAACACTAACTTTGAATTTTTTTATCAGAAATAAAATTTAATAATCATATTATAAAGATTTATTTAAACTTTAATCTTTCCACAAAGTCCTATTCAATGTGTCCACTGTATACACAACCCTTTTTAATTTATTTCAAATATTTAAATGTCTAGCTTTGTCAAAGGATTTTAATATAAAATGTTTTGTTCTTAGAAAATCAGCACATATGGTGTACAGATTTTCTAAGGACAAAACACTGCAACACAAACATCAAAGACAAACCTGATAAGCATCTTGTGAATACTAATTTTGAAGCACAAACAATTTAAATTCACAAACACAGACCAGACTGTAATCAGCGCACTCAGTACGTACGACACTAACTGAACATAGATAATACAAGTTTGAAACTTCTTTTAATTTATATTATCTTCAAGACTTTCCGTTATTATCGGGTGCAGATTAACCAACAAAAGCTATCACGCGTATGTGGCAAAAATCAATTAAATAATTGGCAAATGAATCAATCTGAACCAAATTGGTTGCTGAAAGACGTTGCTTTTAATAAATAAGACAGCAAATTAGAAAAGTATATCGGTTTTTAAATAAAATAAAAATTGATTATTTATAATTTAAACATGATAAAAATTAACGATTTTAATTTTTTTTTCATGTATAAATTCTCAATTTTTTTATCACAATTTTTTGAAGCGATAGTGATCTGCGATGATCCGTATGGAAATATTAAAAGAAAAATGGTTACTAGGTATTATTTTTTATCATGTGCGATGATAAAAAATAATACCTAAATAATGATATTCAAACTCCAAATTCTTATTATTACCACAAGATGACGAAGCAAAAATGTCTCTACGAGTATATATCATTGACATTACGTATACGTTAGCCATACTTTTTGTTAAAAAAGGAACGTCTATGACTTATAATATCTATAGCACGATACGTACGTATCGTACCTACTAAACAAAACAACACGTATCTCTAAGTACGCGATTACACATAACGTTCGGTGGTAAATTGCGTATCAGTGTTACTCCAGTACGCTCCGTGTTCATGTTAATTTTGCCAATATTGGCTCAACAGAGCATCGATACTCCATATACTCTATGCTATAAAGATTTGTCCTTTGTCCTTGTATGGTGTGTGTAGCGTAGCTTGGTAGTCAACTTGTTGAAAGGAAAATCTTTTGTTAGTGCATTGTAAAATGGAAATAGTTCGAATTTGCTGGATTTTTAATATTAGTTCTTTTAATAATGAATAAACAATCTGTGCAGATTATATTGAAGTTAGTAAAAAGTTATTTTTTCACTCTTTTGACGTTTTCCTTTCATTATTTAATTACTTCCTAAAGGCTTATGTGTGTGTTTGTTAATTTTTCACATTGAAACGGCTGAAACGTTGTGGCAGAATTCAGTTAATTCTTTATTTAAACTTAAATGATTAAAGTTGTATTAATTAATTCATCAAAGTCACCAATTTCACAGCAAAAGCGTGAAACGAATGATATTCAGAGTGAAACGATCTGTAATTGTAGATTGTGTGAACATTATAATCCAGACACAATGAAAATGTCATGAATAACTGAACAAGATATTTGCAGTTGATTGCGATGTCAGTTTGATACCTTGCAATGTTAATATTAGAGCTTTAATATGGATCAATGTGATATTTGATGAAAATAATTCAAATAGTTACTTCCTTTCGTATTCCTAAGTTATCTGTGAAAATAGTGGAACATTATGATGGTGGAATCTAATCCTATATTAATTTATAAAGGTTGCTAGAAACAGATAATTACTAGCTACATATAATAATAAATAATAATAAATAAATATTCCGGGACATTGCACACAGCGCCATCTAGCCCCACGCAAACGCTTGTGTCGTGGGTACTAGATAACGGATATAATACTTATATACTTTTCTTTTGTAAATATATACTTATTAAACATATGTATGTATATTGTATATGGCTAACAATTGTGATAGGTATAAGATAACTACATATTCTAAAATCTAATATATTTTGTTGTATTTGTGTTTTTTCCTGTGTATTTCAAATAAAAGATTATCTTTTCTTTCTCTATTTTTCCTACCTTTAAAATACGTATGAAACACAAAGAATAAAAGTCGCGCATATTAGGCACACTAAATTATATCACACACAAACAAAATAAAATATCGTATTAGATCATTTAATCATACTTATTCATTCGACATTTAGAAGAGCGACACCCAAAAACGCTAGGTCATCATTTGAAAAGGTGTCTCCGAAATTAAAATATCATTACGTGATAGTATAAAATTGCCCCAATTTCGGTGAGTTCTGTGAAAAGAACAATGGCAGCTGTCACCCTCGGCTCACAAAAAACCATTAAGTACTGTTTTACGAACAGATAGTATCAAACGAGTTTTGTACTTTTCTCAGGTAAATTTTAGTTCAAATATGTACTTGGAATCCACGTGTAACCGAATAAAAATTTAGCTTTTCATTGGTGCCGGGAAATATGCTTTGTTGTTGCTATGTGTAAGTATATTTATAAGTTAATTGTAAATATTTTCCAGTAAAGACAAATCGAATAAACTTATATTTTGTGAAAGTCTCATTACTGACTATCTATTCACTCATGTCACAAGCACAGTAAATAAAAAAAAACTTTGCAAACTCTAAAAGAATGTGCGTTCGTATATCTTTATTGTTGTAGCCTTGTCGTAATAGCGTCTCTAGTATTATGACAATCAAAATGTATGCTTAATCTATTCATTATTCTTAGTAAAATTTCATAAATGATACGCGATTCTTGTACAAAATTACCTACCATCAAAATTTTCCAAGATACACCATACTGCACCTGCCTTTCTATGTACGTCACGAGTAGGTAGAGTAGTAGGTAAGTATAACAAAATAGAGCGGCTTTACTTTTCAATTTACAAAATGACGCTTGTGTTCAGATTGGCTTAGGCTGCATTGGATATCGATCGAGCCTCGGCAGAATCCCATGGGAACTCTTACACTTCCGGTTGTCGAGAAGCACTTATAGTTACTCCAGGGTAAGCACCTGTACGCGAGAACCAGTTATGGTTTACTATCCATGCATTCCGCCTAGCAGCTTTAGAGAGCTTTAGACCATTAGCATAGAACATATAAAAGTCAATTAAATTTCAATTTTAAAGGTCCTTATTGATTCATAACTTATAAAACTAGTACATATAAATCACGTGTATGTATATTTTTAGGTGTAAAAATACTCATCATGTAAAACGTCATTTCATTCTTTGAAAATTAATCAATTTAAGCAAAACATAACAACATAATATTATAAGATATCTTTATACGCATACCAAATGAAAATATCAAAATCTGTATCGTAAAGAAATAATAACCTAACAACTGTGTCTAAATACAAACAATAGTGAAACATCCATCTCGTGATACGGAAACCATAAAATACCAATTAGACAACGTTTAGTTTCGAATAAATCTTCGGATTCGAGGCTTATCACAGACGCCGAAAGTCTTAGAAGTGTTATTTATTGTATCAATTAGAGAATTCTTCACACGAATAAGAACTTCCATTAGAATGGATGAGGCGTTTGATTTTTATTCGAAGTTATATCTCTGTAATGCGTATATCGGATTTCAGTGTATGGATTTGCTCAGGTTAACTATAATAGGCATGTGTTGTGTTAATTTTCTAACAATTAGTAGTTATATAATGATAATTTCGATTATTACAATTAAAATTACTGTTTTCAGGAGTAGGTACAAAACAGTTGAAAAAATCCTCTGTTCCAAATTGAGATTTCACAAAAATGCATTCAAAAGACCTATGCATTAAAGCATTTGTACCAGACAAAGTGTAACAAAGCAGGAATGAGATTAGACGACCCCTGGAAATCTGAAGAAGCGCATTGCTGCATTACAATTTCACTCGCACAATCATCCAAGATTTGATTTACGTAGGTAAGGTCTTATTCCAGATGAAAAGCCGACTTCTCAAAGATAAAAGGAATAAATCACACGTCAGACGACTTACGTACGCTGCATGAGATCCCGGAAATTTTATATTTTCCGGTTATCTTGTCTAATATCTTCAAATTCTTTATGTTATTTGATATTTGTGCCAGTGACAAAATACTTGCACAAAATAATTTCTGTTGAGAAGTTCTCTAGATTAAGCATTTTTGATAAATTGGAATTTCCCTGATGTTCGTTTAATTTTTCGTGCAAAGAGTGAAAGGGAAAAGGTCAAAAAAATCTTAAAAGTTATTTCCATCGACTTCTACAATTTCATTAACCACTATAACCGAAGACACGATGTATTAAAATAATTTTATTCGAATCTTGCAATATTAATAGTTCTAAATGGATTCCAACATAATTAAGGGATCCGAATCTTAGTCCTTATAAGTGGTTTAATTGATTTCCTTTCTGTAATCACCCTCTTCTAATGAAGATGTCAGCACACGAGTAACGGTCGAGAAGGCCTCATTAATGGCTCACACACAAAGATAAGATAAACCCACTTCGGCTCTTTTGCCCTTATCGTTATGTCAAAATATTTTATGTCCCCGCGATTACTTGAGCGGACAAAACACTAAAACGGGGGCCATTATTATGATTGTTTTATGGTCTGGGAAGCGAGTTGTTGAGGCTAGAAAGGTTGCTTCTAAGGACTATTGACGCTTTTTATGGTTGCTAGCGATAACTCAGCCTGTCCTTTACCACCGAACATATAATATAATATGTACTACCCTTTACTAAAGCTATACGCTGAGAGACATAAATCATAACCGACCAACTTTGTAAACTCATTAAATCAATCAAAATTGCGGTACATACAAAAAGTTAAAAATAGTACCCACGACACAAGCGTTTGCTTAGTGTGGGGCTAAATGGCGCTGTGTGCCATGTCCCGGAATAATTATTTATTTTATTTATTTATTTAGTTCTGTTTTAGAATTTAAGTTATGTGATTTCGGTAAGTATAACACTTAAATTAATTACAAAAAGCATACATTTGTTGTTTATTCTATTAATAAACAGCTTTTCTACAGTTAACAACAATATACCTATATAATCTTTTTAGTTGCGCGAGTGGTTTTACAATGTCCCATTCTACGATCAATTTGCATCAGATTTAGTGATTAATTTTAATAAATTACGGTCGTAAATAACAATAATAATTCTACTGTGTTATAAGACACAGTCGTTTATTAAGACGTCAAGATGGATTTTGTATATTAATTGTTCATATATTTTATAAAGAGACTTAAGTACTTATCATTTAGTTACTGAGCCACAACTTATCGCAGCTATTTTATTAGTGTATTTTTAGTAACTAATGTAGAGAAATCGCACTAAGTGATCACAAAAAATATAGAAGTTCAAGATGTAGATGAAAAGCATTTAATCTTGAAATTTCCTCTCCAATATATTAGGAAATATTCAAACATTTAATTAAGTTTATTATCATTAAAAGAGGCTAATTCGGTGTCACATTAAGTCAATGCTTGGGCGACAAGTGTGTACGATATACTTTTTACGTCTCTTCATACGGTATTTATTGCGTTTGTCACTCCAGCAGCGAGAGGCAATAAACTCAAACATGTCTTATTTTATGTCAAGACGATTGGAATTGTATATGTTTACGACTGCTTTGAAGATTATTTATTACATATCCAATCGAGAATCATAAACACTTTATTTTAAGTAAGCTATAAAAGTATCATCTTATTAATATTCTGCTGCTGGGAAAGTTTCATCTCTCTGAAATAGGTTTATTAGTGGTGCGGCGAGAGGTGTTAATCATTAACTCGAGACGTCAATTTACATACAATGTTGTAGAAATTAAATTTGTAATTTTTAAGAGTCCTCCTGTCAACGCTACTCGAGTATCTCATACATAACATGTCGACAAAGTTATGCAATAGAGCGGCGTACTTTGTTTACAAGTAGAGACGTGCTTAAGAAAACGATAGAAATGAAATCATCGATATACACAAAGTACGAGTACATACAATCCGCCCTTGTGTAAGTGGATACACTAAAGGATGAAAAAGAATTTCGTCAATACAAATACACTTTCGTAGGAAAGGTCTCGTAAGTGATATCATGTTGACTCGAATGTAGGAGGGCCTACAACGTGTTTGCTCTCGCCATAGTCTGAGATTGGTAATAAGATGCGACACATGTATTATCCCGATTAAATCCCCTCGGAAAAGGGGCTTAAATGTAGTGATGTCTTTATGTGATTGCTGCATGATATCCGATCCCTCGTCATATCGATAAGCGATCGACGAATCGAGAAACCGATTCTGGACAATAATAGAATATCAATATTATGTTTCACGTCATTTTTTTAGATAACTCTCAATAAAGTGTTTAAAGCGTGGGTATTTGCGTTAAAACACGTTATTCTTGACAGCAATTGTATATAATTCGGTAGTTTAGATTAAAATAAATTCCGAATTGAAAGTTGAGTATAATTACTAGATATTAAATATCATCATAATAACATTAGCGATTAGATGTTTCATTTTGTTTTTCTTCAGATTTTATCGATACTTGACGTAACTATCGATAGAGCTCGATGTAAAACAAGATAAGCCCATCACTTCGCGATGATTGATCACCGAGCTTGTCGAGCGAGCATGTCAAGACGAAGAATAACATTGTTAGGCCTCGAGTAAGAGCCTCGCTGCGAAATCCTGTTAGAACCCCGCCGATGAACGCTTTTATGGAAATTGGAAATATCTAAAAAAAGATCCATAAAAGTATCAATTTTAATATGCTCATGATAGTAGGTAAGTTATCGTGGTAACTAAGACCTTGGTACCTGGTAAAACATATTTTTACAACATTCATTTTACTGTGTTCATCTTTTTGTAGAAAAGCGTAAATTAAACAGAATTATAAAACTTACTGAAACTTATATGACATCGAAAACTATTAAAAACATCAATAAGATTGTTTGCACATATTATTATCTGCTGATAAAAAGTAAACGCATCGAGGGAATGACACATGTGCATAATATGCAAAAAACATGACAGAAAAATTTTCCATATTGAAAAGCATCGCCTACACAAAACCGTAACCAAACGAATGGCATTATGACTCCCAAATATATGGACACCCATCTGATTTGTATTCACTGGTCTGATATTCTGTTATAATATTTTGTATTTTTGTTTCAACTTGGTATCGAATTTGCAATGGTAATAAACTTGTGGGCGTTTTTAACATGTTACGTGCAAAAAGCTTTCTGAGATTGGCTCCTTGCGATAAGTTTGGAAAAGGCGACCTGGTTGACAGTTTGTTTTTTAAATTTAAAATTAAACATAGATTAACAAGGCACTACACAATAAACTAATTTACTGCCAGATAGGAGTAACATGATTGAGGAACATTTTTTAACTGGTTTTATCTGTATTTTTCAATACGAAATAACGCATACATATGTTTATTTCTAGCTAAATAAAACATTGTATGCACTAAATATTAATATCTCAAAATATCAAATTATTGTGAGAAGTAAACTCCAAATAGAATGATTAAAAACAGTTAAACTCAATACGCTCTTTTCTATTAACAAACATGGTTTCATCTAACCAACTAAACAGCGGCAGTTAAATTCTGATTGGCAAATAATGCTGTAAAATGGCTGACAATAAAATTGCTAACCATAATAGCAGTCGTATGATCCTATAATGGTTATAAGGATATATGCATAATGGGTATAGGAAGCCATATGTGAGATGTCGAGAGTGTAAAAGGAGCTTGGACCACCGGCTGAGAGATCAAAGGGAGTCTACAGTGTAATCATCGTGACAAACATGGATGCTATCTGTGCTGGAAACGTTTTGTGTTAAAGTAAACAACACAGTGACAATATCTTTAACTCTTAAGGCCTTGGTCTACTTGTTTCTATAGGCTTTTTAAAGATTTTTTCGGTACTTTATTTCTAATTTTTGCGTGTTAGTGTAAGTATAAGTGTGTTTTCATAATGTATCTCTTAAAACTAAACTTCAATCAATATGATTTTAGTGTTTGCAATTAACATTTAGAATCTGTCATGTAAATGTGACGGTCAAAGTAAGTATGCACTTTATATGCCTGTGTATGTAAGTATGTTTATGAATATATTAATATCGCTTTCACCATAATAGTAGTTTATGCAACTGTCATATAATGAAGGGTATTAAAACACGAGTGTGAGTTTATGAAACGAGCGCAGCGAGTTTCATAATAGTAACGAGTGTTTTAATACCCGTGTTATATGCAGTTGCATACACTACTTTATCTTCACTAATTCAATTAATCAAACAACGAGAGTAAAAGCTGACAATAGTTTATCGTACGTGTATTGTCACAGTGATTTTACCGCCATTAAAATCTAACCAATGAGAGCGCAGCTCGCGCGCATCAATAAAACGCGACCAACCTGATTAGCCCTGCAATCAGGTTGATCGCGTTTTATTGATGTTATAATGAGATATTACGATATCGATGAGGATATGATATACCATCATGTGAAATTGCTTAAATTGAGTGTTTTGTTGTCTGCGCTATAACAGTAGTAAAAGTCAAGTATTGGAAACATAAGTAGAATGTTACAACATTAGTGTAGATAAATAAGTATTACAGAATCAACGGCGTATGTTATGAATGAGGCAAACTTAATTTTGGCTAGTTTACTATTCATATCACATGCTGTAGTAAAATACAAAAATTGGTTCAAATATGAAATTATATTTCAGCAGGTGGTCCATAAAATATTGATGGAAAGCGGTTTTAAAATATTTAAACTAGTTTTGTTTTCCATAAACTAAAAAATTTGGTCAACCAGATGTTGAAAATATCGTGCATTTTATGACTATTGAATAGTTAGTAGTTATTTTGAAAGTAATATTGAAAAAATTACTCATAATGCATCTAAACTACGCCTCATTTTTTATCACAACTTGTTCGGAAGGATTTTTACGTATTTATAGTACCTATGTCGTACCTAAAAACTTTTTTTCCAAATACATTATGGATATAAAAAAAAATTTGGTTTCTTCTTAGCAAATGTGCTACATTTTAAGCTAAAAAATACATAGCTTACAATTCCGAAGACATCCAATCCAATAAAAGTTCCAAAATATCAATAAACGTGATTTACAACCTCTATGCTCACAAAATTTAAGTCCAGAATGACAGGTATCTATAAATTCAGAAGCTCGTAACTGTGAAGGAATTTTAACTCTTATGTCGTTAACCATAAAGATTAAACCCTTAGTTTAAATATGGTACATCTAGAGGTTTATAGCCGCAAGTTGGTCTTTACAGCTTTTAGCAGGTTAAGTTTTAACGTTCCCTGGAATGTAACCACAATTATTTTGCAAACTAATGTCAACCTTAGCTAGCAACTTCAAGGCGCTTTCGTTTATCGTTAAACGATTCTAAGCATTTTAAAGTGCTAGTAAAACGAAACATCTGATAGTTTAGCTGAAATCTTGCAATATTGATTTGTCTCTACAAAGTGTATATTTATTTTACTGCGATGTTGAATAGTCATAAAAGCTGGAATAATAAGTTAATATTTCTATAGAAAAGCGACGTACTGCTATGTTTTCTATTTTGTTTTTATTTGTGTTTTTTTAATTGTTTCATAATCATACGTGGGATTATACTTTTACTCACTGCAGTGTCAACGCTAGATTGTAGCTCACAAGATAAATTGTGATTAAATTCGTAGCAAACATACCTGAAACAACAAAAATGAATAATATAGTGTCTGTTACATAAGAAATGCTATTTTATCTACCAGTATATCTACACACTTATTAGAACTCAATTTTACTACACAACAAATCTAATGTTAAATTGAAAATATTCTAATACTAGCTGGTGCGCGTCACTTCGTCCGCTTGGAGTAGTTATTACTTACCATATAAACGGTTCTAGTGAGTTAATCTTAAAAGATAGACATATACTAATGGGGACATT
Source organism: Macaria liturata (assembly GCA_964023185.1). NCBI lineage: Eukaryota > Metazoa > Arthropoda > Insecta > Lepidoptera > Geometridae > Macaria > Macaria liturata. The sequence continues at coordinate 6,419,024 of OZ026816.1, forward strand.
TTGTTAGATCATTTTAAGAGGAATAATTATTTCTTACATATTTTTTTGATATCTTTAACCGTTTTCGCAGCACACGCAACGGAAGCCCTCAAAGATGAATAATTTTCCCCGTTTTTTTTCACATTTTCCATTGTTTTTTCGCTCATATTAGTTGCAGCGTGATGTTATATAGCCTAAAGCCTTCGTCGATAAATGGTCTATCCAACACAAAAAGAATTTTTCAATTCGCACCAGTAGTTCCTGAGATTAGCGCGTTCAAACAAACAAACAAACTCTTCAGCTTTATAATATTACTATAGATATTTATATTTTTAGCATAATAACCTCAAAAGGCAGCCGAATACAGGGCTAATTACTAACGCAAAGTTTTGTTTGGGCTGTTGTATAAGAAAAGGTCTGTAAATTTTCAGAAACGCACAAAACTAAATCATCGGTTCCATACACTAGGTACTTAGAGAAAATGATATACCTACTCAAGTACATAAATGAACTTTGTCAACCTTTTCAGAGTTAGTTTACTTTAGTTATTTATGCGGTATTTGTTACACTGTAAATCTATGTAGCATATTTTATCATAAAACAGTATATCTATTCAAAACGGTCAATAATACTGGCAATACTGAGTGCATATCAATGACACTGACTCGTTGCAGCTTCTGCCGTAAAACCCACACAGGTAACACTAAACATAAATGGACTACTTCATATTCCAACATACTCTTTGCTTATTTATTATTATGGGTATGGCATACCAGAGCTCCCCACAATGTTTTTATGGTCATAGCTATGTAAGAGCTAACGCACACTTACAATTTCATGTGGCTAGTAAATTAACTATAGTATTTTTGTCATAGACTGTAGGAAATGATAGTAGTTCTTTAGTCATTTCTAGTTGAAATAACATTAAATGAGTGCCTACATTTGGAACCAATGTTTTTCTATGAATTTAGGTCACGCCATCGCCTCGTGATTAAAATAAAAATGAGATATTGTCCCAGATAGTAAATAAGAAATTTACTTGACATCAGGCGAGTTGTAGTCAAGGTAAGCCTACCAAGTATAAAAAAATGTAACTATTCTTTTTATTCAAATTAATAGTAGTTTATGCAACTGTCATATAATGAAGGGTATTAAAACACGAGTGTGAGTTTATGAAACGAGCGCAGCGAGTTTCATAATAGTAACGAGTGTTTTAATACCTGTGTTATATGACAGTTGCATAAACTACTATTAATTTGAATATAATGAGATATTACGATATCGATGTGGATATTATACTATCATGTGAAATTGCTTAAATTGAGTGTTTTGTTGTCTGCGCTATAACAGTAGTAATTATAAGTCAAGTATTGGAAACATAAGTAGATTGTTACAACATTAGTGTAGATAAAATACTTTATCGTACACCAATTACATTAACCACCAACCAATTGTATTAAAAAACCAATTGCAATTGTATAACATTTTATACAACACATTTTATTTAATTAATAGTACCTAGTAATTTTCATTAACATATATAGTTTCGACTAAAAAAACGACGTTTCAACGAAATAAAATAGCTAGCCATATCCAAGTTGCTAGCGTACATTGCCCGTATTTCAAACGTCACACTATACTTTGTTATAGTATCTTATCTCAGTGCCTGATAGAAACGTCAAGATCAGGTCTCGGGAGCTGACTTTGATTTCAAACGAATGCCGCCAGCGATACTCTGTACAGTTACTTTATGTTGTCTATAAAATGAGCTGAAATGTTAGTAATTATAAAGAGAAAGCTACGTTTTGTTGGACCTAGATTGTTATATACCTTTTGCTTCAATGTTTGCTTCTTGCTTTGAGTAATGCAAAGCCCTATTGTTTACTTGGTAACTTAAAAGTAAAAACACAATCGATTTAATTGTTTATCTATTAATAAAATGCAGGGTAGTTTCTACGATCTGTGTGAATAAGTATATGGGACAGTAAATAAGCATTCGAATAAATGTAAACTTATTAAACAACAAACATTAAACGCCACATAAAAACATGCAGTTACCATGTTACTAACGGGATTTACAAAAATAAAAGAGTCAGATTAAAGCTGTCAACAATGTTGTCAACTAAAAAATATCCTGTAAGTATTAAAACAGGCAGCGAAACGAGATCGTTTCAAATTTATTAAAATCAATAAAGCCCGCCAAAATAAAAGTAACCGGCGACAACTTCGTAAGCCGCCTTAAGTCGAGTTATCGACATTAAATACCTGGCGAATTTCCTTAGTGGATTCACGACTACATTAAAAACAAGCAAATAAATTTTTTACAGCGCCTTATCTAAAAAAAGCAGGTTAAAGCTGTCAACAATGTTGTCAACTAAAAAATATTCTGTAAGTATTAAAACAGGCAGCGACCCGACAACGTTTCAAATTTATTAAAATCAATAAAGCCCGCCAAAATAAAAGTAACCGGCGACAACTTCGTAAGCCGCCTTAAGTCGAGTTATCGACAATAAATACCTGGCGAATTTCCTTAGTGGATTCACGACTACATTAAAAACAAGCAAATAAAATTTTTACAGCGCCTTATCCCGAATAATACCCGGAGCGTGGTAGTTACTGGATTGCGTTACGCATGCAAATTGACGATTCACAGAACGAAGCGAGTTTTTTTCAACCTTAATTTTGTTATTTGGACCCTTTTTACCGTTGCTGAGTCGCATGTATAAAACTTTTCAATTTATTTTATTGCGATGCAATCAAAGCATTAGGTCAGTAATGTAATTCATTCAGTCATTCAATGGTAGCGACAAAGCTCGGGTAATTTAAAGCACTTTCGTGTAATGAAATGGATTCAGATCGATTGTTGGTGTAAAAGTGTGTATTAGGTGGCGCCTGTTCCTTATATGTATGTATGTTTATGTCTGACGGTCGTACTATAATAATGTACTATATAAACCCTTGGGTATGTAAAAAATATGCTAGTTTTATTTTAGAGTCTGAATGAGGCACAACTTTCTGAAACTATTAACACAAACTTTTACAGATATATTGTAACAAAGTTTTCTTTTAACAAATAGTTATTTTATGAAAAAATAGGGTAATAAAATAATGTGTTGTACTAACCATTACATATATGTACCAACAAAAATGCTTTAGTCGGAAATGTGGTCATTACAAACACCCCAAACACATTGAAAAAAAAATAAGGTATGGAAAAATAGCTATCTACATAAAATGTGCAACTATAGATGCCGTACTGTAACCGGATAAAATAAAGGCCTAAATAACTGAGTTCATCGGAAAATAAAACAAACCCGTTGCGTTTCGTTCGCCTTCCTGCGTGTTTCAGATCGGATAGGTAGCCGCAAAACGCAACTTTACAATCCGATTGACTGTAGAAACGGTATGGGTTTTAATCGGGATTAACTTTAATCTGTTTTTGCTATAGAAGTTTATGAAATATTGGACAAAGAAAGCTTCATAATTGCATGTTGCGTATCCCCACTGCTAAGCATAGGCCTCTCTTCTAGTACGCCACTCATACCAGTCCTGCGCAGATTAATTGTTGCGTATAATATTGTATTTATTTTATTACTAGTGGACGCGCGCGTCTTCGCTTGCGTTATTTCGAGATAAAAGACACTTCCGGGACTAGATTGGTCCTTCTCGATTTTGTTAATCCAGTGTCTTATCATGCCAAATTTTAGCGAAATTGATTTAGCCGTTGAAGCTTGATTAATAAGTATAGTTTGAAATAATAAATTGCATAAACAGCTAAAGGAAATAATTGTCCTTACTGCATCTTTCGTTGAAACAAAGAAAATAATAAAGGTGCGCTTATTCTTGCGATAATCTCGCCGTCCTTTATTGCAAGCCGGAGAGGCGACAAAGCTAATAAAACATTTTCTACGTCGTTATAGAAGAAACTGGGTATTGGCGCAAGCACTACATTTTATACATCGTTAAATAAGGAATCTAGACATTGTCATCTTTTAGCGAGCAATAAGTTGAGATAGGTTTTAAAATTGACATAACAATAGGTAGGTATAGATATCACCCATGCTTAAACTAAATTTACAGGAATGAGTCCGTGAGAATAATCTTGTGGTCAAAGTCAAAAGGTCTATTAAAAATTATGAATCTTTTTAATAGACCTTTTTTTTATTTGATCCAAAAATGTTCCTCTTGGATTCTTGGTTTGGCTCAGTAAATCTTAATCTACCACTACGAGACCGTCTCACATTTTTAATTACGAACTAAATGAAATACATATATTAATCTTCCTCGTAAAGAGTATCGGACGAGCAATTCTTTTAAAAATAACACTGGCATGTAATCCGATTCGAATGCAATCGTAAGTGCAGAGAAAAATAAAACAGAGTAGAAACTCGATTTAATTGGCTTGCCTTCTTAGCGAGTGACATGACCATTGCTTCTCGGAATAAAGACTGAAACGGTAAAACTAAGTCTAGAGTTCAGTATAATAAGTAACTTATAAATAATATAAATCATTTCAAACTAGCTAGTTTTATTAATTGGATGCTGAAGATTGGCGAGTGAATAAATAAAACACTCAAGTGAAATTCCAAAAATGGCGAGTCATTTAACGCATCGCAGTCGATCGGATCTACAACGTAAAAAGTGGGAGTCGACCACAAGCCATTTTGTACGGAAAGCGGCATTTTCAGTTTGCCGGTTCACTCGCAGACGGACTATATCACCAACATCGTACACGGCGTTGACTGATTGGATTCCGATGCTCTGCCGCTTTCCTTTGCCGTTTTGCGTGAAAATAACACGTCAGACAAATACAAACGATAATAAATTCAATTTTCTCTCTCCCGAACCGTCGAAATGACGGCCGGACAGGATTAAATGCGTCCCACTCGCTCTTTTGTTCGCCACAATTTCTCCCTTCGCGTCGTATTTTTTTCGACTATTTTTCCCGTGCGTTCACTGGACGGTTTAGGTTTTCCGCCGTAAAAAATCAGCTTATGGCCGGCGAAAGAATAATGGGAGCTTGAATTAAAACTAAAACTCGTGTATTTTTACAATTACATCATAGTACGGCAAGGTTTAGAATTAGCTTTACGAACCTTTTACCCGTAATGCCTAGCCTACCTAGTATGTTACTTACGCGTATATCATGAATTCGAATTCGATAAAAAATATTCTGTTTATGTTTCTGAACATTTTTCATTTACTTTGAGCGACTGTCTATCTGTCTGTCTTTGTGTTGACTTTAACAAGACACATCTATACATAGGTATATGATAAGATGCGTTTTTATGCATTTATATATGTTTCCATCGAGGGATACTCTATTTACAGTTTCTTTCTGAAGGTATCATGTCACTAAGAAAGAAAAATCTAATAGGAGCAAGTCGTTGTCTGTCTATCTGTTAGACTTTTTTTTACAATATGTAAGTAGGTTTTCTTCTAAGTTTAATATTACCTACTTACCAGGTAAGGTATACCAGCATGTGAAAGCTTTAGGTAAACTTTGGTGCTACAGTTATGTGCACGTTGATATATGTATACGTAAGTATATTAAAACTTTATAAAATTCGTAAGTATGTAATTTTCATTTAATACAAAGAATATACGATACAAATTGATATGATGAAATAACATATATTTTTACTTTTTGTCTTAGTAACTAAATGAGTATTACTATTTTGCGTGTCCTCGAGTGGTATAAGGAATCAGTTTCTAGTTTTCCTACATTCCTTTTGATGTCACTTACTACATGTTAACGTATTCTGTTTTATTTGCCATTCTGACATTTCTGCTTTTTATTTATTTACGAATATTAGAATATGTGGCAGTCGCTTGTATGAGTGACTTTCAATTCAACCATTTTATATTATACAAGTGAGGTCGATGTATGTAGGTTTAAAAATATTTATATTTTTGACAGCTAGAGTAAGATAAATAAAATATAATTTATTCAATAATAAACCATATATACACATATGTATACACTAATAAAACTAAATAAGAGTATGTACATTTAACCTAAATTTAAAACATCCACATGTGGTATGGAGCCAAGAACGCTGGCTGCATTGCCACGCTGTATTGCTATAGAAATCCTTTGCGTAAGGAACCAGCCAGCGTTCTTGTCTCTAGTGATGTCATTCAACCTTTTATTTATTTTTTAATAAACGGCTTCGTGCTTTTACCCCACGGACCAAAAGTTTTTTAAATATAATATTTATTATATCTAATATTTTTTTCGGTTATTGCTAACTGAAAATTAAACTCGAGCATGTACCGGGAGCCTAATTACAAAATCAACTATTTTTTTAAACATGCTAGTTCTGTTTTTTAGTTATTGTATTTTAATTGTTTTATTAGCAGCCAGATATTTTTTATCACGAATTAGGCTTACGTTTGTCTACAGCCTATATATGCACAAAAAAATATATGTCCACCAGTTTAATCAATTATATTTTTAAGTAGCACTCATATCGATAACAAGAGGGGTTGTATTGTTCTTCACTATAAAACTATTGTTTTAGAGTTTCCCTCCATTTAGAATTCAAACCCAGAGGCGGGGCTTAAGGGTGGTCCGAACCCTATGCTGCAAGCTAATTGGTCACAAATTATAAAAGCAGGCAAATGTGAGAACGAAAGGTTTTCATTACAATATTTTGGATCAATTTACGCGCGTTAATGATATCAGAAAGGTACGGTTAGGTTAGGTTAGATTTAGCAAATGTGTGCTTGCGTTCATCATTAAAAGTCTTATGCAATTTAAATTCATGTACAAAATGTTATTTTTAAGCCAACTTTGCAGTACAGACTACAGATACTCTAAATGATAATGTTCAACTAGAATCAGCGTATACACGAGAATCAAAAGAAAAAGTGTTTCCATCAGAGCGAGCACAAAAATGAACCGAGTTTTATACAGAGAGATTTACATAAAACTTGTTTAAATGTTAATCTGTTGAGCTTTGGTCGGATTATGACATACCCTCTGACGTAGAGATGAACTTTATGCAGTTTAATAATTTACGTCCCTTGCGTAAGGGTAGCCGCCTAATTGTTTCGTTTGGGATTCGACAGGGTGAAAACATGAACCGGTATTGTAACATACTTTCATGCTAGATTTTTGATTTATTAATAATTAATTAAAGTTGTTTGTATACTGAAGCAACAGGTCCTAATTGAGCATTCTTGGAAAAAAAAATTGGCTCGTTTTATTAGTTAAAAACCTACCTGTTAAAAAAAACTAAGTACCTGTGTCAATTTTGGTTCATGATAGCTATACATACCTATTCTACTTCATGTCATGTTTAATTTCAACGAAATATGGTGATTTTGTCCAAAATTATAGAGGAGAGCCACAACAGTCGTTGTAATTGCGTGTTGTTTGGTATGGTGCTCAGTATAGAAACACACGACAACATTTTTAGTAAACAATGAATCAAAATATTTAAATTAAAATGAGAATCACTGCCACACCTAACCCTTATCCAACTTTACAAACTTATGATAATATTGATATAAAAAGTATATGTTTTTTTTTAGCGATCAGACATTTTGTTGATCCATTAAAGAGGCACATGGAAAAAGACAAAAGTCAAACTAAAACTGAACAAAAAATAATCTACTTACATTCCCAAAATGAGTCGTAGTTCTTATGATTTAAGCCACAAGCGGTGGTTTTCCTGAGGACGCCAAGTAGTGATGATTATCGTTGCCAAATAAATAATGGGCTGCGTCGTTGTCTCTGATGGATGGACTCTGACGACGGATGACCGCCTTTCCTGTCGTTTAATTGCATTCAACGTCTTGGACTTAGTATGGGTTTTGTGATTCATGATACGGCATGCAATCACTAGACATACACGTTTGATATCAAATAAAATAAAAATATAAATAAATATTCCGGGACATTGCACACAGTGCCACATCTAGCCCCACACTAAGCAAACGCTTGTGTCGTGGGTACTAGATAACGGATATAATAATAATAATAATAAAAGCGTTTATTTCAGACAGAATCCATTCATAACTGAATTATTATACACATACTAAAAATACTTATATACTTTTCTTTTGTAAATACATACATCAGATCGATTGTTTTAAAGAGTATCGGTTTCTTCTAGACAAGCGCGCTAGATCGTAGATTATATCGTTGCTTAACAACAGGCGAGTTGTAGTCAAGCGTTAGCCTATTTAGTTTAAAAAATATAATAAACTAGAAGAACATAAATAATGATCACTTTTTAATTTATTTTAATGCTGTCTTTTCTTGATTTTTTATCAGGTAAGCACACTCCATCTTAGGCCATAGCCTTGCTTACCATTAGGCAAACTATGGTTAAGAGCAAACACGTCTTTGTTCAAAAAAATAACGTCATACCGTGGTGTGCTAGAGTAAATTTAAATTTAAAAAAATAAATACTAACTTAGCCTATAAGTATCATGTTTTATTGAACACCATATTGTTATAAACAGAAGAATTGAATATTACTCATTTGATCGCACATTTAGATTTAATTTGTGAAAATGAATGACAACAGTAACAGTTTCATTTGAGATTAAAAATAAATGTATTACGCAACAATGAAATAGTAAAATGCATTAAGTAACACTTAATCAGAAAAAAAATATCCTCTATCGCCATTATGTACATATTTATATTTACACATTTTACTCTAAGTAGTAAAAGCTGTTTTCTAAATGACAGCTTTATCTAATTCCTGTTTGAATAGGGTAAGTAAATCTTTCGATAGGCATATTGAATTGATAAGATAATAGTATCGACTCATTTTATACGATAACGTACCTACGATTAAGTACCACCCTAAAAGATAAAAAAATAAAGCTGTTGGTAAGCTTAAAGCTATTTTTACCGTACCTCATCATTATATGTAAGACTAGTGGGTGCTCGCGGCTTCGCTCGCATTAGAAAGTAAAACTTGCATCCCTACTTCACCCGTTTCAAAGTGGCATTTCTAAAAATCCTTTCTTAGCGGATGCCTACGTCATAACATCTACCTGCATGCCAAATTTCAGCCCGATCCGTCTATTAGTTTGGGCTGTGCGTTGATAGATCACTATATCAGTCAGTCAGTCACCTTTGAGTTTTATATGTATAAATTATAGACATATTACATTTTATTGTATTTTTAGAACAAAAGTCCTTTTCCGAAAGTAATAACAGCGTCACATTGGTCTACTCCACAAGTTTACTGCCCGTATAAAGCTCCTTTGTTACAAAGATATCCGCTTTTGCAACATCGACTGTGCTTGTTTAAGTAAGCGATTGAATCCGGCACATTTCTATAAATTCTCGAAACCCCCACATATTGTATGTTAGACGCTGACTTGGCAACTTTAACATTGACTCCGGGATTTTCCCCATTTTACAGAAATCTACGCTGAGTTTCTTCAGAGCAGTGCTGAGCCAGAGCGTTGAAGGAAGGAATATTCAAGTGGTTGCCCGAATTTTATCCGGTGTGTTTGCTTCATTTAATACACGAACGATAAGGATTTTGTCAAGTGAGAATACAAAATTGTTATTTATATTGACCTAACTACAACATATTGCGTAATGCAAACAAAAAGTTTTAAAATCAAAGCTCTTTTATATAGATTCAGTTTTGAATAAGTTTAGTTTAGTTTTAGTTTTTTTTTAATGTTTTCACTTTTGCTTATCGATGATACAATTATTACGTATATAATCTACTTAAATTTTCTCATTAAACCTTTGTACCATATATACACTTATAGAACATGTTAAAAAGATCAAACCAAAAGTGCTTAAACAGCTATTCGATTAACCTAGAGAAAATATAGTTCATCGAGGAACGAATCAAATAGAGTACGTATTCAAATAATTGAATGCCTCCAACCAGCGGTTGACCCGCCATGATCTATTGGCATTTTGAGTAGGCACTTAAACGATGACAGAGAGGTGCGGGTCAAGCAATTTAGATTACTTGAATTCAAAACAGATGTAGGGAATCGGAATTTGTATTCAACTATTCAATACATAATAATGGCTAAGCTAGATAGCTAGTTTTTATTTTAAATTAGTAAAATTTGTTTTGTAAGTTTCTGAATTTGTGCTCAGACAGATTACGTGAAGGTCAGTCAAAATCTATTTATTATTAAGGGTGGAAGATTATTTTTACCCCACGTGCAAAGGTCGCGAGTAGCAGACGAGTTATTTACGTATGAAGAATTATGTAGTCTCCATCACAGAGATAGAATTATGATATCGAAATAAGCAGAGATATAATTTTGCATAAAATATTAATGCATTTGGTTTGATTTCCATATTCTATTTGATAAAACCACCCAGCTAGATGTAATAGTTTAATAAATGTGTTTGTTTTCCTTCAGAACACATTAAATCACACTAATCTAAAAATTGGACATTATGTGTGAAGAATTTGACTTCGGTAGCTTTCGTAAACACACTTTTTATTGTTGCTCAAAGACTTAAAGAAAAATGAAAAAAGCACATAGCACAGAAAATTTATGTCTTGCAAATTTAGAGCGAGAAAACCACAGTCACGTTAAGAGTATTCAATAAAATAATCAGCAGTTTTGTAAAATTCTGGCTAGAGTTTTAGCGAGCCACAATGCCACTTCCAGACATACATCAAGTACTTACCTCTGACCGCTGACAATAAATTGCTTCGGAAAGCGACCATCGAGTTGTAAATCAATCAGTTCAGTATGAAATACGATCGTTTGTTATTTTATCAATATCACTCTCGTAGCGTGGCTGTTGATTCATTTCGATTGTTGCGTCTTTAACGCGGGCCTGTTTATTGCCTTATTGATTGGTTTTTGGACATTCATCATTATTATTTTCCAATCATTATTGCTTACAACACTATCGATCTAATCTCCTTTAAATTGTTACAAAAGGGTATGAACTGTTTCAAGAATGGCCAAAGCTTTTATTCGATAATAAGATATTCAAATCGACTACATCAAAATCTAATCCCAACTCCATTCAAAGTTAACCAGTGACCAATAAATTACCAACATTGGCATTTACAACAAAAACCTCTATAAGTATGGTATTTCTATTCTGCTGCAACGGTATTTTCTATTTCCACTACAAATTGCTTCTTTTCTACTACTGGGTAATTTGTCAAGCCGCACAGTTATTTATCAGATATAATGAACACCTCGGCTTATCTCGTAACAATAGTTTAGCGCCAACTTTTGATTTATTCACTTGGAAAGAGTTTGAGGTCAGACTTATGGTTGTTATTGTTGGGACTTTAGTGTTGTTTGTTGTTGAGGCAGTGTGTGTTAGTTATGATATGGTCATGAGGTTATTTACGAGGTTTAAGGGATTGTTATGGGTCGGTGATAACATTTTATTTTGGGTGATGTTCAGAAAGCTTAGTTGCAGTTATAACGATAACAGTAAGCTATCGGAAAAGGTTTTGTTATCAATTTATACAACAACAAGGTTGTTTTTGCACTTTATCTTCTAAAGATTACTTTGATAAAGAACTTATATTGATATTTTTATTGTTCATTATTACTTTGGTTGATTATACTGTACTTTGACTGCATACATCTCTAAAATATCTAAATCTAAAACTCTCTCACTCTTTCAAAATTAGTTTACATCTAACATTATGTTTTAGTCCATACAAGACGGATTAAGCCCCATCATTAACACTTGCCAACCTGTCTCGACCTCACATGTAATTAACTATCGAAAACTTTTTCCTACAAAGAGGGGACGGCTACTAAAGGGCGAAAAGCCTATCCGTTACAATGACGACGCAAAAGTATACTGACCACGGTAATTAGTGTAAGGAAGTGGTCAGCTAACACATGTATTCATATTTTTATATAAATTATTATTATGTACATATATTTGAAACTATATCTGAGAAGCTTTTCAGCCAAAACCATAGAAATTTGTACAATTTGCAAATAATATTCAAAACAAATCTTTTAGATCTTTACATATTGCAATAATGTTTTGCTCTATTTATTCAATGGGTATTTCTTTCAAGAAATTTCAATAAGAATTCAGTTAAAATAGTATTTGACTTCGATAGCAAGCTCCACTACACACGAAAGAAATCATTTTGTAGCAAAACATTTGAATAAACCTTGTAACTTATCAAATAGCAAGGAAAATTGAAATCTAAGATAGTCATGCGGCTGCGGGCTATTCAAATCAATCGGCCCAATTGGAGTCAACAAGACGTATCGAACCTTCCCTGAATTTCGTTCGGCTAACAACCGACTAACACGAACGGGCTATCTTTCGACTCACTTTCTGTACAAGGTGGGTTGAACGATGTCGCCGCGAAGCAAAACATCGACCCCTCAGACCCTGGATGAGATCGTCTGAGCACGTCACCGTGTTTAATTTGCCATTCTAAAGTCACGTAAAGCGAAGAGATAAGGTTCAATTTAGTGGCTCAGAGGTGATAAGCTAAGGTGGTTGAGTAGACGTGCTTCGCAAATCAAGTGCGGTGAAGTGCGGATGGGAGACCTCTATGAAAAATCGTGACGGGGGAGACACAATAAGCGAGGGAGGGGCACGAGGTGCTTTAATCGGAAACGCGTATGTTGGATATATTAAAAAGCTTACTTGAGCGCTTTTCTTATAAATTGAACACAATATTGGTTTTTGGAATCAATTGTAACAATGTTGTAGGAACAGTAAATTGTAATCATTCATTTACTTAAACAATTTACAAGGGCAAGATTATTTAAAATAAGAGCTAGCAACATTAGTACCGGCAATAATCATAATCATGTAAAGATGAGGTCAGAACAAAAACAAATACATGGTTCCTGTGAAATTTTGCATAGTTTTTTTTACTAAAAAATATAAATAAAACTGAAGTATTTGGGCAAATTATTATGTTTAGTGTTTAAATATAGCTATGACATAAACAAACCAAATTCTAAATACTTTCATGAACTCACTTCTGGAAAGTAAACTCATGGAAATTCCCACTGAAATTGGTCTACATGGACTACCCTCTAATGAATTACCCCGTCAAAGCAAACGCCAGCTGTCAATCTATCAAGTGATACCACTGTACATCGAAAGGGTTAATAATAGTCATTTAAAAATGAACCCTATTTTAAATGAGTCACGGTATATTTTAGAATGTGATTAGAAAACGAATAGATTGAAATTAGGTGCAGTGATTTTTTATTTGATTAAGCATTGGGCTAATGTGTCATTTGCGTGTAAGCTTCAAAATGTGAGCTTAGCCGGAAATAGGAGACAGGGCTGAAATGGTGTTAAGTGTTTAACGATGTTCATATGTATTTTGTTATTAGACTCATAGAATTGGTAATAATTGTTTTTTTTTTTTCTATAAAAGTCAAAGGGCTCTTAACTAGGCATTAATGTTGAAAATGTTTATGTGAAACGTGTGTTGTATCATAAGTAGGTATGTAAAAGTACAAGCCAAAGAATAAAAATATCATTCAGAAGAATTGGGAACCTTCTTTCTTTAAAGTAGGTTAAAAATACTGTCAATATATAAGTACTCATGTGTTACTAATAATTATAGTCTTGTTTGAATATTCGTCAATATTTTATTTGTACCGTCACATGCTTTCAAAAAATTGCTTGTGTACCCTTATAAACCTGCAAGTATTCCAATATAGCAACAAGGTTTTAAAGTAACATTTCGCAACCATCGAAGGTGTTCATAGAGACAAAATGCAATAGAACGCAGAGCTATCTTTGATCTTCCTAAATGCAATTAGTTGAGTAAGTGCTATATCTACATACGCAATAGAACGTTAGTCCACGCTTTGATATGCAAATCCTTGGACAAGCAACATGTGGTGTCAGGCACAGATGAAGAAAAGTAAGATGGTAATCTTAAAAAATAAACTATTTCACTTTGATTGACAAAAGATAAGGACGAATTCGTTGAGCTGATGGTCACTTGCCACATACTTGGCCATTTATGAGGTGGTACCACAGAAAGCCTTGTTGAGGTAATCTCTGATAAATTCTTCGTACAATCATACCAAATTTTAACATTTTAGTTTTTTAAATACCTAGTACATCTTTGTCACAGTATTATAACAAATTGTTGAACAGTCAGAGACTTTTTGTGCGGTTAGTAAAGTCTTGACGCCTTTCTGGTGTCAAAACGTCAGCTATTGTTCTCACTTATTAAGCTAAAAACCAAAATTTGAGTATATACCTATTTACTATATTATTTTTATGAATCTTAAATAATTTTAAAGAGATAAATTTATACCAGTTTATGTAATAACCAACAAAGCCCAAATCAACCCGGTAAACAAAAAGAAAAGCTCATATACCATACATTTGCGATACCAAGTTTTCCATCTGCTGTTTTCTTCTCTGTGTGAATGCAGGCTCTGTCGTGCAGCTGCCTGGTGTCATCTCAAGCGAGAAATTGGCTTATATTGCAACTTGTAGAGTTAAATACACTAGATTTTAAACATTTTCAGTACACACACTCATATTTGTCGGAAGTATTTGATTTCTAGCTAGACGGCTCTGATATTATTGCCTTGGAACGGAAATAAGATATGATACTTATACTTTGCCTTACAGTAAGCACATCTTATGTATGAAAGATCAATAACTTAGCCATTCAATTTGCATATATAAATCTTTTTAATATTGTAGCTTCTATATTCTACAAAGAAATGTGTGTTTTAAACATGTTTGTGTTTATCATGACTCGCATTTACTATGTACATAAAATATGGATATAGGCATGTAAATCAAACACTTTGTACATATATAAGTGGATATATTTTATTTCATGCAAAGCCCAAAATCTGCATATCAAAGCGTAGACTAAACATAACGTGCAGCTGGTGTAATTGACAGGTGGATATGCCCAGTAGGTATGTTCATATACCTACCTATACAGCTAGTTATGTAGAATTGTACATTCTCTTATTTGAGTGAGGAAAGCGTCAGGAACTATTAGGTGGAATATTATCTGAATAACAATGGTTGTTTCAATAATTACCTGCTTAATAAATATATAAACATTTTATTTTCTTGCATTTATGATGATGCACTATTTTCACTAATAAATTTACTAAATTGCAGTAAATGTAAAAGGTATTTTACATCCAAAGTAAAATTCTAACACTGCGGTCATAGCACCAGGAGACTAGTCTATTTTATATACCTAGGTAGACAGAAATTTTGTGGATCTAATATTTTTATAAATTAAGTTAATATATCATAAGTAAATGAGTAGTCATAAATTGCACAAGTAATTGAATATAGCATACACACAACACAGTTCCCCCAACACAGTTTTTCTTAGCTTATTTGGTCAATTCACACATATTCCTGTTCGTACATACATACCTACATATATATAAAATACTTCATACAACGCATACAGTGACAGTTCGCTCCTATACTTACATAGATGTCAGTGAACTTGATTGAATGGAACACAAACCACATATTACGACCTCAATATAGGCATAACATGGTATTAGAGCTTCCTTCGAGTGAGTAATGGTAACATTGATTTTCATAGATAATTGTTTTAGACCTTGTTAGCATGTCTATGCGCGTATATAAGCGAAGTGTATAAGCGAGTGTGGCGTAGCGGTTCCAGTGTGTACTTTTCATTCAGACGCACCCGGGTTCGAATCCGGCCCTACACCAATGACTTGTATTTTCAAGTTATGTGTGGATTTGCACTCGCTTAACGGTGAAGGAAAACATCGTGAGGAAACCGACATGTTTGAGGACCACAATATCCGAGGACATGTGTCTTCCGTGGAAGGACCTGGGCGCCCACCACGATGTATCTGCCCAAGAAAACTCCCCTAGCGGATTGATTCTGCGGGGGAGTCACGACCCTCAGTCATGAGGAATACGACTCAAGAGAGAGAGCATGTCTATAGTCTTAAAATAGTCATAGTAGCTAATAGTTCTTGGATCAAATACATATTTAAACCAGCCTTTACCATTTTGTTAAAAATAAGGAATCCTATTCAATAAAATAAACATTTATAATTACCGCATTATTAACATTTATACTTACTGTCATTAATTTTTGCAAACACACAATACCTACTTACAATCGTAACCTGATCAAAGAAAAACTCAAGAAAATAATAAACAAATAATTCAACCAAGGTAACTTGACTACATTCCACTGGTGGCATTAGCTGATTATCCAGAAAGCATAATTTCCCATCAGAATTAACATAACTTAAGTAGCGGTGAGGATATGTTAATCGCTGTTAAATTATTCCTTTCTTTCTGACCGAAGCAAAATGGCGCCTGGGAAAAGCTTTTTTGTAAGCTTTCTGTGATAATGTTTATGACATTGTTTTAAGTTGGAATTAAGTGTTAGAATACAGTTGTTGTTTATGAATTACCTACATTCGGCCTTTTGTTCAGTAATATGTTATTTTGTATTTTATGTCAATTATCAAGCATGAAGAATTCTAGCTTTTCTACCATTTCTAGTAGATATGTTATAACTTCTTCATGTTTGTATCCTAGAGAATCTCTTGTAATTTGTCACTTTTAGAACTTCTTGTTCCATTCATTTATGAATATGAGACACGTTTATATTTGTCACGTAATATTCTATATAACAAGGTACATCAGTTATATCAGGCTTTGTATGATAAATAACTAAGTTCATAGGTTTCGTAATTTGGATAAACCAGAAAAATCATCGAATACCTACAATGTCATTAGTCACTATCTCAGAAACATGGCTGTCTACAATACTATTTATTATATACTGTATACAATATTATAGGCTCCATTTATAGCAATATGTAGGTAAATATATAACTCATCTAGACTCTGCTAGTTATCCGCCAGACAGAGCAGGCAGCAATCATCCAAAAACAGTAAAACAACTTGCCAACACACAAAGACGCGTCGGCGTCGCTACGTATCAATTCAACTGCAACTTGCTAACAGAATGTAACAAAAAACGCGCGCGACAGTCGAGGCGAAGCCCTACAGGGCGCGCTGGGCGTTCGACTTTGCCAAAGTAATTAATCGCAAACTCGCGGCTGTCGTCACGTCGCATCGCATCACTTGCCTCTTACAACCCACTCTCGTGGAAAATTGGACCTGCTACGTCGACTCGACCGCGAAATACAATCGCGGCGGCATATAGCGAGCTCGTATCGAATGTGCAGCCGGCTTTTCGATACTGCATCCTGTAACGAGAAACAATTTCGCAACAAGACTCCCAGAACGGTTCCGCACTAATCATGATAGTTTTCAAAATGTGATCTCAAATTATAAAATAATAACAATCTCGATATAGCATGCCAGTTCCGGTGATGATAATAAAACATTTATAGTATTCAATTTTGTAGAAGCGTCTGCGTAAAGCTTTTAAAGTTTGAAACAGTTGCCGCAAATATTTTATGTAGCGACGCACAGATTTTATGTGGCGTTTCACATGCAATACAACGCGACGTTTCAGTGTACATTATCTTTCCTTTGGTCGTCGCAAAACAACACCTTTTATTTATCGCATCGGTAGTCGGGTTTATGATTCATGGAATTAACTCGCATAATTTATATACCATTGTCGCTCGCGAGTAATAAGAATTAAATAGAAATATATCTCCGTCGTTTTGTTATTCATATTACATTACTGTATCGTCCTTTTCCAGACGTTTTAAGCGTTGATTATTCAGTAATATCTCTCGGTAACATCTGGTCGGGTGTGGGTGCAGTTTTTAGTTTTACCTTGGCAGTTATAGGGTGTTGTTTCGGGTGGTCGTGTTGCAAGAGGTTATGGAGAAGAGACGTTATTTTGTCACAATAGTGGGAGCCACCCACGCCCGCGGCCACGGCAGCGCGGCGCGGCGCGTGATGCACTGCCTCGGAGAACGAATAAATTACCGGCGGAGACCGTTCTCAAGACTTACTCCGAGCACAGTTGCAGTATCTTAAAAGACTGCGGAATAATGTTCCCCTGGACGCTTTGCCGCTCTAAATGTAAATAGTCGAAACAAATGCGAGGAAATTCACCGCAGCAAATGTAATAAAATGAAGTTATTTAAACAATAGCGCCGGCATTAGAATCGTGGAAGTTAGATGGCACCGTGAGAAGCTCGGTAACCACAATGCTCATGGCGTTCTCTAGAAACCGCAAAGAGTGGTAATCTAATACACGAAGCTCAGCGACACTGGCTTTCATGGCCGCAAATCTCGTATTACACGACCGTACTGTTTAACGTCGACGAGAGCCGACAGCGTGCGATAATCGACCTAAATTCTATGTAATAGGCGGTATTGTAAAGTTATTTGGTAGAAGTTGTGTTGTGGCAGCCAGCGGTCGATTCATAGATTGCTTTTTTGTCGAAACTCGAGCGAATAAAAAGTACCAATCCGCTTGGCCAGCCGCAACGTAGGTGGCTATCGAGAGTTATACTGTACCACAATTTTTGGATGAAACGCCGGGTTAGATAGGATCAATATTTCTATAAAATGGAAACCTTCCATTTCCTGATGCTCAACACAACACGGAATTTTATAGCGAAACTGTTGGTTTGTGAATAACTGATTTCATGGAATGCAAAAATCAGATAGCAAAGAAATTGTTTGATTGTAATGAATATTTTATTATGGGTATCTTATAAATTAAACAAACAAACATTAAACGTGGAGTAAATACAGTAAAACTATCTATTTGCATAATTAACTTTCTGCTACAAAGCCTTGCGGGTGTGTTCAGACATTCACATGCATGAATAAGATAGTCCATTCATCTAACAGAAAAGATTTATTGCAACCATTCCAGTTTTTATTTAGCTTATGCCGAGTCGTATATTTGTTTATTACACCCAATTATAGTAAAAATACACACAAAACGAAATTGGCTACAAAATTGGAGTGCAGGTGAATTTGAACAAGTTATTTACAAATTCTGTTATAATAAAACAGTAGTTTCATTTTAACGTTGACACGATATTAATCAAAGAACTTAACAATTTAATTAATATCAATAGCCTCAAAGCAAGCTAATTACGAGTAAACAAACCCTTTCGCTTGACGAGATAACAAAGCGGCGAATTGCCCAAAATTATTTAACTCGAGAATTGGCTTTCAACGACTGAGAGTCTGTGAACTTCAATCAAGGAGTGAGTTCGCAAGAAAAGCCGGGTCGCTTTAATATGCACCTCACAATAGTAAGGGTCTGAGTTTTGAAGAGGTAAGTCCTTGTGAGGGTACTTTATCTTGCCGCAAGCTCCCATTTTATCGCGAGGGTCGGAGCCTGGAGACAGAGGATACGATTCGTTGTCTTAATCTTTTGGGCCATGGCGGATCTACTTGGTCAGTTATATCAAGTTTTGAAAATGGGACGCGGTTAGCTTTGATGTTTTAAACAGCACCCTTGTCTTTTCCCATGCTTTACTCTTCTATTGTTATCGAAATTGCACAAAATAACTGTAAGTATTATTAATCCTTATATTGCTAACTGTTTATTTTTAATCATTATAACACTGCTTTGGCGTAGTTCAAACCATTTTCAAGCAAAAAACATCCGCCTCGCAAAGTTCAAAACATATGTTGCAAAGCGATTGTGACCATGCTATCTGACGACAAATCCGCAGCTTTTAATCTCAATGACACTCTGTGACGAAACACTTATGTTTCTCATCTGTTTGTACTTTACTTACTCCTTGATACCAGACCCAACATAAAAAATTATGTCATTATCATTTTTGTAACTGACATGGAACGTTATAATTTCCAACACAGCATTGACACATATGGCGAAATAACTATGCAAAGGTTTCATATAACGCTAGGGATAATGTCTTCCCATAAAGATAAAAAGGATTCGTGCCTTAGAATAGATATTTGAGGGTGCCACTCCAATTTTGGCAGGTCAAACAATGCGATGTAACAGAATGTTTTCACAGTATGCAGGGGTGACCTGCGCATGTAAAAACATGTTAATGCAATCATGTTTCTAAAGCCCCATACCGTCTTGTTAGCCATTGTCAGATCGTAAATTGGAGGGCCCTTTCACTGTTTGAATAAGACTAACAATACAAATTGGTACTTGTAATAAACTAACTAGTGCTAGTAAATCACTGACCAGTATTTAGCGAGTAATAGACAGTTGTCCGTGGTATTAGTTGTTAAATTATGAGTCGGACTGAACTAAAGCGTTCAATTATAAACTTAGAATCAGCCAGAGATTAGATACGATTTATAAGTAATTTGGTATTGAGCTTTTTTATTTTTATATATAAAAAAATATAACTGCCATGTTTATTTGAGAATAAATCTACAACAACCTTATTGAATGATGTGTGAACTGAACCCTATTTTATGTACCTACCTACTTACAAGTATGTACAATACTTATAGCTATTCCTCAATTAGTCTAATATTAACTTGTTGTATAACGAAAAACTCAAAATAGATCTACACTAACCCTAATATAATTCACGCGACAAAAATGAAAATTATCGAATTACCTTAATATGTCTTTGGATAATTTAGATGTACATACCTTTGAACTTTCTGACCTTATCTGTAGGTTTGGCTTATCATAAACGTAATCCTAATTCTAATATAAGTCTCAGCAGTCTCAAAGAAATATTAAGTGAACAGTTTTCAAGTAATTATATCCAATAAACCATAATACTTAGATATAGGTATATTATATAGGTATAATATAATAGAAAATAGATATCGAGGTGGGTTTCGCTACGATTGGATTTCTATGAACAGAAATTATTGTTATTGGTAATCAAAAATATTGGATTCGTACCTGTCTTTGATAACAGAAATAAATATAATAATGCTGATGCACAACAAATACTGGTATATAGTTTTATATTTTTATAGATTCCTGAGTACTTAGAACCTGTAAATATCGAAGGGCTTTGTTGTTTATTTCTTAAAATTGGTCACACCGAAGGTCATGTTCAAAAGTGTTCTGTCTTTTCCACACGTTTTTTATTATACTTAAAAAATAAACAAAAAAATGTTTAATCACTGATTAATCATTTTTATACGAAGAATTAATACAGACATGTGCCGTGCCATACCTTAGCGTAGACTCACTATAGAACAACAAAACGCTGAATATATCTTGCTTGTTTAATTAACCAACTTTGCTTAATTGATTGGGCGGTATTAATTCTATTTAACATAATGTTATTTCAAAATAGACAAATGAATGTTTGCAGAGGTGCAATATCCCGACGGAGAACCTACTTAATATTCTAAAAGAGACCCGAGCAATTTAGACTGACGCAAAAAATAAAGCGAATAAAAGCTGAGGTCCAATTAAGACCCGTTGGCGGTCAATGTAGTGTCAGCAATCCATTTATGTATGCAAACAAAAAAATCAGAAACTCAATTACAATAAGCCGTATCAACGTCACCGATGAAGCGCAATATTGAAATGCTTCAATTTGCATAAATATACATGAGATTGGCAATGACAAGGACAGAATATCATCAAACACGCGTAAAAAAACAGGACAACAAGATACCAGACCACAAAATAATGTATGGTACTAACAAATTTCAATCATTAACCACCTGTGATAGAACCGTAAAACTCCTCTCTCCAAAAGCATTTACGACTTCGGTGAATCTTAATAAGGCCAGAGTTAATTGGTTGTCGTGATGATGATTTAGTGAGGAATTGTAAAAGTAATCGTTTTAATTAAATGTAAAAGTCAAAGCTACATGCAAAACGGAAGAGAAAGGGGTCAGCGTGATATCTTGAAAACGTTTGTTAAGATATAGAGGTAGTATAAAAATCTAAATTGCTAATTTAATATATTAAGTTGTTCTGAGTTTTGAGAAAACACAAATCATGTTAACTTTAACATGTTATGAGATTAATTTACGACAAATAATTATGTATAAACGTTTTACACATAAAAACCATCTTGATGATAAATTATGATCAGAAATAAAAATCAAAAGGATGCGATGCAAAATAGAGTCAATTTACTAAGGTTGTTTTAATTAATCTATTAAGCCAATAATTATAAGCTAATTTGCTTATTGTATACGTCCCTAAGATCAAACAAATTGTATGTTAATTTGATATTTTTGTACAAAATATGATATTTTCAATTATCAAGCAAGGAAAATAAAGGTCGAATCCATAAAAGCTTACACTGAAGGCGAGCCTGAAGCCGTTGTATCTAGAAATGTACATGAAGTCACGAGGAGCCTAACTGTATTGTCTAGAATACAGTGCTTAGGCTTCCAAAAACTCTAAGCTAAGCATAAAAAATACGCATAACTTTATTGCTTGTGTTAGTAAAAAATCAAAGTCAAAGTCAAAGTTATTTATTGGTAAGTAAGTTCTTCCATGTCATTGATTAAATCTTAATACATTTATAAAATTAGTTACAACAATCCATATACATAAGTACATAGTTATACATTATAATTTATAATCAAGAACATGTATATCTCTACTAGCTTAGACAAGCTGTGGGCCGAACTGTATGGCGCGCCAGAGAGGCCTATTTTTTTTGTCGTAGATATCAAATTCAAATTTGTTTATTGACCAAAATACTATGGTTACGGACGTTATCTATAATACTCAGCACTTCTTTGAAATGTTCATAAGTTAGTAGGATGAAATAATTAGTTATCTAATAAACAAGCCAAAATGTTAAGGACAGTCTACAAAACTACAGCATTACATATATGTCTACAGTACAACCAACTTTTAATGCCTCAGTGAAGCTCCGTATTGATAAGTACACATATTTTTTAAACTATCCTATATAAGACCAAAATATCCGAGGCCATGAGACTTCCGTGGAAGGACCTGGGCGCCCACCACGATGTATCTGCCCAAGAGAACTCCCTTAACGAATTAATTCTGCGGGGGAGTCACGACCCTCAGTCATGAGGAAATACGACTCAAGAGAGAGAGATATAACTTAACTGTGTTAAGTGACAGGTCTCCAGAATGCTAGCTGCTACTTTGCTCAAAAAGTGAGCATTGCTATACAACGCGGAAATGCCGCCAGCATTTTGGGGACCTTTCCTTCTACTACAGGCATTTTAGATTAATTATTTTAGTTTTAGAAGTAGTTTAAGTTTTTATTTTATTGTTAGTATTTAGTTTTTAAAATTAGTTCTTAACAAAATGTAAGTTTAATTTATACAAATAAAATTCATTCTACTGTGATTGACAATTAATTTAACCTCACACTGAAAAATATTTTTATTTATTTTAAGTGTCCTGTATCTTAGTAAAATCTTTATCCAAAGTTCACATACTGTTTGGTGGAATAGCGCAGCGAATGCTCAAAGGCCGAACCTAACATTCCGTCGGTCGATCGATCCGGATCAGCCTGGTCGTTCGTCCGGACTGAATAAACAATGTGACGAGGAAGCACACCCTTTTAACGAATCCCTGCAGCGCGTAAACCTAGTGAGTGTTATTTTGCTTCTTTTGCTTAGCCTTTGTATCCGGTATTTGTTAAGTGCGCGGAATTTGGTGATGGTTGGTATCGAGATGGATTTTTTCGGTTTGATACGCTTTGGTTGTCTTTTATCGAGAACAAAATCAATCTCATATATTTTTCGTTGGCACTTGCCAATTTCTGTCATCCAAAGAATTTTTTTTTTTTTATACATTAAGTTGCTTTTAAAGAGTGTTTTCGTTCCTATGGACCCATACTTAATTAATTTTCAGCTTCCATTTTGAAATTCAATTTGAATGTATACTCACAGTACTCACTGGTACAAAAATGTGAACAAAATATCAATAGATAGATAGATAGAAAATTCTTTATTGCAACACACGATAATAATTACAAAGAAAGAAGAAAAAAATAATACTATACTACTATACAATTAACAACATGTGTTTAAAAACATATAGAACAAAATAATGTTAAACTTACAATACATCGTACAACAATGTTGAGATTACTTATAACCACAGTAGGACAATTTATCTAGTTCTTTGCAGCATAGTGTCCGGGATAAGGTAAATTGACGTTAAAACTGACGTTAGGAAGTGAAAATACGAAGAAAGGTACAGTATACAGAAAATAAGATTATCTTCAAAGTTACCTCTCTCTTCAAAGTTAGTTCTAAGTTGGCCAGAAAGTTGTATTCTTACGCTATTGCCGAAATTAAGTGACATTCATAACTTGGGATACTTATCACTTTCTGGATCTGTGATTAGTACGGCATGCGGCAGTGATGTTATTAAAAAAACTTGATCGAGTTTGTAAAAAAAGTCTAATGAGAGTACATATATATTAAGTTATCAATCAGTTTAAAAAACATATATAAGAAAGCCAAGCATATAAAGATTTTCTAAGTGCCCCCTTTTTCTGTTGTAGTTAGAAGTAGTAAGTTTAGTTTTTCTTCCCTTGTTTTTATATTTTATTAGAAATATATGAAAGTCGATATATGATTCGTATGAAGTCAATGTAGTATATTATTTCAAACTTCAAATAGGGTCCCAAGCCAAACAATTTGACAATATCTCGGTCGGTAGGTATTCAAATGTGCGAGATATCGTAATAGTGGCATTAACTTCATCTTTCCAACCGATCGGGAATAAGGTCGGCTGTGCATTATCGGAGGATTTACGTTGACTAAAGTACTTGATATGGCTTGAAACATAATAATAATAACATAATATTCATGACATGACATGACACATGGTTATACAATATAATATTTGTTAATAATTGCTGTGTACAAGAACATTGAACAGTAAAACAGATTAATATTTTTTTTTCTATAAGGAAGGAATCGCACTTAGATAAAATAATAATAAGCTTTATGAACAAATCTATGTTTGTTTTTACTCGATGGTTCTTGATGCTTTAGCTTCCTATTGAAAAATATTTCTAAGTAAGAAGTATTTATCTAGATATTTGTACATAGAGCGAACATATTTTATTGCATCATTAGTGAGTATTTATTTTCTAGGAAGGGCTTATCAGTACTATCGTTTTCTTCGAACTATTACGATACTCATATGCGATATGATATTCATATTATCCAGTACGTTATCGTTTCTATTGTTTTATTATCTGCGTTGACCGCTTTTTATACAGTTTCTTGTAACAGCTCCGACACTTTGCAATTCAAAGGCCAAAGGACTTCCCTTGACTAGAGTAGTTGGGACAATGTATGGGATTTGATAATAGTTAGGGATGTCTTTATGAGCCATCTCTTTTTATTTTGAAGAGCCAATGGTGTTTGTCATGTTCTTTTTTTTATTTCGATTGTATAAGGTTATGTTTTGAAGTACTTACTTAATATTGGTAGAATGAACCATGTAAGTGATATTCGTGGGCAGATATATATAAACAATCCCCCTATATAAAATCTACTCAAAATAATTAAAAATCTGTTAAGCACAATTAGGAACATTTAGCAAAAACGAATTGTTCATAAATTTATATCGTCATGTTTAAGGTTACGAAATAATTTTCTAAAGGCTCTCAGTGTAATCACACATATTACCTCCGGCATCAAAAAGATTAGTTCACACACAATATGAAATCGTAGGTAAAAAATACTCCTCTTGCTAGCCCATAAATATTTCAAGACACAGCCTACTAAATCTGTGTTCTGAAACTTTCCTGAAACCACGCCAGAGCGTGTACGTATTTAACACAACATTTTGCCATACTTTAAATCGTAACAAATCGTCAAAACTTCGCTTACATAGCAAAAGTTTGACCATTTACAAGGAATTATGCTATCGTCTATTAGAAAATATACCTACTGTAGCTGCTTCACTGTGGCATGTTTATATTCGCTTTGCGTGTCCTATCCAAAAGCTCGGGACAGTTCAAGTGGAAAACTAAACCTTAAATGAAAACGCACAGAATTGAATTCTGGATAGCTTGGAAGCAATAGTTAGCAAAGTTCCGGATACCGTTATACCTGTCATAGATTTGAAATACTGGTATTGCTATTGTTATTTTTTATATGGGTAAAGGTTAAATAAGTTGGTTACCTGCATTCTGACGGTACGGAGTACGACTGCTAATACAATTTAGTACCTCAACATAGCAAAGCAAAGCAAAGCTCTTCGTGGTAATAAGGTTTTACAATTAAAAATCATTTTAGTCTAACTGTGGGAGTGCATATTATATTATATCCATTAATTAGGCAATATTTCTATAATATATAAGCTATGATATCTTAATTAATTCATGTTTTCTTCACATAAATATTACACTAAAGACATCGTTTAAACCAGCTTCACTCATCCTTTCCTCTTCTAAACTATACAATCAGCAACACTACAAAAATTACTCCGTTTTCCTTAAAGATAAACAACGCATTACAACAACTGCATTACCGCACTAGTACAAAGCTTTGTATGTTTGTTCATCATCTGTATTAGTACAATCTTACCTGCAGAGCTTTTACCTCTGATCTGAGGTCAACAACCCCGCTATCACTCTAGAGTACCCTCACACAGTATATGTAGTAAGGAGCTACATAATATGTACATATAAACGTATATATTATGAACATACTCGTATTATGAATATTGACTAAAGAATCTAGTTGTTGTCTTTTGTATCATGCAAATGAAACTATGCGAGATAAACGAAGCGATCAATTGTTTTACTCATATTTTTTATTAAAACTTATGCAACTTGTGACCTGGCACGTCATACTACTACATGGCGAACCTTTTAGGTTTGAATACAACATATAACTCTACGTTTACAGAAGTGATGCTATGTTCGGAGATGTTGTGTTTACGCAGATACTGGGGTAGAACGATTCAATAAAGTTTGCGGTATTTTCTATCTTTTGCATTGTAATCATGTTTTCTTTAGTTTCATTATTACTAATTCAAATATAAATAAAGTTGCTTTAAAAGCCCTTACTGTCCTCAGTAGTCCTATTGCAGCACTTGTGCTGTAATGAGTAGCAAGCAGATGCCCGTCTAAGATTTCCTTACGGTTTCTTTTACAAGCGCAGTCGGGGAATGTACGAATTGTAGGAAATAGTAAACTCGAAGCTTAGTGGCGTGGTATTAAAATAAATATGCCAGAGGGTGGTTTCATTGCCTTCCCTAGCTTGATACCAGAGCAAGGCTAGCACTTCTTGAAGGTGGTGCAAAAATAAAAAAGGTATTAAATTTGTCTTTTTACAGAACTTATTATGCGTCAATTGTACTTTACTGTCTACTATATTATCTTTGATTGCAGTGTGTGTGTTGTGAAGCGATGTAGGGACATATTGATTCATAACACACACTATGTATCTTTTTCATTCTGCTTGAAATAATAATAGCACAACGAGATATTTTATCTAATTAATACAAAAATGGTCTATTTCGATCTCTGTCCCCTATGTACACTTTAGTCGCTGTCCCTAAAATGACATAAATGGCACATAAAACCATAATAACTGTTTTATATAAACAGTTATTACTTAATTAAGTCGTTGAAGTTATTTACACAAAGCGAGCAAAACAACAATGATAAGACAGAATACTTATAATGGTTCATAATAGCCCAGATTTACACAAAAGATCCGTTTAATTAAATATTAACAAACTGAAGACTAATCTCTAAAGATTAGGCGATGCAAATAAATTGAATCCCTCACAAATTTTATGCCACAGGATAAAAAGCTACAGAAGGCCGCTTTACTTGAAAGAGTTTTTACTGTTATAAATAAAAATATTTAAATATTACCTAAATATATAGTGCCTATTAAATATTATTCTTAAATAACAATTTGAAAACTTGTAAATAAATGTTTTATTCTATTAACATGGGAAAACACTGAATATAAATATTCAGCATTTTTTACACGAAATAAGCTGACGATTGGCAGCTCGCCTTAAAAATAAAATATAAAATACTTAGTAAGTACTAGTATTATTTGCTAATGGGTTTTTTTTTTCATTCTGTAAAATTACTTCTAAATGTCTTTCAATTTTAACTAAATCCTTAGCCAAGTCCATCAAAGAATACGGCCGCAAAGTTAAAGATAAGAAAACACATTCCTCATTGAGTATTCGAATTATCTCAGTCAGTCTGTTGACACAGTTGCTGTTTGGTTGAAGGATAAGATGTAAGCAAGAAGCGTTTTACAGACTTCCACATAAGTTTGAACCACTGATTTTACTGAATTTTTGAACCGTAGTTTGTCTTTTTACTTATTCTGAAAATTTGTAATCTTACGAAATAATGAAGAAACAATAGTAAAATCAATAAATTGGGTTTATAGTTTTATTAAGAATTAAATGGCACCTCAAAGCAATTTACAATGTAGGTACTCTCATATCTATGACCACCTATGACTAGCAAAACGATAAAAAAACATTTAAACAGACACTATGGACACATTATGGACTACTTTTTATCATCATAACAAATCGGTTATTTGTACAACGAGTAATTTGCTTATGTGTGCATTAAAGAAGTACACAATAATTAAACGATTAAAATAAAAACATGACTTATTCTAATCGCTCTAATCTCAACACTTATCCTTACAAATTCTATTCATCTGCCTTACCCCTATAACCAGTAAATCACTGTAGTATTTGTACAGCGCTGATTTCCGACAGTACTGTGTCAACTAGTACGCGATAACCTATGACATTAATGTATACTGTATCCTATCTATTAAAAGTATCTTAATTAAAGAAAAACAATGAATTGTTTGTAGATTATGAAAATTTTGGTATTATACTAAAGCAACTAATGTTTGACATCATTTATCAATCTGTACGTCTTTTAAATATAGGAGGACTCTTTAACTTTAACAATTGATGAAGATGACACTGGTTTGTAAAAAATCGCAACGTTAATCATTGTATTACACACGTGTATGTTTTAAAGGGTCAGAATTATATTGTACAGAGCATGATAATTTAATTTAAACTATCTTATAGTACTTTAAAACTTTGACAGAATTGTCATGATATTGTAGCCAGTCAATACTTTACCTTACACTCATATACTACAGCAGTCCGTATGCAAATATTCTCATAGGATTTCACGTTAAACTCTATGTGAATTATTGCGTAAATATCAACACGAAAATCATAAGCAAACGAATTAAACTTCTCTAACTTCCGTCCAAACTTCAGTCAAATAACCGGAAACGCAAATCCGGAAATAAACTCCTAAGCACTTTGAGCGGTGCATGTCAGTTCTAAACCTCACTGACCCTATTATGAATCGGTCATTTAGAATACAAGTGTAGTACGGGGTTTTCATACAAATTAGAAAATGAACTTAAAAATGCTGATATTTTTGTTCTCTTTAAATGTACTCGTGGCCAGAGTTGGCCACTCTCATATGATAAGAAGAAGAAGACTCGTTACATTACGATAAAGAAAAAAACTAGAATGTTTTGATCGGTAGTACAATAATCAATCATTTTGACACAGATAACGCAATAATATTAAGAAGTTCACGTTTATATTAATTAATAACCTGTACCAAAATTTTCAATGAAAATATAAGTAGTATTTCTAGTAACTGTTCAACTATTATTTTAAACACTCCCTTTTCAATAATTACTTACTAACGAAACTACAGAAACTTAAAACAAAACTAAAATTTTGACGTAAAATTCTTCTCATACTAAAAAAATCATAAACAATAATAAAATGTGTACGAAACCAACCAAAGACCGTACTACCCGCCAACCTTAAACCATATCGCGTGCGTTTTCCATTAAACCACTAGGGCTTTAATACATAAAACGTATGAAAATATTTCAGGTAACGCGTGCAACAGTGCCTCATTAGTCAGATTTATATGAGAGATTACGCAATCGACCACTAATGTTATTAATTTAAGCGCGGACACGTTACAATGCCTACCCCTTTACCACGGAAAAAGTAGTTAATAACGAATTTACTGAACCAAGCTACATCATCATATTTTAATGGTTAAGTTTTGAGTCTTTTTATTAGTCTATCTATGTTTCATATTTTATAATGCCGTATTTAGGTTGTCTTTCAAGTTATGATGAGGATTTTTTATTCTAAAAAAGAACTAATATGAAAAATCGATACTAAACCACTTAGCGGCAGTTTTTTCATTCGGTTTCTATTTGTAAAATTAACCCTATAAAGAGAACAATAGTTAATTGGCTTAATTTTGTGCCATATAAAATAACTATCCTTAAGATATTTTAATGTCCTATAAAGGCTCTATCATTTAGAACTAGCCACTGGCAGCTTCCCAGCCTATGGTTTATTACGGTCTATTAATAACATCACTTATTGTGCAGCCGGGCCATACAACCGGCAAGACCGGATTCTGATCACAACCACACGTAACCTTATACGTGCGATAGGTTTTTTATTTTGATTGACAATGATATGTCGCAATCGCTCGCTGGGATCGAAGGGAATGGATATGAGTGTATCTTGTGAGAAATGGTAAAGAAACAGAGAGGTGAAACGAGATGAGCTTTAATAAATTATTTATGTACTTATTTAAATTGTTTTAACTGGGAATACTTGTTATTATGAGGTTAGTAGTATTCTAATGGAACCACTGTGTAAATTAATTTAAATTCAAATTCAAAATTTATTTATTGGGACAACTACATGATCCATGGGTTAGTGATAAAAACTTAATGACTAACACTTGTAAGTGTTTTAACCTAAGAGTGGAAAACTGACATGCTACAAACACTTACTGCAGAGAGGCACTCCGCCCGGGCGACAAAGAAAATAAATTTACTATTTTAAGGTACTATTTTAAATTACAGTACATTACAGTATTTTGGTAACGAGAACCACAGGAACATGAATAAAAAAATACGTTCATATCATACATACCTATTACCTACATATTCCAGGTAGCATAGACCTAGTTAGAACCTATCACAGCTGTAATTACTTCAATGATAAACGACTTTTTTACAAGAACGTTGGAAGAAAATTATAATAAACTCAACAAGAAACGAACCGTAGCTTTCAAGGAAAATACTTATTTTATGTAGAATACTAGCTGTGCGCGCGACTTCGTCCGCGTGGAATAGTTATTTTGGGCATCGTATTTATTTTTGCAAACTACCTCTTCAGCTTTATTAATTATAGCTGTTACCCAAGACTTGAACCGTTTTCGCAGCTCATACAACGGAAGCCCTCAAAGATGAATAATTTTACCCGTTTTTTCCACATTTTCCATTGTTTCTTCGCTCCTATTGGTTGCAGCGTGATGTTACATAGTCTAAAGCCTGCCTCGATAAATGGTCTATTCAACACAAAAAGAATTTTTCAATTCACACCAGTAGTTCCTGAGATTAGCGCGTTCAAACAAACAAACAAATAAAAAAACTCTTCAGCTTTATAATATTAGTATAAGTAGATAATAGAACAAACGACTGACGCGTGAAACAGAATAGCTTTCAATTATCTGAACAAAACTTTTCAGACTAAAACTTTTCCAGAGATCGAAAATGGTCTCAAAATAAACAAATTTACGTCAGAAATTTATACACGATGAAATTGGGACGCAGACAGTCACTTTCGTAAAGATTCATTTCAGGCCCTTTAGATATAATCCCGAATTCTTCCTTACGTACTGTTATCCCAAATCTTTACGGGGCCCTTTGTCTTGCCATGAAAACAATTCGTCAAGAGCCCCACTTTCAGCATTCAAAAGGAAAAATAGAAGAGAAGGCCAAACAAGCGAGCAACGAGTTAGGCCGTAACAAAATTCCAACAAAGGAATGATTAACGATTTTTTTCCTTTCCCCCAAACTCATTCAAGCCGCGTCGATATTGAATCCGTTGGAAGGCGTAAAAATGAAAGTTTTCCTCTTTTCTTCAAACCCTACGTGTGATATACGAGACATACCTTCCAACAACTTACAATAAAAAAATACCTTACAAATATTTTAAACATTTCTTCACTGATAACAACATATAAGTCGGAATAAAGGCGAAGGTGAATAATAAAAAACGAGTTTTTTATGAAACTTTAACAATTTTGTTCCATTTTCGTGACATAAAGTCGGCTAACTTGCCATTTTCGTCATTATAACATCAAACAAAGAAACCTACAGGAATAAACACCTGCCATAAAAGTTAATGAATTCGTAAGAGCCTCGAGGAAACCTCAATAAAAACTTAATATAATTTTATGTGTACTAAACTGTAAGCCTTTATGTGCGGAAAGGTAAAGTCCCGTGTGTCCCGTTTAGAATTCGCGGCGCAACTACTGTTTTTGCCACCCTAGTTAGTTTAGGAGTTGTTCTAATGAATGACTTTCATTTTCCCCGAGCGACAGTGACAGGTAACTCCAACTTGGTGTCGTTACAAACTTGAAAAAATCACGACTCGACTGTCTCGATGTCAACGTAAAGTATCGTTATAATAGCTCGCCGAACAAACTTTTGTCTCTCAAGCAACAGTTTTAAAGAAATAATTGCTTTAAAAGCGACCGGAGCGAAATTTGAGCAATCAACTTTTTCTTTTAGCCTAAATCGAGAGTTTGGGTAGTTCATTGAGTGTGTGATCGATGATGGATTATTGTATAGGTCGATATTTTTTTCTCTTGTGGTAAAACAAAGCTGTCTTTATTTTCTTTGTATTCTTTGAGACGTCGCTGAGAGTTCGATCCGGGGTAATTCAATAGACCGTGAGCTAAGTGGCTGCTCCGTTCCAAACGCGGTCACATGAGTACTCGGGTTGCAAATTTGCTAAAAAAATAAAATTAGCTCTGCATATTAAGTTTCGCGATGCAGTACGAATAAAAATGGAACAGGTGCGCTTTACTCACCTGGCCAGCATATGTTCAAAGCACGTTTACTTAATTATTTCCACCGTGAGCTGCTGAAATTTAAATTCAGACGAGCAAGTGGCCGTGCCGGTGCTAAATACGAGTTGTAGCCAGATTAAAACAATAATTAACTAAAGAAGCTTTAACAAAAACCTGTGCATATTTTATCTCTTCCAATGTTGGCTGCAGCATACGCGCCGTGTTTATATGAATTAATTCGGGTGAGTTGTTTAATATAGAAGTTTTCCAAGTAGGAGTTACGTAAGGCAAGTTTCGGTAAGCCGTATAAATTACAACAAAGCGTGCCTTTACGGCGGTGAAATAGTTAATCAGTTACACGCACGCGCTTTGGGCCAGTTAATGACATAATTAAAAATCCTCGGGCCAAGGTAGGAAGTTGCACGGGTTTAGGGAGCGGCTTATCCTCACAGTAACCCGAACAAGTTGCCCCCGCTGGCTAATCTTCTAAGCCAAGTAACGGGGCGGCGCGAGTGATAAACTTTTGAGATTAGCTAAATCTGCTCTTACGGTGTATGCCCGTTTGGAGTCGGTAAGAAGCTTTATCTCACAGTACTAGGTATTATGTGCCGTCAGTCAGTGTAACCCTAGGGTTTTGACGCGAGAGAGGGGTCGATTTGTTCAGGACGTTCTCGCGCTTCAGTAAACATATTCAGGGATATAAAAAGCTTAGTGTTTTGGCTTATATAGAATGGGGTTAAGATTATTTAAACCTTGGAAAAAAGCGTTTACATATGTCTATGGAAAAGTATAACCTAATTTTTGTGAACATCATCTTTAGATAATCATGATCATAATATTAATTTATTCATAAACGCGATACCTAAGTTTGCTATTTTTTTTGTGACGCATTTCTCAGGTAACCATTACACGCTGGCACTCACGCCTTCCACCGCGTCCTAACCACTATGTTGGTAGAACAACCAGGTACACCCACGAATGCCGCCAAGTAATGAGTTTTGTTGTTCAACAGCCACCGCTAGCTTAGAGTACACAATGCATACGACACTTGCAAATAAAGTTTATGGATAAAAATTTTAGAAAGTTGATGATATGTGGTATTAAATTACTTTAATATCTGCCTTACTTCAAAGATATAAGATGTTCCATTCTTGTATATAAAGAAATTGTAAAAATTGTTTAATAAATGACATATTAAGTCATAAAAAATGAGAAATTTGTTTACTGTACAAATAGGTAATAAGATAAGTTTGAAAGCAAACATCAAACTAATTTTGACCACACAAAACAATTGCTCCACGCTTTGTACACAAGAAACGTAAACAAACTAACAATCCAGAGCGAACGAGTCTCGCAGTCATTATTAATGGAACTAACAACGCTCAAACACTTTCAACTCGGCCGGGCCATTAATCATATCACTATCGACCGTACGATTCCGACCCGGATTTTCCGATAAAACCATGTCCGCAAACAATCGGTGGCACCGGACATATTGCCGGGCCCGATCATAATATACCGAAGAATGTTAATCGAAGCCTCAGCGGTCAACACAAGACGAGCCATTTAGTCTGGACAAACAATTTGGTCGCGCCCTTGGCTCGGACAACGCGTAATTATTTTCCCGCAAATTTTGTTTACACATTTAGGAAAATAGCCGACCTATTTCAATCTGACGTTGCTGAAATGAGGCTAACGTTTAGGTAGCATGTTTTGGAGGCTCTGATATAACATGGGATTTATGTCTCATGATTCGTTACATTTAGTTTTTTTTTTTTACAAGAAATGGGTTTGCTCTTTACCGTAATTTGCCTGATGGTAAGATAGATATATAAGATACCTATTAACTTTAATAGTTCGGTACTACGATCAACATACTTCGCTTCAGCTTCGAATATATAGCGGATGGGTCATTTGTAGAACGTCCAATCCAATAATTTTACAAGTAAATAGCATGAATCATTAGATCAGGTGATATAGGATTTAAATACATGGTACAATCAAAACCAAGTACAGATAGAGAAGAAAGTATGTTAACAATATCCTTTACGGCAGCAATAATTCTACCACGTGACAGTGAAGTGACCAGCGTTAGTTTAGTGCCTTCCCAGTTTCCTTTATTCCCTTACATCCTTCGGTGACATTAACTATACATTACGACGTTTACTTCTCTTTCAGCTCCCAAGTCGTAAAATTAATCGTAAATGTTTATTTCCCTTCCAAAATAATTCTGCACGCGACCAAATATTTAGTGAGCTCACTACCGATTACGGTCATGCGAAACCGCGTCAAGTCGCATTTCTACTTTGTTTATTACAACGAAATACAAATTATTGGAATACTTTCACAAAACAGCTATAATCGTTAAATTAAACGATGTGCGCGCCCTTAACTACTTTCTATGTATAGTTTCAATGATGTCTCTAAATTTACGACGA
Source organism: Macaria liturata (assembly GCA_964023185.1). NCBI lineage: Eukaryota > Metazoa > Arthropoda > Insecta > Lepidoptera > Geometridae > Macaria > Macaria liturata. Next base: position 6,454,162 of record OZ026816.1, read on the forward strand.
TGCAACGTATTGACCCGACAAATGAATTGTTCATTTACTTGCAGTTACAAAACATAAATAGCTTGGGTTATTTTTGCTAGTGACTATTTGAGACTGAACCTTTTTGTTAGTCTCCAATTTGCACAAAACAGCAATGATTCGATTGTTCCGCCAAAGAATTTCGGCGAACATTTCAACGGTTTTTATACGCGTTTGTTACAATAGCTGTTGTTACCGTATTCCGGGCTTTGCCTATCGCGTTGTTTACTATGAAACAAAACAGTCGTAAAAACAAAACGAAAATCAGCTTCCCTGTTTAATTTAGCGGGGCTGTCGACAAAAAAAAACATTGGGTCTTGTTGAGCCTTTTTTATTGACCGAACGTAACAGCGCCGGAATGCTTTGTTCCCGTTACTCAGTCCCGGGTGCCACTCTAGATGTGAGACAATTTTCATTTTATCTGTGACTCATTCAGATAAAGATGTGTCACTTTCAAATAGTATGCTAACCATTAAAACTATGACTAGAAGCAAGCATTTTCAATAGTAATTCAAAACAAAATTGTTTAAGTATAGTGTTCGTGTAACTGACAAAAAATACATTGTAAAATAAGAAACAATATCGCTTCGGGCTCATCAATGAGTTGATTAAAGAATCCTATCTGTAAATATCCAATTTCGAACCGAGAAAGAGATCCGTACCCGGTTTTCACCTTGATCAGATTCGAAGAAACAAAGTGAAAGTTTCAATTTGGGCGTCATTAAGATTCCTGCTTGTGGCCGGAGCGTATCTGGAGTGGAGGACTTTTTAATTTCGATACTCGAAGGAAAATAAATATCTCGATAAAATATTCGTGAAGATTGTTATCAGGAATGGACATGAAAAGCATTCTTAATTGAGTTATATTGAAATTCTTGATGAGCAGCGTATCCGATAAAATATCAGACTGTATGGTCGTCATATTGAAAGTTATTAAAACGGACACATTTTATCTACTGGTACAGGAGACAAATTGAATTGCTTGTAACAAAAGAAGCTTACAAATCAAGGGAAAATTTACAGATGTGTCATAAATATAAAGAGAGGCACGATCTCGAATGGGTCGAGGCGATACCTGCTGTGAAGCCACGGAGGAGGCGCCTGCTCTGATGGATATAAACATAAGAACCTGTATGTATGCATACGTCGCCCACACTGGCTATTAACTGCAGCGCTTTATCGTCCATTCATGCCAGTAATATGAACCTTAGACAGTTTAACCTTTCGAAGTAAATGTGATCGAGTGAATTGACTAGTGATATTGAGTTGAGTTCCTAAGAAAATTTCACACTAAATGTAATTTTGTTGATTGATTTTCTGTTGTATTAAAGGAAACAAATAAAATGTCCTATTACTTAAAACTTTGTCAAAAGGAAGACAATTATTTACTAATAGTTTCTTACTAGCCGTAAGTGTTATACATGTGCAACCTTTAAATTGTAATTATCATAAAATTAAGGAAGCAACGCATTATCGCTAAAAAGCATAAAATAATATAATAATGATCTGACCCACGCTAATGTTTTGGGTCCTCTGTTATTATTTACCAATTTTGTCCGGAGATCAAAATGTTCATCCAGTGGTTGAAACCGATCAAGAGTTAATACGAAAATAATAGATTTCGTTTTTTCCTCATTATAGTGAAGGAAACGTGAGCAAGTTAAAATGAAGCCAAATATTGTATTGTTTGTTTCAAGATATTCACTGGATTAGGTAAATTAAAGTAAGTTAAGGCCTCTAAAAGTCATTGACCGGTAGGTATATACTTAAGATAGTCAGTCATTCATGATTTACAAATTATCATTTTCAATGTTCCGCTATATTTGAATTGAGTATATCGCGGTACTTAGAAAATTTGTTGAACAAATAGCCTCGAATTCTACAGTTTAATTCTCAGTTGTATTGACGTTACGTATTGAACCAAATAATTGAATTAGTTATATCAGGTTTTTTCTGTCTATAATATTTCGAAAAAAGTTTTTTTTAACAATGTAACTTTTACATAACTTCATATTACAGAACGAACTATTTACCGTCATTGAATGAAATTTAAAGCTAACAGTGAGTGTGAAGCTGTGTACAATTGAAAAATTTCCGCCACGCTTATTTTCGCTATTGTTGCCAATTTGTAACGCTACACGAAGCGTGTTTCAAATTTTTCTGCGTGTTTTTAAATACACAAAAATTTGTTACAGTTAAATTTTTTTGTAAAAAAAGAAATCAAAATATAACATCTCAAACCGTTTATAGGCTGTAATAAAATCTTTACTTTATTAAATAATTTTGTGATAAAACATCCATAAATCCAAATTGAAACGAAAAGGAAACCTAAAAATTTAAAGTTTTATAAATAAATTTCCTCAACATTTTATTCCCTTACACGTCTTTTCTTCAATAGTTAGGTATGAAGCCGTCAAAACCACAATTTCTTTAAGTACTTAAATGCTGATACATATTTTTTTATACTCATAATGGCCAGCTACTTACCTACATCTAAAGTTCACAAATATATAATCTTTTGTTAAATACTGTGTTTAGAAAAAATATTTACATTAAAACCACAGAATATATAGTACTTATAAAACAAAGGCTTACTTAGATTCGGCATTTTTCTATTTAAAAAACCGTTGGTAAATAAATGACCTAAGAAAAAAGTTCAAAGTACCAATAGCCACCTAAGAAGCCGAAACAAAAGTTAGAAGTTTATTTTAGGCCGCGCCTTTCTCAGAAGGCCCTTGTATATTTGATTAAGAACTCTTATAGACACCTACTGTATATTGGTTGTTGATGTTTGAAACTATGGCTTTGGATGTGATTTATTATGTTACGTAACAAATGTTAGTTTTAGAAGCAAAATTAGAACATTGCCTTAAAAAAAATAAGAGTTAATCCAGGGTCTACACATGTACCAAATTACCTACATCCATCCAATCCAAATTGGTTAATTTCTTTATGAAAAAGCAAAGAACAAACACACGCACACAATTCAAGAATTATGCCTTTTCTGTAATTGAAGGTAAGTAATTCAACTTCCTATAAGTATTATGAAACTGAATATACCTAATGGGTAATGTTAAAGCATTTTATTTTAATAAAGGCTGTTTAAAGTTAACAGAAACAGTTTTTGCTAAAGTCAAGAATCGATCGAATAAATTAATTCCATCGACAGTGCTGACATAGTTATCTAAATCGCTATTAACATGCCGTGAGTGGTCTTAATAGGTCAACGCATCTCCACTATCTGAAGTACTTAACTCTCGGGATGGTACTTTAAACATTTTGATAGTCAGTTGTCACCAGCTACTGCCTACGCTATCATCTACTCAATAATAATAAAGCTTGGGATTATTTGGGTTTACAAGTGAAAGCTTTGGATTATTGATGGATGACAAACAGTCGTATCCGGTATCGGATATATTGATATTTTTTTCAATGATTTTACTTGAATTGTTCAAGTTAGAGAAGCATTACCAAAATACAAACATAACTGAGTCATATTCAACCAGCAGGGGGACAAGACAGGGTCAAAAAGTTAACATTTTACTATCCATATGTGTACTGACATGTATAACTATTTGTATTTTTTGTTATATTACCGTTCAATGGGGTATTCACGTTAAAAAAAGTTATCTAGTTAAAAAGTTGGAAAAAATAAACAAAATTATAAAAAAAAGCATTGCCGGGGAGGCTACTTTTCAATTGTTATCAACACTGAAATCTCACATTTGTCAGAAATTGGCTGCTATGTTTTTGTTTTGTTGAGAAACTTGGTAGGTAATGTTTTAGATTTTAGTATTATATTTTAGTTTTTACTAAGTACTGTAATTAATGTAAAATAATGTATACACAAAAGAGGCATAGGTATTTCGCGCGGCCGTAAACTGCTATCTCACGTCACAGAGTCCTCAATTCCTAGTGTTCCTGTGGCAGTCAATCCCAATGCACCAACATTATAGGTATGGTATAAACGTATACATGTGTATTTAATTTAGTTTATAAGGGTGTAACTTTAGCTTTTGAAAATAAAGTAATTTGTATTTTTGTTTGTATAGTTAAGTAAAGTAGAAATAAATCTATTAAGTAAATGCGGTATTAACAAAAATAGAACAACGCTTCGATCATACATTAAGTATATCAGTTTTTTTAAGTTTATCGCAGATATTTATTGAATTCTATCAGATTACTTACTTACGTGACAATAAAATTAAATGCTGATGTTAATTTGGTGGTATAAATAGTTCAGTAGATCCCGCGAGTTTCTTTGACCAGTCAAGTTTGCTTGAAACTGGTAATCTCAGCAAACTTGGGTACAAATTTGTTCAAGTTCCCAACAGTATGGATCAAACACTGAAGCTTGTTTCACCTGTCGAACATCGGGTCCCATCTGTTGATCTTTGCTTTGTACACAGTACTTCTAATAATTCGAGGGAAATATGTATTCAAGAATATATGTTAAGATCACACATAGAAGCTGTAGATGCTTTGTAAGGTTTCGGTATAAGCCTTTAAAGTTTGCGTTTTATAGGTACTTAGTTAGTAAATTTAATAAACAGTTAGATATTATTCAAAATGTACCTGTAATTGAAAATTTTAAAGACAAATTAAATTAACGGGTCTTAAACATAAAATTCTCTTCATTAACATTCACAGTTATACTAAGTGAATACCTGCTTAATATTTATCTCTTGTGGTTTATGAACAATAAAAAGTTATGTTCACCTTCAAAAGTGCGCTCACAAAATTTTATATGACACGTGTATGAGTAAAATTACCAGGCGTACATAAAACGTGAAGCGGCTAAGGAATACCAAGGAAGCCGGGACACTGCGTGACTCCGCACACATTCACTGCCAACAAAGCACTGAACAGGTAGAAAAAGCCGTCCACCGTGATATTAAACCCTGTCTCAACGCAAACAGGCCTTTGTACGAAAGCACAATTTTAATTAAAGCAAATATAACTACGGGCACGCACACCAAACCTAAAAATTAGACAACATTCCTTAACGGTGACGATAAATAACCAACGGAAATTGAAGATGTTGAAACTAAAAACGTCTAATTAAAGACATAAACAAAAGCGCTTACAGACAAAAATCTTGTATGATTAACAAAAGCTATTTGGATAGTCAAATAAAAATTCAAAGAAACGGGCGCTTTCATTTGCCGTGTTGTTTAAACGTACCAGTGTTGATTGCCCACGCGATGGGAAAACATATCAAATTGTGACTAACTTGGACTCCAATTGAATCCGTTTATAAATGCCCATTGACCTTTATGGTTCTCTTTCCATTAACATTAACATATATAAACCCATTCTTGTGGGAGCTTGTGCTCATTAATTAAGTTTTTTCTAGCGGTCGTGTCGGCTTACTGGATCGTTTTAGCGTATTGAATATTATAGCAGTTTTTTGTTCATGTTGTGGTCAGATAGAGACACATTGATATATTAACTTGTGATATAGACTTAGTCATTACATGTCATATCTTTTTTAGATATGCTATAAACGACACCGACGCTAATGACGATTAAGTATACTTTATATGTTTACGAGTAATTATGGAAACTGAAATTTTAATGATCCTGAGATATAACATTTTATCAAGTTACAAGGTAAGTACCTAAGAAATTTGCAGTAAAAAAAAATCTATACTTAGTACATCACAGCCCACATCCTAAATGATACGGTAGTGAAAATTTGGCACGGTTCAAAACGGATGCGATAATCACAATAACAACAGAAGATAACAAAAGCAGCATTGACTTTAATGTTCGGAACTACGATATCGATACGTCGACTTTGTCAAACCCATTGTGCAGTTCCGGCAGTAATCGCTTTACAAAATGGGTTTGGGCACAAAAAATCTGGGATATTGTTTGGCCTGCGAACGGATAAAGGAATGCTACCAGGTAGACACGGGGGTGTATCTGTAACAATATGGACACAGCTAATAGCAAGTATTGAAATAATTCAACTGTGACAGCACGTTCCGTTAATAATGGCGAAATTGATACAAATGGGCACATTAATAGAATCAATGTCACCGCAGCTGAATTATTCGATTGGGCTGCGGAAAATTTCATACCGAATTTAATCCAAAACGACAGTGACGCATTTAATTAAACAATTTAGAAGCGTGTCTTCGATATTTATGTTTTAGTTTTCGCATGCAAGGGCGCTCGGCTTGTCTGCAAGTATGTGATGCCAGTGGCTTTCTTAGATCCTTTTTTTGCCGTCGATCCAATGCTCGGCTGCTCAATGTGAATTCTTGCCGCTCTCGAGCCCGAACAGGTTTCAACATGGAGACCGAAAACCGGTAAAAAATTACCAGGTAATTACGCTGGGCTCATCGTTTTTACAATTCAATTTATAATCATTTTAGTAGTCAAAGATATTAAAATTAAATTACATCTCACAAAAAAATTACGAAATGTTTTAGTGTAGTGTAGTAAACGAATTTTGTATTTGTATTTTTGTAGTTGTAAACAACTTTAAAAAGTATGTGTGTAGTTTAAAATTCCTAAATGTTCAACAAGCGGTTCACTGCGGCGAGCCATTTCCCAGCAAGTTGTTAGCGAAGTTATTAGAAACAGTGCATTGTGCGACGCTGGTAGGTAGGAAACAAAGAAATCCTGTAAGTAGTAAAAAGTAAGGAATACGGAGAAAAGTAAGTAGGTATTTGCCGTTGTGTTTATACCCAGGAAGCCATAATGTAGAAACGTTTAGTTGGAGCCTACAGTAGTTCTGAGAATTACATACTAAATGGTTTGGTACCTATGTCTAGATAAAAAAGAACAGCGTGACGCAATGTTGTTTGATGATAAAATTCAACGCCCGATAAGGAGCGAAGAATAAGTCATGAAATCATACGAATGAAATAATTTTACACCACACCAAAAGGCGTGCCCGCTCAGCAATATTCCGCCCTCTTAATCACTACCCGCCGGAATAATAATTAATAACACCTCAATTAAAACATCAACTAAACGCTTCCGCCCATATGATGAAGATAGGGTTCGCTGACTTTTTTAACATTTTTGTCGTAAATTTCATACTCGTTTATATATCTGGTAATTATACTAATGGTTATAGCTACTCGTTCTTTAAAAAAAAGCTAATCTAAATACCGCATTCGGACAAGTTTGAAACTTATTTATGTTTATTGTATTTAAGAACTCATGGAATTTGATATAAAATATGATACAGATATAAATTCAATGTCTTTTAATGTTTTTGATTGGTTTAAATTCGGATTAAAGCTAAACTTACTAATATTAGAGATCATTAAGCACACAAGAACATGATAATAATGCAGCATGCATGGGATGAGATCTTGGTACCTATCATGTAAGACAATCGTATAACTAATTAACGCCTAAGGCAGCTGAAACAGGCTTTGCGGTTTATCGTAAAACCCAATTTAGAGCCGGGAGGCACGCGATTACAATCTTCTCACGACAGGAAGGCGCGCAAACTCCTCATCTCCAGGGAAATCACGCACGCAACAAACTTTATGGCAACACGTCCTGATGCCTCATTTACATTCAGCCCCTATCGCTGCTCCTCGCGCTGCCGGCAATAATTCCCTAAATACTGCTGTGGCAGGATCGAGGGAAATGTGTATTTACATACTGCCCTTCCTCTCACTTCGCTTTCAAGTTCCGGCAATGGCAGACGTTGAAATTTTTGCAGCGTCCGCGCTGTGTCTTTTAGCGATACATAATTATGTGCGTCAGTTAAAAATAAATCAAATGAAAAAAAAGAAAAGACGTCGTAGAAGATGGTGGATGATATCTATTCATCGTAATAGAACTTTGTAAGTACCTACCAACCTGGTACACGTTTAACCACTCCGGGCGCCCGGCGTCAACTGAGCGCTTGAGCAGAATGTAAACACGCCCTACCGCTCGCGCTGCCGGTCCTTTGAAGTCCGCACAAAAACCGCTCTTTTGGGGAGCGCTGGGCAGCGCGAGTGGCATTAAGCAGTGGCATGAGAAGTATACGTTTACATACTCGTCCTGCCCACTTCCCTGCCCACTTCCCTGCTCACTACAGCTGAATGTAAATGAGGCATGAGAAGCGATCCGCTCGGGGCGGTCCGAGCCCGCACACGGACTAATTCAAAAGAAATAAGACGCAGGCAGTGCCTCGCAGACGGCTCATGTCATAACCCAAGCACGTCTCAATCCAGACACTCCAAGCGAATTCATTCATCAATACTCCAATACTACACTTTCACAAACACGTGTGGCCACTGCGAGAACACTGCCCGAAATAAGGGCTATCAAAACACTGACCGTTGTCGAATACGGCTGCAAGCTCAGGCGGATCCCATCCTGAGCGAGTCGTTCTCGAAGCAATCTCTTCAGTTGCATCCGAGGTATCTTCACTAACTCGGCTTTGCCCTCCTCATACTCATCCGCGTACTTGGCCGGTTCCACTTGAGCTGTCGCCTGCTCTTTCCTAACTTCCTCTTCACATCGACAAGATTCTCTCGCTGCTGCCGCTTCCTCCAAGGTGAAGTAAACGGCAGCAGCGCCTTCCTCTCTCAAAGATCTGACGGAGTGCAGTAAGCGCTGGCGATGGGCTGGGTTGAGGACGCCTATGGCGTCCAAATCTGGTTCGCCGACTTGCTTGCATATTTCTAAGTCGTCATATCCATTGTCTATAAAACTTTCCGCGTATTGGCCCAAGTGAAGCGATCGCAACCACTCGACGACGATGTTGCCGGTCGTAGACGAGGCCATATCGCATCACAATGCTCGCATCACAAGGCGTGCTCGCGGCGCGGCGGTCGGCGAGAAACTGACGGCCACACGGTCCCCTTTTCCCCTCTCGCCCCTCTATAAGCCGCGGTCGCCGCCCCTAGTCCTCCGTGCTTTTGCTTTTTGACATTTTGTAGCTTAATCGTTTCATTTCATAGAGGTGAGCGTCGCACCACGTGATACTGAATTATTGTTTACATTCCTCCCTGTACAAATAACAGGCATTTGACATAAATGCCGGGAGTAATAGATTCAAATAATTTTTATTTGTTGTAATCTCGATCATTTTTTATGTTTGTTTTTTATTCTGTTCCGAGGATTAATGAAAGAAGCGGTTGCGGAGTCAATATAATATTGAACAGCGGGTGGTGTGTTGATGAATGATTTATGTATGGATACGTATGTAATATGTGTGGAAGTTGTATACAGAACCGTGAATAACTCTTTCATTTGTTTAAAAGAAGTTTGTTTCCTTAGTAAATTTAAGTAATTGAAAACCAAAATAAATTTCTTATTGTACATATGTATGTAGGTACATATTTTATACTTAATATTGTATGTTATGCACTTTAGCATCGAGCTTTTACTTAAACAAATCATTCTGAAAAGGTAGGTATTTCACTTATAAACCCAAGTTGCTTGCATAAGTTACATCTACTCTTCTTACTTTGGTATTGCAAGTAATTAGCTAAGAAGAGGAAAATAGGTCAAAGTTCAGTTGAGCTTAAAGCTGTTGCTCATTTAACTTCCTGAACCTGTTTTATCTCGTTTTGGCTGCATCTAGAGGAGTGTTTTAGCCGAGGTTACATAAGAGCATAAGTTTTAAAAAAAACATATGAGTAGGAAGGTAATACTGGAGTTTTCTTTAATAAAAGTGTTTTGACTACGTCTTCTGTGTGTATGTGTGTGTAAATACGTGGAACTTGAGTACAAGTGAATCAAGTTTATGTGCTTCAAGGAAAAAGCAACATACCCACACACCCCGTTACAATACGGAGCTTTATCTGAAAGAGTTCCATATATTGGTATATTTCCAGTAACAAAATGCATAATTTATTATAATAAATTATTATAAAATAGTGATGATGAATAGACAATAAAATGTTTCAAATTGATAACCATATTATAATGCAGCCAGTTTATCACGCTTTTCGCAAAAGCTGCAGATACGAGTAGATTCAATTATTCCAACCTAGTTTTCCGCGCTCTAACCACAAAGAGAGAGATTTTGTTGAAACGATATAAAAATTAACTAGTGTTCTTACATTTCAATGGGCACATATGTCGGAATGGTTAGCAGTTCAAACAAAAGTGTATTAAATGAATGTGTATTAAGTTTGTTTCTCTGGTTGGAACAACATTATGGTAATTTGCTCTGTTAGCTTAGTTAGTAGTGGCTCTGCCTTCTAATCCAGGGGTGCGGGTTCGATTCCCGCATAACACAAGTAATTATGAATATTTAAATTTGTCATTATTTGTGTTGAGTCTAGTCGTTTCTATGTATAATAAGTACCTATGTATTTACAAAAGAAAAGTATATATGTATCCGTTATCTAGTACCCATGATACAAGCGTAAGCTTAGTATGAGGCTAGATGGCGCTGTGTTATATGTCATGATTTTTTTTATTTATTTATTTAAATTAAACTTACATTCATGTTGTGAATTATTTAGATATTTAATAGTTAACTATTGGTTATTCTTACAATACACATAAAAAAATAACAAACCACTTAAATTACTATATACTATTTTTTTATATTATTCGGTCCTAGCAGTATAAATTGAACAAGAAGACACCATTTTCACATCCAGTATTTCTTTACAGCTGTTATGATTTATCAGAAGTGAGCCAGTCCATGAAATTATGTTAGAATGTCGAACGATACAGCATATAAAGTAGATTGGTAAAATATTGTATTTAATTGTCATTGAAAATGCATTTTCGATAGGTCCCTGCCAAATCAGCTTTCAGCTTAAATTGTCCATTCAGGTGTATTAGATAACCGATTGCATCAATATCATATATGTTAATACTGTCCATGTCACATACATTAATTCCAAATTAGCTGAAATATTAATCTGAGATGCATATTGCCAAACTGCAAGTATTATGCGAATGATAAATTATACTCGAATGTATGTACTAACGGACCTATTTATTTTAATAATATGAACGATTCCGTAAAATTGACATTCGAGAGTATCATTCGAAAGTTCAAGAATATTTATTCTATCTTCTATCTTATTCTATTTTAGCTACGTAAATACTAATCTTATTGTTGTGGTACACTTTTAAAAATATTATAATCTAGTGTTCATCACATACACCTCTCTCAAATTTTATAGTTAATAGAGCTTACTATAAAATAAGCCACTATCTAGATGCTAAATTTATCTCTGACTAGCTGGTTCCCGCGACTTCGTCCGCGTGGAATAGTTGTTACCATAAAAACGGGTCTATTGAGTTAACCTTAAAAAATAGACATACACTGTTGCAGACATTTTGTAAGATCATTTTAGGAGGAATATTTTTTTAATACATATTTTTTTATATCTTGAACCGTTTTTGCAGCGCACGCAACGGAAGCCCTCAAAGATAAATAATTTTCCCCGTTTTTTCCACATTTTTCATTGTTTCTTCGCTTCTATTAGTTGCAGCGTGATGTTATATAGCCTAAAGCCTTCCTCGATAAATGGTCTACTCAACACAAAAAGAATTTTTCAATTCGCACCAGTAGTTCCTGAGATTAGCGCGTTCAAACAAACAAACATACAAACAAACTCTTAAGCTTTATAATATTAGTATAGAAGTACAGATAGTATCATTGATACAAAAATTGATTGATACGATTAGGTAATATGTACTTGTACACATATAATTTTGTTATTACTTGTAATATTGTAATACGTGCAGTTGTATGAATACTGTGATTATTTAATTTGACATGTAAATTTCCATAATCTATCTAATATCATCTGTATCTTTATCTGTATAACATTCACAATAAACTTTATTTATACACTAACATCTATCAATTTCTTCCCTTCAATCTTTATTCACGAGGCTTAAAATCAAATAGCGGCTGAACAAAATTGTCCCCTTACATAGTTATCCTACGCAACATATTTGGGCAAACTACATATTTCCTTGGCTACATTATTTCGTTTTACGTTCTATTTCCATATTCGTTGGGCGTGAACGATTTAATGGACCAAAAGATTGCTTCACTCGGCCCCGAAAAGGTTTTTTTAAACCCTTATGTCTATGTGGATGTCTTCGTCAGTCCTCTCTATATGCTAGATTTATTGCGAGACATTTCTTGGACAAATACTGAGATCTCAATCAACTAAATCTGTCTCTGATAATAATGGTCGAATATTTATTTTGTACAAAAAATTGTTTTAGACTTTTTTATCATAGATACTACTACTTACTTTTAGCCTAAAGTAGATGAGACTTCCTATATATTTCCTATTCGTTCTTCAAACAATTTGTCATTATAGAAAGTAGTATACAATTTACTTGAGATTCTTTATACTTTCCTACTTATGCATTTTTCTATTTCACAACGACATCTTCTCTACAGATTTTCCTCGGAATATCTACTGATGACGAATGCCAGAAAGAACTCAAACCAAAGTTACGCTTCCTATCGATATTCCATAAAGGGTCGAGCGTCCTCTTAAAGCAGACATTACCTTTAATTCGCACTCAGCGGAAACACTCTCCAAACTCCGTCCAGCCGACCGGCCGACCCCACGTTCCGTCCCGGAACTTCATTACGTCACTAACGTAACGTAAAATAATTTATTACCCCGTTGATTTCTTGAAAAACCCTATTTCGGCCCTTATACGTCCTTCGCAGTTCCCGAAATCAGTGGTGCTCTCAGGATGTAGATAAATGCGCTTCTCCTAGCGGGCTGACACTTTCGTGAAGCACCGAGCGAATAATGACCTCGTCTCCTCAGGGCTCCTTTCAACTATTTTGTGTGTCCATTTGGGTCAATTGGACCTTCAACCGCTTTGTGCATATTTCCTTCTAACACACGGCTGAAAGCTTTTTTGCTCGTAACTAGGGCGCGGTTTGTAGTCACCACTCTAGCTGGATTATTAGCTTTTGTGAGGTCTTATTTGACGTAGATCAAAGCCGTGTTCTGTTAGATAAAGGGACAAGGTTTAAAGTTTACTATTTATCATCGCAAAGTAATGAGTTTTTAAACGTAGGTAAAGTAGGAATTGTGGCTTCTTTATAAGAATGGAACGTTTCCTGTTAAAAACTGTTTAAAAATATATTTTTGTATTATTTTTAAGTCATAATGCAAACTTCATAAGCCTGTTTTGGTTAAGGATAAAATTGTATGGAGCCAAATTGTATACACTTAGTGAGTTACCAAAAGCCTACTTGACAGTATCTTCTACTTCAAAGACTAGGATCAAAAAGGATCCCTGTGACGTCATAAAGGAGTCATTTTCTGAAAGCACCGCATTTAATTTAATAGACACTTATGGGAGACCGGGATAAAAGGTGAGAGAAGGAAAAACTCGAATGAAAATTATGTCACGAGTTCATGACTTTTATAAAGCAGGTGGATTTTGCGTAAAATATCGGTAACACCTTGAGAGGATATTAATATTTATTACTAAAGAACAGTTTCCCGCTCATGATATTATGTTTTCTTTTAAACGCATTCATATAACCATACAATTTACAGGCTTTCCTTTGCACAGTGCTTTCTTAGTTCTATAGTAAGTAGGTATATATTCATGTTACATAACAAATAATAACTATGACGTAATTTACCTGTACCTAGTATTACAATGGGAGATGACTCTGGCCTCGTAACACAGTCTTACGGCTACCACGAGGTCAGAGGATTCACATGTTATTGTACATTATTTACGTCAAATAAACGAATTTTGTATTTTGTATTTGTATAGAAACTATACAAGTAATAAATCGTCTGTAAAATAAATATTTTCCATCTTTTATCAATATATGGCTCAGAGAAATAAAAAAAAAGCGAGGCTTCATACTATTCTGTATTCTGTACTCCTGCGTAGTAAATTTAATTATCTCCCATTGTAATATGAAAAAAATCTCACTAATCTCGCTGCGGCATATCCGAGCCGTAATGAAAGAATATTAATTTACTTCCTTTGACGAGTACGTTCTCTGTCTATCGCCACATTCCTTAATACGAGACTGGGGAATTGAAATTCTAAAGCAATCGTGACATTTTTATGCAAGCTGGCAAATGACAGTGCTCCGTGTCATAGCCACTGATAGTGCGCATCCTACCCTGTGATGACCCGGCCGACCCCTTGGCCGGCTATAGTGCAAATAGGGTGGGGACATTTTAGGCTAACTATCGATGTCTTATCACACTTAGCTTTAATAAAGATACGTTTCTAATTTATTAACTTTTAACTTGTGTACACACCGTCATGTACTCGCATAATCAACATATTAATGGACAGATTTGTATGTTAGTAAATATTTACATAAAAATCAATAATGATTGGTAGCACTTACTTATTAAAACAGCAAGAAACATTAACGCATTTGGACATCATTTGATAATCATAGAAGATATATCGAAATGCCAATGTACATGTCGATATAGGTTGGTATAGCAAAATTGTATATATTTTAATTTTTATTTGATAATCATAAATGAGGTTAAATTATTAACTTTCTATATTTCCATCGAACTAACTTAAGCAATAATTCACAATAACGATTTGCAATTGTTTCACATGGATAGTATCGACAACAGACAACCTTTTACTACGGCAATGCGGACAATTCTGGGACGTGGACAAATGTGCTCAGCGAGTCGCCGTGACACGTTCATTGAGCTTTCATTTGGGCAATTTTCGACTAAATCCCGGCCAATCGGACGCTCAGCTTGCCGGCCTAACTGCTGACCATTTGGCTGAATAAATACTCGCTGTTGAATCACTGCAAAGTCTACATACTAATATACATACTTGCATTGCTCAAAATAAACGCTTTGTTATTCAACGTCCACACAAGGATATATTATAAAAATTAATGAAGTAATTCCACCTAGCCTCGAACCTGCCTTATCATAACAGCACCTCAGATACCGGGCTATGATACGTTAACGCTCAACATTATCCTAAAATATGAAAAAGATAACGAGGAAAACAACGGTACAGCAGCTCAAGCGTAACCGGAGGATCCTTTTTATATTCTAAGGCACGTATCCTAAATTCCGGCCACAAAAACAATGCCATATTAGCAAACAAGAGGGGCGAAGATAATCAAAAATTCACACATACTATAACTTTTATTTTCCACGCTGGTAAATTGAGCGCCATTTTTCGTACACACGAGACTTTATCAAACATTGGAGGAGACTTGAACATGATTATAAGTGTACGTGCTTCGAATTCGATTCAAAGTCGCAAGCAGCCGTAGCACATCAAAGAAACTCTAACAACGCTTTGATTTTGATAAAAAAGTGCTCTTGTTATCGGTACAGAATAAATTTTCCCTTTGTATTCGTACGTTTGTTACGCCACTTCGCGAGAGATCGGCTTAATTTGAAATGCATCAATATAAAGTAGCATCGAGAATAGTTGTTTTTAAACTAGACCTTATTGCATCAACATTTTGATAGTTAACTAACTTGTGATTAATTAAGAAAATAACACATATTTGAAAAAACAGAAAAATTAAGAAAATACCATATACTTATTTCTATAATTGTTTAGCTTCTAACTTCTTAAAATACACGCAAAGATAAATACTTGAGCAATGTGGACACAACATAAATATACTTTTGCTTATTAAATAGGTAACATTTTTGCGATCTCTTTCACCATTCAGATCTACAAATTGCTACCAAACGCATTTGCGTGCTACAGTTTTTTTACAAACTGGCATCCGTATTCCTCTCCTACTATTAACCCTATTTGTTTCCACTGAGGATATTTTTGCTACCCTCGCTTTAGAATTCATCTTTAATGCCTTAAAAATAGGGTACATTTTGGCACTACAATCTAGAATGTTGTACTAACGCTTTTATTGCATAATGTCACGTAAAGATCCCAGGTGCGGAATGCTTTTACGTGGAAAACAGCGGATTACTTGACGCCTGTTTTGGTGTTTAAAAAGGAAACATATTTAACTAACCACTGATACTTTGCAATTTTAAATTACACTCTATTTTCGGCTGTAAATTTTCTAACATAGAGTTTAGTAGCCAGCAATGTAAGTTGATACTGAAGTTATTTTTAATGGAAGTTTTTACGACAACCGCGCATGCAACTGTGGCATTCAAGGGTTAATTGCTTAATTAAAATTACTTCCTTATCGTCAACACGATATTTCAGAATTCATATTTTTATGATAAACTCACTTTCTTTGTTGTTAATGTTTGCTCAATTCTTTAAACGCTGGTATCTAAAAGCAAACTATCATATTAGGTTTGCCAATAGCTGCAAACTGTAGTTTATGTTTGTAATGGTACAGATAACTTATTTTATACTCTTATATAGTACCTACATTCTGAAAAAAATAAATAAAAAAGCAATGATTAACACAAAAATATGAAAATCTCGTCAAAACGCTAAGGCCGGAATTCAATTTCAAATTCAAAACACTCTAATTGAGCTCCCTCGTCAAATCGTTTCACACTTCATTGCGTATTCTAATTTCATTGATAAATGGGTCGTTTATTTTATCACAGTTTTCATTTACACCCCTAAATAATTTAAAGTGGATACAGTTGTCTGAGTGAGCGAAGCGACTGATACGGAAATGTATCAAATGGTAAAGTAAAAAAAAATTGGGACAGTCTGTCTATTCCTTGATATTCTCTGTGTTTACTTATTCAAGAGGATAAATCGTATTATGGTACAATTTACGAACATAAGTTTTCCGAAAAGTTATTCCTAATACACATAATTAGATTTCACATAGGTACATGTACAATGTACATATTTATTAAATTTATTTCGAATTCATGTGAACATTTATGGTGATATTTTTTATAAATAGGTAATTATGAAAACGTGTTTTATCAGACGTGTTTTTTTTTTCAGTTTTTAATGGCGATATCCAAGAGTAACTATAGTTAAAATTGTAAAGTCGATGGAATGCTAATAATGTTACTTTTGATCTTCTCACAAAGCCTCAAATTATTCAAACATTCTAGATCGCGAAGTGTGATATGTTCTGAATACTCCTAAAATTGTATTTATTGTTTTACATATATTTACAGTAAAACCACACAAACTTATGTAACACACTTTATGGTTACCACAATTTCGAGGTTTCGATCCACTGTCTACTGCAGTGTATTGTATATGTCGTATCCGCCAGGTGTAGCCAGCTCGAGCGTGAAAAGTCGTGTTAGCATTTCGAAATGCCGTACTTGGATCCAGCGTTGATATATTGCTCTTGTTATGCTCTTGTAGCTTAGTATTTTTCGAATATCAACATATAATTGTGGGTTGTTGGATAAATTGTCAGGTGGTTAGGCTATATTATGTTTAACTAGTGATTCATCGAGAAATGTTAAAAAAGAGTCCGTGGAAGGACCTGGGCGTCCACCACGATGTATCTTTCCAAGATATCTCTAAAGAATCAATTCTGTGGCGGAGCCACAACCCTCATTCATGAGGAAATATGACTCAAGAGAGAGAATTCTTCAAGATGCGCAAAGTATACGTTTTCTTACATTCAGTTATTGATTAAACAAAATGTTCCTTAAAAATTATATTTACAGCAGTTGTATTTTTTTCTACATAAAGACAGGCATATGACAGGTTGAAAGTGAAGCATATCTGGATTGGATAATAAAAATTCTCAAACGAGCCTGCCAGAACATACCGTCAGTTCACATAAACTTTAGTGTAGATTTTTTCATCACAAAACTCACTTAATATTGATGATGATTTCCAAGCCGATTTCGACTACATATCTATATAACTAATATACCCTATTTTAGCGGTGAATGTTCTAGAAACAACTAATATTATCGAGTAGTTAACAACAACATATACTCACATTTTAGATAAGACAAGTCCTTAGGTTTGCTAAGTCGGGCCTAGCTCGTGTTGGAACGGGGGTAATTCAATGCGCGGTCATGCATCGCCGAAGGACTTGCAAAGCTATGTTCCTTGGATTCGGTCGGCTTGCGGCTGAGAATTGCACCAGTTTGGATACTTTAGTGTAGGGTAGTTTTCATTGTCTTGATACAATGTTGGATTATACTAAAAAAAAGTAATAATTGTTTAGTTCATTGTAAAATAATATTCCCTTAGTGTCATCTCAAAAAAACCTTACTAAGATACACACATATATCGGATAAGATTATTTGGCATATCTGGTCAGCACTTATATTTATATCTGTATAAAAACCTATTCAAAAAAGAAAACCTGTGCAGCATTCAAACACAATTTCAGGTTTAAAATGCAAAATCCGTCCACCGCCACGACTTTCTTAAACTACATTCAAATTTATGAAAGGGTCCCAAAGGAAAATTATTTCCCGCTTGGCTGAACTTGCATTGCATCTTAGGACCATAGCGAGACATAAAAGCAAATGAAGTGGCCAATGTCTTCTCAACCTCAAGAAAATTCAAGCAACATTTTCCATGCAAATGTGTGCAGCCTTTTTTCATGTTTATGAATTGTAGAAATAAATAGAACGTGTATTTTTTGAAGGGAAAGTATATCATAAATTAAGGCTATTCGATACTAAGTGGACTGTATTGATTTTGATGTAACAGAATTGATGCAAAGAGGGCAATCATAAAAAGCATTCACCAACCTTTCATCCACGACGCTGCTTCTCCGGGGATAGCCTCCGTGATGCGCGACAGACGAATGGTGCTGCACCTGCTCCTCTTCTATACGAATTCCTTTAGTTCTGTTCCAGAGTCACGGACTCTGAAGTGCTAGGGTGTCACGGACACAAACGACGCGCACGGCGCGATCTTGGCAACTTGGTGAAGTGCTGGTGTGTCACGGACACAACCACCGCGCACGGCGCGATCTTTGCTACTCTCCGGGTCTGCGACGCGCAGACGTCCGGTCGGCTCTTGCAATTCACAACTACCCTCAATTGCATCAAATACTATCATTAAAACCCAACAAAGGCTCTCAAAATAAAATTCAATATTTAATCTGTTTGTAGGCAGATTAATACATATATTTTTCTGCGATATTTTGGCTGGAAACTTATTCACTTCATGACTTATGTTGATTGTCGTATAAGTACGTAAATTTATACATTAGCGTAGAATGGTTAGAAAGATTAACGTATTGTAGCTATGAAGCGTTTTACATTTTGGTTTTAATAAAAGAAGTGAGATAAATCGAATAAATTTGAATTTTGTATAATAATATGTTATATACCTCAAATTTGAACATTTACTTAATTATTTATTAGACATTAATCAGACCAGGTCGTAAAATTACCAGGTAGATTAAGGTGAAACTAATGAAATAGATGGAACATGTTTTACTACTATGAAATCGATTCCAAACAATACTACGAAGGTGCCTGGTCAAACTTCGCCCGAAGTCAATTTCTTCTGGCATCAAGAGACAAAATTGAGATTAGCATAAAATTAAGTGAAATAGAAGACAAAACAGGCGTTATTAAAAAACTTTACGCTACAAATTTCAAAGTCGCCGAACGTAATAGCGAGTTTTGTAATTTTGTTCTTTCGTTCGCTGACACTTTTTAATAAGATGAATTATGTAAACGGTAGGAGTGATGTAGCTTATTTTTATCAACTTAATCTTTCGAAGTTAAGAGTTCACATTGACAACAATATTTGGTAGTAGAAAATAATGTTAACAATGTTTTAAGTTAATTTGTTATTAACTTAGCCTTCACTTTAATAAAAGCTTTACTAAATTACTATTTAAACATGTAATTGAATACAGAGATAAATTACCTTACCACAGAAAACAATGTTAACTGATCACGTAGTAGTTAAAAACATTTTTTAATGTCTCGTGTCTTGAAATAGAATATAAAGCTCGACTGTCATTATTATCTAGTTAAAATAATATATTTATTTGTGTTCAATTATAAGATTTAATTCGATATCACTTTTCTTAAAATATAAAAATACTTAACTATTAAACCACTTTTACAAAATTACTAACCAAACAACTAGCTTAATTAATCACTAATATTATTCACCCACCCTTCACAATCAATCCTTCTCCAAATCAATCTAATAAAACCAATCTAAAAACTCACACATTTCAATAATACATAAAACCAAGAAAATAAAATCTAAACATACTACTTCTAAGTACAACAAAATAAGGGGGGCACTTAGAAAATCTTTAGAAAAGCCTAAAGATAGTTTAAGTGGTCCAGCCCACTGCCAGAGGGCAGCGTGCCCAGCGAACTATTAATTACTATATTTATTATTATACATTTTAATTACTATCAACATTGATGGTAAACTTCAAGTCCGCATGGTGATTAATCCACCCATAGTGCGGCCCTACATCCGTATACACGACAAAGTAGGATGGGTCACAGAGTTTATTCCCAGGTGCTACTCCGCATTTGGAGAGGACTCCTCGGAGCATCCAGCTGACCATGTGGTCGGGTTGGAGGGCAGACACAACTATGCCACCGCCGCTGTCGCCGTTTCGGGGGTTCTCGGCTGAAATTAACAAGAGAAGAAAATTTAAGGAAAAGTTTTGTGTAAAATACTTGAATGTATGTAAGTGTGAAAAGTGAAAGAGTAGACTCTAAGTTTATGTACATAGCTAATAACTCATGTGTTTAAGCAACTGCAAAAATAAATTGTCTTTAACTATTATGTACAATTTTGTACTATTATCTCTTCATCGTCTTCATTTAATTGTGATTTAGTTTATTTTAGTTTTTTTTTAGTCTTATTTACATATTCATTTTGACAGTCATAATGTTTTGCCAAAATTTTGGATAGACTTCTTTAAAAAAAAAAGTGATAAGTTATAGCTACGTAGGTATTTACATTTTTTTATTGGCATTGTGGAAATGTTATCATAATGAATACCTAATTATGTTTTTGATGAGTTTAGGAGAGGTTTATGTCCATAATTTTAAACTAAGCGGTGCATTAAGATCAAGAAAGTGAGTCAAACGCAAGCCTGTGTAGGTTTTCATAGGCATTAGACAGGTCCTGTCTTGTCTATGGTTTTTACCTAATATAAGATAGACTAAAGTACTTACATCGCATAGGTCCATAGCCAGCACAGAACGTGAATTCATTCATCAGTTTGGTATACACCGAAGGGTTGAAAGAGATGCAAGTAGAATCATTCCTCACTATTGTGGTCGATACTCTGAGTATCTCAGCGTTTCTGTCGGTTTCCGTGGAGCCGAAGCCAACAATCTGTAAAGAAGACATGGTACATGGTTTAAAAGACAATTAATTTTTATATAAAAAGATAAGAAAGTAGGCACATAATTATAAACTTCCTTGAACAGTACTACTTCTACTATTTCTAACTAACAAACTTTGTGTAAACAAACGATGCCAAGCACGTTAAATATTTTCGAGCTCGTTTCTCATATGATCTACACAGAATAATTTTACTTGATGCCACGATATCATCCACGTTATTTTTGGATAAATTGCCTATATACTACCATATAAAAAATCATGATGATCCGTAGCATCGTTATGGTGTAATAGCGGAACAGACAGATGGACGATCTAGAGAACACTTTGTCTCAATTTGATTAATACTGGCATGCTGAGTGAATTATTAAGATACAAATAAAGAAATGAATACTCACAGTGGCTTCTTTTCCAAACAATTCAGTTTTGTCATAATGTGGTCCCCAGATGCAAATTGGTTGTACATACTCCGTGAATATGAACGGAGTAACTTTGATGATCCCAAGATCTGAAGTGGCCAGCTCTTCGACATACGATGGATGGAGAATCAGTTTTTGAGCCTGTAATATAAACATAGATACGAGTCAAAGGAAAATGCTGCATGATATCCTATCGACTGTTATTGTTAAATCTATGTACAATGTACCATAAGGTTTAAAGAACTTTATTTCACACAAAGATAGGTACATTTATCACTTACACGTGAAACATAATTTAAATTATAAACATATATTACGTTGGTCGTCAAGTAAACATTTTTGTGACTACCCTACAGACAAGTATGACGCTGTCCGTCCACCGCATTCATAGTAGTGAGGTGTCCGTTAAAACGTGTTGATAAAGCCTATTTTTGAATGCGGTGAACGGGCTTACATTTTTTAAATCTGATGGTAGCTGGTTGAACATTTGCGAACCTTCGGTAGTGATCATTGTTTTACCGTAATTAGTGCGGCACTTCGGGAGAACGAGATAGCTTGCGCGTCGAGTACAGGGGTGCCCAACTTTTTTACGTGTGAATCGCAAATTCGTATGAAGTTTATTGTCTAGTGTTTTGCGTACAAATATGCAAATATTGTATTTATATAATTGTTTGATGTTCATTAATTTTGTTTCCTGGTAAATTGTTTTAGTTTCTGTCAAATAGTGACAGTTAAAAAGCATTTTTATTATTTTATTTTGTAAAATTTCCAGTTGTTTTAAACGTGTTTTGGCTGAGCTGCCCCATATTTCGAGAAGATATAATAGATGTGGTTTAACTAGTGCATTATATATTTTAAGGCGGTGTGGACGCGGACATCGTATGCTGTTTCGAAGAGTGCCGAGAAGAGAAACTGAAGAGAAACCATAAACTGCTAAATACATATAAGTATAAACATAGTTTTATACAGATCTTTAAATAACCCTATTCTATTTTGTACTGTTGGACTGTATGTATAAAGGTAAAAGTTTGTTTATGTGTGTAAATGTTATATCAACGTTGCTTAACATCAGGCAAGTTTTAGTTAAGATGAGCCTATCCCATGTAAAACTTAAAAACAAAATTTTAAAAATAATTCACCGTATAACGCCTGAACTAATTTGAATGAAATTCGGTAAGCTAGCAATGTATACTCTGGGTTTATGCAGGTTACTTTTATACAGGATTAACATGGGATATTGCCCGCGTAGGTACCGTGCGGCGCTGCTGGTAAGAAAATAAAAAACATACAAGCCATGCGACATAACTTCCATTTCAATTTGATTTTAGGGAACAAATAATGCTATCCGTATTAAATTTGGAGGTTAAAATATAAATGTACCGTGTTAAGTTTGGAGATCTAAATATATAAAACTCAAAGGTGACAGACTGACTGACTGACATAGTGATCTATCAACGCACAGCCCAAACCACTGGACGGATCGGGCTGAAATAGGGGATGCAAGTTTCACATCTTAATGCGAGCAAAGCCGTGAGTTAATAATATATAATATATGTAAATAAGCTTACAAATCGGACTTGTCGCCCAGGTTGAGTAAAATCCTTGTAGTCGTTCGTACCAGCTATCACAGCTATCCTCTGCGGTGCTAACAACTCGTCGTTCTTGTGTATACAGTGACCAGCTGGAAAAAGAAAACGAATCGGTTAAAACTGATGAAATACTTTTTATACTTCTTTTGATTATTAGATTATTTAAGCAATGCAAGAATTAAGGTTACAAGTAAATATGTTCTCCTTGGTGTTATTTCGTTACCGAGGGTTAAGACTGGTCGAAAATGTAGGTAATCAAAACTTACGTAAGTCAGTTGACAGCTCACATAACATATTTGATTATTATTGGGTATTTTAAAACTTTCGATGAAATCCAGCCCCGGTAAGTGATTGAAGGCTATATCTTAAAAATGATTCGCAAGCTAGAAGTGTGCAGAACTACAACACTTTTATCAATGGTCCAAAATAGGTCTAGGTAAGCGTTCGTTCAAAAACGCACCATAACTCGAACCACGACGACTTATGATAAAATAATAATTCTAAAGATTCTAGTCTTACTTTTCTTAGACACTAATCGTACTAACTGTTTATTCTTTAGGTGCTGTACATTTACATAAACAATAAAATTATGTTTTAAATAAACAATGCAATATTATTGCCTTTTCCTAGAAACAGTCCACCGTGAGCTTTTGTACAGTGATAAGCGACTTGGTGACGGCCACTTATCGTTTAATCAAAATCGCATTGTTAATGGATTTTGTGGTCTTCAAACATGTCGGTTTCTTCATGATTTTCTGTTGTTAGTTCATGTCTATATACATACAAAGGATAAGGAAAAAGTGACATATTACTATATTAAAAGTAGTAGTAAGTCCAATAGGAACTGTAGGTAGACTGACAAATAGTGAAAAATCTGTCCAACCAAAAGGTAAAAGACTGTCAAATAATAATTTAAAAATCTTACCCGTAAGAACAGCAGTCCTAGATATAATGTTACCACCACAGTCATACACTCCTACAGCTTTCACAGCATCCTTGACTAGAATGGCCACATGCCACGGCCAGTCCCCGGACTTGGCTTCAGTCCTCATGGAGACCAGTTCTGTGTGTTGCAACGACCTTCTGCCACAGACGTGGGCATATGCCTGCCCTGGATGTTGGTTGGAGACGTCCAGCGCTTGAACTACTTGAACTGCCTGTTAATAAATATCATCATACCATTACATAATCGAAAAGTTTTTTGTTTTCTGGGTTTGTATTTTCCTCTTTCACACTACGGTAACAGAGCAACTGATTTATTATCAATGGGATTCGGTGGTAAAACATTATAAAAGGACACGAGTTATGAGAGTTTAGGTTGTTTTACAAATAGCCATACTTTTGAACTATTAGCAATTAGATACGGTAACTTCCAATTTCGTGAGGTATTACATTTATTATGATTAAAGTAATATGTACTCAAATTACAAATGGAAAAGGATAATTAACAATGTGTACCTTTTCATGGGTTGAAAAGGTTGACATACACATACTTACCTACACGTACATTAACGTACATACATATCCAGAGTGTCTATGTACAGCTGCATATGCATTGATAAATTATATAAGTAGGACTGACTGTCCACTGGAATAGCTATGAACGTGGACAACTTCACTTCACACAGTGAGCACAGACAACACAAATATGTATTTGAAATAATATCCATCTCATATAAAAATGAATGTTTACCTTTATTTCTTCACTGCACAGTATAACGCCGTTTAACATAAACCTGGTCACAAGCGGGTAGTCCGTGTTATTATCTTTGACAGAAATGTGAAATACATAACGATTTGGAATCGGGGCTACATGTTTCACCAATAAATTATTACTTGTTGTTCTTCTGGCGTCAAACGTCGTCTGATTTGGAAGCTGAAAAAAAAAACATTGATTTCGAAAGTCATCCCAACTTAAGCATTCAATTTGATACAATTTTTGTAGCTAACATGAAATATGTTCAATAACAAATCAGCTCACCACAAAAATATCAACAGGGGTTTCAAAAACAATTTCTGTTTCCACTTCAATTAGATGAGAATATAGCCCGAAGTGAAGAATACCTTTCCAATAGTTTCCTACAATTCTATCAAAATGTATCACACCCAAACCACACGGATCATATCGAGTTTGAATAGGTCCCTCCAATGTCATAGAATCCACTTGAAACACATTGATCAAACTACAACCAAGAAGCGTTACAAAAAATAAAAATGGCCGACACATATTGACGACTGGTCGTACAAAATTTAACTGTAAATAAATTGAACTAATTTACTTTTATATCACAAACAAAACACAAATATCGCGGAAAATAATGAGAAACAATAATTATTATCAACGTGACATTATACAGAGTGTCTGAAACTCCAACCCTGGAGAGCTCGGGCAGTAGAATGTGTCAAAACAAAATGTGACACTTAGTTTTAAAATAGGATTCTTTTTGTGAGTCACGCAGGTAACAAAGTACAGAAGACAATATCCTTGTTCGAAAAACATTTGCGGACTGCAATTTCTAATTCAGGTTGCTGGTCAATTAGTCATGGAATGGACAAAGAATATTTACTTGGCGCTTGAATTGTACTCACATGTGAGATGTCTTTCAAGGTGCTATATTACCATGTCAAAGAGATGGTTGATTTTTGGTCTTGGTGATTTTGGTTGGATGACCTTGATGATAACATATGCCAACTTCTTAAAACCATACGCTAGTATAGTTTCAACTAAGTTTCTTTTGAATTTATTATCCACATTTGAGATTCCTCTGATTCGGAATGTCTTTAAAACTTCAATAATTTTGGCGTAAGGGCTAATAGAAACAAAGAAAGTTTAACAATAGGAAACTATGTTGCCGCATTCTTGCTTTGGTAAGTAATAGCATAGGTAAATATAATAATGTTATGAATCGTCTGATACCTACACAATATCCATTGTAAGAGCAGGTGTTTTGCATGCATTTGTCATCACGATATTTGACGTAAAAGACAAAATTCGTGGAAACTTAAGCCGCATTAAATTAGCTATTACGAAATCGGTGAAAAAAAATAAAAATACTTTTTGCCTTTAGAATATGTATATATATGTATCTAAGAAATCAAGCGAGTCTGGCTCAGGTTCAAGCGTCTGCTTTTCGAACCGTGGTTCGAATCTGGCGCTACACCAATAACTTGCTTTTCAAGTAATGTGGTGATTTGCACTCGCTTGACGGTGATGGAAAACATCGTGAGGAAACCAAAATGTTTGACGACCACAACATCCGAGGACATGTGTCTTCGGTGGGAGGACTTTGGCACCCACCACGATGAATTTGCCCAAGAGAACTCCCCCTAACGAATTTATTTTGCGGGGAGTCACGACCCTCAGTCATGGACTTAAAGAGATTGCCATTCTATTGTGGTGCCTGGAATAAGAACTAAGCTTAAATAAACCGTATTAAAACTTAAACTTAACATATATACCGTTTTGTACAAAATAGTTAGTAAGATGAGCACCCTGTAATGGTTGCCACTGTTTAGTGTTTACTGATTATGTTGACCCGCAGTTCAGAGAAGTTTTGAGCAATAAAAATTACCTTCTTAGTATTTTGATGTGTTGAATTCCCCGCCTTATCAACTCGTTATCGTAGTTCTTTGAAATTATGAGTTTCATTAAAAAAATATACATAGATATATAATCTATTATTGATATGTATTGGTAAGCTTACGCTTTAAGCAAATTCTATTTGTTTAAATTAATAATTAATTAATGAATTATCTATTAATTAATTTAATTTAATTAACGGGCAGTTTTGTATTTTCATTCATAGTTTTAAGACACATTAAAATACTTCTTAATTACTTGTATGTAATATTTTTACTTACAGTAATAGTAAATTAATAAATTCTTTGCAACTAACACCAACATTTTCCAATTAATAGTTTAGATAACACCTCATTTATCCTGTTTGATGTTTGAAACAAAATTCATTTAATTTAACAAAGGGGCAACAGCGTCAAAGCATTCCGATCGTGCCAATCTTGGGGTGACTAATTATAAATTAGCACAAGTAAAAATATGCATGGAACTCGTTTGAAAGTTACTTCTAAAAGTTATAAAAATGTGTAATAGATAAAAGTAGAATTGAAAAATTTACAACACATAAATGCACTTGAATGTACAATCATCCGTAAAACTATTTTTAGGTAAGATAAATGTTTGCAAGTGACAATAGCATAGCAATTTCTTTGACAAACAAAGTAATATCAGTAGTAGCCTGATTTGTTTTTTTTTTAATAATGGTTACCAAACGATAACATCAATATGTTAGTTAGGTAAAATAAATATATATTCCAGGACATTGCATACAGCGCCATCTAGCCCCGCACATGGCAAACGCTTGTGTCGCAGATAACTACTAACTAAAAATACTAGATAACGGATGTAATACTAATATTTTTTAGGTGGTCAAATAATTTCAGGTAAGTATATCTAGTGTTGAGTTTGAAATGAAAACTTTTCAGCTTCACAACTCAAGAGCAAGCTACACGTGTTCATAAATTTACATGATCCTTCTCGAATCAAAAATTCAAATTTGTTTATTGAGCGAACTTAAAGTTACGTATATAATATTATATGTATGTATATAGCACATGTTTGATACCTTATGCTTTTCAGTAGTATTTTGTACGAAGGGGGAACGCTGAAACCCAGCGCTAAGCAATAAATGCTTTGACTTTGACTTTTGATAAGTTTCAATATGGACTTGTGATGCAGGGTTCAGAGGAATGTGAAAATTTTAATGCCTTAACCACTTTTCAAATAGCCTTGAATGTTCCTAATATAAATAAATAATAAATAAATAAAATCCTTTATTTATGTACTACAGAGTGTATACGTACCACTAAAATAACTAAAACATGATGTAGAACTAGTAACTTACAAAGGTACGTTGGTGAGGTAAACAGAGCTCTGCACTAAGTGTCACAGGGACCTTGTGTTGCAGGGCTGCAGTATTTCTCGCCGCGGTAAGCTTTTCTTACAATATTACACCAAGGTTCAATGACATGGTCTAAGTTTAATGTTAATAAAACTGATAAAAAACAATCACGAAGCCCTACATATACTAACAAAAACATAATATTTACAAAATTTTACTTTGACAGATAGAGTGTTACCTGTTCTAAAACCTAAAATATGTACAATAAGATTACGTATGTGTCTCAGTGTAAGGTACATCGTAAGATACTTAGCCTACGCAATTCTACCATAAATATGGTAGAATTGATCGAGAAATTATTTTGTGGTTTGTATTATGTTTATATAAGTATACATTTCTTTTACTCTCATTTAACCACTTTGTGTGTTTCAGTGTTTTGGGAATTAATGTAAGTGTGTGTGTGTGTGTGTGTGTGTGTGTGTGAGTGCACGTATGTGTGTGAAGGAGTGTGATATTGTGATTCTGATACTGACTACTAAACTCATGAATAAGTAAATTTATTTAACTATAGCTATAGACAATGATTGGTTAGGTATAGAATGTAATGCTGCGGGTTTTTTTATCATGTATATACTAAGTTTCGTCACATGTATATTTTATCTAGAATTTTTTCAGTTTCAGCGTAATCTAGTGTTAATAAATACTCTGTGACTTTTTTGGTGCATTCGAATTTTGATTTATCTGCTATATTTAAAGTTTTACAGATTTGATTGTAAAGAAAAGGTCCTAATTTGCTCATACATTGCCTTCCGAATTTTGTTCTGGTTCTTTCCGTCCTAAGCATTTGATGTTTTCTTCTCTTACTCTTTGTTGTTTCTCTACTATTTATGTCAGTCATTAAATGCTGTCTAGTAATTACTGCTTTTATAAAGAGCTGTCTCACAGTGAGCACTGCACACTCTTTATACAGATCTGCTGTTGAGAATCGTCTTTTTTTAAATGTCATTACTTTGAGGAGCGCTCTCTGTGAGATTTCAACTTTTTCAAGGTGAGTTTTGGCAGCTGCACCCCACGCAGTGATGCAGTACGTTAGCAGTGATTGTGCAAGGGCATAGTAGATTTTTTTTAGTGATGTGTAAGTCATGAGATGCCTTAGCTCTTTGAAGACGCTTATCAGCTTCTTAACTCGAGCTGACAGCTGTTTAATGTGCTCGGTCCATTTAAGGTTACAGTCCAAAGTGACACCTAGGTATTTTATGTCTCGTGTTTGTGTCAGATTTCCACATTTGCATAGATCATCATTTCTGCATATGGAGCTGTGCATTTTAATCGACAAGCTTTGTTTCGGTTGGGTTGCATCATTTATCGTGAAGCAAATATACTTTGACTTAGAAATATTGACAGAGAGTAGGTTAAATTTTAGCCATTGTGATATTTCTCTTAACATCTTGGAAGTTCCGTTAACCACTTTGTTGGTTTTATGTCTACAACATTTGTTATAAAAATCCCTACCGACCGTTTCAATGTTTTCGAGTCTCATAAAACAAAGATTCATTGCCGTTTTAATTCACGTTTGCAAAGCCGTTTTTGCGTTACGAATATTTATTGCCCAGATGCAAAACTTCGGGCTCTGTTACCGTCTTTACATTACAATAGAACCATTCAGCAGTTATCAGTTAAGCTTTAAATTTATAATTATTATAACGAAGCAAGTAAACATAATTTCAGAAAACGTTGCGGACAATCTATGTAAGTACAATTTAATCCCCTTTTATGAGAGATAATATTGGAGATTGTACCGATAAGTACAACCTATGCTACTTGCGATTTTTTTAACGAAGTAAAAGACCATATAATTGTTTCTCAAAGTAGTATTCAACTTAACTTAGTATTATAAAGTTCTTCTGTTTATTTGTGATTAATTTTCACAGTAGATTAGACACGTAAATGTACCTTATGATGTTTAAAAAAGCAGTGGGTACATTCCATTTTGGGCGTTTCCGTGGGACGGATGACACGTTAAATTGTGGGTCCCGGTTGTTTGTCTAGTACGGCAGCCATGTCAGAGGCCCTTAGGGCGGTTTGAAAACTCTCGACACCAGAGTTGCCCACGCTCATTCGATAAGAAGAAGAAGAAAAGTGGGTACATGCATGAAACTGTAACATTACCTACTGTAGCCATCTTCCATTGTGCTAAGACAAACGATTCCGTACTTCTCGCTTACACGACAAAGAAGAAACTTTGCCAGCCGACGTCCCAGAAATATTTCTGTTTGTGTAAACTTTAATCTTCAGTCCTGAAGTCCTGGGAAGGACGTGGGATGTGCTCTCGACTGATTACCTGTATAGCTTTTATTTTATGGAGAAAAAAAACTAGGTAATGTTTTTTTGTTTTTATTACGATATTTCTTGATCTATTTCTGAGCGAATAGACGCTAAAACAGTAATAGTTGTTAGTGGCTTTATTGGTATTTTAATTTGGACTAATGGGAAATAGGGAAAATATTATATAAAGAGATGGATGCGAAAAAGACGAAGACCTTGGACCATTTTCCACGTAAAGTTTATAGGCGAATGCTTCTGCTTCTTGGCTGAATTAAAATATTGCATAGAATTATGATTTCAAAACAATTATTATAGAAGATCAAACAATGTAACAGAGTAATATGATAAAACTCTCACATGATTTTATTTAACTACGGCATTGTATAGGTACGTTAATGAAATAATAATCCAATAATCAGAACCCTGCTCAAGAAGATAAGTCTCAATAAGAAAGGCAAAACGATACGATACACTGATTCATACGAAATGGAAGAGATTTATATCTTGATTTTAAATGCTTTTATAAAAGCATTTCAAATCTAGTTCAAGGTTGAGAAAATGAAATTAATAAGCATGGATTGTAGTTTTTCTATTTAATTTAATAGAAACATTACTCCATCTTTAAAAAGGTGACGACTGTTTCAATATATGTAATTACAAAAAAATAGACTAAGTAAATAAAATAAAAAATTAAATAGAAAAGCTAATTTATGCATGTGTGATTATGTATCGTCATTTTAATTATTATTGTATCAACCTTAAAGAAACACGGTTATTTAAGTATGTACATAAACTTTTCTGTTTACTTTCCCATCCTTTAAGTATGTACATCATCATCACCAGCCCGTTATCGTCCTATGCTGAGCATAGATCTCTCTTCTAGTACGCCACTCGCCCTGATCCTAAACGTTCCTACGTTGAACCTTAAATAAGCCACTGAATAATGAAATTGCCACATCTATTCACAACCAATTGGGTGTTCCTTAATTAACTCTATGCGGAGAAAGTCCTTAATAGGTGCTTTATGTGTTCTAATACGCTCAAACAACTGGCAAACAGTCTGTCCGACATTTAATGACTCTTAATTGGTGTGGTTGACAACACAGAAAATTGTGTTTGAGTGTGAATGATGCCATGTAATTGCTGCGTTGTTGACTGTGGGATAGTTATTTGTGACTCATTTCTAATGCTGAGGGTTGTAAATTGACAGCTTCATTTCTGTTGTTATGGTTGGCCGAGAACTTTTTTGTTGTTTTTTTTTAACACGAAATTGGCTTACGTTTGACTATAGAAAGAAAGAAAGAAATATTGATTGAAATCGTAAGCATTACAAAATAAATAAATAATTTTATGCATAATGCAACACTATGATTTCTTGTCATAATTGTTTTAACATTCTTACAAAAATATTTAGGTAAGATTATATCATATAGCCTGCCTGATGTTAAGCACCACTATAGTCTAAGATGTCGCACGCTTGCCTAGAAGTAACCTATTATAACTATTGGAAAGTAAAAATATATTCTGCCATGGAATAAATAAAAGTTTGTAGTACCATGTATTTTGACTTCTAAATCTTTTAGCTCCGCCTTTTTTGCGTGAGAAATGTCGACCATGTTGCGCTCTTTATGATATTCAAAATAATTGGAAATAAAAGGTACTGTTTGACACATTTAATAAATTCTTAATTCATAAACAAGCAGTGTTGTTTAAGAGCTAGCTTATTATTCCAATTGGAAACATTGTGTGTTTTATCTTTGTCACTGACTGTGAACTTTGCAGGCGTATACTCCAGCAACCTGACCTAAACATTTAATTTGAGCTTAAGTAAGCCAAGCATGAATCTCCTTAGTTTTTCATTCTCGGTCCACGACCACTAAAGCCAACATACAAGTTTAGTCTGCAATCTTTAGCAGCGCTTTTACCTAGCTCTTCACTTTGGCGCAATATTTTCCCACCTTTATTGGCTAGGAAAAGATTCAGTTGGCAAGTAACGGGTAACTGGCAGACAGGTGGTAGACGGTACCTATCCGGCAGTTCGCCAATAAATCTCTTGACTGCTTGGTATTGCGCCGTGGTCCGATACGCCGGCCGCAGGACGCCGGCATACTCTAGATTAATGGTTAGGTTCGACCGGAGATCGGACTTGAAAAAATATTCGAGGTAAGTTGTCTTAATCGCGTTGATGGTGTTGTGTGTGGGAGATACAACATGGGATACTCTTTAGGATATGGTTGACGAATAAATACTGATACAGGAATTATTACATATCGTTTGTCATGTAAGACAATCCAGTCCCACCACGCTTTCGCAATATTTTTGCAACAAACCACATTATTGTTGAAAACCCCTTTTTAGGTAGGTATAGCAATGATCTAATTATGTGATTATTTTTCATTATTGATTATAATATTTCCGTGAAAAATTACAAAAAACAAGGTCGAAACTTCTCAGATGACGTAAGTTTTTAACATCATTCATTCAAAATAACTTACATTCATTATTTTTTTCAATATATGAGAAGTGACTAATAGAGCACAATACAAGTTACTTTCAAGTACAGATCATTGTGTACAATTCCATAAAGGAAACTCATCTTTATACTTGTCTACATCGCAAAAGGAAAAGTTTCGCAGTTCAAACGCCTGAAAAATATTGCCCAACTTAAGTTTAATCTCTTGAAAACGCTTCGGCGGAACAATTGTAAACAGGAACTGCGTTTAAACAAGGACAATGTTTGTTCAGACAAACTTATGACTTTTACAAAGAGGAATTTCAAAAGGTACCCGCTAAGTTTGAAGGACTTACACTTGACGAAACGTTTAAAAATGTGGCCTGCAAGGGTTATAAAAACCATTGCTGCTACTACTTTTTTCGTGTATGTTTTTGAAACAAAATAATGTTAATAATAAATAAAATAATAATAAATATTTCAGGACATATCACACAGCGCCATCTAGCCCCATACTAAGCTTACGCTTGTATCATGGGTACTAGATAACGGATATAATACATATATACTTTTCTTTTGTTAATACATACTTATTATACATAGAAACGACCAGACTCAACATGTTATTTCTAGCAATTTAACTATAAACAAACCACACGCTTACAAGCTAGCTTATAGCTACAAAACTGGAACTAATAAATCTCTCCTGATAATAAGCAACGTTGCAGTCTACAGCCTAGCACGCATACCTAAAATTAATAAATTTGTAGTTTAAAGAGGACAAAGAAACCGGCAATAAGTTCCACAGTTTGGCAGGTCGCTCAATACATTCTTGTGTTTGATATACCCATTCGGCGACTCACTTTACTTACCTATGTACCTACATCCAGTCGAAGATTAACCAGGCGAGTGTGGCTCAGCGGTTCCAGGATCTGCTTTTCATTCCGACGCACCCTGGTTCGAATACGGCCCAACCAATGACATATTTTCAAGTTAAGTGTGGATTGGCACTCGCTTAGTGGTGAAGGAAAACATCGTGAGGCAACCGACCGAGGAGCACAATATCCGAGAACAAGTGTCTTCCGTGGAAGGTCTTAGGCGTCTACCACGATGTATCTGTACAAGAGAACTACCCTAATGAATTAACTCTGCGGGGGAGTCACTACCCTAAGTCATGAGAAAATACGACTCAAGAGTATGGGAGTGAAAGATATCTTCCACAGTTATAAACACAATCCAGCAGCCTCCTTGGAGCCAGCTCGTGACTAATCACGTCAGAGCGTCTTGCGTCTCGGTCACAGCGCATTTCACTGTTTACCATTGACAAGAGTTAATTCCAAGACATAGTCGTGCCCTATTAATTAAATCTGTTTGCCGTTTGACTGACTCTATTTGCTTCCGAGTTAATTAACATTCTGGGCTGTGGATGTGTAATTCTGATTTATTTGCTGTGCGATATTTGCTAAGCTAAATTTGAGGTATTGAAATTTTCAAGATTTCATGTTTACTTGTGTGCAACATATTTATTGTAATTTGGCGGGTATCGAATATAATAGGTATATGTATAACAAAATAAAAATAAAAACATATTTCAAAAACAGCATTTATTCATAATTTATAAAATTAAAAACATATTCGTTCATTTAAAATATTTTAAGGTACATAAATCCTACAATTTTTAAGTATCTTCAGTTACATTTCTTGTGCTAAATGTTCTACATTTAATTTTATTCTATTATTTAAGGAATTCACATTTCAAATTGAGCTTGATCAAGTTTTGCGTAACCGTCCCGGTTAGTTAAGTTCGTGTTCGAAAATAATTTTAGAAGACCTAGTTTAGTCTATCTAGAAGTTTGGGATCTTCAGAAGACCTAGTAACGTTTTATCGACGCGCAGAATAGAATTTTGTCTTCGAAGAATTAGACTAAGAGCTCCTCTATACCTTTACTGAAGACCGAATTATTTGTTTTTATGTGTACCAGTGCCAGTACTGCAGGCTTGTTCCACATCTGACCACAGTGTTTGCTAATTAAAGTATCTTAAGTATAAAATGTATATTAAAATAATGAATCATTATTTTAATTTCAGAATGACGTAGAAAATGTAGAATTTGGCTAATAGTGTTCAATAATAATTGATTGGAATTGTAACCTTTTTTCAACTTTATCTATTTTTCTATCCTATTTATTTCTATTTTATGGCGTCATTTTGTTCATCCTGAAATTTAGTTAAGTTAAAACATTCAAGATATCAAAAAAGCCAGTCTGATATTCCCAGGCTCTTATTCTACAATCACTGAGACGTCTCTAAGTGAATTGCAAAAGAAAATGTATTTTTAAGTTGTCGCCGTCCCGCCTTCACGCCGGGTTCACTCAATTAGCAGCAGCTACCTATGACGTCACTAATTATCCCCCGAACAATAGGGGGAAAGAAGGAAGTCCTTCTAATAAGCTAAGGGTCGAGCTTAAATGTGAGATAAGGCACATTGTGTTTATGAAAAGACAATGTGTGGCCTTTGATTTAGCGAACATTCTGGTTCATTGAATACGTATGTCAATGGTGTAAAAGAATAAATGTATATTGTAAGTTAACAAAATATAATTCAAGTACATATTTAGTTTGGTACCCGTAGGCTAGATTGTGAATTACACATGTTTTTTTTGCTATAGAACTCGTATCTTTGGTAATTAAGTAGATTATTAATTATAATTGAATTGATTACTATTAAATTGTAAGTGCGGAGACAATCACTGACTATATGACATCAAATAAAATAACAACAGATGTACTCGTATACTTTTACATTGTATTACCCAATAATGTAATAGTACCTTCAAAAGAATACTTCTTTTCAAAATCCAAAAATCTCCAAACTATAAAAAGTATAAAATCTACGAAAGCTCTATTGTTCCATTACCGCGCTCCAAAAACCTTCCACCCTTTGACATTATTAATTTAAAAAACAATGCCTTAAATAGCTTTATTCGTCAATGTTTTATTTCCTATGCCAGTTTTCCGTCTGCGAGGTGAAGTTGTGGCTTAATTACTAGCTGCTATTGTGAAATACAGACACCTCATTGTTAGTGCGTTATTGTGAAGTTACCAGAAACGCAGGCGTGATAGTTTTTTTGCTTTGCACCAACGTTGGTTTTCACTGTGAAATGATTTATTTATCTGTGGTTTTCACGGAGATGCGGTTAAGATACAATAAAAGGATATTGTTGTTAAAATTTTAAAAGAAAAAAAAACGAATCGTATTAATCTTCTTGTCGAATATGTACTCATCAAGTAAGTTTTATCAAGCCGCCCTAAGGCCCTCTGACATGGCTTCACGACTGCTGTACTAGACAAACAGCCAGGTCCTATAATTAAACGTGACATCCGACCCACGGAAGCGCCGAAAATGGAATGCCACTTTTTGGTCACCTGTCCAAGAACTGACCGCGTCGACCTTTGCTTAACATTGGTCATCGCATGCTATTGCCTCCGATAACTGAGCTACGGGCGCTACATTAATATAGCATCAATAAATAAAAAAATGCAATGAGTGCATTATTTATAGTGTATTTTTCGACCAGCTCTTATGAAAAAATTCAAGCGCGTTAGCCCCAACTCCACTTTTAGTTTCTGACAGTACATAATTCCTTCTCACTCCTCTGAAATATGTGGGTGGTTTCATAATAACATTACTTTACTTACTCTAAGTAGGTAAAACCAACAAATACTTGCTTTTCCTGCGTTAGTAAGATAATGCCTGGCACACACGAACTTAGTTTAACTTAAACAAACGTCGAGAAAGTTTCAAGACTCACATGAGTGGAAAATATTGTTTGTAGGTAGGTACTTAGTTTAATTTCAAGAATTACTTTGAGAGGTTATTTCGGGTTTTATATAAGTACAAAAGAAAAACATGTTAAAGACTTTAGTAGAATAGAAATATATTTTGGGAACAAGGCTAAGCATTCTGTGTTCTGTGGCTAATCGAAACAGTTTGGAGAGGTAGTTTCATCTCAATACAAATATGCTCCACTTTTGCCACAATGTCGCTAGGTGTAGATTAATCTCTGCCTGTTCATTGTTAAAAAAAACAGTGATGTTGGTCTATAGCAAAAAAGACATGGCAGCGGTGGGATTCGAACCCACGCCTCCGAAGAGACTGGTGCCTTAAACCAGCGCCTTAGACCGCTCGGCCACGCTACCGTTGAAAGAGTTCTGTCATAAAATTCAAATACATATTTTATGTAGATACCATGACTACCTTATCTAAAGACACAAACTTAGTAAAAATAATTAAACAAAAAGTAAAGTCGTAGTGGCAGTGTATAAGTATGTTTTTTTTAATACTTTTAATTATGTGCGTAGGAATTGAAAATGTCACGTATCTATCTTATATTTTACTGTTTGGAGTGAATTTATATAATTCTAAATCAAATAAATAAATTGAAATCGATATCTTTTTACCACGAGCGAACCTATTTTCCAATGTCGGGTCCTTTCAATTAGTGAAATACTTCGGTCCCGATCCAATTAATACATACAAATTAATGAAAGATGTAAACAAATTGAAGTAGCAGTGCTGTTTCTTACGTTTAAGGTGAAATATTTGTGTCTTTGAACGATTTAATAGATTATTAAGAAAATATTATGTGCATTCTGTTCCATCTTATATACTCGTATACTATTTTATAACGTATAATATAAATTCATTTTTTTTAAATTCATAAGCTTGAAGACTTCAAGTTGTTTTTTAACATAAGTTTTTAATTTGATATAAACATTGATCACTATTTGGATGAACATTACTGTAACTAAACTATGTACATAGCCGTGATTATTATTGTTTTATACAGCTCTAAATAGTATTGAAATTATTCTTTTACTAGTGTCAACTTCTTTCAAGAAAACAGGATCTTTTATAATTGGACCACCAAGATACAGGCTAACGCCTAGTTTGGGGTCTACTGTTAACACTATTATTGTATTGTAAATTAACCAAAATAGGTATGAATATTGTAATAAGTAGGTTAAGTTTTCAATTGGCAAATAAACATATTTTTACTTTTACTTTTTTACTATTTCTATCATCAGTATTCAGTATAAATTATTGCCCTTGTTAATTCTGGCTTAATTCTCTTTTAGATAAATAAAAACTAGTAGAAAATGTTCCCATCACAAAGTCAATCGCACTCGCATGCAATCGGACGCAACGATTCGAAAATATTGGAATGCGTCCAATAAGTTGATGTAATGAAAACAACTTTACACTGAAGGGTGACCTAAGTTTGCAATTTCCTAAGGAAAATCTTTGTTCACTGTTAGGACTGGTACTCAAGAGATGCACAGGTTTACTATGGAAACAAGTGTACAAAACTATTAAATGACCAAATAACATGTAAATTACTTGAAGTTATGAGTTAGGTCTATATTTAAGTACTTAAAAGTAAATTAATGAAAATATATCTCTCTCTGTTAGTCGTATTTCCTCATGGCTGAGGGTCATGACTCCCCCGCAGAATTAATTCGTTAGGGAGTTTTCTTGGGCAGATACATCGTGGCGAGCGCCCAGGTCCTTCCACGGAAGACACATATGTTCCCGGATATTGTGGTCCTCAAACATGTCGGTTTCCTCACGATGTTTTCCTTTACCGCTAAGCGAATGCAAATCCACACATAACTAAAAAATACAAGTCATTGATGTAGGGCCGGATTCGAACCAGGGTGCGTCTGGATGAAAAGCAGACACTGGAACCGCCGAGCCACACTCGCTTATAATATATAACATTGCAGTATTATGATCTATGTACATATGTATTTTAACATGATTAAATAATAAAAAATAAAATAAATATTCCTGGACATTGAAAAAAAAAAGACATTGACATTGTAACCCATAAAAGTACAGTATTATTATCTATGGTTATATTTTAACATGATTCAAGCCCTAATAAGGGTTTTTGGTTTGGGCGTCCACAACAAAGTATCACCCGCGAAAATCACCAATGACAATGGGCATTTAATGCATTTTTTTGTATTACCAAATAATAGCTACTTGTATAGTGAATCCAAGACTTAAACACAGGTCTGGACAAGACAATAGATGTTTACAGGCGCCGGCGCGGTGATGCGAGCAACTATTTTACGGTCTACGTCAGCCTTATTCATCTATTTCGAATCAATCGCTGTGAAATACTGAAACTTTTCTAGGAACAACGCTATTGGGCCAATATAATACGACTATTTCGTAGGTCGTTTTCATAAAAAAGAGATAAAACTCTGAAAAAGTTACCATTTACTTGTAAATTTTGTTTTAGAGAAAGATTATGATTTAAGGATAAGGTAAAAATAAATTTGGATATTTTTTTGATAAAAGGGAGAAACAGTCGAGAAATAATAATCAAAGAATATTGTTTTACTTACCATTAATAAAATTTATTAATCTAATTCAAATCTAGTGTTATAAAAGTAGCACTCATTCACCTGGCTACAAACAATTTCCAATTCAGTTCGCAATTAAATACGGCCTGTCGAGGAATCTGAAATATACTCAGCGCTTATGATTTTAACATGTGTTCCTTCGGTTCACTGTATTTAGGTCGATTTTGCCTTGCTTGTAGGGTTTTGGAGTAAAACGCGTGCGATTCCTTTGAGAGTAAGTATATTTGTTTAACGACACAGATAATGTAAACCTAGTCGATCACAGATCATACATACCGCCCACCAAAAACGTAGTTTTTCTATAAAGCTATACAAAATATAAATTGAATTTACCACCAAAAAACCGTAATTTGATACAATAGTATGGTGAGCGTTGACCCTAATCGTTCAATTTGACATTTGATAATCTTTTGACAATTGACCGTTTATACATAATCTATGAAATAGTGTAAGTAAACATAACCTGCAATCCAATTTATCCTTGGAATTACTATACCTTCTTGAAATATTCACAAATTGTACCGAATTTAGCAATATATTATTACACATTTCAAGTAATAAATAGTCATATCTAACTAACAATTCAACCTTACAGCTAATGATAAGTACCAAATTTATGTATGAAATCTGAATAAATCAGAGGTTAGTATAAATTTATCTTTACAGCAAATGATATTGAAATCTATAACTTTATTTACAGCCGAAATGAGTAAATACAAGTTCAGCAAGTACACAAGATCACAATAAAGGCTGCACAAAATTGCAAGTACTAGTTACAATGTGAAATCAAATATTATTACAATAAGTTGTAATCATCAGATTTTTATGACCTTTTAAGGAAACATCAGGTAGAAAACGTTCAAATTATACATTTTTAAAACATTTTAGGTAAATCAATCGAATGTAAGTACAATTTACTTGTTTATATGAAGCCTTGCAAGTATTGTAAACAATAAACATTATCATAAACATACATTGTTTCATTTGAAGTAGTTAGAATCTATAAGTAAACTCATAGGTAACTAGAGTTAATTTGTACACATTAGCATCAAATTATATGCAAGTTATTCATCATTAATTGGAAGTGGGCACAACCGAGAGACAGCACGCTGTGTAATCTTACCATGATATTTTAAGCTGTACACTCTGCACACTCCATCATTCCCTGTGTGTTTCTGAACTATGCGACCCATTGACCACTTACCTGGTGGGAGGTTATCCTCTTTAACCAGTACAATGTCTCCGATGTTGAACTCAGGCCTTTGGCGATGCCATTTAGGTCTGTTCTGCAGCCTAGTCAGGTACTCCTGCTGCCAACGACGCCAAAAATGTTGTACTACACGCTGACAATGCTGCCACCTAGATAGTCTGCTAGCTGGAACTTCACTCAGATCTGGGGAAGGAACATTAATTAATGACTCGCCTATCAAAAAATGTCCTGGGGTCAAAACTTCTACTATATCAGGGTCATCACAATCAGTGGGACACAACGGCCTAGAATTTAGGCAAGCTTCAATCTGACATAAGACAGTTGAAAACTCTTCAAATGTCATTTTAGTGTTTAGTATTCTCTTGAGATGGTATTTCACTGAAGCTACACCACTCTCCCATAGTCCGCCTAGAGTGGGGCTATATGGTGGTATATGATGCCACTGAGTACCATCTTCGGCCAGCAAATGCTGTAGTTGTTCTGGCAAATCTAACTGAGCTTCCTTCCATAGTTTGGCCAACTCTGTGTTTCCAGCGGCCAAGTTGGTACCATTATCGCTCCACATATGAGCACATCGTCCTCTTCTTGCTACAAATCTCTTGAAAGCATTTATAAATCCTTCACAAGTCAATGATCCCACTAATTCAAGATGAATGCATCGTGTTACCATACAAATAAATACTGCCAAGTAAGCTTTACATGTTTTAGCTCCTCTAAATCTTGACATTAATATCTCAAATGGTCCTGCAAAGTCTACTGCTGCCCTTTTGAATGGTCGGGCAGGTGTTACACGAGCCTCTGGTAAGTCACCCATAATTTGCTCTCTAGCCTTGGCCCTTTGTTTTGCACATACAAGACATTTATGTATGTATGGTCGTACAGAACCTTTTATTTTTAAAATCCAGTACTGGGATCTCAGGTAAGTCAAGGTGAGTTGAACTCCTCCATGTAGTGTTCTTTTGTGTGCATCTTTGATGAGCAGAGGAAGCAAATCATTGTTGTGTCCTAGGATAATAGGATGTTTTTCCTTCTCAGGTAAATCTGTGTTTCTTAGGCGACCGCCCACCCTGAGTATATTTTTTGAATCAAGGAATGGATTCAAAGTTTTTAATTTACTTGTCCTTTTAACAGGTTTCCCTTGTTGTAGTCTCAAAATTTCTTCTTCAAACTCTTCTGTCTGAACTCTTTTTATCATAATTTCTAAAGATTCTTCTAGCTCTTTTGTTGTCATTCCCTTAGGATCTTCTGTCTTTGTCTTCTTGTAGTTTAAAAATCTTCTAGCAAAAGCTAATACCTTTTGAAGTTCAATCAATGTATCAAATTCTTTCAAATCTATCTTCTCTTCTTCGTTGATATCAACTATGGTGTGGAAACATTTTCTCATTTCTAGGTTTGTATCTTCTATCTTATCCTTGCTGAAAGGAATGTTGTTTGTTTGCAGCCATGACGGTCCACTCCACCACTGATGATTCTGTGCAAGTGCGGAAGGAGACGAGCCTCTACTGGCGACATCTGCAGGATTTTCTTCAGAAACAACATGATAGAATCGACTAGTTCCCATATTTTCCAGTATTTCTACTACTCTGTTACTGACAAAGACATTCCACCTTCCGGGATCGCCGTTCAACCACGACAGTACAACGGTTGAGTCTGTCCATGCATATATTTTGTCACTTGACAAACCAGTTGCTTCTCTTATTTGTTTTAGAAGTCTTGATAGTACTAAAGCGCCTAGAAGCTCTAGTCTAGGTAACGACACTGTTTTTACAGGTGCAACTCGTCCCTTTGCAGCTATAATTCCAGTTTTGATATCTCCATCTTCTGTTTCTACTCTCATATAAGCAACTACTGCGTATGCCTTTGTTGAGGCATCTGAAAATCCATGTATTGTGGCATTTTTCAGTCTCTCTGTGGTTGTTCCTAACCACCTAGGTATTTCTATTTCCTTCAGATTCTCAAATCCTTGTCGAATCTTCAACCATTCTTCTCTCAGCTGGTCATCCACTTCTATATCCCAGTTGATTCCCTTCAACCATAGTTTTTGCATGACTATTCTTGCAGGTAGTATTGCTGGCGTCAGCCAACCAAGAGGATCAAATAGTCGCTGCAGCTCAGATAAGATAACTCTCTTTGTGATTATCTTGGGTACTGATGGTAGAGTGAGTTGATACTGGAACACATCTTGACCAACATTCCAGGCTATGCCCAGTGCCTTGACCATACCTTGCAGATCAAGGTTGACATGTGTTACATGTGTACTACATTCATCAGGTTGAAAATATTGCAGGAAATTGAGGTTATTGGAAGCCCACTTGTGCAGAGTGAAACCTCCTTTCTTGAGGATGTCCTTTACAGCTTGAGCTACTTCTAACGCGGCCTCTACTGTGTCTTGGCCTGACATCATGTCGTCCATAAAGAAATCTTCCTTTATTGTTCTAGCTGCTGCGGGATGATGTTTTCCTTCATCTTCTGCAAGTTGATGCAAAGTTCTTACCGCTAAGTAAGGAGCTGAGGCTGTCCCAAAGGTTACTCTCAGCAGACGAAAGTCTTGTACTTCTTGCTCATCACTGTCCCGCCACAGTATGCGTTGGTAGTCTGTGTCCTCCTTAGTTACTAAAATTTCTCTATACATTCGTTGAATATCTGCAATGAAACAAATCTTTTTCATTCTCCATTTCATAATTAAATTCCGTAAATCATCTTGAAGCTGAGGTCCAACCAGTAATTCTTCATTTAACGAAACATTATTTGTACCTTTATTTGATGCATCAAAAACCACTCTTGTTTTTGAAGTATCCTTATCTTCTCTCACCACTGCATGGTGTGGAAGGTACACAGCTGGATTTTTCATCTCATCTTCCGGAACTGGTTCCATATGGTTCATGTCTAAATACTCCTTCATGACCTTAGTATACTCACTTTTCAGTTCAGGTTTTCGCTGGAATTTCTTTTCCAGTTGCTGTAATCTTCTCAATGCTATATCTCTAGTCTCCCCCTGAACTGATATTGGTGTTGGTGTCTTAAATGGTAGTTTAACTACATACCTGCCTTCACTGTTTCTGGTGTGTGTTTCCTCATATATCTTCTCGCAGAGCCTCTCATCTGCAGTGAGTTTTCTTCTCTCTGTAGGCTCTAATTCCCACATGCCTTTCAGCATGTTATCCAGATCAGTGTGTATGTGCAAAGAAAGTGCTTCTTTGTGCCTATCTTCGCCTATTTCACCAAAAATAATCCAACCTAACCTGGTATTTTGCGCAGTCGGTTGATCAGGTTCTCCGTGTATGACACCACTTCTTATTATCTTGCCATACACCTTTGAGCTCAGCAACAGGTCTATCTTTCCCGGACGGTCGAAACTGGGATCTGCAAGTTTCAATCCCTGTACATGATGCCAGCTCCTGGAATCAACAGATTTTTTGGGAAAGAATGATGTAATGTTACCGGCTGTCACATAACAAATGACTTTGAGATTGAATGTTGGGTCTGCCTCTGGAACAATCTCAAAGGAAGTTACATGTGTAACAGCTGACTTTGCTGACCCTGTACCTGAAACATGTCCCTG
Organism: Macaria liturata; assembly: GCA_964023185.1. Lineage (NCBI taxonomy): Eukaryota > Metazoa > Arthropoda > Insecta > Lepidoptera > Geometridae > Macaria > Macaria liturata. The sequence continues at coordinate 6,498,253 of OZ026816.1, forward strand.
TATGGGACTTTTCTCTGAGCGCAATCGTTGAGCTGCCCTCTCGCTTATCAGTGTTACCTGGGCCCCTGGATCTACGATAGCACGTAGTATTGTAATATTTCCTGAGCCGTCTCTGACTGGCACTAATGCTGTGGCCAGCAGACCGGGTGAGTCCATGCAAGTAAATAAGGTAGCTACTGCTACTTGCATACTGACTTCACTAGGCTCACTTACTTCGTTTAAAAGTTCTGTGTTTAAGTGTGTGTGTAATGAAACTTCTGTATTTTGTACTTTAGCCTTGGGCTCAGAAGCTTCCCTCTTAGCACTTGACTTACTTGAACAGAGCAGGGGGTGGTGCCTGCGTAAACAAATCTTACAAGAACCCTTTAAACGACAGAATCTGACAGAGTGTCCGGGCAACAAACAATAAAAGCAAAGATTCTTACCCTTTACAAAATCGCTCCTCTCTGGTTGTGCCAACTTACCAAATAAGTTACAATTAGGTAATAAGTGCTTTTCATCACAATATCCACATATCTTAATATTATCCTTTATCCTTGATTTGTTTATTTGCTCCGCTGCAGCTGAAGCATGGAGTACTAACTTGTTTGTGGGTGTTGTAATCAATTCCAATGTTTGTATTCTTCTTTCAATGAAATCGAATAAGTTCTTTAAAGATGGTAGCTCACTGCCATTATTACTTACATAATCCTCCCATTCCTTATGAGTTTGAATGTCCAGCTTCTGTGATATCATATAGATTATTATTGGATCCCAATCAGTGGTTTGTATTCCACAGTTATTTATGCCTGTGAGACATTCACGGCTGGTATCAATCAGTATTTTCAACTGTGATGCCGACTGAGATGAAATCCTTCTGGCACCAAACATCTTTTTCATAATGGCGTTGATTATTAATCTTTTGTGACAGTACCTTTTCTTTAAACAATCCCAGGCAGGTTTGTAATTACTTCCAGTCACTTGATACGACTTGATTGCAGCAGCGGCCTCGCCTGTGAGGCACGACTTCAGGTAATGCAAGCGTTGGACATCAGATAAATTTTGGTTAGATTCAATAAGTGATACAAAGGTGTCTTCAAAACCTTGCCAATCTTCATGACCTCCGGCGAACTTTGGTAGGCTAATCCTCGGAAGACTGACTCCTCCAGTGTGACAGTGAATGCCATCCACCGACGTCGACGCCGCCGATGTGTTATTCTGAACTATACTGGCTTCAATCACTTCCATCATGTCAGTCTTGTAGGTTAGGAAAAGTTCCTCGACCTCACCGTATTCTTGCGTATGAGCACGTTGTTCCGTTAATGGCAAGTTTTGATAGTACTCGCAGAATTTTGCCCAGTTTTGTGTGAGATGTTCTATGCGAACCTTTGCGTACGCGCTTGTGCGTCGCACCTTTGGGCATTTCTTGAAATTTTCATACGATCGCTTGATGCCGTTAATTATGTCATCTAACTTTGCCTTCGTGGTTTCAATTTGAAGTCCTTCCGCTTTCGACATTTTCTAAGCCACCAACAGATCTCAACAGATAGGTAGCACGAAATCAAGGTTTGCAGATATTTGTGACATTTCGCAATTACTTTTCAGTTTCACAATGTAATTGCGTCTTCCATTTTTAGCACACACAATGGCGTTCTCCGGAAAAAATGCAAGGCAAATTTTTGCATCCGGCTCGAATATGTTCCTTCGGTTCACTGTATTTAGGTCGATTTTGCCTTGCTTGTAGGGTTTTGGAGTAAAACGCGTGCGATTCCTTTGAGAGTAAGTATATTTGTTTAACGACACAGATAATGTAAACCTAGTCGATCACAGATCATACAACATGCATGTTTTACCTTCTCTATCAAATGGAAAATAAGTCAACATATCTATATGAATACTTATTCACTCTACATCACTCGTAGGTACTGTTTGTAGAATAAAATCTCTTTCATCTTTAGTAAATTACTCAATGCATGTCTATTATTTATAATAGTTTGTGTATAGTGCATCTAGAGTGTACGAATTTGTTTTGTAATAAAAATGTAAAGAATATTAAACATTTGATACACACTTTATAGGAATGAATATTCGAGAATATACGAGTATGTATTTTGTTACGAGAAATCTCATTTCTGACTTTTCACGAATTTTTTCAGCTCCAGCAAACAATGGAGAGGAAGTGATCAGTTTTAAACATTGTATGAAGTGAAGGAAGTGTGAACGGAAACTTTATCTGGGTCAAAATGTATCGAGACTCTGTTTTTTTTATTTTCCGTTGAAAAGATGGGAACGATATGATATATCGTTTTGATAATACTAGGATATTGATGAAGTAATTTACAACATATTTACAGCCTTTAGGAATACCTAAATTCTAACCGTGAACAACTTGTCTTACGTTACTCTACTACTATTAATCCTAGTAGAGTGGGCAAAGCTGATTCAGATTCAGTTTTGATTTGATATTGATTTTGTAAACGTCTACGTTTGCGAGCGAGTGCATAAAATGCACCGTAAAATAAGTATATCCGGCAGCCACCAACAAAACTTATTTCCCATAAGACATTAGACAAAGAAGCTCTCAAGAAGCTGTTGCAAGAAGCCAAAAGACGCATTGAAGCGAGCGCAGACGCCGGCAAAATCTGATACGATTCATTAGTGTAACGAGCCTTTAAATATTTAAAGGAGGTTTTTGATTGGAAAACTGGAGAGTGTGAGCCATAGCTGCAGGGCAGGGCAGCTTTGACGCGCCACCTCGTAAGTCCTTCAGTTTTACACGAGAATTGCCTCTCCAGTTTTTTGACACTTTCTTTGGAGTTTTGGGGTGCAACTATGGGTACTCGTACGTGTATGTAAAAACGTACTTTCTACTTGTAGCATACCATACTGCTATATTAACGTATGTATATAGTATTTTGTTTGTTCTTGTTTCATGCTGCAATGAAGAAAGTTTATCGTAATCGCCTCAGGTGGTATAGGGATTCCAATATGACGTAGTCGTAGACTTACAAAGCTAAGATCGTATGAACGTTTCGTATCCAACTTAGCATAAAAGTTTTACTTCTGTGATGTACGTTGATCATAATCAACAATTATGAAAATATACAAATGATTCTTAACTTACATCATCATCACTATGCCCTAAGCTTACCATATACATAAGTTGAACTCGTCTATTTATTATCTAAAGAATGCGCTATGTTTTAAAACACACACAACATGTAACATGCGCTTCGTTGCATCAAACGAATTCAAATGATTTCATGAATTCTTTTATGGTACGGTGGAATGTAATTCTGCGCCCTCTATGGTTGCAGAAGGGTTAATTCCTATGGGAGGTGTTGAATTATAAAAACGACCCGCTAACTTCCTCCCTAACGTTTGATGCACTTGTTTTGCACCAAAGTATAAACGTTGAACGTTTTTTTATATAAGTATGTTGGACTAGACAATGTTTGATTAGCGAATAAAATGAACAAGCGCGCTAATTTTAAACAGTGACTTTATCTTTCATCATCCATTCGCTGTTTTTGACGAAATCATTATAATTTTGATAACATTCACTATTTAAAAAGAAGGCTGTCTGTATGTTATGAGGCAAGCTCGGCTATTACAATACCGCAATTTTCTTATAATATAATTGGTTAGTATGCCATTTCGATTCCAGCGGTCTGCCATAAAAACAATTAAAAATTCTCCTTTAAAACAAAATGACTACCGGTACCAAAGAAAAAATTAACAGTATAAAGTATGTTTCTATAATATGGAATTATAATAATTTCACCTATTTACTATATAAAATAAGATATATTATTTAAAATCTTGTAAAACATTAAAACATTGCTAACCAATTAATATTACCCTACCCCTATCATACGAGATGCATCATCTCCGGTTCTATACCGACGTGCGCATTATTACCACTTGCATAAGTTATAGCGTTTTATAGCTGACGTGAAACAAGGGTGGCGGTTCGAATAATGATAGTGCAAGTAATGATTAAATGTTAGTTTATTTCAGCAGCCAATTATTATGTTTATACTTACTAAACGATTATTAATACGTTAATAACGAGCTTAAAATTTACGAAAAAATTAATATATATTAAAAAGTAAACATTCAGTTTCTTTTTAATCAAAGCCGGCCGAAGGACCTAAATACCAAAACGCGTTTTTTACAAATTGGTGATCAAAAAGGTAAATAGTAAGTGTAGTTCAGATGCACAAAGAGTTAGCAAAAGTAACATATTCATAAACTGAAACCTTAATAATAAGCCTTTTTTAAATTTACAAAAATCTAAACAAAATTGTTTTCATGTAAAATTCACAGATTCCTTAAGTAGACGAATCCGCAAAATCGCGGCACAAATATTCACCGCGCATTATCAATACGAAGCGATAAATAATTCAAAAACCTATTTCTACTTTAACACTCGAAATCTCTTTCCCATTGAAAATCTTATACAGGAACAGTATCAGAAGCATAATTTCCGTTTCTGAAATATTTATACCCCTCCGCCGTAGCGCCGCGCCGTAGCAACATCTACGGGGTTTCGTTCGTAGCAGGATCTACGGCGCTACGATCGGACAACCTATGGAAATTCAAATAGACGGATAAAAGCAGTTTTGCTATGATAATGTGAATTCTTTTGATACCTTTTTGTTCGAGCCTTTATCTGTCCTTTATGTGAGAGCAGATTTTTTCTCATGATTTCATAATAGAAATAGCTTCCAGACTGTTAGTCATAGTACGGCAGACGTTAAGCCATGTCAGAGGCCCTAAGAGCAGTTTTCAAACTTTCGACATCAGAATAGGCCACTCGCATACGAAAAAGGAGATAAAATAAATACATAACACTTTATTTTTACTATGATGATTAATGATAAAATTCTTAGTTATAAAATATCAATATAAGATTGGAATAACTAAAAGCCATTACGATTTTATCCCTTGAAACTTGACTAGATTTTCATAGATACCACTGTTATATATACCTCATCCATATACCACTTTAATATCTCCAGCTACCTATTTACAGTCATAAAAGTAGCTTTTTCTACAGCCAACTATTGCGTGCCCCGAAACTGAAACCGTAAAACAGTGCTTGTCAATTTTACTGATGCTTACCCCCGTTTTATAACAAACATCTGTCATAACGTTTTTATAGTAACAAACAGTAAAAGTTTTATCGCATCGGCATTGGTGTAAATCTTACTTTTATAGCTTATTATGCCACTGGGTTATTGATTTTTTATTTACTTATATTACGTAAGTTGGAAGTGAGTTATGATGCTTCAAATAGTAACCTGTTTCAAAAGTTTCATGAAATTGAATGGTTTTATGTTTTCCCACGGTTAATGTTTTCAGTTATGTTTTATACCTTTTTCGGAATAATATACGTACATACAAGTATTTTATTTCTTTTCCATTTGATCATGTGTATGTTAATTTTCTATTTATTACAATAATATTGTCTAAAATATATGTAAGTACATTGATACATTTATTATTCTATTATAAGTATTAACCAAATATATTAATTTTGATTTACCCAAAAAGTTTAAGTTATTAATTGGATTTGAAATTATATTTATTGACAAATTACTCTACTATTGACTATTTAATCTCTGAAAGACGACTGGAATGAGTATACAAAAAGATTGAGATACCTTTGTTCAGTAGTAGTCGGTTACGGGCTGATAATGATGATGTCTTGATTCCGGCAATATATGTATAAAAAAAAATAAGAAAATATCAGGACATATCATACAGCGCCATCTAGCCCCATACTTAGCTTACGCTTGTATCATGTACTACAGTTTTTTACAAGCACAATTTGGAGCTAAACATCAAAAACTGCAATAATACAGTCTGGTGCTGAAAGCCATTTATTTATTCAGTGGATCGTAAATATTGCGCGTTGGAGTGGAATTGTGTAGTCATTGTGATGCGCTCTATTACAGACTGCTAACTGTTAAGAACTACAGGCCTAATTGGCGACAGAATCTGAAGGGGAGGAACCTTATAGAGCTGAGAGATTTAAAGTGTCGCTCGTTTTTTGTTCACTGTGTGTAAAGTTTTTTATACGCTTTATCGATAAGCTCACGCTTGACTAGTTTTCTTGTTGTCTTTTTGAGTACTCTTCTATATTCTAATACTGGTATGATAAATGTTCGACCAAAGAGCGTCGTTTGTGCAAGTGTCGTTACAGGCAACCTTTGTCAAGGTTTACTCATAAAAGTGACAGTTTGTTGAAAAGCAAGTTTGAATTTCACATACCTAATTAAATTACTTACTAACCAGTAAATATCGCAAACAATATAAACACAATATCACTCAATCGCCGTCATTTCAAATGAACGGAAGCAATAAAACAATAACTCCAATTTCCACAAATTATCTAACTGCGGCTTCGTTCAAATCCATTCTGTAAAGAAAATAAGGAAATCACTTTCTCTTTGAAGTCATTGCTCCTTCATCGAACACCCCACACTGCGTTAATTTCGAGCCCTCTGCCCTTTGAACTGGTCTAGTCAATCGAAAAGTCGATCCCTTGGTTAAACATGGCGAATGGAAAGTCTTCGGAAATATTTTAAGTAATTGAACGAACGAAAGTGTTTTAAAGATTTTCATCCGCGAACAAAGGGAGGGCCTATTTGATGGTATTACGTTGATTTTGTTGGATGTGTATTTTTATGGGTTGATTGGCTATTTTTTGTATGAACACCGTTATTTTTAAATGTAACATTGCATAACTTATTACAAAACGTGGTTTAAATATAAGCCAGACCAAGTCCGTTTTAGTTGTACGAAAATTGTCTGTCTACTGTCATAATTATCAAACTGTCTAAATGTACCAATGTTAAATCAAAGTTCCAATTTTTTGTTGACATTTTGATTGCTTGTATGTGATATTTGAACAACAAGAACCCACTTTTTATTTTCAATGTCCTGGACTAATATTTAAGCCGCGTTTTGTAATAAGACGGATTAAGTCAGACGACAGAATTCAACACAACAGTATCCAATAGGTATATGGATACATTAATATCAGGGCTGACTCATACAGTCCTATAACTTTATTGATATTGTAGTAGGTACAAGTTAGGTTCAGACTGGCAGCCCTCATCGCGTTAATGTGCCCTTTGACGTTGCCAAGTCAATTGGAAAGTTATCCCACATTTAGTATTACCAGCTTTGGTTATTTTTGCGGATATTTTTTTTAAATAACATTTTGTACACAAAATATATCTTAGTTAACACTTGAAACCTTACCACACTTTCCTTTTAGTATTCTTTAAAATTAAACTTAAATGTATCGTAAATAGGGGTTGTTCGATACTAAGTGGACTGTATGGGGTTGATTTTGACGTAACAGAATTGATGCAAAGAGGGCAATCATAAAAAGTATTCACCAACCTTTCATCCACGACGCTGCTTCTCCGGGGATAGCCTCCGTGATGCGCGACAGACGAATGGTGCTGCACCTGCTCCTCTTCTATACGAATTCCTTTAGTTCTGTTCCAGAGTCACGGACTCTGGAAGTGCTGGGGTGTCACGTACACAACCGACGCGCACGGGGCGACCTTGGCAACTTGGTGAAGTGCTGGTGTGTCACGGACACACAACCACCGCGCACGGCGCGATCTTTGCTACTCCAACCGGGTCTCCAGGACGCCCAGTCGGCTCTTGCAATTCACAACTACCCTCAATTGCATCAAATACTACTATTAAAACCCAACAGGGGTACTAAGATATTGTTGATTTTTTTTAATTCTTATACCCTAATTCAGACAGTGAGTATTCATTTGCTTATGAAAATTGTATAAAATAAAAACATGTCTGTTATCCCCAATTTCCTTTAGTTTTGGCCACCCTACAATACTAAAACATAGAAATGACTGTGTAATTCAGATAGAATGTTACTTTTCTTGGTTCGTTTGTTAAGAAAATTGAGAGCATCTGTGATGCAAAGTATGATGAAAGTTCTCTTGAGACAGAAGGAAAAAGTAATGTTATTTAGTCTTGTCAATTTACTTTCATGCATAAACATTGGATGCTTAGCGTCCTCAGCGTTAATTCTGGACTAAGATATGCAAACTTTATATTATAATCAGTGTTTACAAGAAAAATACAGAATCGTACCCTCTTGAAATCAACTGTAATTATATTTTTCGGTCAATAAAATCTAGAGTTTTCGTTTTGGATTAGCTAAGTAACCTATAGAAGAAGATACATCGTAGACCACAATGATCACTTATTAATTATCACAATGAACTGTATTGAAGAGCTTATCCATATGAAAAAAAAACCTTATAAAGCAGAGATAAAAATACTGCATAATTAACTTCTCTCATGAATTATAAGGTATATGTTTTTCTGCTTCGTATCAAATCAGAAAATATGTAACACAACTATAGATAGGTACATTCTATAAGAGAGTCGTAGGTAGTACTTGAAATCCTAACATATTGACGCCCAAACGCCTATCTCAAGATACCTTTAGAATCTAAACTCGAGTAGAGATTACGAGAGTCAATTTCCGGAATATTCCCGTACCTACTCATAGTCACACATAGATACCTATACCTATTTGCGTCAGTAAAATGTTATGACGAGATATCAGACTAAGTTTTGTTTACCAACTTAAGTTTTCCTATAATATTTTTCTACCCACACAAAAAACATTCTTATTATAATGTACTAAAGACTGTAATAGGGTAACGTAGGGTTGAATAAAGGAATGGTTAACTTGGCTTACGCACGAAAATGTAACATCGAAAGGGGACAAACTTTTTACAACTTAAAATACTGTACGAAAACCGATAAGATCTTATAAACCGCATATTGAGAGCATGAATACATGAGAAATGTTTGTCTTTCAACGGGAAACTCTTGTAATGTAAAGTAGGGATAGAGGGTGCGGTGAAGGCTCTAAAAAAGTTTTGTCGATTTAGTTAATAACTAATTTGAATACTAAAATATATAACCGTGACTAGGCGTAGCTGTGTTTTGTAGTAAAACTTGATTACTAATCTAAATGTCACCTATGCTGTGTATGTATCCTACGGTTTTTATGTATTCTAAACTCTCTTTAGACTTTTGCTATCATCATTTGATCAGGCGTAGCTGTTTATCTGAGTATGGGGCTAATTGACGATAGTCTGATGTATCTCATAAAGTAAACTTTAGTTAACTTTGTTCTGTTTGGGCGTGTAGCCCATAAATAAAATATTATTTAAAGGATTTAGTCAATTTATTTAGATTTTCATTTTAGATTACACAGCTGTCGTAGAGGTTATATTGGAATCAGAGTGTACAAAAAAATATATATGTTTCCTCAGAAATGTCACTGTCAATGACAGTGACAAATACATTCAAATGTTATGTTTTTAACACTGTTTATTCAAGGAATAGTTCAGTCCCATCAATTGTTAAATCAATAATTCCAGGGGTATTCAAATCTAAATTCAATAGGTATCTTTTAGGTGAGCTTGTTACACATAGTATATATACATTTTTTTATATGAATATGGAGTTCTCTACATAATTCCGTGCCATTTAATTGGGCAATATTTGCTTACCTACCTACCCTTGTCATACTGCTTGGCAGAAATAACATGAGACATGACAATAAGCAAGAAAGTACTAGACCCAGACCAAACTAGAACCTAGTCACGTCCAATTTGTGGCACCCGTACAACTAAACCTACTTAATTCGCGCTAAAGAGCCTGGCGAAATACCCTTGTTCATTTAAAATGGCGATTGTTGCCCAAGCGGACTTTTCCAACCTGGATGTAAAATTATTGGAAAAACCGACAGTGTGGTTACTAAAATGCGTATCGTTTATGTACATAATGGCTACATCATTAAAAAATAATGTATCCATTATGTAGAAAACTAGAAAATAAAAAGGTAACGTTAAATACATTCATAATATTGACTGATTAAACTTTCATAAACCTGCAACCAGATTATGTGCTCATTAGTTTGGATTCAAATCCGTGAATGTTTCTTACTTCTTTACTACTGTCAATTTGATACTGAGATATGAGTAGATAAAGGTATGGATAAAAAATAGATTACGTTTATTAATCTCCTCCTAGAATCACATCCATCTCCACCTTTGGCTGAGGATTGAGACTAGCACCACCAAATCTCTTTTATGCAATCTTTTCACTCCTCTGGTTTTGGCTTTCAACAACATTCAGGGCTGAGTTTTAAATTTAATTTTTAAGTACAATTTGGGTGAAAATGACTATAAAAAACATTTATTGCCAAAAGAAACCCCTAACTAAATATTTACATTTTCTACTATCTGCCTAACTAGGCACAGGCCTGTATCTAGGCATAGGTCTCCGCTTTTATTTTTCATTTATTTTGTCTCAATCATTTCATTTATTTTTTTTATGTAGAGAGGAGGCCTATACTCAACAATAGGTGGATACGGACTGATACGATGATGATGATTGGTGAAAAATAAAAGAAAAGGTATCTCATTCAGTAATTCCTACATCAACAACACTCACCGCATACTTGTACTCATTGTGGCGTAAAGAGGAGCCACATAATAGCACGGTAGCTCGTCGCCCGTGAATTACAAATAGCTCCCGTAATTATACTATACATAGCGTCGCGTTTCCTCTGGATTTATGCTTTTAATACTGGCAAGAGTTGTCCAGGATTTGAGATATTGGTTTGTCTTGTCATTAAACCTAAAAACGTAAATTATGAGGATACATTTTCACTGGTTCTTAGAACAACGATCAATTAAATGATCAGTTACATTCTCTTGCCAATTAAATTTTCCCGAGCTCCAATTGGCTGTAAATTTGAAATCCACTAATGACAGCGTGAGTCAGTTGATTTGATAGGAGAACTAAACTGTCTTTCTCGAAACCAAGGATTTGTATTAGCTTGAAAACGAAATAATATTTAACTAGATTTAATTAAGTAAGATTATACAATGACTATTTTAATAATATAATGTCGTTACTTACTATCATACAAAAAAAGTAAAAAAAGGGCCATAATCTGCCGCTTAGTTGTAGCATATCTTATTGTGAGTTGGAAACATTATATATTTTAATTGAAGATACTGCCACCTATAAGATAACTGTTGAACTTACACCGATAATGCCTAGAAGGTTGTCTAATCCATTGAAAAGTTGGTTCCGTTTTCACAAAACTGAATACAATGTAGTTTTGCAATTCCAATGTAGATGGCGCTCCTTAGGACTCTTATGTAGTACGGCAGTATGAAACTAGATGGCACTAGCAGCCGAGTTATTCTATGGTTATTCTTATATTGTAGGTATGTATTTCTTTTTTCGTTTGATTGTCACACAATTATTGTTCTTGATTTACTTTCACTTCTTTTTCAGCTAATTTAATATATTTTTGCTTTATTTTTGTTCTTTTATTTTTATATTTCCTTGGCTATAATCATTATTAGTAGGTACTTACTATATTGTATTTTTTTTTTTCAAAAATTAAATAAGTACTTACCTACTTAGATTTTAAAGTTCTCTTCCTGGTACATTTTAGTAAGGGTAGTGACCTAGACAAAATCAAAACAAAAACAATAACAAACATTATGTAACTTACAACTTTATTACTTTGCAATTCACTCTCTACAGATTCTGATGTAACCTACGTACCTACAGATAATCCGGGGATTATTTTTTATCTCTTCACTTTAGTTGGAAGGGGAGATGTACTATGGGTTAAAATATAAAGAAAAAAAACAATAACGTACTTAGATATTCATTAGATTAGTTTTCGTATAATTCTACGGTTCTATAAGAAAGTAAACAAAGGTTTTTACTATCATGACGTATTTTATTTCATTTCTCAATGCATCAACGATGGTTACAATTTCATTATAAGGTACCTACTGATATTACATTTTCTCGTCTATTATATTGTAATTCAACGAAATAATAATAATGATGGCTCACATTTTCTCTAAGCTACTTATTTCTTCACCTCTGGCTCAATATGAGCTATCTCCCTTCTCGTCGGCCCTTTCTACTCTATAATTGACAAGGATTAAGGCAAATTGAAAATTCATGCATTGTTTTATCCATCTTGTTTATTCTTTCCTTCCTTTTTTATATCACAGTAAGGACCGGGCGAAAATCTGTATATTACACTACCTTTGCATGCATTCAACATAACATTTAACTACTAGGTCATTTCAAATTCAAAATGTGATTACTGTCAATAATATCAGAAAATAGTTTTTGATGTGATATGAATGAAATTCAGCTTTACACTAAACATTTAAATTGTACCTTAATTCAGTCTCACTCACAACACAAACGAATGATCGAAAATACTGAACAAAAGAAATGATTCACAATCAACAACAATAAGTATACAAGTACGTAGTTACATACATTTGTATATAGCGTCACAAAACTACAATTTGATCGATGTTCGCTAGGAATACGATCTCGTCTAGCTAGAATAAGTTAATGAACTAAAAAATGCCCTAATTAGTCAAAATTATATTTAACAAGGCAAACATTATTTGTTTAACATAATTATTGGATTTTCGTCTCTATTATGCGCGACCGCATCTTCCTAATTTCATTCATAACTTTAAATATTAAACTAAAATCGACTATCACTCACGTTCACACAACAAGTCAGCAACGGAACGACACAAACAAACACCAGCAACTAATACTTAATAATACAATTCTAGGCATTTACATCACAAAATAGTGCAGAATGAAAGAAATGTTTTAGAATGATCATTACAATTAATTGGTCAAAAGATATGTTTTAAAGAAAGGCTGTGGAGCCATGCACAGATGTTCACAATTTTGATATATTCGAGTTGAATGTAATTACAACCTCTTGAGTGTCGGTTGAAGTCAACGTGACATAACGCGCTTGGAGAGTTCTGCTCCGGTGTTTGAAGTACGCGTCGCTTTTCAGCTGGTTTCTTAATACACGTATATTTGTTTGAGCTGCGGCTTGAGCTCAGGGGGGATCGTGTAAACTTCCTGTTCAGGCTTCTTTTTCACCAGTCGCTTCCAGCGACCGCCGATGTTCTTGCGAAGGCTGCGGAAACTCGCACGCTCGTTACCGTGCGGCTGCATTAGGTTGTCCTGGAACGAAAGAAATAATCAACGGTTAGATGTGTCATTCTCCAAATGCAAGTAGGGTTGATGACCTGACTGATTTTATGATACAGTGCGCGATTTGATGCATTCACTGCATTTCTAAACGAGAACAATCCAGCCGTTGTACAATACCAGCCCCATGCCCCCAAACTATATTCGTCTGTTGCTACCCAAACATTTGAAAGGTCGTCTCAAACCGTCGAAGTCGTTTTGTTGCAGTCTCTTGTTCTTACAATAGGATGCCATTCATTATTTGAAGGTTTACAGGCTTTTGTTCTCTGAGTGGCATTCAGATAAGTCTTTATACGTCTTTAATTAAGGAATTAGGGAACGTCTAGGAAGCTAGTAAAATGTATGTATGTTGCAAAGTAAACGGTGAGGCCATACGAGAGCGTGGCAAGCCTTGAATACGCTATTCAAAGACACATTAGCATTACCTATTTCCTGGTGTGGCGTCTCGATAGGTAGATATGAGATCACAAACATTGTACCGAAGCGTTCGATTGTCATGAATAGCCAGTAGGTATACAGTACAGGTAACCCTCGGGGAGCGGTTTATCAGAGCATGATATTGAGGCCATCGCATTTGAGAGATGGAAATATGGAGGCGAACGTTTGCATTAGCCTCTTTTGTTAGTCAGACAACCTCTGGAAAGAAGGTCGCAGTTACAACATGCTCGCCTTGTACAGCTTTCTATTCGGTGAACGTGTCCCGACATTTAAATTTATTTTGTACTTAGATATCTTTGCCACGTTACGTGTCCGACTCTCTCTCGTGGCGGGGAGGGTCGCACCAATCACGATTTCTTTTACATTATCATGTAACGTTTCTTTCCCAACTGGCGACTTTCATTATTGCTGGCGCCAGCCGGAGTCACGAGACTTGCAAGAGCACGAATGCAACAAACCATCGAGTACTTATTCGCGGATTGGGGTCAAGTATAACGGCTGGAACTGGTTGCGCGTCTTGAAATAGAGATTTCAGTTAATGGAGCTGTCCAAGTGACGGGTGGCATGCGGGAGATGAGTGGGCTAGGTACTGACCTGATCGTGAGGATAGACGTAAGGCGGGGGCAGCGGCGGCGGGAACTGCCACAGCGGCTGCTGGCGGAAGGCGAGCGGCTCGGGCTGCGGCGCGGTGGGCGCCTGCAGCACCTCGGCCGGGTGCACGGAGGCCGAGTGCTCCTCCCGCTTGCGCAGCTTGCTGTGGACGATGCGAATCGCCATCATAGTACCGTTGTTTCCAACCATGGTTCCGAACGGTCCTTCGACGCAACAATAACCGTTCACACTGGGATCGATCACAGGTAGATAGTTCCAGTCGGGCAGTCACAACATATTTCAACTTCACAGTTTTACACTCACAGCCGTATCGCGGTCTAATTAACTATAAACTAAATTTAAATAAATTATCACAATTATTTTGTTTAGAGCTTATTGCACATATCACTGTTCGTAGGAACGCGCGGTAGACCGCGTTACGCGAGCACCAGCTGCGCGGGTGGGTGACTAGAATATTATCGAGAAGTGTGGCCGGCAGGTGCCTAGCAAAGCGCTCGCTCGTGCCAAACGACCTCTACGGAGTACTCCATGCGTCTGAGTTGAAGTGGAGGGGCGCGCATGACTTTTATAGACGCGCATATGACGCGGTGTGCGGCGGGAGGTCGCGCGGGGGGAGGTGAAGAACAGTTGACGGTAGGAATGGCCGTTTTCCGCGAAAAACTACGAATGGCGGCGGCGGCGCCTGAGCCGACGCTATCAGTCCAACCCACGGCATGACGCACCAGTAAGCTGACCGTTGGTTTGCCCCTGATAGGTAACCGATCTAAAAACCTCATTACAATATTTATGGCAAGACGTCTTGAAGTTCTGACGAAGGCTGTGAGTGTAAATGCCGTGGAAATATTACAATTCTTTAGTATTATACCTACATGGTTATTCTTGCGTCGCGTCCGTGTGAACCTGTTTCGTATTGTGTCTCTTTCTGTCTTTAAGCAAGATATTAAATGACTTATGATTATTATAATTAATATGAAAAAAATAAACCAACATAGGTAGGTACAGTCTACATCGTAGTATAATATTATATCGTATCTACCTCTATCTAAATGAACATTTGTGTATCGATCAAAGATAGTACATACTACATTTCACCATTAACCGAGTTCAAAGTCCACACCACACAATATCCATCCATGGTAACATAATACGCACAGCTGGGCCTGCGGATATAGTAGGCGCAGCAAATGTTAATATTGCATCTCTTTCCAATAAAGTTAAATATGCCAATGTTGGCAAGGGAGGCGTATACAGAGAGCTTTCGACTCCGAAAGGCAAAGTAGGGCTGCAGGGCAAGGGAGAGCGGGAAGGTGCAATGCCCTTAGCAGCTATAAGCACGGCTCGGGCCTTTGACTCGAATAAAGCCAGGCGGGATGAGAAAAAAAACACAGGTAGTGAGCTATTACAAGTCGATACCCTTGAGATCTGTCTAGAGGATACGTCATTATAAAAGCAACGCGTTTTTACCAGAACAAACGCATCATTTTCAAATTACCTATATAAAATAATAATTATTCTCGCGACTCTTTTAATTGCTTTTGTTTTCAAATAGAAATGTCTATGGATAGGACACGTACAGTAATTGTGAAACAAACACGCGAAAGTTGCATATTCCGTGTCAAAACTTCCAAGGTACGAGCATAAACACGTCTATGATTTTTAAAATTGTTATTAAATCGTTTTGTGTGGCACGTACCAGTCACTCTTTTTATCAATTAGTAGTAGTAGTGTAAGCCATCAATCTGTAAATGTTATCAGTACTAGTTAGATCACGCTTGACACCTCTTATCACGACCGATACAAAGAGTAGTTGTATCATATCAAGCGACCCGAGATGAATCGTTTGACGGGACTCATGAAGGTTTATAACTGTTGGCCACACAACGCTTATGAAACCCTAGTGTTATTGGCAGCTAAAGCATCAACATATCTGTTTAGTCTCGACATCTTTCATTGCCTCTTTGATTCAACATCTTTTGTTACCAACTTCACCATACAAACATGTAATAGATTTATTAACACATTATTGTACAAACGAGATTTGAAACAATCATTGTATTTGTATTGGTTCGGTAATATAGCTATGATATTAATTCAACAAAAGTGAAAGGTAATGAAGTATTAATATTTCTTGTACAATTAAATCACATAATCACGTCACATCACGATGTTATGAAGTGGCGAATATAATTAAGATAAAAACTTTATGGTAACTTCTTAGCAACCAAATATTGTGACCTCCATTTGCGTCAATTAAAGGCTATCGTTTGTTCACATCACGTGTTTTTGGAGACAATGTTTACCTACAAATGTAAATCGATTAGATATTTTGGCTGAAGCAATTGTTTTGACAAATTTTTCGATACCATCAAAATTCCATTTGTTTTTTAATTACAATCCAAGATGATGCAATTAACTATTTACTTTATTAATTATTTAACATTTTTTTTAAATAATTTTGGTGTCCTATAAAAACCTAAAAGCATAGAAACTAACTTGAGAGACGTAGTCTGTTAACTGTTAAGAAATGATATAAGTGCGTAGGTAGCTGGAATAATTCTGGAGCTCTGTTAGTCTAAAGTCAAATATTAATCGATAAAGAACATTCGAAATAACCTATTGATAAAATGGATACGAGTAGGTCGATTGTCCATTGACGTCAAGCCGCGATGGGAGTCAATAAGGGTACATTTTTAATGAGATCAACAGAGCTACCAAATGAATTATCTAGTTCGTTACAAACGTCATATAAGAGATATATAGGTACATTACATACATAACATATATTATGTAGGTATTATTGTATCCTCTATATACATATATCACCGTTAGATTGTAAAGATCGTTAGATTACAATCTATCTAGCGAGATTGTAAACTATCGATAGATTGTGAACCGTATATCATTATGATTGCAATTTGACTCATTATTCTTCGCTATATTGTAATCTACCGAAGTGAAGCCGTCAAATTGTGAACCGGCGTAGGACGGAATGCAACTCGCGCTCTATGTTTAGGTATTGCGAAGTCACTTGTCTCTGACGGGAGGTAAGATTAGGTTCGTTAGGTTGCTTTCTACCACGCACATGCGACGACGAGCGAAGCGAGGAGGAGCCAAGTCCTGTTGTAGTGCAAGTGTTGGACTCGAAGATGATACGGTTCACAATCTATCGATAGTTTACAATCTCGCTAGATAGATTGTAATCTAACGATCTTTACAATCTTACGGTGACATATACATATGTATATCCTAATCATAATAGTTGTAATCATTTTACTGTTCGTTGCAAATCAAACCCTATAGGACTTGATTTTTTCGTTAATTAGGCCTACTTTACGCTTTTTTTGCCTTTATAATGTATGATTTATGGTAAGTACTATTTTACAGAAAAGAAAAAGCCATGAATTCATCATACTTTGCATCTACATTATATCTAAATTATAAAAAAAATAGCAACTGTAATAGCTTTGTTTGATACGTGAATTGTTAATGGTATATTGAACAAAATTATAGTTTAGCTAATATGTAGAATGTATACAGAAGTCTTGATCTATAAAATACATCATAGGTACGTAGGTAAGTATGTACCTGAATAATAGTTGGACGGATAATGCAATTAACCTTTTTCATTTCCTCTATTATCTCTCTATAGCCTTCTTATTGACAGCTGGTAGCAATTTACGATAACAAGTATATACAAACATACTTTACATATAAATATGTTATCTATAAAGCGTTGTAAAACCAAAGTTTTTTTTGAAAAGTTGTTCTTATTCTTGAACTTTCAAGCGCAAGTATATTTTAACATGTTATCCATTGAACTTGTAAACCATTCTTATTTTTCACGGTCGGTTAGCTTTTAAAAACTGTTTATGCGTTTCAGGACCTTGCGTTTTAATGTTGCGATTTCATCTGAATTCTGGCGTGGACATTGTTTACGTTTTTCAGGGTTTGTTTATTGACTGAGAGAACACATTTTGGAGAAAGCTTTAGCACCTGACTTCGCCTACGCTTTCATATACTGTTGCTTAATGCATGTGTAGGCTAACGTGTTCTGGTGGAAGGTTATTATAACAGACAACCTTTTTGTTTCTACTGGTATGGTAATTAGTTGTGTAGTCAATTTCCTGTAGTTAAATGTCGTATCTTCCGCATTTGCTGCTGGTGCAGTACCTATTGACATTCAAACAGATGCGTTTATTATTTGCAATTGTATTAAGACTTAGAGAATTCAAGGATGTTATAGAAAATAATACTTTATTGTTTGTGTTACTTTGTGTTTTAAACGTAGAGAAATAAGGACGACATTAATTCCATTAATTAATCCGCATGTTAATTAAGCACTACAAATATGTAAGTTTCATTTTAAAGGCATTGTACGACCGGCCACGACCTTGCTGACTCTTTAGGTATTGAGTTCCTGCTGTAGTTAGGTATACTATCTATATTCAGCCAATATCGGTTTTTGTCCATCGCCGCAGTATTCTGACTCATGACATACAATAGTTAGTTTTAAATAGAACAGCTGACTGGATAAAACAACCGACCGCTAAACATGGAAACCACATCGTTGAACAAAATTAAAAATCTAAAAATATACTTTTTATTTTGTTCCCTGTGACCTTTTACGATGTGAACTTAAGACTAAAATAGTTAACTAGTGAGACTTATCGTGTAGATAAATGCTGAGACTGGAGTATGGCCAATTGCAAGGAATTCGCCTTGACCACATAGAAGGCAACCTTGGAAACATATTGGAATAGCAAACGAGTTTACTCAATTCAGAGAACATAATCAAGAGTCAATTCAAAAACGACTGGTCACGTGTGACATGTGACCTGTCTAGTGCTCTAACGTATGGACATAACCATCTGTAATGAGGCTATGGCAAGTCGTTACATTACCGGGTTAGTGCGCCGATAAGTAAAGTTTTATCAATAAGTGTCGTAATAGATTAGGAACATGTATTACCCGCGCTCAAATGGGTTGTTCTTATCCCTCCCGCAGAGGCAGACGATGGTCTTGTTGACAGACAACACGATCAGAGAGTTGTGCTCCAGGACCACGCCGACCTCGCAGTTTTCCTCTTTACACTTCATCGCCTCGACGGCGATCGGAGCGAAGAGCATCGAAACGCGGGCACCGACACTTCACAGCCGCTTTTTGGTTTTTGTCTATTTGGGAAGGAAGGCGCGGCGGCGCCGAGGGCCGCACTGACGCGCGTTTTGGCGCAGACTGGCAAATTGGCAACGAGTTCTGTGTACATACGGCCGACCCGACGGTGACTATTTGACTGGCGGAGCGGCGGCCGGCGCGACCGCCACCAAGCTTCGCGCAGCGGTGGGTGACGGCGAGCACGCACCTCTCCCGTTACCTCATTGCTATGTTATGGGGACCTGACCCCGCTCTGCGAAAGCCCTCTAACGCGCCACTCTAATTTGCATTCGATCGTCACGAGGCGCGACCAGGAAACACGTATCGACCATTTACATCGCACTGCACGGTTTCAGCACTAATTATCACATTGTCTCCTCCCAGGTGTGGCTTTCGAATTCAAATCATCTCCGGCGACGGCATTGTTATACGATGTTCGTGGCTTAACTGAAAACAGTCGGACGTCAACGGATGTCGGTCCCCGAGCTACATTCATACATAACAAATATCAGCGTCGCATCGAGACAATCGAACACCCATTGTATGTGTAACACGATTGAATATTTTAAGACTATGTTTGCATTGTAATCGAACTCTTTACGCATCAATAACCTGCTGGGGTCTGTAAAACAAGTTCTAGGTACGCAATAGTTGTTTTTTGATACCAGATTTAATATAATTGCAAAGCCAGTCTAAAAACAAAACAGTGCTGGGTAAGCAAAACTGAGTTTCGATTTGTTTGATTCGCCTATCAAGACGATTAATGCATCATAGTTAGTTATCACAGGAATCTCTCTGTTACTAAAACCAACAAAGAAGAGAAATGGTAGCCTCTTAGACACCGACTCAACTAGCAGAGAAAGAATCTCACACAGTTAAACCAATATGAGCAATGACCAGTTGTTGTCCGTGCATTAATTTTCCATACAAACGTGGGAACGACGAGAGTTGTATGGTGTGTTAGTTCCACAATATGTGACCTCGTCTCAACAGAAACGGGTTAAGTGGTTGATGGATGACGTCAAACATTGCCAGCGAAATGTTACACAACGTTCGTTGTATAATTATATAATTAACTCAAAACTATAAAACTAGAAGCCTATTCAATTTCTAGACGACTAATCCCTTGTTACTAAGGGTTGTTACTAGTTAGGTAAGTATCCTCGTAGCTTGAAATAGATAAAAACACTAGTTTAAAAGGCTTGAGGAACTCATTACGGTGAAATTAATTGATTTTCAATAGTTAAAACCATAAAGCCAGAGGAAGGAAAAAGTGCGTATAAAATCAAAGTTTTCCTCCATTCTCTTTGCCTACAGCAGGGATTAGGTAATCCAGTACCATATACCTAGATATTATGTATGTACTATGTAGGACATAATATTTATGGAAAATGTCCTGTGGTTTTACCAGTAGGTGTCGTTGCTGGCCATTTTGATAAATTTGTTATCATTAATTATTTTAAATATACTTATTAAGTATGTCTTATGGCTTTGGGGCAAAAACAACATGTGTTGTTAGTAAGTATTGGATACTAACAAAATATATACAAACTAGCTGTCCCTGCAGACTGCGTACTGCGACCAAAACTTTTGTATAAATTAATTACAATTTTTTTTCCCTTTTAAACCTTCTCTAGACCTCCACGAACATTTCAAGACTAAGATAAGATAAATCCGTTCAGCCGTTCTCAAGTTTTGAGACTAACGAACAGCAATTCATTTTTTTATATATATCTATAATTTATATATAGATAATTTACATTGTCTCTAGTTCACATAACTTTGTAATATATACCAACATCATCATCATCATCATATCATCTTCATATATCTTTATTCTTATTTTATTCTTTATAGACTAATAATAGCAGTCGTCTTTTTATAACAATATATCAACAATAATTTGTTGATTTATTGTTATATGCGATATGTCCCGAAATATTTATTTATTTTATTAATATTTATAATTTAGATCACGAATTGTTTGTTCAGTATCTTAGTAGGTGGTCCAAATGACATAAATGAGTAATTGAGTCTGCCAAAATATTTCGCTGTCATTTTTCTTCGAAGTTTGGTACATATTGCGCAAAATGTTTGTTTTTGACACGACTCAATACTTAATATTTGGAGTATGTGATTTTAGTACAAATAAGTATAAGGTAATGATTATTCTTCAAATTAAATTGGGTAAGTACTTACTCACTACTTCATAAAATGATGCTTTGGTTACAATATACATAGTATAAGGTACCTAGTAGCATTTACATTATACACTGCACAATACTAAAACTAGTGTAATTAGTATTTTATAAACAGCACACATGAACACCCACCAATACGGTGGGTTGACGACATTAGAATAACCGCAGGGAGCACCTGGATTCAATCTGCGCAGGACCGGTACGAGTTGCGTACAAGAAGAGAGGCCTATGCTCAGCCGTGGGCGATAACAGGCTGATGATGATGATGAGATGAATCAAGATCAGCCAACAATTCACAAAAAGAAATCAATAACAAACATGAAATCATGCACCTACCACATGACAACCAAGACAACGGAGTAACAAAGAGAAACCGTCATTCATTTAACAAAGTTTGAAATCTCGTCAATCTGTTCGCAAGTAAAAACGAATGTACAGTAAAATAAACAAATAATTGTTAAAATAAAATGTCCAGACGGAGAAAATTGGCAAACATCCAGATACCAGTTGATTGCGAACCTTGAGTTGTACACGATGAGTTAAAAAAATACTAATAAATAGGTATTATGTAAGTATGACGAGTTAATAAATAATAATAATAAAAATGTATATTAGACACACAAATTCTTATAAAATTAACACTTATTAATAATGTAATTTAAAAGAGGGCATTTTAGTAAACAAAAGATATGTCGAGCAGCTGCTACGCTGAGAGGAAGTGGTCTCTCGTGTTGTAGCAGCTGATTCCTTCAGGGAAACATTTTTTCTAGTTCTTTGTATAATACGTGTGCCTTGAAATTCTAAATTATATAATTCATTTATATAGAAGACAGCTTGATTATTAATGTAATAATCAATTCGTATGCACACAAATCAATCTAGTTTTGCAAGATACTCGAAATTCTGATACAGGATTTGAAAATTCTTGTTAATAAATACATACCTAAAACTTGTTACTGTAGCATTTAGCAAACGTTTTATCATTGTATTAATTTATTTTAACGTTTACATTGACCTTCTAGTCAATTACCTAAAGCGCGTTGGATTGTCCTCATGTGCGGATCAATTAAAATTTGTTCCAGAGCGAATTATAATTAGTGACACAAGCAACATGTTTAAATAGTCGCATGGCGGAAACTACCACTTATGTACGTCGACTGTTATTAAAAGTACTTAATTTATGCTGACATGTATTTATTTGCTTGTAAATAGCTATACTTTTACACCAAACTGAAATTTTTATCCCTTTACCAGAGCTTGCACACCAAAACAGCATCAATCATTACAAATGTATAGACATTTAGCAAGACTTTTAAAATTAAAGTAAATATAATATACAGACATATTTTCTGATTGCTATAGAACACCGTGGGACACAGCTAGTATTATTTAAGTCACAGCAAAAACTGTTATAATGCTAACAAATCTTTATGAATCGTGATTTTTTAAGGCACGGCCACGCTATTTACCTCCACAAGTTCTGTACAATTTACCACCACAGTCTATCAAGTTATATTCAGTTAAAACCACTTCTTCTAGTACCAGGCGGCTGAAAGTGACGGGCACATATAGGGCTTCTAATTGATACCCTATTTGCCAAACCAACCTAGTCCGGACCTAGTGACATTGACTTTGAACACATACTTTTAGGCATAGCTATTTTGTATTTCAGTGTTAATATTTGTGGCAAATATTACTTTGTGAATATGTACTACTACTACTTACTACCACAACTGTGACAATATTAAATTTTGTAGAAAAAGAATACAGTAGTAGGTAGGTTAGTAATAATGTCTTTTGTGACAGTAGTAGGTAGGACTCTAAATTTTGGTCAGTTTTGGTGAGGAATGAGTTACGAACAGGACACAGATATAAACCATATTTATCACTTAAAAATCTTCGCAATTATCTAATTATAAAGAAAAATATTATAATTGTAAAAAAACAAATACTCACATTTTCCATATTATTTTCTTGAGAGATCGTTTTATGTCCGATAACACTGTTAATTTCATATTGGGCCTTTGCTTTGTTTTGTCTTTTTCTTATTTTTTTATTTCAAACAATTAAACTAGTTATTTTTGATGAAATACAAAGCAAATGGAACAAACTTAACTGACTGTAATCAACAGCTCTTAACAACTAACCTCAAATACGATGTAGATTTAAGTTCTTTTCTATCTACCCTCTATTGAAATTAATCTAGTGGATAAATAGATTGCGTTCAAAAACCACAAGAATAAGAAATTGATACAATATAATAACTTGAAATAATTGATTTTATTTATTTATTTGTTATTAATACCAGCAGCGACAAATAGTAGGCTAAATAACTATTAATAATACATACAAGACATGACGGATAATATTAAGAACTCATTCCACCGCATTTAATTTGAGATTTAGAATTTTTTAACGAAATTATGAACTATTATTATTTCATATCGTAAAGTGATTCGACATAAATGAAGGTAATTTTTATATGGTTTATTTGGTTTCACTGCTTACTGGATTTGAATCGAACTAACTGGGTTTTACTGGTTTTCAACTTATCTTAATCTCAGTTTGTTTATTATTACGTGGCTGATATAATTAAATTGTAGTAGGTATTCTGTATGATTTGCTTCAACGTTGGAAAATTTCAATTAAAACGAGATCATAATAAGTAAGTATTGTACGTGTTCTTAAGTAATTTCGAGTATACATTATGTAACTCAAGTTGAATTATGCAATGAATGACTGTGTTATATGTATGTATAATAACTTAGTCTTGCAAACATTAAGCAAGATATTCCGATAATCTCCATTCTCTAATGTTTATTTTTTATTTTAACATAGTACCGTTCCTTTAGTTTACTGATATCGTAAGTATTTAAGTCAATCTTCACAAATCACTAATGCATTATAATATGCATGCATTTTGATTTCATATTGTATTTTTCCACCTACGTTTTGTTCTGACTATTTATATTTTTATTTAACTTAAGTTTCGTTTTAACTATTTATATATATTTTTCTATATTATTATGTATCTATTGTTTTGTATTTTTTTAATTGTAACCCGGTTTCTTGCTGACTCATCCAAATAGACTGAACAAGGCATTTCGCGAAACCTTGAATTGGCCGGTACTTCAAGCCATTCTCTTGCCTTGAGAATGATTAGACTTTAAATGTACCACTGCAGTACTATTCTGTAAGTGCAGCTCAGAAATAACAAAAGTTAGTCTAAGTCACGTTATGTCACTTATAGAAGCATATTGCCTAAAGTAATTAATTGCTCCTAAACTTTAGGTAACATTATATAACTAAAATAGGAATAGAAAAACAGATACAAAATATTAACTACATAGGTTAAGGAAGTGAATGTCTTATGTACTGTAACATTATATATTATAAATTTATATTCAAAACATTGCATCAAAAGTTGCCACTTTAGCAACGATAAAAATCTATTAATACAATTGATACTAGTTAAATAACGTTTTAATCTATTCGTTGTTATGTTATGCTTTATTGCGAAAATATATTTTAAGCATGACTGATGTATGTTTATTTTTATACATGTTTATCTAAGTGATCTTTTAAAAAGCGAGTGTGGCTCAGTGGTTCCAGTGTCTGCTTTTCATCCAGACGCACCCTGTTTAAAATCAGGCCCTACACCAATGACTTGTATTTTCAAGTTATGTGTTGCAATCGCTAAACGATGAAGAAAACCATTGTGAGGAAACCGACATGTTTGAGGATCACAATATCCGAGGACATGTGTCTTAAGTGGAAGATCCTGGGCGTCCACCACGTTGTATCTGCCCAAGAGAACTTCCCTAACGAATTAATTCTGTTGAGAAGTCACGACCCTCAGTCATGAGGAAATACGACTCAAGAGAGAAATCTTTTAAAACTGTCTTCTATTAGATAATGACGGAAATGATACTAAGGCGGAGAATGTGACGCCCTGTCATTTTGCCAAATGACCTCCCATGCACAAATACTTTTGTGTAGTACAACTTTCTAATTTAAACAAGATAATGTGGTGTTAGATATTAATAACGATAACAAAACAAATAATAGACAAATCCGAGGATATTACATTGTGATATTCATAAGCCAAAATGTACGGTCTTTCCGCAGAGCTACAATATGGAGATATTTAAAAAGGATATTCTCAGAGCTGGCAAAGCGCTGCAACAACTCTGGAGTTGCAAGTGTCCAAAGGCGATGGTAACTGCTTACCATTAGGCAGGCCGTCTGCGTTTTTGCCACTTTTTATATAAAAAAAATTGTAGAATAAGTTATAACTTCAAACTCATTACTGAAACTGGTATCGTAAGCCTGTATTTTATAGACGTAAGATACCGGTAAAATAACAAATTAAATTGAAATTCTGATTAGAACATCAGACTAGTTAGTATGATATGTTTTGAAAACTGGCTGTCTAAATACTATCAGGAAGTTTTTGGCTTTACGCCCATTCCGTTACAGAAACTTTTATCACAAAAATCTAGTTCTTTTTTTTAACAATTTAGAATTATTTACAAAAATTTAAGGCTCTAACTTAAACATTTTGCTTCCTATAATAGGTAATATTTGCTCCTTGGATAATAATCCGTTAACTTATAAAGAAGTTTTTATCCGATTATTACATAACTTAAACAAACCGATGAGTAAAGATGAATCACGCACCTTGATAGTCAAATATAAATATCTTATGAACTCATATTGTGAAGATGTTTCAAGGAATAATCTAACACTATCTCTATTATCTGTTATCTTTAAGATGTCTATTTTATAATACTGATTCAGGGTATGAGGAATTGAATAATCATTTTATAATGAGCATGGAAAGTTATTTGAGTGCAAGCAATTGCCAAGACAATCAGCACATATGTACGTAGTAAGTGTGATGTATGTGTGTGTATAATTTTATATAAGTAGATATGTGCATTATGTAAGATAGATAGATAGATATCATTTATTAACATACAGAATTACAACTAACTTATTACAATAAATAATAAGAGTTGGCATCAGTCATGTCTCTTGTACTAGAACGTAACAAACCTGTGTTAGTAAGTGAGATTTTTAAACCCATTAAAATGGAGATTAGTGCGATTTTTCGTATTAATCTTGAATCTGAAAGATCTACAGTTCAATGTTCATATATTTATGTTAGTTTTTTGTCATTAATCTTACCAAAGACCAAGGTTTTGGTCCCATTTTTATTAATTACTAGTGGGTGCTCGCGGCTTCGCTCGCATTAAGAAGTAAAACTTGCATCCCCTATTTCACCCCTTTAAAAGTGGCATTTCTAAAAATCCTTTCTTAGCAGATGCCTACGTCATAACATCTACCTTCATTCCAAATTTCAGCCGAATCCGTCCAGTGGTTTGGGCTGTGTCTTGATAGATCACTATATCAGTCAATCAGTCAGTCACCTTTGAGTTTTATATATATAGAAGACAATTACAACAATTGATTTTACTAAATCTGACTACTCCTAGCACTCAACGCGTTCAGGAATAGCCTAGAAATATTATCAAAGCCCTGAGTCTAAAAGAATTCTGTAGAAACATTGGCTGTGTATCTTGGCACCATGATTGAAATTCATATCGTTAACTTTTTGATTTATGGTTATCATATCATATATCAAATCTCTCAGTTATGAAAGTAATGATTTTCGAGTCTCTGTTTATTTTATGATCACTTAGATTTAACGATTGATGAAATAAATCGTAAACGGTACTACTCGTATTGCCAGTTTTTATACCTATTTGAAAAGATGGTGTGTTGATAATATTAAAGTTTTTTATTGAATCAGTAAGAGATCGTAAACAACAGATTCTCAGACAGTTGTATTTAGATTTGATTGCATAATATTTATGAAAACTGTTTTACACCCTACGTGTAATACTGTTATGTAAATTGTATTTTTATATTTCAACCAATTTTAGGTAGGTTTGTTTCTGTAAAATCATAGGGCAGCTGATGTTAAACCAAGTCTGTATTAAGCAAATTTTTACTGAAATAAACAATAAACACCACAAAAAGAGACACAATACACGATATATTATTTACTAATATTTATCATAAGGTGGATATAAATTTGACAATATTTACTAATTGATTGTTGAGTTAAGCATACATACTAAATAAAAAAAACATTAACACCCTAAGTTTAATTATCCCCACTGTATTTTTCCATTAGGTACAGTCGGAAATTTATGGAAAATTCTCGGGATAAAAAAAACAATTTAGACTTTTCTAAAGATTTTCTACGTGCCCTTCTTTTTTTAAGTTTAGTTTTTCTTCCCTTGTTTTTTTTTGACGTGGGATAGGTTTACGTTTGACTACAGCCTGCCTGATGTTAAGCATTGATTAATTCATTAATGATATAATTTAATGATACTTACTTTATAGTTAATGCCAGCAGGACTATAATGAGCCCTACGAGGGCCATCGCTATGACGACACCGCATATCATGTAATTCGCATCATTCGGGGCATCTGAAACAATACAAAATTATCATTAAGCATTTTTTTGGGAATTAATAATATAATGTAAGCAAATTCATATGAAAGTGGCCAACTCGGGTGTCGAGATTTCACAACTATCAAGTTTTGTGTTTGTAACGATTAAGTGCAAATTTATCGGGACATACATACGAATGCCTAACCTAAGTAAGATATTTTGATAGTTTAAGAAACTTGACACTTTGACAAGTGTTACTGCTGCGGGTCCGTAGATAGAGGTTCATGTGCGGGTCTAATAATAAATGCAAACAACCATAAAATGAAAAAAAAACTTGTTATGACATCTACTGGAATAATTAGTGCATACAATCACATTATTGATTGAGGAAATTAATATTACACAGGCTGACATGATGATAATGAATTAATATATTTTCTTCTTATCGAATGAGAGTGGTCAACTCTGGTGTTGAGAGTTAACCAAGCCGCCCTAAGAGCCTCTGACCTTATATCAAAGTACTGAAAAAATGGCGTATTATTTTGTTCAAGAATACATCGTAGTGGAATTCTTACACATGCTTTTGTATGCAATGTTGACATTCTTTTCATACGTAAGAGACCTTTCGTTTACAGATGACACAGGAAAAGAAATGGATCGTTTTGTAAGCTTCTTATGTCATTACAGTGCGTTTGTTATGTAAAAATAAGCAAAAATTGTGAAAAAATTACTTATAAGGGGTCGTCCATTAATCACGTGAGGCTCGAAAGGGGGGAGGGGTCCATAAAAAAGTCACGAAATATCTCAAGGGGGGAGGGGGGGGGGGGTGTAGTTACATATCACGTGTATTTAAAAAAATGCCAAAAAAAAAAACATCACGTGATTAATGGACGGCCCCTAATCGTGGAGTAAAACAGAATTCTTTTATCAATGGAAGAAGTGTTACGATTATCTTTCTATATACCTATAAATAAGTTTTTTTTTAAGTATATGCATATTATTATATCCGTTATCATGCGATATATAGTATACAAGCGTAACCTTAGTATGAGGCTAAATGGCGCTGTGTAGTATGTCCTGAAATATTTATTTATTTTACCTGTACAACGATTATTTCGATTACTTTTGTAAATCGAAGTTATGTTCAGATCTAGTCACATAAAATTATATGTTTATAGTTGATACTTCCTTTAAAAAAATAAGATACGGAAAACTAGGTAGGTAGATAGATAAGTATGCATTATTGTTATGTAACTATTGAGTACATATACATTATTGCTAATCATTTACGCTAACTTTATTACCTCTCAGCGCTTTGATAAAAGGTTTATAATAACCTTGTTCCTGTATGTGAATAAGGATGTTAATATATAAGTTGTCATTAGGAATACTAAGGAAGACGAAGTAGTCACTAATAGGTATCTTACAATGTAAATTCGACCTTAGCAGACTGATTTATGACATACTTATCAAATCATTTCATTTGAACTTATTTTTATTGACGACGAAGAATAGGCTGTATATTCCGTTACAGGATTACATTTTGTGCTAGACCCAATTTAAAAATAAAAAGCCCAAATGTGATTGAACTATGTTTATCTCTTTTTTATTCATATCTTATAAGTATAATACTTAGATAATAGTGTAAAAAACAATACCATAGTTCCAGATACAGCACTTTAAATAAGCGGGAAGTTAGAATGACCATCATTATCTTATTTAACCGTCACAATATGGCATACAACAGAACTGTTACCCACTCGTTGTTAACGGGTGTGCGTACCACTTCACCAATTGAACGGTTTGTTGTACGCCATCCCTAATTCGTTCCGCACCACAATCGATATGAGGTTGAAAATACCGGATCGATCGAAACCTTGGTGTGCTGCCTTTGTTTTGGTTTACTTATTCCTATGGCGCAGCATTTTGAAGAAGGTCTTGCCATTTTAACCGGTCCTGGGTTGACATGTTTTGGTTTAACGAGTGTGGAAAAGTCTGTGTACTATTTCAACAGTGATATAAAAATAAAAGGAAATATAGTTTATGTTACTTCTTGGTATAATAAAAAATAATGAAATGTTACCATACGTATATGTTTTACTTTTCAATTTGTTTTTTCCTTGACCTATGCACCTACTCTTACTTAGACGATATGGGTCATTCATTCGATTCCGAGTAAAAACTATACGATTTTGTGTAACATCCTGCAGATCACCAGGAGTGAAAGTCACACAAGAGACGCTAAAGCCTTATATAAACATACAGTTAATGGAGTACAGAGTAGTTTTGACAGCCATTAAGTAATATGCTTGTCGTATAACACTATAGGTGCACTGATACATACTTAAACTGCTTAACCGATAAGTGAACCATCCACCTACTCCAAAAAACTAAAAAACGAGTTCACTACGCAACTCATCATACATTGAACTTTCCCAGACTCGTAACACATTAACTCGGGTTCACTACACTTATCAGGTGATTTAGGGTAAACCAACACATATTTTGGTCATGCAACTTTGCGGGACGTTCTACTTCGCTTTTTGGGGTGTACCGTTCTAAATGCTCGACCCAGTGAATCAGAAAGTCACGATACGATAAGTATATGAGAATTAATTAGCAATATTGGTTTTCGTGATAAGCGGAAAATGTAGTGAAAATGTTGTTCTAAACTAAATACATAGATTAGCATTCAAATTGAAGTAAATTAAGTTTGTGGTCGTTTCTATGTATAATAAGTATGTATTTACAAAAGAAAAGTATATATGTATTATATCCGTTATCTAGTACCCATGATACAAGCGTAAGCTTAGTATGAGGCTAGATGGCGCTGTATGTCATGAAATATTTATTTATTTATCGTTGAGTTTTATTGTTTTCATGCCTTAGAATTTTAATAAGCCTTTAGTTTATTAACAAGTAAACTTAATTAAACGTAAAGACATCACCAGTATTATATGAACAACTCAGTTTAATAAAGATCAAAGATGGCACGAAAGAAAACTTCCGATAACGTGGCTAATAAAAATAAGTATTAAGATTTTTTATACTTCCGCGTCAATGTATAGTGTACATATAAGTTTAAACTATTTGTCAGTGTCTAAATAATATATAATAATATACGTTCATACATATGTACTGCTCACTAGAATTCATAATAAAGCGTAGAACTGAGGCGCAGAATTTCATATTTGTAATATTCCTTTAATTAATTAAATTCCATTCCATTTTACGCAGTTTAACAGATAGGATTTTCCAGTCGTACAATAATGTATGGATAATTAAAAACATGTTATAATAGTTATTAAGGGACCAAGGATTTGAGGAAACATGATGAGTTTATGTGCGGTACCTACAATACAATGCCAGTATCACTGACTAGTGACCATGTTATGTTAAATAATAATGTTATTGGAAATATTATCTTTGGAACACGTGTACGAATATTTATTGCTAAAAACCCATAATATGTTGTAACCATAATATGTATATAAGTTGGCAATTAATATGAATAATGCACATAGTAACAAAATTTTAAGTGACCACTAAAATTTATTTTCAATGAGATACTTTCTATAGTTTTATAAAAAAAAGTACATAAAATGCGCAATTACTTAGTAATGTCGTTTGTGATTGTTTATTTAAATCTAATCTTTCGTAACAGGAAACGTCGCTATTAAACCATCCCACGTAAACTAACCCGAATCGAGTAGACAAATCAATCGATTTCCTATACCACATTAACCGATCGATGAAAAACATGTTATTTTCTTGCCATTTATATGGTTTCTTCGAACGGAAATTAGTAGATAACAAAACATGTTGTGCAAGTCCATACAATGTTTGTATCTGGATAATTTCTTAGTTCGTATTTACTTCATTGTTAGTACAATAAGAACTTGCATCATGCTTTGAGCAAGTGTTGCTTCAATCAGGCTATTACTTCCTACAGTCGGCCTAGGTTTCCTGGATTGCAGCTAATTGTGAGGTGACTGCATTGTAACTGCAACCTCAATGTGGCTTTATTGATGTGTTACTGTAGCTTTAATATTGAAAAAGTTAGTTAGGTAAATTTTAAAGTAGGTTTTGTGTGGTAAATGAATAGTTTCACCTAATTGACATGTTTCACTGAACAGGCGGTGAATAAGGAGGATATTGTTGTTTACATTTTTACCTTATATAATTATTTTTTCGACCTACAAAACATCTTAAAGTCAACGTACTTTCCGAAAACCATTCGATAGCCTTACATTTTAGCAGCGATTTGTTACCTTCTTTAAAATCCCGTTGACCTACAATATTTCCGATCATATTGCAGTTTTATGAGATCCACGAACTTGAGATACATTTTCCTGTTATAAGGTCGATTGCGCGTACATTTTGTCGGTCACTGACCTGCGGGAGGCTACGCGGAAAGCTGACACCTAGTCTAAGGCTTGGCAGGAAGTCAATATCAAGTTCCATTGTGCATACCCCAACCCTTACCCCTCGCAAACCTATACAAGCACTATATTAATATATACTGCTATTTTACTTATAGATTAAACTTCGCTACATTTTTTTTTTATGTGATCAGTGTTTGTTGGACAACATCTCCGACTTCTATATGTTGGTGGATTGATCGACGAACATACAAAACAAAAATCAAGTTCCTGTTACAGAAACATCATCATCAGCTTGTTATCGCCCACTGCTGAGCATAAGCCTCTCTTCTTTTACACCACTCGTCCGGGTCCTGCTGTTTCTGTACATTGGATTCAATCTACAGTAACATACATGGTGATAAACTTGTAGGAACTTTAAAAGTTGTAAGACCTAATAACAGTGTATTCTACAATTATATTTCGAGTATGACATTATTTTTAGTTTCAAATTTCTTTTATACATTTTCGTCATAACTTTTTATAACATTGGGTTGCTTACTACCCATTTTGAAACTACTTGGAAATGAAACCAAGACTTTAAGGATAAACTTTGGACGACCTTTATATCATATCTACTCTTAAAAATACTCAAAAATGATTCAAAACTTTATACACGAGTCAACAATATTCGTAAATTCATTACCTACCTAAGCCTATATTTTTTGTCCTGGTCACGCAGTTAGTGCACTGCAGTCGGGTGAATGCACCGAGCCCGCCTTTTTGCGTCTGGGGCAATGTTCCCTGGATCATACCTACATAATCTACTACAGCAATATAATTGCTGTAAAGCTGTCTGTAACGGTAAAGCGCTTACCGCTGCTATTAAATCTCGTAGCCAGTTATGATCGCGTGAAGAAACGTTAGTTTTTGAAACAGTGATATTTAAAAATGTCTCGATTTCATTAAACACAGTGTTACTTAACCACAATGCAACGTTTATTTGATGCACTGAAAGACTTAAATTTCCTACTGATTTAAAATTTTACTGAGTATCCAGCTACCTTAGTACTTATATGTTGTTCATTATTTTTAATTATTTGGTCTTGTTCACACAAAAAAAAATGTTAAACTCTCAGAGTCCACAATGAGTGTTGAGTACGGACTTAATTGAACTGTAGGTTTAGTCTTATGTGTCACAGTGTTATTTGTTTGTAATTTTTTAGCCTGCATTTTGTGTCTGTACCTTTTGTAAATAAATAAATACCTTAGAATTCTTGCAAGTGAAATGTACATAATTTTCTCTCTTTTCCCCATTGCATTCCTGCCAGCTAGTCATAATATCATACTCGTACCTGGTATGTGATTATCTGTGGTCAGCGTTCTAACCACAGAGGTTCATCGCTCCACAAAGTGTGATGTCCTACAAGTTGCTAGCCTAGATGTGTCCTTCATAAAAATCCAGTTTACTCCAGTCTTTTTTACTCCAATTTTCGTTTTTTGTACACCTAATCTATCAAAAATTCTTGACACAGTGTCGTTGTAATTACATTCCGAAATGATGAAATGTCGGCAAGTTTTACATAACTTGATAACCTTATTAAACTTGGGTACTTGTGGCGGTAATTGAGTTAACAACAATAGAGATTAGTATGAGGAAGAAATTAACAAATTACTTAGATAATTAGTCTCATCGGTCTGTCGAAGTTCTGTTAGTTACCTCTTAAGCGCAGCGGTATTAACTTCTTTTTTGTTCTATACACAGCAATATGTTTAAACTGCACAAATGGAAGTGTTTCCTATTTTCAGGGTCAAATCAGTCACTAATACATATGACAGATTTTCATATTTCACTCGTTTTTTTTAACTAAAACAGGTTTGCACTTGACCATAGATTATTAAGCAATAGCTGTGGTATAAGATGAATCGTGCTTGGTCAATAAGAACCGGTTCACTCTAGTTTTTGTTTCTATCATTATAACATAATGTTTTTTTTTCACACCAGTGTTGGCCACTCTCATTCGATAAGAAGACGATTAAACCAAATGACACTAACGCAGGTTAGTTCACACTACCTACCAGTTAAATAACTGACAAGTCAAAAATATGATTAATACTGTAATTAATCGTATCCATGCTTCCTTAGAGAGTGGCAATCAACTTCCAATTATGCATATTCATCAATGTTTACACGTGTGGCCTTGCACTTAAATGGACCGATAGTAGTGCTGCAATAATATGCACGTAGCATTTTTTGTTTATAATTGACTGGGTGGTTAATGATGAGCGTAATTAAAAAGTACTTCATAAAATATAATATGCTTTGGTACAATGGTCTGCAAGAAACCTTATGTTTTGTTTCACGTAAGTAAACACAGTTATGTATTAACACACATATAAATAATTTACAATACAAAGTATTTTATATAATAAGATACATCATCATCATCACAAATTTAAGGGCAGGACCCTTGTCTGTAGAGCATGCGCCATCCTTAATAATAAGATACCTAACTAGGAAAATAAATTCTACGAAACGAGAGTCAGTAACCAATCCACAGCAATCGCAGAATTAAAGGAAAATGTATAATTAAGAATAAATAATTCAGTTGTATATAGTTACTGAGTAAATTACGCAGTATGTTATTACATCACAGTGATTTCAAACAATAATGTGTTTCATTAAAATACTTCATACAATAAAATAAACCTATAATATTATACCATCCTGGCAACAAGTTTTTGCAAAGATGATTCTAAGAAACGCACAATGCAACATAGGTACTCGTATATGACATAATTTTCCGCTCTCGTATTGCAGATTTTATTTTGTGTTCACTAGCAAATCTTTTAAACCAATTTCAACTAGTTCACTGTGAATTTGTGTAAAAAAAATGCTGAGGATTTCCTCTATTTAACAGATTAAGCATGTTTGATAACGAAACGCTGAAGATCAGTTTTTTGCAGGTGGAACTAAAAATCATCTCAGCAAATCTTTGCAGATTGCTTATGTAACAATTATTACAGTAACTGACCTAAAATTATGTAACTGTGTTGTAATAAGAAATATAGAAAAAAATCAAGCCTTTCAGTAGCTTTAAGAGACACTTGCCTTATTGTTTTTTTGTTTAGTATGGTTTCTCAGTTTCAGAGAAAGTTTGAATTTTAAAACTATTCGTATCTTTACTACAACCTGTTAAAAAAGGGTTGAGACAAATTTGCTTCTTTTTATGTATCTACTCAGAAACTTGTAATAAAAAATAACTTTGGATTTTATTATATACATTCCATACTTCG
Organism: Macaria liturata; assembly: GCA_964023185.1. Lineage (NCBI taxonomy): Eukaryota > Metazoa > Arthropoda > Insecta > Lepidoptera > Geometridae > Macaria > Macaria liturata. Next base: position 6,533,907 of record OZ026816.1, read on the forward strand.
TTGAGACAGTATCATACTATTGTATGCGTTATATATGTTACGGCTAATACCCGAAGTGCGGCTACACCTAGTTTTAGCCGGTTAGAACTAGGTGTAGCCTTACTTACTCTTGGTTAAACCTCGAATCGAGACATGTTTTGAAAGAAGTTGGCTCCTCCTCGCTTCGCTCATCGTCGCATGTGCGTGGTAGAAAGCAACCTAACGAACCTAATCTACCTTCTGTCACAGACAAGTGACTTCGAGTCCAACACTTGCACTACAACAGGACTTGAGACCTAGTTTTACCCGAAAACAATCGGCTCGTACTAGGTTTAACCAAGAGTAAGTGGCTACACCTAGTTCTAACCGGCTAAAACTAGGTGTAGCCGCATTTCGGGTATTAGCCGTAACATATATGTATATACATACTTGCATTGTATATTTGTTTGTACAAATACCATACATACTTTGATAACATCGTTACAATACCGTTGCAAGCATAACACATGGTGCACCAAGCAACCGGCTGAATTATTGAGAAACGACCAGGAACAAAACCACCATAACAATGGAAATTGTTCTATCTATTTCCATTCTACGTACACGTGACCGTTCTTACTTCATAAATAAATTATACAATGTTTGGCGGAACAAAATGTAACCGTTAAAACTTCACGTGACACATAAATGTGACAGACTACGGTAAAAATCACGTACATATGCACTTGGATATAATGGATACGAGACACGTTGCGTCAAAGTTTACGAATACCTTTTCATCATAATCAAGGAATGTCGCCAATCGCTCATCGCAGACGTTTCAAAGATGTATCTCGATGATTTTGACTCGAATCGAGTCATACGCGCGTCATTCGAGTACAAGTAATCGTAAATTTTATAAAACAAGCAGGTAATGCAAGTTAATCATTTTGACACCGCTGATGTATATTCTGATGAATTATAGGCGTCATTGTTTTAACATATCCGATTATACATCACATACGTAATGCGAATCCATTCGATCGATGAAAGTTGATTTATGGACTCATCTGACAGATCGGATGAAACGGTCGTGTTGTATAACCAAATTGATATCAAATTGACAGTATGCTTCGAAGAAATATAAAATGAAAAGTCAACGGGTCTTGAGCAATGTATTCTTGCCGCCAACTTTCACTGAGTAAAGTCCAATGCTATTATGATCGCACGGAAGCGTGATCCAGTTCCAGAGAAAGCTATAGGAACCGGTGTGGAATACAGCTTGCCTTGTGATGTAGCAGTGTTACTAATGAGAAGCACTTGATATAGAAATATAGACAGGAGACAATTTACCTTATTGCTTTCTTGCAATAAAAGAGGAACAATTCAACCATGTTTTAAGTTTGATTCTCTTGGGGACCAATATTAAACGGGCACTTCATTTTTTATATTACCATTTTGAAAAATTCGCAGTATTGTGGTCTTACGTGCTATATAGGTAAATAAAGAATAACTTGATTCAAATTAGGGTTTCCCAATGATACTCCCACTAAGTGCTTACTTAAAGTACTTTCCAAGCATCAGTGATAGATCATATCTCCCATTTTAGAATAAAACAGACAAAGCAATGTATTCTTTAGATTTTTTTATATCAGTTGGCCTCGTGTTTCGAGATAATTTTTAAAATTGTAGGTACATCATTCGCTATAGACAGAATACTTACCAGTTACTTTAGTTATGTATTCTCTAAGTTACCAGTGTACATACGTTGTTGAATTATCCTTTGTGATCTATATCTACTTTTTTGCTTATGTCCCGGGTTGCCATGTGAAACGCATATTACTAATCCCGTCCCAAAAAGGATCAGCGAAACAACAAAAGCGAGACCGGATCAACGTCTGCGCATCTGTATCCTTTTGTTGAAAATAGAACGTATTGACTCAGACCAGACCTTTTGTGCTTTATTTTATGTTATATTTACCAAAAACATATACTTACTTGTGCTATCATAATGTAGATGTACAAATAAAATTTTTTTTTTTTATTGTTATCTACTGCACCTACCTACTTATTTAATTCCAATATAATTGACTTGACTACTTTAAAGATATCTATACTGTTTTAAATGCATGTGGTGATCTATGATCCCCAAACATTTGAAAATTCCTACATTATGCCATGACACAAATATGTTTCCAGGTCTCTATTGCTTTTTATTGGATAAAATAATTCAAACTAATCAAAGTTACCTAAAAAACACAGTGTGGTCGTCGCGTTTTTTAAAGGTTTTCTAGGCAAGAAAGGATACGTTATGGACAACCGCGACCAGTATTGAAGATTATGTAACCATAGCTGTTAATATCTCAGTATCTGCACAATTAATCAAAACACCATACATATGTACATGATATAAAGATCTGATTCAGATACACACAGTCGTCTGCCATTCACTACAAAGTAAACAGTTAGACTCGGATCCTTTGACTCATAATCTAAGCCACGCTGTTTTGTTTACGTTTAAATGAGTATATTGACCTGTTCTACGCGTAATTTAAAGCTCGTTAATGATTTATTTTATTGCTGTGGTTGGTGCATTCATGCATCTAATATACAGACGCATTTGAACAGGTACAATATAAAAGAGATTGGGTCGATATCTTTCTTTATTTGTCCAGTACCTATAAAATTTTCTGTAAGTTACTATTTTTGACTAATTCTGAAATTGCTGACTTCACCATACGTTTCAATTAGTAATTAAATAAAACATTATTACAACGTAGTTGACAGTTTTATTCAGTTTACAGTTTCATTGTTTAGAATTGATGTATTATACGCATTTTTAAATTCATTTCTTTAATAAGTACTGACTACAATTATCACAGCAAGTCTTTATTGCACTTTGAACCTATTACCGGTAGTAGGTACGTGTGTATTAGCGTTTATTTCTTATACAAATCACAACATTGTAAACACTGAATATTCAACAGATCTAAGTCTCAAGTCTGCCTCGTAAACAGTTTACTTGTATTATAAAAACATTATGTGTCTGTTTAATGTATAATAAAGTCTTGATAGAACGTAGACGCTAACGCAGAAGAATGTAAAGTTTGCGTACAATATTTTATTCGAAAGATTTATTAAGATTAAGAACGTAAACATGAAGATAACTGGCAGTCTTTTGTAGTAGAGGTACAAGACAACTTTTATGGATCATTTTGTTCTAAATTCACAAAAGCCTTTGTTTATAAATGTGAGGGTGGTGTGCAAATTTTATTCGCATTAGATTTCGTTTTAATCACCGATAAAACAGCTACAGTTCGTAAAAATCGGTTTCGGGGATCTTCTTTCGAGCAATGAGGAAAACTCGGTGTCTAAACAAACGTGACTTGCGGTAATTTACAGTATACAAGAAAATTTTTATTGCCCTCCAGGTTGCTTAAAGCCACAATCGCACAAGAAACTATGTTGTGGAAAGTATGAAATTGAAAGGGATTGTAAAAAAACTGAACATGTTATAAAATACGTAACATAGTATATAACTGTCGTTTATTGCACTTATGGGTAAGTACATACATATACATAAAAAGTTGTACGTCAACAAGCTGTTTTGTTTTAACAAGCTTATCATCAATCTCAATCTAAACGACGCTTTTGATTAACGCCCAAAACATGGTTAATTATCTTAATTATCTTACTAATATCAATATCGCGTGTGCGACCTAATGAAATAATTTAGCAATGGACACTGTTTCGACGCAGAGGTCGAGGCTTCTGCGCAATTAACGAAAGTGGGTAAGATGATCTATTCAAAACCTTACCTCATGATTAGTTATTATATTGAATCATTTCTATTGACCAATTTTATTAACGATATTGTTTCACACATAACGAAATTTAGCTCAAGCGCTTGTAATTATTATATCATACAAATAAAATTATCATCACTGGTTTAGGTCAAAAGTACGTACCTACCAAATGGTTTTTAGTATCAGTATAATATATGTGCAAACAGTTTTGATACAAACTCCTATATTTACTAAAATAATGTTATTTTTCATACACTGAGAAGCCAGACATATCAAAACAACAGTCTAGCCAAACATCCACTCAAAACTTCGGAAAGTCAAACAGTTACTTCCTTCATGAACTCTGTGAACTAAGAAATAAAGTTCAAAATCGCAGTGAAAAATTTAACTGTGTCCGTAACTGTTACGAAGAGTAATGAAAGTACAATGACAAATGAAGCGAAAGTGAAACCTAGAAGTTGGAAAAGTGGGTCACAGGCTATTGGCGAAAAAGCATTGAGCAAATGTCAGTGGGGCTCGTTAACATTGCTAATGAGAGAAGTCATGGAAGAAGTTTTTCTGCCGGTCTGTTGCGTAGTTGATTCCCCGTGGCCCGTGACCATTCTTTCACCAATCGGTGAGCAGTAAATATGTATTTAAAAAAGTTATGTTGTGAGTTTTTGGACGAGATATTTTGTTTATAAGACGTATGTTTTAATTTTAAATTAATAAGTCATTAGTTCAATAAAATAAATAGGAATGGAATTCTATATCCATTGACCAGGCTCTTAATCAGCTAAGCTATAAATGCAATGTGCATCGGATATATCATAAATCATCACATAACATCTTTTGAACCTAAAACTTTATCAACTTCACTACAATATTATTAACACAACGATGCAAAGCATTTCCACCTTTATCCCTCTGATACATGACTTATTTTTCCTTGAAAATATGGAGTAGCTAGTCCATCTGTTTGGTTTCCGGCGGCGTCATGCAAGGCGCCTCGGTTTGCTCTGAAATGAGGTTGTTGGGCTCAGGAACAGTTATGCACAAGAGTTGTCTGATTCTCGCCTTATGTACTGAATTTCTGGGAAATATTTTGAGGACAGAGGTTTTAATGTTTTGCTTTCGATATTGATTATAACTGATGTTGGTGCGACGGTGAGCGGCGTATTTTTGTTTAGCTCAAACTTTGAGCACAATAATGCTAGTGAGGCATGAAGGAATTCAGTCGAATAAATGACTGCCATTCATCAAAATATACTTCCTACTTGTTTTAAAACTATATTTACATAATACAAAATTGTTTATCTTATGCAAGAAAACATTTTTTGCGCCAATTATTCGCCATTGATCTCGATATTGGATACAGTCAAACTACCTAATATATTTTTTCACACGAGTCCCACACAAATTAAGACACACACCTAGTTATAAATGTATATTCATGAACAATTTAACTAAAATTTTCCATACGTTTTTCTGTAAAATTTATTCACAACATATTCTCGAAGCTTATTCAAAGTTTTCAGCGAAACTAAGCAGATAACTGGATGGGAGTGAATCATTATAGCATCATCACAAGATAACTCTGCGCGTGGAATAAATCTAAACTAAAAACATCTGACCGCAGTATAATTACACGTGGCAAAAATGCTGCTATAAAATGCTCGCAAAGTTTATTTGTGGGGACTTTACTAACCTCATTCAAGGCATGGGGCAGAAGAGTGAGCTAGTTACTAAAAAAAGAATAAAACGTGATGTTGTTTACTATAGTTATATACTATATGACTAAGGGTAAGTTTTAGTCACCATTTAGAGTATGAATATGTGTTTATAATGTACCATGGTTGTTTTACACATCATACAATTGGCCTTCGTATTTGTATGTACCTCTCTGTGATGGTAAACGAGTAATTTACACTTTTATATTATGCAAGTAAATTACAATAATATTTCTACTTATTTGCTTTATTTATACATTTACCATGTTACTATTTTCTTATTTTTTTATGAAAACAGATTTATCTTTATAAAACAGTCCTAAATATTGTGTTATGTATATTTATTTCAATGTCGTGCATTGGATAAGTACTAGATTTTTGTAGCTTTTATTAAAATACATACCTACGAACAAAGGTATACAAATAATATATGTGCCAGCATTTTTTTTATAATATTGCAGGTATATGAAATAAATTCTCAACCTTAATCAGCAACAAAAACCATAGCAATTGCGTAATGAATCTCATTAGTTGTTGCCGAGGATCTGTGCTGAAGGGCTCGAGCAAATGAAACCTACTCTATGGATGTCAAGTTCAAAGTATTGAGGGCGCTGCTGCTGCAATCACGCGCATTAGTCACGACCAACAAACCTATACAAATATCAACGCACACAAAACTCAACTTTAACATAACGTAGATTAGATTGAGAATTGAATGAAATCCTGAACAGGAATACATCTGAGTTAATGTATTCATTTACACGAATGTGAGTAATAATATTTTAATTAGCCGTCTGTAACGCTGAAGGAACTCCTTAGCGCTTCGGGTTATTCCATCGTAAATCAATTTCGATATAACTTTAGCAAACAAATTGCCCCTTTACGCATAACACCTGAATTGTAAACAAAATTATTTGTTTCTTTGTTTGTATTTTGGTTGATAAATATTTTGGAACATCTGGGTCTGATCAAAGAATACAGAGTACATGTCTGATATAAATTTGTACCAAAATTCACGTTTTTATCAAAGCAAGAACACTAATCGTCGGCCAATCACGAACGGTTTGCGTGTTAGTCCGGTCCTTGCTCGACGAATTGAGGACAACAGTGTCAAAATCTAGCAAGAACTTGCCTTATAAATGTCACGATCATGACACATTTAAATACAATTTCAGTTATTACTTTGAGGCAACGATAAGTTATATCGTCAAATTAAAATTTGGTTTTATTGTGCTAATCTCCGAAGTATTCAAACGTGTCTGTTGGTAGTTCTAATTCAGATATTTTGTAAACAAAGAAGAACATTTTATTTAGCCACAATAAGTAGTATGTGTAATTTATCGCCCTGCATGTCAGAAATGTACTTGTTTCATCTAGTCAAGCCCTCTAGATCGTAGATTACAAAGTTGCTTAACACTTTAACAACTTTACATATTAAGCCTGGCAACACAAATGTATTTACAAATTTGAAGGTTATGTTAGTCTATTTACAAACTTGTAAAGTGAAAAATGTTTGTTTGTAATATGAGTTTTACTATCTATAAAAGGTCACAGAAGGAAACATTGTCCCGCAACACAAGCCCATCTATGGGACTTAGCGCGGAACAATGGAATACCAACTTGTACTGCTACATGTAAGATTTAAACTCCTGTACATTACCTAATCTAAGTACTGTGTTTATTTTGGCATAATAAATAAAAATAAATAAATAAACATCAGGCGAGTTGTAGTGTGTGAACCTATTAAGTATAAAGAAAAAAACTCATCATTATCGTAACTGTACATAGAAACTTATTGCATAAGAATAAAAATGAAATAATAATAATCATAATTTATTTTACACTTAAATAACTAGTTACAGATCTTAGAAATAGGTTTATGTAATAAGTAAAAACCATAATCATAAAGTCACGCGATATGACTTGGCTTTGCACGTGCAATTTAAATAAGGTGGATTGAATGATAACATACATACAAACATACATACGTATATGTATATGTATATATGTGTCTGTATTATTTCTTTAATGACATATCGCTAATAGTTGGTTTTGTAACTTCAAGGCACTCTGCTTCATACAATGTCTATTGATGTGCAGATTGATTGGAAGGTAACCGCTGTTAAATGTCTTGCCTTTTAGCGTGCCAAGGTAAAACATTGTCGCTAACGTACACAGCCAGGAATGTATTTAATTTGGTATATAGTAAGAGTATGCAGTAGAACCTCAGGGCTCAAGATACTCAGAACGTGGTTCAAGCTGAGCACCAAATCCCTAACTACCCTCAAATAGAACATTTGTCGCCATCGATGTGTTACGATAGTCTTGTTTGAGAGTCAGTTCCTTTTATTACATGTACTTTCGATCATAGGTATCTTCTAGGTAAACGTGTTACACCCTAGGCTGCAGCAATGCTTAACATCAGGCAGGCTGTAGTCAAACGTAAACCTATCCCACGTAAAAAAAAAACAGAGCTTTAAATGCAGATCTTCGTTTTTGTTCCATTGGTTTAAAATTTATTGGTTTAAAATTTTATGTAATGCATCGCTGTGTGCAGGTCAAGAGCAAACCTGTATAGTTTTAGAAAATTTGGAGTAATTCGTAGCCCTTAGGAGTTACGAATCCTAATTCTACTGATATTCCTTATTATTCTATCTCCTCTTATATAAACCACACGAACAGTCCCAGATTGTTTGAAAGGCGTTACGTAAAACTAAAACAACAATGAACACATATTACATATGACTTTGATTATATTAAAACAAAAGAACTTAATATATTGGAAACCATTGTAGGCGATTTCAAAATCATTCTAACTAGTTTTCTTGAGAACAAATAAATAGTTTTCGTCAGCGTCCGCCAATCTAAAAATCTTACATTAGTACCAACAAACCATGGAATTGAAAACGTGATGTTGTACAAACATTTAGCGAATTACACGTGATTTGATTTTGTATTAAACCTGACTGGCTTGCGGAAATGTTACTATGTATGTATGTACCTACTAATAGTGTGGAATAATGTACACAAAGTACATTTTTACTCCTGTTTCACCAGGCAAAATGAATGCAACTTTAATATATGTAGGTTTTTTTTTCAAATGCAACCGACACTACAAGTAAAAACTTACCATAAAATGTTATAAATTTGAAACCATTTTGTTATTGGTATTATTATGTTTTGGTTAAAATTGTAATTTTCTGTATTTTCATAAAATTACTATAACAACAGACTAAAAGTCAATGTCAATCGACACGACCTAAAATACTACAAGTAAAAACTTACCATAAAACGTTATAAATTTGAAACCATTTTGTTATTGGTATTGTTATGTTTTGGTTAAAATTGTATTTTTCTATATTTTTTATAATTGCTGTACGACAGACTAGGAACTAATTCCACAATAGCATATAATAGACGTTTAAGGTATGTCAACAATTTTGATGAACAATATATTTTATCAATTGTGATTTATGTTACAGGAACAATTACTTGTAATGAAACAAACTAACAAGTAATTGCTATAGTCCAATGATTGCTTCAGAACAGCTATTGCATCAGGTGGCGTTAAAAATGAATATTTCATGCGTGTTTCTATTGATAATGTTGTTAACTTTATGTAAATTACTGTGCTGTGCACTACAATTTTACATCACTTTATTTTTTCCCCACATAATATGGTAACTAATTTGTACAATAATATGATAATACATCAGTAACCTTCCCGTAGGAAATACGTTCGCCGTTGCCGAAATGGGTTTGGAAACATCAATATAAATCTAAGTACCAAGGGATGAAAAACTAAACATACTACTTCTAACTTCTACAAAAAAGGGGCACTTAGAAAATCTTTAGAAAAACCTAAAGATAATCTAAGTACCAACTGTATTTGTTCTTGTTCCTGCATAAAACTTTGATAGAGAGTGGAAGCATTATTAATTGTTATACTGAAGTATGTACCAAGTTGTATAACTATGAGAAGCACAAATTCGGACTGAGTGATATGCCTTGGTTGGTAGGGGCATATATCTTGAAGAAGACGACTGTGGACTATACAATAACGTGTGGATCCTCTGACCTCGTGGTAGCCGTTAGACTGTGTTACGAGGCCAGAGTCATCTCCCAATATAATACTAGGTACTTAAAATACGTCATAATTATTATATTACACAAAATACATGACGAAGAATAGTAAACTAACTAACTACAAAACCTAAAAAGAGATATAAAATGATGATGATGATTTTATGTATCGTACTTCAAATATTGCAACGCAGAAACAGAGTGTGATAGATTACTGACTACCTGACTAGACAGCTATTAAAAATGTGAAGAGCTCTTGTAAACTATCAGCCTTATCGATCACGTAGAAATTTTTAATGAAAATATTTTGCGTAGTTTTACGTAGATAAACGCAATCAGATTAGTAATCAGGTTATGAGTACAGGAATTATTTGACAATTTACTACAATTTGAGCATATCCCACTACAAAGGCTTCATTGTATGTATGTACCTATGATGAAATTATAGGTATATTTACACAGACATATTCCAAGCTGATGCAAGTCTGTCAATTTGACAAACATATGTACAAGACCAGTCGAAATTGATTATCTTCGTATTTTGAAAAAGTAGGATAAACAAACCAAAACCACTTTCCTTTTAAAGGGTGTTACATTATAACATTCTATTAGTTTGCCTGTAATATGTAGTTGTGACACCGTTTGGTTAGATATCAGAATTCAAATGTCAGGACGTCACATTGCAGGAACATCACCGGAACTGATTACATTGTTATCTGTAATATGGGTTTGTTTTACCAAAGTTCATTGGAAGATATGTACGTCATGACCACAAAACACATTTCGTTTATGCGCAGTTACTGAAAAATGGTGCGTAAAATATGAAGAACCTAATTACCAAGTATCTATTGCTTAAATTGTACTCTGACAGCGCTTTTTTTAAACTCTTACAAAATCTATTAAGATATGCATATTGAAAATAGCATTACCATTTCGATATGGTACGCAAATACACAAGTTTGTGTTTAAGTTTGTCAAAAGATTTTTAAGCATTTCACAGCAGAATGCAGAATGAAATTCAAATACTTATTTTTAACCGACTTCCAAAAAAGGAAGTTATCAAGTCTTCTGAAAGTTATTTTTTTTTATCTCACTTAGTTGACACTTAAATTGTAATATAATACACGAACATTAATGTATTAAGGAAGGAAGAATCGATGCCTCAATACAAAATTAGCCAAGCTGAAAAGGAAAATTAACACGCATTTACAACAGACGCAGTTTCAATAGATATGAGAGCTGGTACTGCGAAGGATCATGGCGTGGGAATCCGAACAGGGAATTTGATACAGCTGCAGCAGAACAGTGACGTAAATGCATCGATGCAGATGAATGGAAACCACAATTTGTAATTGAATCTGTCTTATACCGTTGCAACTACTAGTAAATAGTTACTTACTAGTACTTGTAAATAAGTTGGTGCATTTACGTTTTGCGTTCTACAAGCTACATAAATAGAAGTCTCAGCATAGAAATCAAGGATCAACGCAATCAGTACATGATGATCAGAAATGATAAATTTATTCACTCGGGTCATATTTCCACCGAGCCTCAAAACGGAGATTTCCATTTATTATCTGTTTTTTTAGGTATTAATGCACCATTGTAACTCAATTAACTCAAATGTCTCTAAAACTTTCCGAAAACCTTCGACAGCTAAGTTCACCATTGAGATATTTCTTCTTATTCTTATTGAGATATTTTATCTTATCTTCTTATTAGTTTACCGAACTTACTTTACGATTGAGTTCTAATATAAATACTTGACAATTGCTATCACAATGAAGATAGTGTTATTATCTTTCTATGATTGTTTCCTGAAATCTATTTATAGACATTTATTATTATTGACAAATACAATTGATATGACTGAAACCAAGACTAAGTGGCTACACCTAGTTCTAACCGGCTAAAACTAGGTGTAGCCGCACTTCGGGTATTAGCCGTAACATATATACCAGTCAAGAGCAGATAAATGACAGGGAAGTTTAATATTGTTTTGGGTTATTACCTATCATAGTTATTAATATGATTACCATCATAAATGATACTCGTTTAACGATTTAAGTCCATTTAGTGTGGAAAACACAGGTTTTGTTTATGAGTCAGTCGATTAATCTTCACGTTGTTTTATCGATTATAATATTGGGTAATGGTAGAGTAAAAACTTAGTGAGTAGCGGTTATGTATATTTTCAATGTGATTGTAATTTTACCATGAGTCATACATACTTACTCACTCATGGTTAATTGACCATTGACGCCGTTATGATGATAGCGGAAATTTTTCAGAACGAAAGTACTTTGTTAATTATTTTAAATCATCTTACAAAAAAAGAACTGGTTAAAATTATACTTTGTTATTTTTTTGATATTTTGTTAATATTTTTATTGACCAAGGAAAACCTTTTTAAATTTTCGTACAACCAAAAAAATACAAAAGGTTGCTTGCCAAGTATAGAATAAATTACCTGAAAATTACAAAACTAATGACAAAAACTGAATAAGGAATACCTTTTGTTTTTTGTTTGTTTCGTTTTGTCGTTTGTTTTTTTTTATTAATGACTGTATCTGTATCTAATGAGGTACCCAAACCCCAAACTGACAAAAACCTAACATTCATTATATATTATAGTATGTACGTACATTGAACCTATATACATCATATATTTTAATGTTTTCCAAATTACGTAAACTCGGCTTAATCAGCAAAAAAATTCGACAGAGTGCATTCAAATAAAGATCTACTGATATGTTAATAGCCAAAGTATAATATACTTTGCAATATTATTAGTTCTTATCGGTTAAGCACGCTCCATTTTAGGCCATAGCCTTTGCTAACCATCAGGCAAACTATGGCCAAGTGCAAACCAGTTTTAGTAAAAAAATATACCGCACAACTAGTATTAAGTATTCATTTATTCAGCAAAACATGAGCTAGCTTTCTCTTTGTCGTCTTCCTCGACCATCCAATCAATCATCAGATGACGAATCTGAGCCAAAACTTCTAAACCAATCAAGATAAAGAAGGCTTGAAACCCAACTCGATAATTTTAATCAACGTTAGTAGTGACATCATGTTCAATAGACATCTCGTTATGATGAATATATACTGTCATACATATGATTAACTAGCAGAGACCCTCGGTGTCACCTGCGTTAATCTGAACCAAAATATATCCTATGTGTTCATCCAAGGTATCCACTCCATAACGAAAATTAAAAAAGCGGTTAAGCCGTTTCAGCGTGAAACAGTAAAGAAACTTTCGCTTCGCCTTTATAATATTAGTGAGATATATCCATGGGACAAGTTACTTACAAATATCAAGCAAATGTCACGAAACACATCTGCATGATGATTGGTCCATTGTCACTGACACGTGATATGTCTGAGTGTTGATTGGTCTCCCACCTTTTTAACGCCTGAGCAGCGGAACCGAAATTAATAAAATTCTGTATTGAGATATCTGAGGACATTTGCCTTCCGTGGAAGGACCTAGGCCTATCACTATGTATCTGCCCAAGAGAACTCCCCAAGTGAATTAATTCTGCGGGGGAGTCACGACCCTCAGTCATGAGGAAATACTACTCAAGATAGAGATTGAGACACATTGGGCATTTTATATCCTGGATTAACGCGAGTAATATCGCATGATAGTAAATATATGCAGTTCGGTCTCTGTGACTTATTGTCTATGACGGTATGAAACGAAAGCGACTCACGCGTCGTGCGGGTGGTACACGCAGCACGTGATGGAGTCATGTGGCCATAGACAGAGGCGTATAGAAGTTCTACTTGGTATACCTAATATGACTATATGTATTATATTCCACTTACAAGAATTTGTAGTCGTTTGTTTTTAAAGGTTTCTATTGATGTGGCATGATATTAGGTATGTACTCGTAACTTAATGTTACTGGAATCTTTTCTGTATTTTTTTTAAATTAGGATCATACTTGCGTTTTATACCCTGCAGTTTTACCAGTGTTAATATGGGATATCTGAGATAAAAAGTAGCATGTCTGGTTATCCCAGGTCTTGCCTATATTTGTATCAAGTTTAATTCGAATCGATCCAATCGTTTGAGATATAACAAACATAATATGTATCACTATATGATTTGCAAAATATATTTGGACCTCAGAATTTTTATATATCAGCAATATATATTCCAAAACTGTTTAATTCTACCTATAAGTATAAACAAAATGCGGCAAATATTATGGCGCAGTCACATGAATGAAAGCATGTGATTATTTATGTCATTTGCACGAATGATTTGTTAACGTTTACGGATGAAGATTTTTATTGATCAAGAAGTATATTATGCTTTTGTTATTACGGTATTTTAGAATATATAATACGTAGTCAGAAATGAAAACAATTATTTAAAATTATTACTGCATTATGCATAATGCATATAAAGATAGATTACTTATTACAATTACGTCAAAACATTAGTGACGTCAAAAGATTAGGTAGTCTTTGTTTTAAACTTCTGCAATAACTATTCTACGGTTAGAAACATTGTAAGTACATATGAATACCTACTGGTAAGAGTATGCATGTATTTGTATGCACACACACACACATACGCAGAAATCAATTTTTACACTTGTTCATACATTTTACGTGTGATGACGAACTTCTAACTCGTGTATAGTTAAACTGGAAAATGTATGAAACTATTACCTATGTACTTACTTTTGTTTAAAGTTTATTGAAACAAGAATAAACAAAGGATATTAAACGGAAAGCGTAGGTTTACTACAATGGGTCCATTATAAATCTTGTTGCCAAGAAAGTTTCTATAGGTTTATTATATTATAACAAAAACTATGTATATAAGATGTATGTAATTTTAGATACTTATATTATATATTATAAACTATCCTGTATTTGATAAATGGTGATTTTAATAGGAACGTAAATGACAAGTTTGTAATTTAAGTATTTAAGTAATCCAAGATAATCTACTAAGCAACCAAAAATCTAACAATTGCTTGTTGTTAAAGTTCCTAATTATGAATTTCAGGTGATGACACAGTGATAGGTTGTTATTGGTATGTACTGAAAACTCGTATATTGCCTGATATATGCGACGAACAAACCGTTTTTTATAATAAGACGGATATTCTTTATGATACCTATCTTGCAGAAATATAATACTCATTCATCAAGTCACGTGTCAAACCATGACATTTGTAATCAGATACTGGGTTCAGGCACATTACAGAGCATACAGATATCTCACAATATCACTCAAGACATGAAATAATACTCAAATCGCTCTTAAATATTATGTACATCTTCTTATAGACACTTTTTTATTTAAAAAGTCTTACGATTTTTTTTGTTTTATGGGTTTAAAGATAAAAGAAGAAGCCTAACTGTTAAAAACAACATTGTGTTAATAAAACGGGAAATTACTGAAAAGAGAAACAACAATTAAAATTTTACAGAATTTCATTATGAAAAAGATGAAAATTGTCGTGTCTGTAGATAATTATTATACTAGTTGTGAACGTTACAACCCAAAAATATGAATTATTATTTAACTACAGGATAAAGTAAAATTACACCACTCACCGAGTAAACCATATTATTTGAAGTAATTATAGTACATTATGAATCAGCTTTTTCAAGGTGTACTTTTTATTGAATGCCAATAATAAGGTGAACTTGGTGAGGATTACGTATAACCATCATCATCATCATCATCATACACAGCCCTTGGGATCCCACTGCTGGGCATAGGCCTCCCTTTGTATGTGCCAACTGCGTCTATCTTATGCAGACCTTATCCAGGTTGGACCCTCGACTTTGACGATGTCGTCATCAATAAATATTTTTCTATTTCTATTTCTATCTCGCAACCGGACGACCCACTCCTCGTATAACCATAACAGTTGTAATATCACCCAGATCTTCATACTACTTGTTCACAGCATGGGTAAAGTGGAAGTTCATGACGGCAATCTTTTTGCAATATAACAAAAACAGATGTCATGGTCCTAGTAGATATAAATTTTATTCGGAAAGACTATTTTTAAAACGGAAATTTGACTATCAGTTCTAAACTTCTCTTTCAGATATCTAGTTTCTGAACAGTAAAAGAATAGCTACGATTTTTTTCATTGGCATACTATACAACTCTTTGGCCGTAGACTCTCTGTTCTTCTTGAACGATTGAAATATAAATGATGTACCTATGTGAAGAAACCTGAGAACTGTTATAAGAGATTATTCGTAAGTAATCCATCAAAGGCGCGAACATTTCTACAAATTTCATCTCACTATTTGTTTTTTTTTTAGTTTTTGATCTGTGATATGTTTTAGCAACACGATATTTGTTTTTTCTTTTTTTTTTCGAGAGAATATATTTCTCTGTGTGTGTTTTTATTTTCTCTCCTCTTTTGTTTATTTTTAAAATGACTATACTGCTAATATACTAATTGATGTAAATAGATAGTTACAGTCCGGTCGCTAAGCAACTACCCTCTGCGACACAGGTGCGCCTAGTGCAAAGGGCAGGGTTACAATTAAGTAAAAACACTGTATATGATGCAAAATAAAGATATGTTTATGTTTATTTATGTTTATATAATGCGCACATTCACAGTTAGATGTTAAAGATACAGACTCTGATATGATAACGTAGGTGACACAAAAATCAGCATTTTTACAACTTAGATAATATTGACAACTGATTATGGCATTTTTATGATACGAAACGAAACTTGGCGTATTTTTCCAGCCACTTGCAGACTCCGTGATTTTCACACACAATGTGCTTATCAGTATGATTAGAGAGTGAATAGTATCATTTACTCTAATCTGGGCATCTTCCATGGCAATCTACTTTATTTGTGAATATCAAGCAATATAATAACATACATAAAAGCGAATGTGACTTTATTGATGTTTGAATGTCCTACAACAGAACGAATTATCTGATTTATACTTAATTCATTATTTTTTAAATTAAAAATATATTTTTACTGAACATTTATTCATTTAGCGAGCGTGAAATTGACAAATCATTTACTTAACATAATATACACTCTGTTTTTCGTCCTACTTCGACACAGTTAAATTTTCAATTTTCCACTACAATACAGTTTGCCAGACAACATCTACTTATATTGAACACTTGAATATATTGATATTTAAATGACGTTAATTGTACAAAGACAGACTATTACTCATATTTATTTATGGGTTCCAAAATCAGTGTTTCTTAAACTAAAATTTGTAATTTTTATTCATTCGTTCAATAAAGAAATATAGGTATGCCTAATAATATTCAATGGTAAAAGCTAACATATGTGCTTCTGCTTCTATGTAATTATGTCAGTTAAGCTGTTGACTGCCTTTATAAAATCACTCTGTCTTTGCGAAATTGGGTAAACGTGTAGTTTATAATAAACTATCCGGCTGTGGCCCTACTAAACTGAAACATATAATTTACACACAGAATATGTAAATTTACTCGGTAAGTCGGTAATATAGCCATTGGAAATGAATGAATAATTCAATTATATAAAGCATTGTATTCTTCAAAGTAACTGTATTAAAAGTCACTAAATTTGACAAAAAATACCTACCAATTACCATATATTTAAAATAATTACAAAGATCACGTCAAGATGTGTCACAATTTGTAATATTGGACACATTTATACATAAAGTAAAAAAATAAAGTAAAAAAAAAAAAAAGTAAAAAAAATAATAATAATAATAATAATAATAAATATAAAGTAATCCAGAAGGTTCTTTGGCAGAATACAATGATCGTTTGCTAGAACCGACGCTAGAATAATAGGGAACGAAACGAATTTAGCAATGATTGGTAAAGTCTTTGAACTTTCAATGTCGACGAAATAAATTAATAAATTTAGTCTGGTGGTTGTTTAATTTTTGCGTCAACCTACTGAGCATTACATTTCCTTTACAAACTCTTTCAAGCACTTATATTGCAAAAAACGTCTGTAGTTTTTTTCTCGAGACCAATTTTTAAAATCTTCCATTCATAACTAAAGGATTAGAACACGTCCGGTCGCTATCAACTTGTAACCGTTGCTTTATAAAACTTCAAGGGCAGGAGTCGCAGACCCGTAGATTCTTGACCCCGAAACGTGTCTGGTCTGGTCTGGGCCCCGCATGGCCGCAGAATTTTTTACCCATTAACAGAACATTACCCTGACGCCACGATTTCCTATTTCAGATAGCTGTCTAGACAAAAACGAATTCAATTAAACACATAACAGTAACCGCAAACCAATTAGATCAGAAAGCAATTAGCTCACGTATTATTGCAAAGCTCTTCATGTTTAATAACAATAAAAAAATGTGTATAATGGACTTTGGATTTCCAGGAATCTCCGCATTGATCTACTAGATGCATAAATTCTTGTTTACCGAAACCGCGGACAAACACGTTGTTTACTATTTGGCACTGATATACAAGAATATTTGTTTGAATAGACGCCAAATGCACATATTGCCAAATGAACTAACAATCCAGACAGAGCTGTGAGTTCCTACTTCGCAGGTATGTAGTCTAAAGTCTGGGACTATATTTTCACGACAAACTTGTATTTGCGCCTGAGTTTAGTTCGAGACGATTGAAACACGCCTATACTCCAACGGCAGTAAACATAAACTCATAAACCATTTAATTATAGAACGGCATAGGGAAATATGTTTCGTGCTTAGCATGTCGGTGAAAGAGATGCCAAAGAAGATATTAGACACGAACATTAAGAAAATGCAGCTCATTTCAATGCAAATATCGAACTACATCCATAAACCGAGTAAAGCTAAATTTGTACATTGATAGTTTGATGACACTACATTCATCGTTCTCAAATTAAATGCTCTACTTTAGGCAAGATAACGCCCAATACTTTATCAACCAAAAATATGCCTCTAACTGAGTCACGGTCAATGTAATGCGTTCACGATAATGTATTGCTCTATCGAAAATTTATAGCATACCTACCTGGAGCATTTCCATATCGAAACTGTTTCTATGATTATTTATTACAACATTAACTGTTATGGAAGCGATTATACCTACGGAACAGTGTTAGTTACATCACATTGACGTCATAAGTGACCGGTATCTACGGTGGAAATGGGTCAGCTTTCCACTTTCGACTGCACGTCAAACATCAAATGGTGATAAAGATTAACTGAAAAAGCCAGTCAATAAACTTTATTCGAATATTCGACTTTATTGCCACGGGCTAGCATATATGAGACTCTCCAACCATTAATATGTCAACAGAAATCATTGCTTGGCAAACATCATTTTCTAAATATTTTCACGTCTAGTTCCACCGACCGGTAGATTTTTAGGGATTGAGATTAAATTAATATTCTGATGCGGTTTTTCGGTCACCTCAATTTCACTAACGAAACAAGACTCTTCTGACGTGCTTTCAAATTTTCAATTCTCGGTAAATGTCTGAAGAAATCTTTGTATTTATCCATTCATTTAGTTGAAATTTTGACGATTTTCTGGAAGCTCACCCACATAGTAGATGTGTTTGACTAACAGTACAAAACTAGAAAAACTTATATAATTATTCGCACTACTGTCATTTGTTCAGTTTTCACACAATACGGACTCGTTATGTCTAATTAGCATTTTCTGGCAAAATCTGGTCTATGGCAGTTTATGATAATGCTTGGTTCTCAAAGTTTTATTTATACTCGAGTTAAATTTACTATGGTATCTTCAAGGTAAGTGTACCTAGGTGTTGTTAGTGCTCTAGTTTCGAGACTAGGTTTATTGGCGTCCTTAATCTAGCTTCTGATACGGATATTACACGGAACAACGCAACAACGTTCAGTTTGCGATAAAATATGCCCTACTTTGCGATATGGATAGAAAGTAAAACAAATCACTGTAAGTAGGTTTATTTCACCTTACGAAACCGCACTAACACACATATATAGTTGATAAAGTAATGAAAGTTTTATTAAAATAATTACAAAAGTAATACCTATCATCGACTTTTATTATGTACAAATAAACCATACAATCGGCTATAAAGCGTTAACTACAAACGTGCGTGTATAAATATAGCTACCTACCCAAAAGCATGTAAAACGTCAAATAATTTTCGTTTGAATGGGCCGTCTGATATCAATGGCAAAATTAGACGCAATCGTCAAGTCTTTGCCAAATGATTACTATTACTACGGTGGCAGGTTGCTATCCGCCGTCCTATCGTGTCTTGTACTATTGTTGCTATGCTCGTAATAAAGCTGTTATCGGTGAAGATTCTGAAGGTCAGTTACCGCTGTTACTAACTTAAAAATAAACAATTGTGATTACTGAAAAATGTTGAGAACTTGTACAAAAAATCGCAACGAAGAAATTTTTGTAAGCATTTTCGAAAAATGAACCTGAGAAATAGCTCTGGAACAATTTAGATAGATTCTAAGGACTTAAAAATAGTGGGGGCATAGACTGACGATAACTTACAGTTATCGGTAAAAACTTGTTACCAATACAATATACGATCGTTGCATAACAATAGTTATTTTTCATTGTACCTATTTTTATCACTGAACTACCTACAATCGCACGTCACAGACTACACAGACTGATGAAATTATGGCCATTGTGTTCCACATCAAGAGTTTCAACGACTCCTGTTTGGACAGATGTGTAAAGAACACTGAAGGTTACGAGAGATCTTTTGACTGTCGCCGAGACCACTAAGTACTTACCGTACAGTTCTTAAAATACAGTTCAGAAAGACGGAAGCAATTATTTGACCTCTCTTTAAAGAGTTTGTTCACCTCTCGTGATTTTGGAATCGTGTTGTCTCAGAAAATAAAATAATAAGGTCATGAACGAAACTAGAACGTGACGTTTACACATAAATTGTTTGTGTTTCAGAAAGTACCTATTTATATTTTAACAACAAGGAACTATATTTAAACATAATATTATTTTTTAATAATATTATAAAGCTGAAGAGTTTGTTTGTTTGTTTGAACGCGCTAATCTCAGGAACTACTGGTGCGAATTAAAAAAATATTTTTGTGATGGATAGACTATTTATCGAGAAAGGCTTTAGGCTATATAACATCACGCTGCAACTAATATGAGCGAAGAAACAATGGAAAATGTGAAAAAAACGGGGAAAATTATTCATCTTTGAAGGCTTCTGTTGCGTGTGCTGCGAAAATGGGTCAAGATATCAAAAAAATATGTATGAAAGAATTATTCCTCTTGAAATGATCTAACAAAATGTCTGCAAAAGTATGTGTCTATCTTTTAAGATTAACTCACTAGAACCGTTTTTATGGTAATAACTATTCCATGCGGACGAAGTCGCTGGCACAGCTAGTAAGATAATATTTTATAAAATCTGGAGAAAACCTTGGAGAAAAATCCATCATTTTAACTAACAATACTAATTCAAAACAAAAGAACAGGTAAAGTGCGAGGAAGCTCTAAGATCATACAATAGGAACTCATTTCAATAAGTACCTACCAAATAATTGTTTCTACTATTCATCATAATTACAATATGGCTGAGGATACTTAGACTGTTTTATGTTACTCGTGCCAAGCGCCGGCCGCATGTGATGCAATGTGACCAGAGTACCTTCGCTTTCAATAAGAAAAGTCGTGTAGTTTTCCATAGAAATATCCTCACCAATAAATGGACCACGTGCCTTTAGAAGATTGAGATTAAGTGAGGCTGTAACTTTGTTTTTATTAGATGAATAGTGATTTGTATGTAAGGTAATTATCGATGTCAGATTTAAAATGGTAAGTATCTTGGAATTCGGTTATATAATAGTACAAGCAATTTAATCAGCTGCGTACAGAAGTATTTATACAGTAAAAATTATATATTACATATATTTATATTAACAATGACTAACTGCGACAATATTTAAAAAAATATATTATAGTTACCATTTGTGCAAACTTTTTATTTTAAAAAAATAACGAGAGTTGGTATCAAATTAGCTGTACAAAGTCACTTATTGACATGTTGTGATGATAGAGTTATCATGCTAATGCTAAATAATAACATAAGTACCTTAGTG
Organism: Macaria liturata; assembly: GCA_964023185.1. Taxonomy (NCBI): domain Eukaryota; kingdom Metazoa; phylum Arthropoda; class Insecta; order Lepidoptera; family Geometridae; genus Macaria; species Macaria liturata. Next base: position 6,555,547 of record OZ026816.1, read on the forward strand.
TAATTATGTTCATGACAGTTTTTGCACGCAACTTGAATGACATTTTAAAAGGGGCACTTATTACATCTGCTACTTATACTACAGATTATATTGTACTATATACCTATAATAGACATAGCACAATAGCATATTAACGGGAATTCCCCGATTATAATTTGGATGATTGCTAAATACCACAATGATGAAAAATCATGCAAATCATTTGGACCCTTTAGTTTTTTTTTTTTGCATTATGAAACTGATTATTACAAGAATTCACAAAAAAGTAAGTGATTTTGGGAAACCAAAAGCTGTTTTGTATGATAAAATGAATAGCCGACCTAACCATTTTAAAACGCTGTTTTCCCGGATACATATAAAACCCCACAAAATCAACAAATTTAACAATAGAGGCGCTAAAAAATAAACCATAATTATCGATACCACAGTTGGTAAGGTATTACCATATTTTTCACGGTGTTAATATTTCAATGTAAAAATCACGTTGAATGGCCACGTGTCTCCTGAATTTTGGAACAGCTTCGGTCAATGATTCAGAATATTAGATTCGCAGACGGAACGTCATTATCATATACCATCTGGTATATAGATAGATATATATCTGTATATATCTGTTCTATAGATATGTTTTAATAATTTTTTTACAATTCTCGTTAAAATAGTACCTATTTTAATTGCAGTAGTATATGGTCTTTTTTTAACACGGAATAGGCTTACATTTTACAACAGCTTGCCTGATGTTAAGCACCGCTGTAGTACAGATATAATGTCTGCAGCTAGGTAGGTTACTACAGATAATTTATAAAGATACATTATTTATATAATGAAGAATCACAAGGTGAAGTTCTCAAAACAGAGTATTGAACAAAGTGTCGTATCAGATTATATCAAGTCAGTGTTCTCATTATTATTTGCATTCACGATTGTTATTTCAGTCACAGGTTTAATAACTGTCTGCGTATTTTTACCCTCTATCATGTATCATACAGAATTACAATATAAATAAACGTGTAGGGTTGTGAAAGTTTGTTTGTCTGTTTGCCCTTCTTTCACCTTAAGTTCGTCAAAAGGATACTTTCTTGTTCCTAGTAAATGAATGTGTTATTGCCTAATGGCTGGGGCAGTTTTTCTTATAAACTGATAAGCTACTAATGTTTGAAATGTATAAATTAATGTGTAGATTAAACAGCTGGCTATTCGTCACAAGAAAGGTCGCCGCGTGCCGCCTGACCCCATTCCGACTGTAATTTAATTCACACCTTGAACTTGAACTCCTAATATAAATGTTAAACTAAAACAAAAGTTTTAGTCGAAACTGCGCATCTCTTAAAAGTTTACGTACCTGCGCTTTGTTTAAGTAAACACGCCACTTAAATTTTTTTCAATCTGCATTTAATCCAAAGCAAATACTTTCATCCCAGACAGTGTTTAGTTTAGATTCGAAGTTTCTAGAAGGTTAGAATTAAACTACTTAGATTGGGACAGCGGGAATGATCTCGTCTCTTTTCGATTGCACGTTTTGTGTGAGATGGATAATTTTTGTCCAGTGTTTATCCAGACTAAATAATAATAACAAGGAACTGTAGCCAAAACCACACAGATGTATATAGAGTTGCCATTGACGTAGTGTTTATTAAAAGCACTGTCAACTCGCAGACAGACTGGCTAACTGTAAGATTTGAGGTTTCTCTCTCAGTCGAATAAACGATATCGCAGTTTAAAATTTATTGATATATATTGCGTGAAATTTAAAAATTATTTTCCCTATGTTCACGACTTCTGAGAAACTTACATAATTTAAAGTCTTAGAATATTTACAACGAAACTTTTATTTTAGAAAATTCAGCATTAAATAAAATTATTTCTTTCAAGATATAACAAAAATAGCAACTGCGTTGCTATTTTTGCAGCGGGCAGAGAGCGTCCCAAAGATTCAAAAAAGCAGAATTTATTTTTCGCAATAATTTCTATGTGTCTGAACTAATATATAAACTCGACAAATGAAAATGACTGTTACACAACACAAAAGTTTTATGGTAGGTACTAAAATTAAAATTAGTGGATCTTTATTAATATCCCTTTCATGACTGTTATTATAATTATTTATATACATACTTATATTAGCCAATATTTAGTAACGATACTAAGTTGGAATTAATATAATTTACATGTTTTATATCCTGACAAAATTGGTAAGACCGTGACGCCCAGTTTCTCTATTTATGCTAGCTAATAATAAAATATTACGTTTAAGGAAAGTCAGGAAGGGAAATCGGAACAGCACAGTTTCTATAAATGGTACAACTAAATATCTTTAACTGGTAACTTGCTAGATTTCTAACTTCATATTCTTTATATTAAGATAACTTTATATTAAGATTGTTGTTTTATTTCAAATACCTAAATTTGAGGAATTTAAATTATGAGTTGAATGAACTTTACAACCTGAAGATTACAAAGAACACGGTAATAAAATTTTTGGAACTGCCTGCATAATTCAAATCTTGGCAGTATTTCTGATATCATATTAGTAGGTACCTACTCGTTGCCAGATTGTGGACATTCATAACTTCCTAGTGAAATAGTTTCATTGAAATTCTTTAGTAGATCATTACGCTGAAGATGAACTTGATTATATTTGAGTGTTCTATATTAAACGAGATTTCCTTGGGGCACATTTATAAACAGATCAAAATAGTCCCAGGAAGAAGATCACTTCCCGCTTTATCTACTTATGTAATAAGCTTCTTTCATATTGTTTGTTTGTGTGTCGGACATTCGTAAGACCTAATACGAAAATATCAAAAAATGTTACAGCAGAGTAACCAGTAACTACCTTCCAAACTAAAGCCTGTAATATAAATATGATGTTAATAATCATGTTTAGCCACTGTATTCCTTTTAGTATTTTTCAGTTTAACGAATGCACTTATTTATGTTTATACAGAGCAATATTGCCATTTGAATAAAATCTGTATTCAAATATATTTAAGCAGCCATTATAATGTGTCGTAAATAAATAAACGACATAAAACATCCTTGGATCCCACTTAGCCTCGCTGATCAAAAGAAGTTTCCAGATTTTTAACGTAATGAGGAAACCTCGATTCGAAGACTCAAAATATTATACTTACATGACTAATCTTATAAATCAAGCTGATACATTTATAAAACTCAGAAGTACAGACTGCGCGTCGGGCGATCCTGGTTTATTTTGATTATGTTCATGTACATCAATATTTTATGAGCCATTGCTCATTGCAGAGGGAAATTGGAGTGGTTTCCGCATAAATCATCTTTGAAGTGTCCGTTGCATCTCCAGGAAGCGTTGGGAAACGTTTTAATACTTTGAGTGTACCAGAGTCGATCTACTTGTAATACCTACTAAGAAAATAATAACCATAGTATTCTATTTTTGGTACATCAAATTCCAGACGACATAAACCACTACCTCTTGGTTTAAGTTTGTTTATGAAATATGCCCATTTCTATAAGACAATCCTTAAAATGTTGATTAAATTTTTAATAGTACCGCTGGAAGGACCTGATAGAGGAGGATCTGCAACAACTTCATGCTACCGAGTGGCAGGAGATGGCGCAGAACCGAGAGGATTGGTGTCTCTTTGTGTCGGAGGTCAGGATCCACTTTGGGTCGCAGCGCCACATTAGTAAGTAAGTAAGTAAGTACATATTATAAATATTCAGCAACTGGCTCTTGGTTTTGAATAAACCTATCTACTTTGTTTCAAACGGCAGTAGATCCTCTTAGGTGTGGACCGCATAATTGTCTCATGAAACCATTTCTCATTACAACTAAGCTCTGACTATTATCACTAATGGCGTGGTCATTGGTCGGTCGGGCGCTATCTGATAACACGGCATTTACACGAAACCATAATCTGCGGTCTCATAACTAGTGTCACGTATAGCTCACGGGTCATTAGGCTGTTACCACACGCCCAACTAACTGTTAACTAATCTACCTCCCAAGGCCCAAATGTCAGCATTAACGTCACGGGGGCGGGACGTTAAATATAAATACAGATACATCATTCTTAGTAAACGGCTAATTGTTCGTAAAGTTATGTCAATAAATAGGTTAGATTCCAGAAGTAACTTTACCAGACTTACAGGTGTTACGAATTACATCTGCATGCTCAATTGGTCGTTTTGCTGTAGGCTCGTGATAGGACTGGATGCTGATTGGTCAAAGAGATTTAAGTTGACCATATTTGCTGTAAGTCATTAATTTTAGATAAACACAAGAGTCATTTTTACAACAGAGTTAGCCACTGTAATTCTATAAAAAAATATTTATTTCTGATGTAAACTTAAATAGATAATGAAGTAACAATGTCAGAGGTCCTTAGGGCGGCTTGACAGACTCTCAACTCCAGAGTAGGCCACTTGTATTGGATAAGAAGAAGTGTAGTATCAATAGGTGAGTGAAGCATCAATGCGTTATATTGTCTATGAAATATATTGCATTAGTGTGCGTGACGACCTCACACGTGCAATTTTCACTGGCGTATGAAAGGTCGGCGATTACGACCTTTTGCATCTGTGGTCACGGTGGTATAAGCGTGACATTAAAAGTATAATGGCGTGTCACGATTGGACACGTTATGGGTTCATTTTGGGCGAAACTAATTTTGTAAGCTTAATTATAGTCGAGGCTACTAACATCAAAAGGTATATGTACTTATATCGAGAAAACGTCACTGTTTGAAGCGTAATACGACTACCTATATTATTAGTATCGGGATTTGTAACGTGGAACTAGTGATATATCTTACAGATCCTTTAGAAAACCAGGCTTTTGGTTGTTTCTGAATATTAAATTAATCGTTTCTTACCCACCTATAAATATGCAGCACAGACCGTCCATATCTTTCAATTCTGTCTATAAACATTGCGAAATCAAACAACGTTATTATAAATAGACGTATTGCATCCCTGAATATCCGACGCTGAAAAAAAAGAAACGAAATAATCTGGCAGTCGAAATAGGGCATGTTTGACGTCATTGCTCGAAATGCACCGGGCCCTTTCCACACCATACCACACCATACGTACACACACGTGCGGCCTATTTTGCTTTATTGAAAATAAACGTATACAAACCTTGGGAAAATGTACCGGCTATAAAATAGCAATATTTTATCTATGATGTGGTAACTATTAAGTGGTTCTGTGGTTAGGTTTTCCGCTGCGGAGAAAAATTGTGGAGTTAAAAAATAGCGAAAGTTTTTAAGGAAAATAGTAGCTAGCTACTTAGAATTCATATAAGGATATCTACTTCTGTTTCATGTTTAGGTAATAACGCTGTACATTAACTGTATCTTAATGTATAAATTATAAATAAGTACTGAAAAGGGAGGTCAACCATCGTTATTCAGATGTCTGTTTACAAAATTAATATCAATAACAGCATGACGTAGAAAAGATCTTCAAACTGTGCAGAAGTGGTCCTTAATCCCTACAATTTGCCAATATATGTACATCATGAATCAGCTGGATATAGATAACTTTGGCAATTCCAGTAAATACATCAACACCGTCTAACCAAAACCAGTCTGACTCACCGCAGTAACTGTTGTATTTACTTCTCGCTGTTTTAGCAGACTAACTGGCGTAAACTAAACACTCACTTATGTATTATTTTAATCTTTTACATACCTACATATTTATATAAGTACCTAAGCCAGTTTTACGGAACCCCTTTCCCTGGTTACCTTCTACCTTTTTATGTTATTTGTATTCTATGTTTTGGTGTACAATAAAGTGATAGTCATAGTCATTTATTTGCGAATTATAAAGGACACAGTTACACAAACAAGATGTGGAAAGTGAACACTGAACAATCACCGTGATAGGGTATGCAAATATATTATTACATATAAAGTATATTTGATTTGATTGATTTGATTTATATATTAAGTGGAAGCACAGTAGAAGCTTCAAATTACCAGTGTTTTTAGGAGGAAACGGGCGAGTTTTGTTGTGGGTAAGGGTCATTGCTAGTTTTTGACAGTATTAAAATCTGTTGCATGGTTACATAATTTATGGTAAAACAGTTTTTTTTTTTACTTTTCATTAGCTGTTTAAAAGCTACAGTCGGCTAAACCGTTTATTTGCATACGGATTTGCGTATTTCAGACGCACGCAACACAAATCATAAATTACCAGACGTTTTGTCTTTATTTTCTTTTTCAGCTTTTACCGACTTTGATCTTACCATCACATTTGTTATATTTTTTTAAACAATGTTTAAATATGAATCTATACATATTAAGTGTAATAATATATTAAAATTGCGTTAATTTTTATAAAAATATTGATTTATATATTTTATTCTATTACTTACTTAACAGGATCACCCAGTTAAAATAAAATTAATTTCATCTTCAATTAAAAGCAAACGTCATGCTGCTGATTTTATTAGACGGATGACCCTACATTTATTTTGCTGTTTCGAGCTAAAATCAAGGCATTTGTAGCAAATCAACCTGAATGTTCTAAGAAATGTACGAGATGTCTGGATAGTGTCTGTTCAGAAGAGCCACAGATTATATAAAAGTTTGTATGATTAAGTCACAGAATGATATCAAGTTAGTTCGTGGTAAAAGTCGCAGAATATTTAGCAGTTTGTAAAGGTGATGTTGATTATTTCGCATGTAGCCAATTGTAATTCGGTTCCGTAGCCAGAATGAGAGCTAATTTAACGCTGAATTGCTTTCTTTATGGGACTTGGCTGAGGCAAAAGGTTGAGGTTACATGTAAATAAGTACCTAATGTTGGATCCTCATCAGAAATAAAAACTATGGGAGTTGCTAAACCCGCATAGAAACTGTATAACCCCCATACGAAACTTTATTTACACACATATTTCTACACATTTCTATCAACCATAATGAAATGTTAAAATACCGCGGTGACGTTTTGACATTATTTGTAGTCATTTAAAGAAGCCATGCAAAATTCATTTTTGTAATTTTATTTTGACCTAAGCTTCCGGACTCTTGTTTACCAAATTTTATGCTTAGATTCTTATTTTATAGGTCATCTTGTTTTCATCAGTAAACAATCAAAATAAACAGATTGAGTCATTGTTATGAAAAACGCGCGACATAAATATTATTTAGTACATCTGATAATGAGTAATTATCCTTTATACCTAAAATGTGTAAACATTTGATATTTTTTAGTTATCAGATGCTTTATTTAGTTATCATTTCACCTGTCCGATAATATATCGATGTGATTTTCCTATTTATAAAAACAAATCCATCAAAACATGTTTTTTGCATTATCCTGATAAAGTTTTACAATACTTTAATCACACATAATTTGATAAACTTTGAATAATACGTTTTTTGTGCGTAAGACATACACTAGTGATATATTTTGACTTTTTGTACAAGTTCATTTTAAAAGTCTTGTACATAAATATTAAAACAAAACTTATATTTTTTTTTACCATAGATAACTTACATACTTCACTGTAATAACATACACACTTGCAAAACACAAAACATGTAATTAAGGTGTTGCGCATAAGTAATTTTTTTATCTTAAACTAATTTAACTACACAGGTAAAGAAACTGTGTCAAATTTAATGGAATATTTTAAACACGTTGGAAGTTTTTTTCAATGTCGCTGATAAGTGTTGTAAATATTGTTCGGGAAGAATTAGGACATGGATTAATTTTAGAAATGTAAACATTACATCAGTGGATTGAAATAACATTCGGTAAACTGTAAATAAGTCTAATAGTATAATTAGTATATATACATATTTGTAACTTGTTTATTTTTCCTAATATTTTATATATTAATTGGTAATTGTATGTTATTTGTAATAAAATTGTATGGATTACATATATACTGTTAAATCTATTCTTCTAAACTTTTGGTCCGTGGGGTAAAAGCACGAAGTCTTTTATAAAAAAAAAAAAAAAAGGTTGAATGACATCACTAGAGACAAGAACGCTGGCTGGCTTGCGCAAAGGATTTCTATAGCAATCCAGCGTGGGAATGCAGCCAGCTTTCTTGGCTCCATACCACATGTTTAAATTTAGGTTAAATGTACATGCTCTTATTTAGTTTTATTAGTGTATATATTGTTTATTATTGAATAAATTATTCTTCTTAACAAATTAACTTACAGTGAATGGGTAACTCCCACATATCAAAATCTCAAGACTTGTAAGTTAACGATAAATTAACGTAGATACACATTACACAGTGATTTTTCCATTTATCCGGCATTCGTTAAGCCATGCTTGACACCAGTGTTGACCACTCTCATTCGATGAGAAGAAGAACTGATTTTCCTTTACGGTTAAAAATATTTCATCAACAAAACAAATTTCTGTAAAGAAACAGCGACACATATACAAGATGTAACAAGCTTATGCAATAACACAAACGAAGGTTGGTATATGCGTCAGCGGCGTCCAAGATCAGGTCAACCCCAGACAAGACGGGGTTAAAAATAAATAGACTTGTGAATCTGTCAATCATGAGATAACACGAGCTAACGCACAAAGGGTCATGACTGCATGTATTTCCGATTGCTATTTTTACCTGCGGCACGAAATTAGTTGAATGAATTTGTTTGTGAACAGTGTAGAGATGTGATAATTGAGTAAGCATCATAAGTTGTCAATTTTATTTGCTGTTTCGTACGTAAACTTAGATTGTAGTACAATTTATTTAATTTAAACAAATGTATTAGCTCGCTGACTTTCTTAGACATTGTATCCCTCATTACTGAGCGCCATAGCTAATCCACAGAAGCAATTCGTCAAAATCCACAGCACCGACACAAAATTTTGTAATTACAAAGTTGTGAATACAGGACAAACTTGTTTGTTAGTTTCGGAAATTGCTCGTATGACGTCTGTGGTAAAGGAAAACAAAACGATTTCAGGCCAAATGAGCAACCCATTGTTTATTATGTGGTTATAATGACTGGTTCCCATTTCTGCAAAACACACCACTTACTTTCTCATAAATCAGAATTGCAATAATATTTAAAGTATTACAAATGAAGCTTTAGTTAAATTAGCTAGCTCCATATAAGAATTACATCCAAGAAATCGAGAAAATTGTTCATAAGTTTTTTAAAGGCTTACGAAAATAGCTAGTAAAGAATTATCATCCAAACAGGAATATAATAATTGTGGTGTGTGAGGGTACTGTCTAAAATATCATAACATTGAGATATTAGTAATATAGTTCAATGTATCATATTAGTATTTTATAATCTACTTTGTTTGGAGTTGTAACAAAACAACATTTGAGCTCCACAAGACGTACGTAAGTCTTACAAGGCTTTATTAACCTTCTTTGATACAATGTTATAAGATCTGTTGCATTGCACTTGAAACTGTTTGAAATCTCTTTCTTTATGAGCTCTTAACCTTTATGTCGTAAACAAGAGTGTAATAGCAAACATCCTACTCACAGACAAGTGAGGTCGAGGCGTGACCAAGGCAATACGCTGTGGGCCTTGTTACTCCTCGTAATTCATCCATTCATTACATTATTTTTTACTAGAAATTGAAAGGTAGATGAAAGCAGCTAAACTGGATCGGATGGGAAACAATTCATGGTAATTTAATAAGAAGGTTCTACAATCCACAACATAATAGGCAATACGGTTGTAGGCATCTATACGAGATAGCTAGAACGCTCGTGTTCCTCATATTAAATAAATATTAAATTAAATTTAAATCTGACACCCGGTCTTACTACTGCTAACCGAATATTATCACTTTTGTATTGCGGAAATCTGATGACAGTGGCTGTAAAAAGCCGTGTTTCGCATTATCATGTACATCAGGATCCTATCGATAGTAACATGCCTAACAGTAACAGTAACTAAACATCATAATAGGTAACTAGATCACCTTTTATGTATACACTAGCTGGTGCGCGCGACTTCGTCCGCGTGGAATAGTTATCACCATAAAAACGGTTTAGTGAGTTAACCTTAAAAGATAGACAGGTACTGTTTGGGACATTTTGTTAGATCTTTTCAAGAGAAATAATTCTTTTGTACACATTTTTTTGATATCTTGAACTGTTTTCGCAGCGCACGCAACGGAAGCCTTCAAAGATGAATAATTTTCCCCGTTTTTTCCACATTTTCTATTGTTTCTTCGCTCCTATTAGTTGAAGCGTAATGTATATATAGCCTAAAGCCTACCTCGATAAATGGTCTATCCAACACAAAAAGTATTTTTCAATTCGGACTAGTAGTTCCTGAGATTAGCGCGTTCAAACAAACAAACAAACTCTTCAGCTTTATAATATTAGTAAAGATAGGCGAGGTTCCACATAACTATCGAAATGTCCATAGAAATGGTCGCCAAGCCCTACCAATGCGGAAGCAGCCTAAACATCTGTTAGCTGTGACAGCAGAGGTCAAGGTGTGCCCAAGGCTGTGTTACTAACCTTGTGATACGTGAGCGTCATCACGAACCATCGACCCGTCTAGTATATGTCTATTAAATGTTATAGTAGTCATATGTCTACGTTTACGTTATAGATATCGAAAATTCCACCAATTTTGGTATACCGTATACCTACCTATGTACTTATCTATGTACAGGCTATCTAAGGTTCCACTAAAGCATTTTTATAAATTAGTGCTACAAACAAAACTGGTTGAAATTTCGAAATCTTAGGAGTAAGTTGGTGTAAGCGATATCTAGTATAAGGATACATTATAAATATGGAAGAAAACTGTTATTTTTATTTTATTTTTGTTTTGTTTTGCTTATTTCTCTCCAGCCGAAGGTTGCCTGGAAGAGATCGCTTTTAGCGATAAGGCCGCCACTTGTGGCACTAGTTTAGATACAATTTGTTTTATGTACGGTTTTTTTAATATGTGTCAACAATAAAGAGTTAATCTATCTATTTATCTATCTATTTTTATATGTACATAAATACCAACAACGTTGTACTAAAAGTTTTGGAAATTCGCAAAAAAACAGCTGACTCATTCAAAACGATCTTCCACTCACTGTAAAAACCAGCTAGAAGACGATGAAATGTGAAAACCTATTTTGTTATTAATCTAGTAAAGACTCTAAGTACGTTTTGCATTGTTTAGGTACCCTTATACGTTACTACGTTACATAATATTCATAGGTAGCATCAGTGACGCATTAGGTCAGTGGATATTTTATTGCCCTTGACGCGACATCGAACGTATGTAACTGTTAAGCTGTCAAGTCATATTAGTTGTAGACTTAGACAAACTGTCATTAAATGTTTTAGGTTGTGTCCATGGCTTAGTCTTAGGAAATTTTACTACAGGATTAGACATGTTTCGATGGCTATAGAAATTCTACAAGTTAAGTTTAGTTTTTTGGGATCTCAAAACTCCAATAAAATTTTGTTTAGCCCAATTGTATTCAAGCCTTTCAGTTGTGGCAATATTAGGTTAACAATGACAAACAATTGAAAATTAATGGCAAATTAAGAGAATTCTTAAAGTTACATTAATTAAGATGATGAACTGTTGAGCAGTTTCCACTTTTTTTGGCTTTCAACGTAAACTATGGCAAATGTTAAAAACATAATATGACCATCATGTGGGATATGTACACAACTATTAATCACGTACCTAATGGATTAACGTACGTAATCCTTTATACCACATACGTATGTAGGTAATCGTTCTATTGTTACTTCGAACCATTTGAGGTGACAAAAATAGCCATGTTATTACAACGCTGTTGACGTTACTTGTGCAGAAATAGCAGCTTCCTATTTGCATTTGCAGAGCTAAAAACAATAGCTAATTTAATATAACATGTCATATAAAACAACATATTTTATAAAACCTCAGAAGAAAATAGCAGTGTTCTTAAACAAGTTTAGCTATTGTAATAAAAAATAAATTTCAATGATGAACATCGAGACATGCCGCAGTAAAAGTTTAGTAAGCTTACAAAGAACATGTTAAATAATAGCTAAGCCGTTAAAATATGACTACGTTATTTATGAAAAGGTTTTCTTTGATCGCTATCCAACGATAAATGAGTTCACATTGTAGACAATTAGGAACATTTTTTATACTTAACACGGTCTAAAATATGATTCGTATTTAGGACGACTTGTAAGTGGTAAATTGAGGTGAACTAATTTTGTAAGGAGAAAATTGACCAATGACGTTTAAGATTAATAAATCTAGCAATTAGTGCATCTGTGAAATGACTCTCCTTTTAACATTAGACTGTATGTCAGGCTTAATTTCTATTTTGAGAGTCGAATCTTGATGGATACTTTTAACCGTAAGTATAGAATACAGACGTAATATCTACTAGTTATTATTGCTTGACTGACTGTTTACTTCTTTTGTGCGCTCATTATATAATTTGATGATGTGCTACGTTAAATATAATAAGCGAGTGTGGCTCAGCGGTTCCAGTCTGCTTTTCATCCAGACGCACCCTAATTCGTATCTGGCCCTACACCAATGACTTGCAATTTCAAGTTAAGTGTGGATTTCTACTCGCTTAGCGGTGAAGGAAAACATGGCGAGGAAACCAACCACAATATCCGAGGACATGTGTCTTCCGTGGAAGGACTTGGGCGACCACCACAATGTATCTGCCCAAGAGAACTCCCCTGACAAATTAATTCTGCGAGGGAGTCATGAACCTCAGTCATGAGGTAATAGGACTCAAGAGAGAATATTTGTATCATACACATACGCATACTAACATTACGTCACAAATATAAACGCGGCAGTGTTTGAAAAAAATATGTACGTAGAAGACGTAGAAACTTCCAAAACATTGCGCAGTTATCTAATTATTTTTCTACCGCCATAACTCAATAACGATCTTTAAAATCAAAGGGATTTAGTTTGAAATTTGAACAATAAAAAATTCAAAGAGTCTCAGTGAAATAAAAGCGACGTACCGTATAATTGTATCTCACATGTGACCAACTGTGACATTGCTTATGCAATTAAATGCTATTATGTGCGTTATTAATTTTGCGATACAGTGCTATTTTGCGTGGAATGTCCTTTGCGTTTTATGACTTTACACCTACGCTGTCTGTCTGCTACGTCACCATTCATGTGTTTCGTATAGATTTTCACCACATTTGTGTTTGCAAGATGATGTCGGTACTCGTATGACATCGCCGTTGAAGTCAACTATAAAAATAGTGGAAGCGACGCCGACGGGCCCGGCGCCAGGTCTTGTGACGATTCTTTTCTTGGAATTTTGCATGAAATTGTAGGAATTTTACTAAACATTCACTTTTACGTTATTACTAATGCATGGTTTAAGCAAATAAAACAGTAAATAAGTGATGTATCTCTAAATGCCTGTAACTTAGGTGGTCTTTATATCTTTTTTGGTTTTATATATATTTTACAAGTTTGCTCATATAGGATTGCGTGGGTAACTAGTAAAACTAGGCACACTTATATTAATAAAATGTGCGCCCTGTAAAATATGCGCATTTTCGATTGTATTTTGCTATGGTAATAAAAAAATGCAACATAGGCACTTTACAAAAAACTTATTTTCAGAAATATTTACAAAAATAATGAATATAATATTAGTATCTTAACTTTTATCAACGCCAAAATCTTAGATATGGAAAAATCTAAAATAGACAATTGTGTTTTATAATTTTTTGGAATTTACTACAAATAGTACCTACTTGAACACATCTATAAATCTTCAGTTATCTTTTCTACGACATGAAGATAAGTAAAGTTTATGTTTGTGTTATGAATGTGTACTAAAATAATATATATTTCACAACTTTTGTTTTCTATGCGTACTTATATAGAAGGTGTGTACTGTGTGAAGATGTGTACTGTACAAACATGGGTGTAAATTTTGCATAAAAAGTGACACGTAGTCCAAATATTGAGTACATAACAATATTATTTTGACTTCAACACCATAACTAAAATATTTTCGTTTACGTTCGGATACAATACAACACGTTACAATACAACGTTAGAATACAATGCATGGACTTATTTTCGGAAAATTCTTAGCATATCGTTATTTGTATTTGTAAAGTCTGCAAAACGATAATTCTGGGCTAAAGTGACGCGAAATCCCATAGAAACCGCTTGACGTCAATTTCCTTTGAAGAAATTAGTCTCAGACTCAAAACGTTCGTTAAAATGGTGGTAAATAAGACATAACGTGTATTTTCCTACTACAACAAGAGGGAACACAGCTGAACGAAGCCATTTGTTCCAGAAAACGCTTTTGTATCTTAATATGAAGCTGTAATGGAAAAGTTATGCCAATTTTCAGACGATGACTAAATCATTCTTGTTAGCATAATTTTACATGTTCCTACATAAATATACTTTATATGTACATATACTTGCACTGTCGATCAGCATTTAAGTTAAGAATTGCTCAAAGTTTATTTAAAGTTAATACATAAAGTATTTCCGAGTTGAATGAAACTAAACTTGCACATACGACAAGAACAATAGCCTCTATCTTTATCTGATAAATTTTATTGCATATGCTTGTAAACATATAATAATCAATCAATCTGGTTTCCTGTATACAAAGCGATTTGGCAATGCTGTTTTGAAATAAACATCAGACAAATAATATACTCGTAGTCGAAGAAAAAGTTGTACGCACCCTACAACATGTTTTTTTAAAGCTACTCTTAACTTTTAGCTCAGCATTAAATTAAAGAGATCTACATAGAACTAGTTTCATCTAGTATTACAGTATTTTTTTCTAACGCAGGAATATCAGTGATTATATGGAGACATATGTACGTATGTCTGTATGTATTCTCGTATGTACATACGAGAAAGTTATTCTGGTGGAAATACTGTCATTACAGGTAAAGTCGGTACCCATAATAAAGATCAAAAGTCATAAATGAACTTATAATAAACTAAGAAATTCTAACTTTAGAATGATTTAGATCTGCATTGCGCAGATTCGGCGTGTACGCGCAAAAACTACGTAACAGTCACGCCCCTGCATCGACTGCTATAAATAAATCCACATTCATTGCTGGCTTCCTTGTCAGCTGACATCTCAACCTTGGAGGCGAACGAGCGACGATTACTGAGCTGTCGATAGATTAACGTTTTACGCATATCATAAAAGATGAATTCTTAAGGTTCATGAGTATGATAAAGATAATACAACTAATATGTACTAAAGTCTTTATGAAACTTTTTAGAGAGAGCCGACCCCCTTTATATTATATTTGGAACCTGGCTAATAAGACCAACAACATGTCTATAGGAGCCTTACAGACAATATTTTTTTTTAAAACTTAATGTCTACGTACGTACCTTTATTAAAACAGAGGCTTTTTGTTTTTTGTTTTACTGGGCTTTGCGCTAGGTATCCTGGGATCCTGTGATGCAAAGCCGCAGTATCTTCTGCCGCGGCAAGCAACAGCTTGTTAATAATTAGTACGATAGTAAGTCATAACTATTATTTCATGTACTCCTCGCGATTAACGTGAGTATTTTGGTCTTGTGCTTTTCATCGTTGTATTCAAACATATTTTAATTTCGATGTATTTATTATATCCTACAGTTTTGTTTGTAGAGGTGAAAATATCACAACACTTTTTACGATAACGAACCAGATACGTGTGCAATGAACGATGAGAATATTTACAAGATTTCTATTTCAATACAAAGTCGATACATTTTTCTCATGCCAATGTTATTGTTTTAATATTGTGTGAAGTTTTTCATCTGCTCGATTAAGACGGGGTGCTATGTGAAATCGACATTTTATAAAAATCAAATGAAATAGATGTATATAAGATAAAGCTATTTTTTTAAAGTTTAAGTATATAATTTTGATTCAGTGTTAAGACAATAAAAATCGCCAAAATACGATTACGTATACTTCGCTCGATAGTTTTATTTTTTTTAAATAGTTGTATTGAAATATTTTTCACCTTTTTTTTTCAATAGTAGTACAGAAATTTAAATCAATTTAATTATGTCTAAAAGGTAATGTTATTATATTATTTAGAGGAGTAGAAAACCATAAATAGAATATTCTGAATTACTGATTTTATATGAATTTATTTCGTCAAAAACGTCTGCAAAACTGCTCAAATTGTGCAAAATTGTATGCGTCTGGACAAGACTCGTCGGCCGGAGCTATGCGCGCGATACTCGCCCTTGCTGTCATGTTAATACGGCGTAGAATTGCATGCGAAAAAGCAATTGTAGGCATTTTTCCAAGCTCAAAGCGTTTTCGGGTGAAATATCGTGGCCTTAAGAACAAACAATCTATGGTTATCGTTATGAGATGAGTACAAAGTGTTTTATATATCTAAGTACCTACTAGATGTTTTATTAATATTTACATTGAATTTACATAAGTACCATATTATGAAATTTTATGAGTAGTGCAACTAAATTCATCAAAATATTATTGTGCATGTACAAAACTTCCAATTGTCACAAGGATACCTACATATTCAAAATATTATTTTCCTCATAAACAAGTTTATTCAAAACAACGCATTTTAAACGAAAATTTAATCAACGACCGATACAAAGAAACTAAGACACTAACTATCAAAATGTTCTTTTCAAACCAAGAAATAACCAAAGTCGCTAACCGTATAAAGGACAAAGTAGGTACATAGTTTGAATTCAATTTAGGTTAGTGGGCCACAACATAAGGACAAACATTACTCTATGCGAGAATGCACCATGTGGAAGATACAGACAATAATTATAGACCTTATTATATTGGAATAAGCGCTATAATAACTGTTCATTTTATTTAAAATTATCGCATGATACTCGTAGTTGTTGAATTCGTAACAGATATTGATATTAATTTCATGGTTATTGCACAATAATTTGTATTGTAGACAAAAGTAATGCAAATAAAATACACCTACGAAAAGAAGCTCTAAATTATCTAGTTTACATGTTGCAGGGTAAAACTAGTTTGGAATGAGGGTAGGTAATATCTAATTTGAGAACTTGGGTTTTTACAGTGATGTAGAATATATCAATATTTTCCTTTACGTTTTAATATCTGCGTATGCTATGCCAACAGCTATTGTTTTGGCTGCCGGTTTTTAAGAAATAAACTGTTTTAAGCCAAAAAAAATAAAATAAGAAAAGTGCAATGTACAAAAACCCATCGATCGATGAATACAAAATTGTTACCGCAAATAAAACATGAGAGAAATAACAATCGATTTCCGCAAGATCTATATTATCTGCAATGTATGAGGTACTTGATACTTCAATTATTTTTCAGGAAAGTATCTTTAATATGTTTTACGCATAATGGTCATCTCAAGATGTTTGTATTCTATCTCTATATTACGTTTCTATTGTTCGTCGAAAATAAGGACTCAATTTCTTAGCGCTAAAGCTACAATATCACAAAACCTATGCGAACCTTTGACGTTATCGGATTTTAGAATAGAAGTTAGAATTAACAACACAATGGTCCAAAACTTTATATTATGTTGTTTATAATTATGTTGGTTTGTTATATGAAGCCAAAGTCCCTTCTATATTAAGCCAAAATGAAAATTGCAGGCAGACTGATAATACGATTAATTCTGCAAACAAGTTCAAGAAACTTTCAGCTAAATTAACTTGTAAACAACACAATTTATTTGAGCTTACTTCAAACTGGCATATAGTATTTGTTTCATGAATTGTACGAGACGTATTCAACCATATTAAACTTGCAATTCCTTGATCTAAAATTAAAATACTAATTTAAAATCTAATATCAATATTCCATGCGCGGTAGATAGACCTTGAAGATAAGATATGTACTATCAAAAGCAACGCATCATGCCCTAGACACAGTTCTTACTAGTTAAAACCTTGGTTTATATAAATATCGAAAGAAATTGCGACGCAGAGAACATTCTCCTTCGTCAAATTCTATTTGCAAGCCAAAATATAACAAACAAACAGTAAATCAGGCGTTGGAAAAACCACAAACACTCATTAGTAGATAATTTATTCGTAACAGTTTCCTGCAGCGGTGCTAATAATCTTTATCAGGTGAAATACCTAGAAATTAAAACCTTGTTTTGAAGTAAATACGTTTTTGCTAAAATTTCATGCGCAGTTTTGGTATTTACTGTTTTGACTGGACACAAATATTTTGAACGACTACGCTTATCATGCGCATCAAAACAGTTGAGAACTACGTCAGTCACTTCAGACAAATAAATCTTAACTAATAAACAATTACACACTCATATTTGTGTATATTATACCTGTATATATTTTAATATATAGTTACTGTATTGTAGTTCAATATCAGTAGTAACTAACAAATTCAATCAATACCGGCCATCAACGTCAACCTGCCTTGAAACTGAAGCTTCTAATTTATAAAACGTTTATTCACTGCTTCTGCGCAGTATTTCAGATCTTTTTTCGTTTGCTAAAATAATCAAACCGCAGTTTTAATTGTTTCGCCAGTCTTGTTACCTTCTCGACAGATTTAAAGAAATCTAAACAGCGGGATGTAATCTGGCCGTAAATTAGACGGTAACACGAACTAAACAGAAGTTCAATAAAATTTTACTGACTTTACACGAAATGCTAGTTTTTGCCAAAAAAAATATATGAATGCACTACCCTTTTTACCATTATTATTTGGCAATGAAAAGGACTTTTGATACCATAAGATTTACATTTCCTTTGAATAATCCTCAATGTTTTGTCTAATCCAGCTGATAACTTTGTTCATAGTCAAAGAGGTACAGCATTATACTATAACGAATGACGAACAATCCTTGTGTAATGGTGCATGCTCTCGTTTCTATTTCTCAAGCTAATATTAGTTGGATATCTGAAAGTTTATTCTTATTACAAAGTACTAAGGTTTCAAATTTCCCGCAGCTAACTTTAATAAGTGTTCATTATTCTATGAATGGATCTATTAAAACTAAGGATGCCATAACTGAATGGACGGTGCATGTGGCTTGCAATGTGACCGTTTATTATATTTCATACATACCAGATATAATTCCAAGAATCGTGCTGGAGTACACATATTATAATTATTTCTACATGTGCCTGTGGATATCTGTCAAGATAAATCACATAAGTGGACGGACGTCTTTAGCTGTAGGTTTTAGTGAAAAAAAATATAACACAAACAAAATCAAAAATGTGTTAAGAAAAAGATTTTAAGTTACTGGAATCATTTTGTGGCAATTAGTCAATCAAAAACGATTGGTTTCATAGGTATGTTTGTACTTACATCAAGTCAATGAAATCATGGCTTACGTCTAATCACGATATTTCGACGTATCAGTGATGTCAAACACATAAAAATTCAAAAATTACATTAGCATTACACGAGCGGATATACGTTGTACAAAAACATCACCAGAACGATGACGCCAGAATCATTAACGAAATCTGGTTTTGTGAAATCTCCGCAATAATGGAGATTAACATGACAGGAAAACAAGATTTTGACACGATCACGACGCACTACGTAGGAAAATGTCCGCACAATCGTCGTCACGATCTCAATTAAAGTTAAAAACACCGGCAGTAATTTTTATCTCTTTACCTACGAGTACATCTTCCTTTGTATCCTTTGTGTGGGCATCGTTTGCAATCACACGTAAGTTTATGACCTTTAAACTGCCATGTGTCTCGGGTTTGGCTAAAAGCCAGCTTTCGATCCTTCCTTACAGATCCGAAGTGAATTATAAATAGCACTTTATCGTGTACTTGCCGAGACAAACAAATGGGTAGCCGTCAAAACAAACAACCTGAAAGTTCGTTTACACTAGATTCAATACTGTATTCAAATTTTGATGTCTGCGTTTAGTTTTGTTCTTTGGTTAGCATGACTGTTCCTCCAAAACTTCAACGTAAGAGATACAATACAATTTCCAAAAAGTTCGTTTCTGGTTGACCTTCAACGATTCTAGTACATATACAATACATACAGCGTGTAAAAACTAGCTGCTTCTTCGAATTTTAACCAGATTTTGCTAACGTTACCAGTACATCTAATCCTGATACAAAAAAGACCTCTTGACTGGCAGAAAACTCAACGTAATTGACATCTCATCATAAGAAAAATAATATGAAGTTATCAAAAACATTCGACATCCTTCAATTGACCTTTCGGTCGGTCTTGCACCATCATGCAAATAAGGAGTGACTCCATAAAACTCATTTTGTCTGGCGCTGAACAACCATATCGATGACAATCACTGGTTGAATGCCAAACCGTCTGAGAATTTTAAAGACTTTAGGTATATTACGTGTACGTTGCACTTTCTTCTCGGAAACAAATATGTTTTATGTTTTTAAAGGTCATGTGAACCTATAGCCAAATGTTCACTAAAGTCGTCTGCTTACAAGTTAGGATACTTTAACTAAACAAGCTTTTGATCCACTTCTTTTACAACAGTAGTTTCTTAGCAACGAAAACATGTCTGAGTACTTCGTTTTTTTTCTATAGTCTTAAAAGAGCTTCCATATGAATGAATAATAACCTTTATTCTAATGTAAAAATATTAACACAGACAAATATACACGATACAGATACTATATCACATCCTGTAACAACGTACCTAAACAAAATATTTACGACTTGACATTTCAATGATGAATGAAAAAACAGATACCTAGGCATAGATAGAACACCGGACTAATTGTCCTGCTACTTTTTTTATTCCACTGGAAATAAACAATTCCTTTAATTAGAGACATCTGTGACTAAACACCACAATTACTCTCATGGGCCTTAATTGGCGCTAGTGTGTGCAATACGACACCCAATGGGAACGCAGTTTAGATACAATTTATCGTATCTCAGGCCGATTTGTACATCAATAGCCAATGTTATGATATTGATTGGCTCTTCAATGAATGTGGCTCGTTCATTATGATATGAGAGCTCATTATTGAGATCAATGACGGTTGTGTTGAAGAGGTCGAGACTGATTTCCAATCTTGTACCTCATCTTCGTTTTAAACAAAGAAATTTGTGTATGCAGTATGAATTAAACTTCCAAGATTTATTTTTTTACCTACATGAGATTTACAAAGATCGAAACAAGACTTTTCCACTCAAACTTTTAACATATTCTGTAGGTCTATAATAATAATAATAATAATAAATATTTCGGGACATTGCACACAGCGCCATCTAGCCCCACACTAAGCAAACGCTTGTGTCGTGGGTACTAGATAACGGATATAATACTTATATACTTTTCTTTTGTAAATACATACTTATTATACTTACATACAAACAAGATAGATACTGGTTTTTAATATATCCTTGGTCATGACTTGCTGTTACGATATAGTATATAAAAGCGTAACTTTGATAACGGTAATGTGTTTAACGAGATAGTCTTGTTACTACTTGTGTATTTTATTGTGTACATCAATTCACGTGAAGTGTAGTATACACTGTGTTGGTATGCAGTTTTATATATTAGGTATATTTTACTCCTTTTGGTTAAATAGTCACTCACACATGGTAGCCACTAGTTATAACCCAAATTTTAAATCCATCCAATGATCAATATGTCAATTTGTTTGTGGGTATATTAGCTTAGAAGTCATAGAAAACATCGCGAAGTAACCAAGAAGTATCTATTTAATCTACCAAGCCCACCCATAATAATCATAATAATCATAATCAAAATATTCATTTATTCATAAATACGTCATATTCTTTACATATAATGTTCATGTTCATTATACATTCAATAAATATAAATATACATGATCAGTTTACTATTTAAAAATCACATTACTGTAAATGATATTAAGAAAAGTAACAGCATGTCAAAAAATAAATTAAAAAATACAATAAACAAGTACAATGTACTCGAAAAACGTCTACAGTAAAAAAATATAATAACAAAAAACAATTTAATGTCAAATATATGTACATAAATATATTTATTAACATCATATTTTAAGTTTGAACAAATCAAAGTCGTAAAAGGCTTGCTCGATAAGCCAGGCCTTCAACCTCCTTCAACCATCACTATAAGTCCATCTTAAAGAATCACCCATTGTATGCTTCTTCGGTATGATGTATTTAACAAGTAACTCGTGATTATCCACGATATAACATAAACTATTAGCACTTGTGTTGCAAAAAACTAGTTACCGCTAATTCTTGATAAAATAAGCACTGAAATCAATTAAATTTATAAGACAAGTGCTTGCTGAGTAGGAAGTATAGTCTAAACATTGTTAAAATGTCTGACATATTGACATGAGAATGTGTTTGCGGAAGGCCGCATTAAAGTCTAAAGGTTTTTTATTACAGGCGCCGCAAATAAAATGTGTAATGGATCTCATAGCAACTAAGGCAAGTGTCTTGTGTCATATCATAACGCACTTATATCATAAAAGCGAAATGAACGTTTATATAATTTACGATATCTGTCATCCTGTTGTGAAGAGCATAAAATTGTTTAGACCTACATATTTATTTTTAAAACATCAGCATCTCAGAAGCTTAGTTATCATATTAACTAGTTAGTTGAACTGATATTGTAAACTGAATAGTTAATGAATGCTATTGTATGTTGCATAGAAAGCAGCCATAAGAATAATCAACATACGAATGTCACATTTACCTATTTTTTCTATACCAGTCCTAATTCACCTGACCTAGATTTTCCGAAGGCAAAACAAAATTGCCGCTAACAAAGGAAACAAACAGTTAAACCCTTCGCTCCATCATTAGTTGAATGTCAAACAAGTTGTCAATGCATAACACGATTAGCTGGTAGTTACCACACACTTGCGTAACTCTATTTTACATCCACTGCTGGTTATGTTAAGTTAGATTTGTGCAAACTGCCACAAAAGCAGCAATGCTTGGTTTGTGATTAGATTCGTAGTCTGTTTCCAGAAACGCTAACAGTTTTGGCAGATCTAAGAATAGCTGTTTATTTTGGGCGTAATCCTCGTGCCGCGTTGGTAGTGCAAAACCTCCTCTCTATGAAGTCGTTATTGTCTGTTACAGGTATTACTGTTATTTATTCTGTGTTACCTACTTTGATGCTTGTATTAGGGTCATTGCCTAACGAGAGCAAACGTTCATTGCATTCTACAGGAATTACAAATTCAAATTGAGACAAATGGACATATTTAGATTAACCCATTCGTAATACTGTTGAATGTCGTGTTAAGATTTAAAATAAACAGGACGAGTATCAAAACTTTTAATATGATTTGTACAAAAGTTGTACTGTAAAGTACTAATAATCCTCAAATAATAAATAGAATACTAGAATAAATAAAAACTCAATTTACCACAATGGCACATAATACGAGGGAAAATGAACAAATTATAAGAAAATGAAGGTGAATCCATTAAATGAAAAAAAAATGTGAATGACTTACCAACATGCGAGAGGCTCGTGAGATCCGATTCTGAAATAAAAAAACAAAAATGCGTGAACAATGAGGCGTGCACAGATAATAACAATCACAATTAAAGAAACAAAACAGTAAAATACATGTATTATAATACAAGTCTGTTTTTGACATATGATTCCATAATTGAAATTAAACAATCATTGGCCAAAATAGACTTATCTGAATACAATACATAAACCTCCATTTTCACAAAACTAGACAACATTCTCTGAAGCTTCAATTAATTACAAATGAGTCGAAATGGGACTAATTAGTCAAAAATGATATTGTTTGTAGTGAAGTTATTTGTTGGAGATGAATATTTAATAATGATCTTTTATAAAAGTACTAGCTGGTGCGCGCGACTTCGTCCGCGTGGAATAGTTATTACCATAAAAACGGTTCTAGTGAGTTAACCTCAAAAGATAGATACAGTAGAACCTCTATAAGTCGAACATCAAGGGAGACGCCAAAAAATTCGAGTTATAGAGTTTTCAACTTATGGAGGATTTCGACTTAGGCGGATTTTGATTCGACATAAAGAGTTTGAGGTTTATTCTTATAAATATTGAGTTAGAGAGGTAAAATAAATAAAAATTCAACTTGCAGAGGTGACAAACATATTTTTATTTATTATAAATCAACATTATTTCAAATCATTTTAAAATAAAAAATATGGCATTATAAGAAGTCAGTAATTTTTTTTTGCTTTAGATAATTTGGTTGTTCTCTATCTATAGCATTGTCTAATCTATAAAGAGCAGAAAATTCTTCTTCTTCAGAGTTACTGGTTTGCTCTATAAAATTACGTAAGGTATTCAATGCGGTTCGCGCCTCTTTGATGGAAACCCATGGAGCGCATGTACTATTCACGTCTTCTATGTCATCTAAATCATTAGTATCGGTTTTCTGAGCTACTGAATCGATAATTTCGTCATCAGATAACTAACTAGAAACTACTTCTGACAGTATTTAAGTCAAAAACAAATGACTTGCTTAGCTAAATTTTAAAGGAAATCAAAATTGAACACCTGACACCAAGCAAGCAAACACGTGTTTACGTGAGTCATAAATTTATTATCGTATACTCCTAAAATGTTTTCTAAGAAACAATAGTGTACTCACATTGTCGGCAAGTTCTTAAAGTCGGTAACTTATTTTTGTTCGAACAATAGAGGTAATAAATTCCAAATGATCAAGTTGTAAAGGTTGTAAAATAAAACGTTGCTATGTTCGAGATACAGAGGTCAAATTTAATTTTACGAGTTATAGAGTGAAAATATGTACCAAAATGGCTTGGAGGGACTCGGTGATTATTTCGACTAACAGAGGGTCAAGATTTCAAGTAATGGAGGTTTTGGTGTTTGAAGGGAAGGGAACAAAACATTTTTTCGAGATTTGGAGGTTTTTGACTTATCGAGGTTCGACTTAACGAGGTTCTACTGTATATACCTATACTGTTGCGGACATTTTGTTAGATCATTTCAAGAAGAATAATTCTTTCATACACTTTTTTTTGATTTCTTGAACCATTTTCGCAGCGCACGCAACGGAAGCCCTCAAAGATGAATAATTTTCCCCGTTTTTTCCACATTTTCCATTGTTTCTTCGCTCCTATTAGTTGCAGCGTGATGTTATATAGCTTAAAGCCTAAGCCTTCCTCGATAAATGGTCTATTCAACACAAAAATAATTCTTCAATTCGCACCAGTAGTTCCTGAGATTAGCGCGTTCAAACAAACAAACAAACAAACAAACTCTTCAGCTTTATAATATTATAGTATAGATGTATTCGAGTAGACCATATAAGAACTATCTAGAGATATCCGTGAATAAATTAGGAAGCTAAAGAAATCTAATAAAAAAATAAAAATAACTATATACGTAATGTATCTTTAATTTAATTACATGGATAGGAAGGAACCTATTTGTAAAGGTACATTAATGGTTTAAAACTGTGGGCGTTACTAATTGGCTACATTACAAAATTACCGTGTTAGTTAATAATTGACTTGGTAACCCAAATAGTTCCTATTTGTTTGTTTGTTGTTTTTTTCCGCATCGCTTTAACACAATTTTCCGCTTATAAGCTTAATATGGAAGATTACAAGACTAGAAAATTCCAATTAAAAGTAGATAAATAGGTTAATAATTCTGTATGTTTCCGTTAGCTAATTATAATGTTTGATATCTAGTAAAATATGCAAAATCGATGTACAATGTTGATCTTAGGCATGTGTGTCTTTGACCACATTAATGATTATGTGAATATTGTGGACGACTTTGACCATAAAAATTGCTATTTCTTAAATGTCAAATAGATGGTATATTTTTGATTAAGAGTATGTACATTTAACCTAAATTTAAAACATCCACATGTGGTATGGAGTCAAGAACGCTGGCTGCATTCCCACGCTGGATTGCTATAGAAATCCTTTGCGCAAGGAACCAGCCAGCGTTCTGATTATATATTTTTTTTTATTATATTAGACATTTAATCAAGGAGGGAGGAAGAATTATTGTGTGAACAAAAAATCTTTTCTGAACGGGCTGATCTATAACTGTAAGTAGTTAGGATGGTATATTTTTGATTATATTAAGTATATTAATCAAGGAAGGAGAAAGAAATTCTTGAGTAAACAAAAAATCTTTTGTAAACGGGCTGGTCTCTAACAAATTTTTAACAAACGTTATAAAACAATTCATAAAACAATCAATATATAAACATAAATTACAATTCCTTAATCACAGGTGAACTTTAAACAAGACCACACTTATGATCTGAACAAATATTTTCCATTCATTCTGTCGTTTGACGTCAATGAAGTTGTGTTGATAACGTATTATTGTGATCCACTGGGGGTGTGATAAGGAGTTAATAATAACTGACACACCCTTCACCTTCTGACTAGGTTATCAGCGCGACGCGGCTGGAATGAGGACTCTCATCATCATACTTCCTATACCTATCAATTTGGATGGACTTATATTAAATCTTTCACAGAATTTAATATGGATCACTGATATTATAAAAGAGAAAGTTTGTACGTGTGTGTCTGTGTATGTGTATGTTATGTAAGTATCTTTCTAACTTGTACATGAACAAACGGCGTAACCGATTTGGAAGAAATTTGAAATGGAAGTTGATTAGATCCTGGATTAACACATAGGTCTCTTTTATCCCGTATTAACAACCCGGATTAAAATTGTGAGATAATAATAAGCCAGAAGAAAACCGGTAATAATTATCACAATTACCTTATATTAATGAGGATGGAAATGTGACTGTTACTATTTAATTTCATTAACGTTTTAAGTGAGGCTTAAGAAACGTACATTGAAAGAATATACGCGATAACATATATCAGCTGTTTCATAAAATGAGTTCATTGAACTACAGATCAGAGGTTCAACTCATTCATTCGATTAGGTAATCTAAAGTACACTTTTATAATAAAAATAGTAATTAATTTATGTTTTGGTAAAAGAGTAAAGTTTTCTATTCAGTAAAATTGTACTTAGGTACATAAAATAAGAAGGGATAGGTAGAAGAGTAAAAAATTTTAAAACACAAAACGCAATCAGTAAATATAGACATAAATATACCAATAAATAACAGCATCGATTACCATCGGGTTAATTATGGTAATCCTGCATTTTGTTTTAAAAAGCACAGCTGTTACAATAAAAATAGTTAAGACAAATAGCAATAATAGCGAGTAATTCAAATTATAATATTTGTAAAATGTTATTAAATAAATAAATAAAAATAAATGTTATTGAAAATCATGACAAAGCCAGAGGAATAGTCCCATGCCCTCTGCCTTGTGATAACATTACTGTGAAGAAAATTGATATCGCATTTCATCATTAGTGTTTTCTGTTTTTGAAACTACTGATAGAATGTTTACGCGATATCATTGTAACTGAGGCCATAGGTATATTATTTATTTTATTTGTTTATACATATCTATCTATCATATAAATAAATAATGGAATGTCCCGAAATATTTCGGGACATTCCACACAGCGCCATCCAGCCCCACAATAAAACTTATATACTTTTCTTTTGTAAATACATACTTATTATACATACAAACGAACAGACTCAACAAAAAAAAAAACATTTTTAAAATGCATAAATACTTGTGTCACGCGGGAATCGAACCCGCAACCCCTAGATTAGAAAGCAGAGCCACCAACTAAGCTAACAGGCCAGTCTACTACAAAATAAATTTATAGAAATAAAAGTGGAATTGTTGGGATGTAGGTAAGCTACTATTCTCTGTAGAAACACAAATAGTAAAAAAACATGGAGTATTATGGAAACTTAACGAATTGGGATTTTACTCAAAAGATATTCTGGTTCAGAGTCCGAAAAGAAGGTACAGAAGATTTATTATTTATTACATAAAAAATGAAGATTTAGCAACTAGGTCTCGTCTTATTGCGATGTATATACGACTTTATCATCAATTTGTTTTCACGCACTAAAAATATTAATATTGCGTCAATGGAGACTGGTTTACAAAATATTATGATGATATATATTTTGTAAATGTGACGGTTATTCACCTAAAGGATTTGTTTCACGTTATCAACATTCAACACGGTCATTTAGACCGTCTTCGTTTAATATTTGGAAAATTTATTTCATACATTAACATTTTTTTATGCAAAGAAAATTTTATACGTTTGTAACAGCTAACGTTGTAACGGAACGGATAACGAATTATTTAAGAAATTCCATTTCATATTGACTCAATTAAGTTAGAATGTTTTCCAATTAAAACTGGCAATTGGAAATTTTATTAGAAATTTATCTACTTACATCAAACAAATTAACATCCGATAAGAGAATAGATTTAAATACAATAAAATGGTAAGGAAAATAACATAGGGTTATCCTATGAATACGCTGTATATTTAACCTACCACGCACTTACATATGTATATGATGGTAAGTATTGAATAGCTGGGTTATCTAAGAAACTATTATATATCTGGAAATATATAGGAAAAACATGGCTGTAGCTCATTATATAAAAACAAAATATAAATCAACACCTGGCAAGCGGCGTGTGTTAAAATCTCTACCTGTGACTTGATATTTTTGTCCTCGCTTCCACCTGTCTTGATTTGCACCTGCTACAGTTTTTTTTAACTTTCCTGAGTTTTTTAAGACAGGTCAGTGATCTAACGACGAAGGGATGATTTTAACCAAACCATAAAGAAAATAAACGTAGAAGTGTCATTCATGTAATGGTAAGTAGGTTGCTTAACATCAGGCA
This sequence comes from Macaria liturata, assembly GCA_964023185.1. Lineage (NCBI taxonomy): Eukaryota > Metazoa > Arthropoda > Insecta > Lepidoptera > Geometridae > Macaria > Macaria liturata. Next base: position 6,584,263 of record OZ026816.1, read on the forward strand.
AGTTGTAGTCAAGCGTGAGCCTTTTTCATGTAAAAAAAAGGTATTTATCGGTATATTTATCACAATCGATTTACGTGCAATAAGTAATAAGCTTTTAAAATATGATACTCTCTTCCCAAAGATTTCTACTGCCCCATTCCATATAATCAGATCATTGCGGTAAAATTTTACCATAGTTTTTTTACCCAGTCGATGGTTATTGTTAATTACATGTAGCAACAGTTTTTAAACTAGGTAAAGAACATTATCATGCTCTAGCTAGCAATATGACTAGGGCCACAGAGTATAAAGAAGTTAGTACTGCTGTTAGTACTTTATGATACTTTTATACTAAACTGTACAACGGCGCCAGTCTCAGGTTACAAGTGAAACCTTAAACCGTTAACAAGTACCAGGGAAATAGCAAACATAGGTGCTAAATAAGTAGGTAGTAAATGATAGTTGTATTTCACTGACTAATCATTTAGGCTGATTGGATTACCTTGTTACTTCTAAGAATTTTCTTATTTGCTATTTTAAAACAATTTTCTGGCCTGTCTTTTACTGCGAGATATTTCGAGTTCAGATGTAATCACGTTGTCCCGTTTTTATAATTACCGTTAAGTTTAATAGTCACTCAAGAAATAAATTAACTGATTCTTTTCTAAGTAATATTTATCTAAGTAAATGATGATTAGTTTACTTTGACTTTTATAATATACACTTAAAAATTTCCTGAAATCTAGACTTAGACATTAAACTTCTGATTTTCCTCTTATAGTTAGCTAGTTAGCAAATCAGTTAGTTTCCATTTCATCGATTTATTTTTAGTTTACAATAGCGAATTACGCAAGTCGGTTAAATCGTGTACGTGTAACTGGCAATGCCAATCACAACGGCTAGTAAGTTTATTTACGACGTTCTTCCGGGAACGAATTGAAATAACTTCTGAAATAACTTCACAATGTACGCATGTACATTATGCAGAATGTGCCTATAATTTGTAAAAAATCGCCAATTATTAAATACAATTTATGAAACCTTAAATAAAGAGTGTAAGGCATTTTTAGATCCTGAAATATGCCTAACATCAGGCCAATGAGCGAATTTCCATTACCAAGTTAATTTTTACAACACATGTTGCTATTACCTGACCATTAAGGTCACCTATTAACATTAAAACAATACCAGAAATAACCCTAACAAAGGGCCTCCGCAACGCGGGGGGAATTCAGACGAAAAAAAAAAAAAAAAAAAACGCATGTTGCTAAGAGATGGCGCCACCCAAGCGCGCCGGATTTTGGCCCCTCATGCACTAAATATTTACAGATTTATTTACTGTTAGCGACACCTTGTGTGCTTTTTTTGTTTTTTTTTATTTGTAGAAATGAAAATCGCCCATGTAAGAGATACTATATTTTGAAATGTCTATATTGATTGTAAATGGTAGTACATATAAATTAAAATTATAACCCAGGGGTCTTCAAATCTAGAGTAAATAGGTTTCTTCTAGGCAAGCGTGCTACATCTTAGACTATAGTGGTGCTTAACACCAGGCAGGCTATAGTCAAACGTAAGCTTATTTCGTGTTAAAAAAAAGTATATTGATTGCATTTAGAATAGTATTACCTACATGTCAAAAGCTTTTCATTTAGATATTGTTTATCGCAATCACAAAACATTTCAACCAATTTCTAAGTAATTAATTACCTAGTCTTTTAATTAAAAGTTAAGAACATAATTACATAATTGCTTACACGTTTTAGAGTCTCGTGACTCGATTTATTAATATCCTGATTTATTGCACTTAATATTTCATTCTATTTTTACCATTTTCCATAATTTATCAAAGTGATCGCTGGAAAATAATTTATTGCGTAGCGTCGAACGCGTTGAACTCTTTTCAATGGCATAGCATTTATTTATTGTAGCAAATTTATAGATATTTGTTATATTATGAAAAAACGCAAAGAAAAGGCAAGTTTAGTAGAGGTTTTTTTTTTGTGTAAATAGTAGGTACTTAGGTACATTTACCTCACGAATCTTCAATTTTTTAGCTTGTATGGTTAGGTAGTAAATATTCTCAGTAGTATCTCTACCACTAGAGATCTTTAGTACCTATTATTTCTACGAATACATGAGAAGTGTCTATTTTCAGAGCATGGAAGTGCTATTAGCTGGAAATTACGATGACACAATTATGATAATATTGAACCTAAACGTCATACAAATCAGTACCAGCTTCACACATACATACATACAGATACCTATGAGTATATCAGTTAAACATCGTTATGTAAGTATCTACGGTACCGCTGATTTACAATTGCCCGCAATATGAATGAGTTTATACTACCAACTACCATAAAATAGGCCATATACCTACCGTAGAATTCTTTACGATGAGTCATATATTTTGGCAAAAATTGATTTAAAGTAGATTATAAATAAAAATCGAGCACCGTGTTTTTTAACTTTGATTAATAAGCTCACTGCTTTGATTGTAATTGGATTGAAATAAAGGCAGCGCTGCTATGGCGTCACAAGCAAGGGAAATCCTAGAAGATTTTAAAAGGTAACCGGGATTTTACCTGATAAAACATGTTAAAAGATACCTAACAGCGAAATTAAAATGTCGGAATGTTTTAAAGAACGCAACAAAATTATATTTACAATAACAAAATAATAATGTAAATACAATAAAATGTACCTATCTAATAAAGTAAGTATAAAGCAATCATTAGGTACACTATTTAAGTCTTATGTTCATCAATATTATCTAAAAATACAACATTGCTTCAAACAAAAGCAAAATCTTTATTTTATTCTATGATTACTAATGAATACATTTGAACTTGCCCTTGCATTAAAATTACTACCAGCGCCATCTGATTGTACTACAAAAAATAAAATAAGGTGATGACAGCGCCATCTAGCAAAAAAGAGACTAACTGTTTGCATTAACACTCACATAACATCGCTAAAATATAGCAACAGCGCCATCTGTTGAAATATTACTGTACTAACATGCTTATAGAGCAGCTTTGTGGTTCACTATTAACATAACAGAGGGCGCTGCGGGTCAGAATCATCGATAACAAATTACGTTTTAGCGCTATCTAGCGTAGAATTTAAAGACAATCTCATTGGTATTGTATTTTAGTTTACAACATTTTGTACGGATGGCAGCACAAAATATTTTACGCATTCTTATCACATGGCTTTGACATGGCTAATTCTATGAAATTTAGCATTTTAATATAATTGTATTATTACCGGTGTCGTTGAGCAAGGCATTGATGTCCGTCGTCGACCCATCGGCCGACATTGCTGTAACAAACAGAAAGCATAGATTAGCAATTTTTATAATTCAAATCAATTAATTCAATGCCACTGCTACAAACACCTAAACTAAAAGTAATGCAAAATATCTTAATCGTCATAAATTTATGAGTACCGAAATACAATACCAAAAAAGTTTATTTTTAATCAACTACTTAGAGAGAAAAAAATCCGGGTATAATAATTATGTTTTACGGTGCGACGGTAAGCAGACATATCGACAAAATAGTTAATAATACTTCATTTTATCACATTTTATAATGTACTTAACTACATAATATACTACTAGAATAATGTAACTATATTAAACTAGGCAAGGTATATAGGTAAATAAATATAATTTTAAGAAATTCGTTCATTATTTCAGTGTATCTGCACTCAATGACCCAAATGTGTTGAACAAGATTGTTTACAAAATTTGTTATATAATTCCAATAGGTATTAAATATAAGGCCAGCACAGACGGACCGTGACGGTGACGCCCGTGGTAGCGGGTCGCACGGTCGCACAGACAACTCATTTATTATGTATAGGTACGTATACTATACAGGGTTATCCCATTAGTATTTGGAAGGTGAAAGTATGTGCGAACGTGTTAGTTTGTTAGTTTTTTTTTTCATGAATGGGACGAATGGTACTAAGTATAATACAGATGCAAAAGTGTGTTAGCTTTGCTGCCCTGATTGTTTTGCTTTTACACTACAATGGAGTAACAAACGGATCATCGTGATTTTGATAAGATAAATAAAGGAAAAGTAAAGGATCCTGAAAGTGACGCCGCTTGTGAAGTCCCGAGTACAAGTACTCCATGTACTTGTACTCGGGACTTCACAAGCGTTGTTTCGGAATAAAAAGTAATCCATGTATCTAGGTCTACAAGTAACTATAATAATCAAAAACTAACTTTATAATGAGCATATATAATAAATATAGTGCACTGCCAGATTTTACCTTATATACCTAATTCCACCGATTCAGTACACAGCACTGTGTTCATCTATGCAACTGCACATAGACGTAATGTCTCGATGTCCAGTAATGTCACCGGAAACATTGCTTGCTCCGGAACATATACTTGTTAACGAATGGCGGAAGAATAAGTAGAATAAGTGTAAAGTATACTTTTCCGATGAAGCATGTCAAAAGCCCTTAGATCGGCTTAATTAAACCTCTACTCCAGAGTTTGCCACTCTCATTCGATAAGAAGAATACTTTCCCGATTGGTATACTTTTCACGAATATCACATACATACATACACTCATCCGTGATCGTTGCATGCGTCTGATGTTGAACGACGTTGAAATATAAATAAATAAATAAATAAATATTCCGGGACATTGCACACAGCGCCATCTAGCCCCACACTAAGCAAACACTTGTGTCGTGGGTACTAGATAACGGATATAACACTTATATACTTTAGTATATAGGTAAGCTTATTATAAAGAAAACGTTAGCTAAATTACATAATTATCTTGATCCGGAAAATAAAAAAACACTACTAAGCACGCAGCTCTGCCAGTAGTGTGTGATAGAGAGTTTTCTTTGCCTTCTTCACTACCGGTTGAATAGTGTCGCAGGTATTATTACATAATTACGTATGCAAAGGCACTTCTGGCAATTTCCATCATCTTGAACATTATATTTCAGTGTCGCAATACAATTATGTCAGTCTAAGATAGGAGCCGTGGTGCCACAACTCCTTAAATGCCTATTTCGCTTAACTTTTATTACGTACCGTTTTTGGTTGGATTAAGTGATTGATTTTCACTAGCAGTCTTGGGCAATTCACGTAAGGATTGTAAAAAACGTTTCACAGGGTTTAAATTTGACTAAAAAACAAGATAAAAACTTACCACGATAATTCTAATCGAATGTCAATCCAGGAGTAGCTTCCGTTTAAATGTTTAGTCTGCTTTCTTTTCGTTTTATGAGTTATTTTATATTGTAAGTTGAGTTAGTATTATTATTAGTTAGACTAAGTTGTATTAGTTTTAGTAGGTACGCAAGCTTTATTATTTTCCTATCGTTGTTTTCCAAACTAGGTTGCCTGGAAGAGATCACTCTAAGTGATAAGGCCGCCCTCTGTCCCAATACTATGGTTTACATATTTTATTCATACTTGTGTTCTTTTGCTATTGGTGTACAATAAAGAATTCTTGATTGATTGATTGATTGTAGAATAAAATTAGCAGAATAAGAAAATGGAGAGTAAATTTCTCACACATTAAGAAAACTTTATCACTACACTTTTGGCGGCGGATGAACCACATAGCGGATATAGAAATAAAACTGACTTAGTATTAGGTGCCTTTAAACGCAGTATTTTTACATAAAATTCAAGATTTAAGAGAGTTATTATAAAGCACTTTTACTTTCAAACTTGTAGGTACTAAGATCTTTGTATAATTACTTGAATTTTCAAGAGAATAAATATAGTATTGTATACTAATAAAACTGAACGTTATCTAAATGTGCCTAGTCTTAAGCAAATGGAGGTAAGTGAGTCCTCAATAAAAATTTCTAATGAATGTATTGCATGTAATAAATAGATGTACCAATTCATATATTTTGTAGGTAATAAGACTTAATGCCTATATCTATCTATCTATATTTATATAAAAATGAATTGCTGTTCGTTAGTCTCACTAAAACTCGAGAACGGCTGAACGGATTTATCTTATCTTAGTCTTGAAATGTTCGTGGAGGTCTAGAGAAGGTTAAAAAGAGAAAAAAAATTGAAATTAATTTATACACAAGTTTAGGTCTTTTATTTATCGATTGAGGCAGTACGAAGTCTGCCGGGACAGCTAGTAATGTATATAATGTACAATGCACTCAAATATATGTAAACTTTATGACAAATTGCTGTAACAATAGCAGTAATCAAGTAGCGGAGGTAATCTCTTTTGATTACCAATGTTATGTCAACGCGATCAGTACTTGGATGGGTGAACAAAAACAGGCATTTCATACTGGGTGCTTTCGTGGGTCGACCGAGACTTTAAATTGTATGTCTCAACCGTGGAGATTTACGTAGTTTAGTGTACCTATTAAATGTTAACTTTAGGGATTGTATAATGGACTTTTTATGTATGTTGCAGTATGAATGATATTGAAGTTTTCATGTCATATTGGTATTATTGAACAATGGAAATTTATAAATTTCTAAGTTTTTTCACATAAAGACTTAAAAGTTTTTTCACCTTAAGAGTTACATAACCATACAGTGTGTTGTTTTTACGTTAAAAATGAATGATGATGATGAACAGATAACTACAGTTAAAGCATATTACTGTAGCTACAGCTGCCAGCGATCAGAGTAAAGTAAGCATGCAATATAACATCTAGATTACATACATCGAATAGGCAGCCTACAATTATATGATTTATCAGGAAATATCTATCCAGGAAACCATAAAATAGGCAGCCATTAGGCTATAGCTAGGTATAATATAGACTTGATGAGTTTTATACCTATTACTTACATAATCATTTTATATTTTTATCGACATCAAAACAACACACTTAATTCTGTTATGAGTGTTGTACTTCTAACAAAATGCATCAGAAAGATCAACATGATTGGTAGCTAATAGTTAATTAATTTGACAATAAAATTAAAAACGTTATGAAGGAAAAATATAGCCGAATAACATTTTTATTGGGCGGCAAATAGCGTTGATAATCATGGTGGCGCCACTTGTAGCATTTTCCTGGTTTTTTGCCCTTTATTATTATTGATCAGACTTTTTATAAGTACTTTTTACAAAATCAAGAGAACATAATAAAAACCAGGTTACCTATTTCTAGGGCCCTTATATACTTAGTAATTAAACAAGGAAACTACTTAGCCTAAAATAGAAGTTCTATATTTAGTAACCTACTGATACAATTTTCTATTGCGTTACATATTATAAGTAGGTATTTAATTCAGGAAGGTTATCAAAGCAATTACGATCGATCATTCTGTGGTTTACATAATAGGTATACCTACTTATATTTACGGGAAAATTACAAGAATGATGTGGTTTATATATCAATGTTAGATAATGGAAAACCACAAGATGCTAAGATATATTATGATATGATAAGGTGTTGTTTAAGCTCATTCGTTGGAAATTAGTTCTGAAATGAAAGATTTCACATAAACAAAAATATTTTTTGCATTGTAACCTTAGTGGTGAAAATTTTACGTTTTTCTTAAACCTTTGAAATCTGAGGCTGAGAAAGACCCATCCAAGAGAACTTTCCATCATGTTTTGTTTTGGGCCCATACAAGCAAATATTGCAGCGGGATACAGTAAACGTCAAACGATAATTATTATAGAATGAAGGAAATAAATCACTACATTCCCCGATTCCCATAAAATAGAGTCATAGGCATAAAAACCTGAAAGCGTAGAATAAATTTTCATATTTTCAGCTAGACTTATCGTTTACCGGTTATTTTTATCATTCCAATCTACATAATTACACGAGCAACGAATAGTTTAATCGCTACCTGTATAATATGAACTACCTAGAATGTGGCCTTGAACCCAAAAAAACCTCCGACAAACGAAACTGAAGGTCATGTATTGTTTGCAAACATAATACAACATAACACTCGTAATATACTTTTATGTTTTATTGGAAATCTTTGTGGCGTATTCTTTATTTTAATATTAAAACTTTCGTGAGACATTTTATCAATATATTAACTAACAGAACATACGTTCTGAAGATGGATGTCATAACATCCGAAACGCGTAAACAACTTACGCGATTTACACGTGAGTGAAAACCGTTTAGTTAATATATTGCTATTCTTTATTTCAACGATGAACGATTAATTTCGCACTAAAACTAAGTAAAGTCTTAATTGTCAATAGACCTCAAATAATCAAACAGAGATTATCATTATTATCATCAACAGGACGTTAATACGCACTATTAAATTTCTAGCAATCAACGGTATTTAAATATATATATATATATATATATATATATATATATATTGTTCGAAATGTTAATATATTTTCAACTCATTATATCTAATTCATCATAGTAATATAACTATACATGTAGACATTGTACCTTCTAAAATTTTATTAAAGCAAAATGTAATAAATTCAATTTGACGAGATACTGTAATTTGTGTAGCATATTCTATGATATTAGTACTTATATATATATATATATATATATATATAATTATGTATGTTACAACTTTACAGTATTAATAAAGATTCTTAATCTTTCTATTTTTTATTTATTATTCTCTATCGTTCTTCTTTAACTCTACTCTACACCATTTACATTGAATCATTTCACACCTCATTCCGACCAAATAAGGCTTTTGTTTGTAATTAACCACAAAATACCTTAAAAAGTTAACACAATCTGCATCGCAGTGTCAGGGCAATCTAGTGGTTAAATCACTTTAATCTAGCCCAAGTATTTTTGCATCATCTCGCCCACTCATTAGCAAAATAATAGGGTATTCCAATAATAGAATACTGAGTAATTTAATGAATATTTATGTCGTGCTTTATAACTGTTGGGTTCAATATTCTAAGTTATCATTTGAGGCTGTTATTGCGATAGAAAATGACGTAATGGGTTCTAAGTACTACTAGAAAAAATGCATTTGTCTAATGATGACGAGCAAATAGAACTATTGAAACACCTGTCTACTCTTAGTTAACAACATGTATTTATGACGTAGATAATAAATATATATAAACAAATATATAAATATTTGATGTATGTAAATTTAATATGCTATATCAGCTAACGTACGGTTCCTTATATTATCGGTCTCAAAATAAATCTTTAAAAACAGAACCCAAACAAATGAAGAACAGTTTATGCTACAATGTACTTATATGTTCAATAAGACGTGAATTTATTTCAATAAAATCTTACCTGACAAATAAATTTAGTTTTATTTACCCAAAAACCTTTTTCATGACTACCTAAAGCCTACGCCTGTACTCACGAAAGTCCTTCTACAGTTTCTTCACACTAAGCACAAGTTTAAGGCCTCACTTCAGTCGGAAGTAGCAACGAAAACAATCCGTGAGGTCAATTATGACAATTTGTATTCAATACAGCGCGTCATGTAAGGAACAACCAAGTGTGCTAACAATGATCTGCGGCTTTATAAGGTCGAGGTATTGTTTTATTTGGCACCTGCGGCTATCTCTGACAGGTTGCTGTATAGCCTGTCTTATCAAAGTTATCAATTCATTGTGGTCAATGGTTTTTGTTTGTTATATAATTTGAAGTAACAAAGTCTCAGGTTTATACGGCAAATTTAAGCATATAAGCCTGCAATGACAATAATTTTGGAAAACGAGCTTACTGTATGGATATTTGCTTTAAGCTACATTATTCATCTTTACTCATTGCCCTGTAATATAACATGTGAACAAATAAGAAATTATTGTGAAGTTAATGTTTTAGCGTGAGTATCATCATTATTAACATAAGAGTACTTATAATATGTAAAACAAAACAAATTGTTTTTATACGCAAATCAATATATTTACGTCGAAATAAAATTATCCTCAAAACACTTAGCTTTGATTGAAGTGTCGTCAATATATTGATCCGATCCATTATGATAAAATATGCCAGACCACACACTCTCGGGGCGTGATTATATCATCCAAGTGCCGTGACTTCGCACGTGACTTCTGAGATATGGATGATCGATATTATACATCTAATACACCATTAGTATGATCGTATTAGGTACGGTACGTTAATAAAACTTGGGTTTGATAGGAACAGCTATAGTAAACACTACATTTAATATTTAGATAATACATTTGCTGCGTTTGAGACGATAAATTTACAAAGTGACATAATCACCATATCTAGACACATTTTTTTAAAATAATAACTTTATTTACAATAATAAAATATAAAAACAAGGGAAGAAAAACTAAACATACTACTTCTAACTACTACAAATAGGGGCACTTAGAAAATCTTTAGAAAAGCCTAAAGATAATCTAAGTGCTTCAGCCCACTACCAGAGGGCAGCGTGCCCAGTTAAAATAATGGTATCTAATATAATATCGTTCATTTTCCAGCATACTGATTGCTAAGCAAAAAATATATCATATCTACACGTAGTTTTAATTATTTTAATCAAACTAAGCTCACCTATGTACTCGTAGATCTTTGACGATTTTTATAAAGGAAAAACAATCTAATATTTTCCTACAAGCTACTTGTCTTAAGCACCATAAAAATATAAGTTCAAAAGACTATAATACATTTATAAACTCAATCAAATGACACAAATAACAGCACAACCGTGTCAGTACATAATTGATACGTCTTTTATTTGATAAAAGATATAAACCCGTGCCTTTCCGCAGGGAACATTGACTTTACACGTTTCAAAGAATGCAAAAAAATAAACTTGTTATAAAATCTCAAGAACAATGACAGCCTTTCATTACGTCGATCTCTTTTATCGCATGTCTTAGAGCCCCTTATAAAAACTTTAATAGCGCCCTCAGAGCCTTAACCACTAGAGATATCAAGTTATAAACTTGACTGATGTCTAGATACTTTCAGGTAAGCTAGCAACTTAAATGTTTGGTATCTTTTTATATTTATTTTTATCTACTGTTGCGGGTAAGTACGTGTTGATTTTACTTTGACACTAAAATTTACCATAATTTACATAATGCAATATTATGTGAAAAAAAATATAACATAAGTGACTGCCCAGAGAATAGACTAACTTTTAAAGAATCAACCTGTGATAGTATCATAAGCAATTGTTTCTACACCAGGCATAAGGGATTTTATTTCCATCTTAACCTCATCACTTCTCCACCCATCACCTTACAAATCCTCGCTCAGAATGTTCACTCAGTTAATTACAATCTATCATCAGGGAGCATGATCAGGCAGAACTGATTATTTGCATTGCTATTACAGTGGCTATTGTTAGAGTGGCCATTGTAACACCTACATACGTCAGGTATAAAAAAACCTCAAGAATATTTACTTAGCGTCTAGCTTCTGATTAAGTTATGGCCACACTTGTGTCCTGTTATATTATGTGAGACTGTAATGTAAACATAGCTTGATGTCAAAACTTCGTAAACTTTGACATTTAGGCAGATTAAAGAGTAAATAAATTGAATACAATTTTAAACACAAATTAAAATCTCAGAAATTTTCATTAAGGAATACACATTACGGAGTTAAATACAGTTTACGTTACATACATCAAAATTCATGTACTTATTAAATCTGTTACTTAACAGTAACGAAGAAAAGATTTCTGAAAAAATATCAGAATTACCATATTACGTTTTTCACGTTCCAACAGTTGTATCGAATAACACATACACAAATTTTAATATGAAATTAACGCAGGTACCACCGCGGCGCAACGCAGATACCTACCCTATTGATATGTATTAGATATATACTAAATCTCGAGATACAGACGCTTATATTATGAATGCATAATTTGCAAGAAAATGACTGTACCCGGAACGTAATCAATGCAGTTTCTATCTGCACTAATGATGTTGTTGCTACGATACACTATATAATATTAGATAGGTATGTATATGAGGGTCATCGCACATTTAACGAGCCATAAAACAGCTGCTTAGTCAAATAAGTCTGTAAAGAAGCAGGAAAGGATAATAAAATGACTGAATACACCTGCGCAAAAACATCGACTATAAAATATTGTAATTTATTATGGTTGTAGTTTATTTGATATTTAATTTTATTTGTAACTTACTAACACGTTTTGATAATGAGAATGATATGCTATTACTATTTTGTAGATATTTTTTGTTACCAGCTGTACAGTCTTCATGATTTCATGTCAATAATATTTTTAACTTATTTTCACTATTATATTCTAGAAACTACGAAGATACATTTGTGTGTGTGTGTGTGTAAATAATCGATAATAATCTTGAAAAAGAATGTTTTGTTTGTATTTGTGTTTTTTTTTCTCTCTAAAACGCGATTAAGACATTGCGAAGCAAGCTTCATTTGCCATTCCTGCCAAGAGGTTACGACTGAGAAGCAGAGACATGAAGCGACAGACATAAACCATTTTCTTTTATCTTTTACCGTCACCTACATTTTATCATAAGTCTAATGTACAACCACCCTCAGGCTCCAATATCTCCGCTCAGATAGGCAAAGATCTAAAAAGCTGCGTAACCTACAACTGGTCCGAGCAAAAGTAACGGATACTAATTGACGTTCATTAGAACTTTATTGCATGGACCTTGTTGGTGACGTTTCTAGTACTTATGCAGAACGAGGCTTTTTTGACAAAGCAGGCTTAAATTTGACTACAGCTTGTCTGATGGTGAACTCTACTGAACTACATAGCTTATAAATAACCCTAGATTGTAATTCGGGGTCCCGAAAGAGTTCTAAATGTTTGCTGTGCTTACTTTAAATAAACACAGTTCTTTGTGTTTTTATACATTCACTGGAAATCGATAAAACCACATTGAGTTTCTGCTCCTACTCCAACAAAGAAATTAAGAGTATGCAATGCCACATTCACATGGTAAAGAAATTTCAAAAAGGTCAACTAAACCCAAATCTAAGTATTTGAGGTTGCATAACAGATGCTAAAGTTTTAATTATGAAAAAAAACGGTATTTTTTCACTAGACCCATATTTAGGTACTAAAGAGTTGATAAAGTTACATGAGAAAACAAGTGAATGCGGAGATCAATTTTAAATCATAATTAAACAAACGCATGAGTAAAACACGCCTTAAGTATTTCCTCATTTTCTTTGATGTCCTACTGCTAATAACTCCTGACATAATTATGTTCTGGCGCACAGTAAGTAATTAAGTAATAATTAAGTTAATATTTACATAAAAGGACATTTATGTTGCTAAATTAACTGTTATTATAAGTTGTGTAATAAACGCCTAGCGTTAATTGAATTCTTTACCTACCTACTAAGTACATGCTAGCTTTTTAATTGTTGGATGTTATAGTAGGTATATAGTTGTTTTTGCAAATTTGCCAAACGCATTTATTTAAAAGTAACAAGATATTTAAGTTAAACTTTAATAATCCTTCGAACTAGAACCAAAATACTAGCCACACACATGTTTTCTGACCTTTTTTAATTACGTTAGACAGACTGTGCCTAAAATATTGAAACACATGCAATTATACATATATATAGGTATTGGGCTATTTAGCTAACATATTAGAAATTTATGCGTAATAAATTTATAAAACATAATATGTAAACTAGTAATTAAACAGTAAAATTAATACTAGGTAATCCTCATAATACGCAAATATCAAAGCAAACTACTTCTTACATAGTTGTACTTAAAACAATCTTATCTAAAGAAAGCTAAGGTATCGGAAACTAGCACACCGTGTAAAGGGAATACCGATGTGGCAATCGATTCCGGTTATCGCACTGATCGGCTTTATCGGTTATTATCGTTATCATAAAGTACTGAGATGCAGAACTGACAGAAATTATGTAACCAGTTGGGTGTAACTACTTATTAAATCTTGCAATGTTGTCACTTTACAAAGATGTCGTCAAATGGGTGCGTTGGGTTGTTTCAATAAGAATGCCTAATGTTAAGCGTAGGTACATGGTTTAATTTGTTAGCTGCAGTGACACCCCGGGGTTTTAATGACAAAAAAAGCAACAATCCGTTTACAAAACATCTGCCTGTATAATACTTTTCGTAATGCAACATGAGTATAACATTAATTCTCAGTAAGTCCCCTAAAAAAACTGAACTTCATACCTGAACACAGCAAACAGCAAAGTAACACGCTCCACCGTAATGATTGCTTACCATCAGGCGAATTATGGAAAAGTGCAAACCCATTGAAAAAAAAACAATTAAAAACACAAATGTTATAAATATCACTTAAGATAACAACTTAACATCCACTTAAAGTAAGTAATAAGGCATTCCATAGATTAAAGTAAATTATAGCAAATCAAAACAGCCATCTCTCACATCAGATCAGATGTACAAAACATGCACAACTCAAGAATTCATAAAGCCAGTTCTGCATATCAACTAGAAAAGGTCTTTTGTTATAGCCATATCCACTTAAAGCATTCCAGGTTTTCCGACGTACGGTGCAGCAAGCATGCTCTGCATTTGATATGAATATTTTAGAGGTATGCATGTGCAATGATGGTTTGATTGTTTAGATTAAGATAGGACCTATTTATAAAACATTTTGTTCAAAAAATATCTTGAACTTTGCTAATTCAAGTCGACGAGTCGTTATCAAAAATCGTCAACATGACTAAGAAAAACTGTGTGCATAATTCACAAATGTGTATACTAGCATCAGTAAACCTATTAAAGAAGGCAATAGTTAAAATGTTGTAATTTTTTTTTTATTTCAATAACATGATGTAAAATTAACTGATTTCATTATAGTCCAAATTACACAGTTAATAGGTATTTTCTAGGTAAGCGTGTTACACTCTAAGTTGCAACAATTAACATCAGGCAGGCTGTAGTCAAATGCAAACTTATCTCACGTAAAAAAACAGCCCAAGTGTTTAAATAAAGTAAAAAATATGATTTGCATTTTATTATTAGTTACAAAATAATTAGCACCATTAAGCAAACAATCAGCGACTTAGCTTGTGAGTCTGTGATTTGTATGCTAAACACTAAATAAACAACAATTATGTACATGGGTGATTTGTCTGCAAAGGTGAAACAACGACAGACAAAAAGAACCTTCCATGAATAGAAATATCAATATTGTTAGTTAATTGGTTAGTCTGTTCATTCGTCTTTCACGTCACAACGCGGCAACAGAGCTAAACGGATCAATATATTTTTCGATAAAGTAATAGTATTAAAAACTATTTTACTTGAAACAAAATGAATGAAACTACGCCTCGCCAACCACGGGCATCTACAAGTAGCTACAACAATAATACCTATACTGGTTTACATATTTCTAACGCATAACCTTTTAAAGGTACCGTTGAACGTCACGTCAAAAGCAACGATCTACAAATTGTTCAAAATTCATAAAAGAAAATTTTGTTATCTATGCATTTGTCAGTGGGTTATGAAGTTTTTGTAAAGAACAACTGCTTTTTAGCGAAAGCTTTGTTCCTGCAAACTACAATCCAGGGGCTAGAGTTAATAGGTAGATATCTTCTAGGTAAGCGTGTTACACCCTAGGCTGCAAAGCATAACATCAGGCAGGCTGTAGTCAAAAGCAAATCTATCCCACGTAAAAAGTCAATCAAATGTTGCAGCTTTTGAACCAACCCTGTATAATATTATAGTGAATGAACATCAATATAAAGTGAAGCACAGATTTAAGGCCTTCAAGTCGATGTTGATTGTCTTGCATTGATAAGAGATAACAATACAATGGCTGGTCGGGAGATTAATTAGCTATTTGCCTAGTTGTCGCTAGATAAGGAACTAATGATGTTTTTGATTACTAGTGAAAATAAAAAAACCACTACGTGGATAAGATGTTTTTACAAGGAGGCTTATAAGTGACAATTCTTTATATTACTTAATCATAACTAACCAACTTCAAAATAGAAGGAGGTTCTCAATTCATTGTGATTTTATTTTTATTTTTTCTTACCAATACGATTATGATCCTTTTATGTGATTCGGTTTTATTTTACAACAAAGTAGCCTATTTATTCTTTGTAATAAATATTTATTTAAGTTGTTTATTTTGTTAAAATTGTATCAACGTTCAGAATAAAGGTACGTTACCTGCATTAATTTCAGATAATGCAAAACAATAACAGCCCTAATGCACTTCAAATTAAATGGTAGATGTTTAAATTCGATCGCAAAAAAGATACCCTTTTCCATCCAAATATATTCTTATCGTATCTTAACGACGCGACGTTTTAAATCAATTTAGTAAATTTGATCAGTAATTAACATTGCCAGTGGCTCCGTCACTAACTGAAGGGTTTAATTACTCGAGCTCGTTACAGTTATAATGTTGAATTATTTATTACGCCTGAGATAGCACAAGTACCTATCTTTTGTTCTAAACAAAATTATTGTTATTATGAATTTATAAGATCACGAAATATATTTTTTTTTTGTTAGAAATAGGTAATAACATTTTAATATACTACAGTTAACAAAAGTTAAAAAGTTTTTACAACGTGAACTTGGTAGCATTTTTTTAGACTTTTAGCAACTAGTCCTGGATCATGAACTTGGTTCTACTGCAATAAACGATTTCGACTAAAGTCCACGCGTAAAAATGTGTGGACTTTAGTCGATATAATATAATCAAATGTTATCTACGGATTTTCCTCAAATTTTGCACTTTGAACATTGGACTATCAAAATGATTTTAATAACTGAGATGTGCTCTGGATACGAAGTATTTGAGCGTTAATATCGCAAAAAACGGGGTAAAGTCCACTTATGTCTGAGAATTCTCAAACGCTTCTCATATTTTTATGCAAAATGATTGAAGATAAAATAACAAATAAGTAACAAAAATATCTGCTACATTTTTTATCTACTACTTATATAAAAATAAGTCAGGTTTTCCTTCCTGACGCTATAACTCCAGAACGCATGAACCGATTTCCACGGTTTTGCATTCGTTGGAATTGTCTTGAGCTCCGTGAAGTTTATAGCAAAGAAAATTCAGGAAATTCAACAGAAAAGTGGGAAAGATTTGACCGTGCGAAGCCGGGCAGAACCGCTAGTAGATAATATAAATAGTAAACCATGCGTCAGATAATATAATAGATCAATCTCTGTATATTGATCTATCAAGATTGATCTATTATGTATATTGGCGTATAAGGGAGGAGGTGTCCAGCAGTGACTCTAATGAGTTGTTGATCAAGAAGATGTATATATTTATAAAAAGAAAAATTTTACATAATTTATCTTTTTATTGACAAATCTTTCACATAAATATCATACAATGCATCATTTTAGCCCGCTTAAAATGTGACTTAGAACATTTATGACGTGTCAGGACATTCAGTTTTCCCTATCGACGTTTCCCTGCCGTCTGGGAGGGTGACTCAACCCTTCAATTATTTACCCCTGTACTGACGAAGAATAATATAAAGCTCATGCAATTTGTGGTTTAAAAACTCTTGATTTCAATGATCCTCGACTTATTTGAAGATTCTTGATGTTCTTGTTTTGTTACGTGTAAAATAAATAGTACTTCAGACAATACTTAGAATTACGACGAATGTACTCGTATTTTCACTGTCTTGTAATCTCGACTGTCTGTATCACAGAATACATAGTATGAAATAATCGACATCTTTACACCGATGACAATTAGTGGTTTTGTGCTATTCTAATCATATCACTTTTAACTACTAGCTGTGCTTGCGACTTCGTTCGCGTGGAATAGTTATTTTGGGCAACCTCTTCAGCTTTATAAATTATAGCTGTTACCCACGACTTGAACTGTTTTCGCAGCGCACACAACGGAAGCCCTCAAAGATGAATAATTTTCCTCGTTTTTTCCAGATTTTCCATTGTTTCTTCGCTCCTATTAGTTGCAGCGTGATGTTATATAGCCTAAAACCTTCCTCGATAAATGGTCTATTCAACACAAAAATAATTTTTCAATTCGCACCAGTAGTTCCTGAGATTAGCGCGTTCAAACAAACAAAGAAACAAACTCTTCAGCTTTATAATATTAGTATAGAAGTATAGATTTGTCTAATTTATTTCGCTTTACATGTAAAGAACGAAGACTTCAAATATTTCTTTTAACTAAATAATAAGAAACATAATAATGTTTATAATCTAACACCAACACGAGTCAGAAAGTCGGGTCAAAGAACTCATAATTTTGAAGAATACCAACAAACTATGCATTAATCACGAAAGCTCTCATTATACCTATAAAACCTTACCATGGCCAGGAACTTATGAAAATGGTGTTTATAGATTACTATTTTTCTTTGAGGTAACATAATCCAGTAGTAGGTAAAAACAGTAGCTTACCTGAAACAAAACAAACGCATTGTCAAAATCACATGAATTAATCCAATACAAGGAAACATGCGCAAAGAGAACTTAACACTAGTAATAGAATATACCATAACAAATTCTGCAAGCAATTGTCTAATATTTTACTATGACACACTAACAACTAGGAAATGACAATCAAACTCACAGCTTTATTAGATCAGTCTAGATTACGAGCAATCAATATGATAAAAATTGCGAAACTAAATAAGGTAAGGACTAGAGATAGAATAAAATCTATTTTATTTCGTTAATATACAAATACTGCGCACTGTAAACTTGAAGTCTGAACCACTCTTCAACACAAACCAAGAGGCTGTTTCTAATAATATTAGTTTAAGTGTTGCTTATGAGTAACAAGCTACTAGGTACCTACGTTTCAAACAAATTTCTAAACCTTTCATTCTCATACAATCAAGAGAAACGAGTTTTGCGTCGACAACTGCAGACTGTAGCTAATTCAGAATAACAAGCCCGTGTGAAAACTGTCTACAGCCACAGCCGATAGCTATCGACATAGAACAGTAGTGACCTGGCTTCAAGTCACCATTTTATAACCTTTTTTTTTAAATTGAGGATGCTTCCCTAGTTTTAAAACAAATGGGGACTGTTCATACTAATTAAGGTTATTGAACCGAATTATAACAACACTTTATCCATTATCAGTGTATACTGCGTGCATGACAGGTTTTTAGAGACCAATTATGCAATTTAAATGCCTTTGTAAACTGACAGTCCGATAACATCCTCGACTGAGTAGTAGGTATGTTCAGCGAGGTTATGCATAAAATGACAAAAAAAATTAAGTGTGTATCACACTCACATCTTTCGATAGTGCTTATGTAACTAACCGTGTTAAAATTAATAATATTGATGGAAATGGTAAGGCCTGTCTTTAGCCATACTGCTACATGTCGATGCCGCAGGCTAACTCCGGAACAAGTGATTTTCGTGAGCCGGTTGGCAAACCCAGTATTTTGTAATGATCGCTCGTTTCCTCCACATTGCCTTCATTTGACCGCACATTATTCATACACACTGACATTGGGTTCCTATATATACGTGAAATTACATAACTTTTTGATTGATAGTTACGTACTGCTACTAATAACGATAAAAAATGTATAGTGATGTTAAACAAGTAACTTACATTATGTGCAAAATATATCGACAAACTTTACTGTACTTAAAGCTGAGATTAATAGTTTAATTTTGTATAAAAAAGTGACAAATGATACATGGCTCGCCTGATGGTAAGCAGTCACCTATGGGCACTTGCAACGGCAGAGGCGTTTTGCAGCGTTTTGCTAAGAGAGGTATTTAAGAAAAAAATGTGTGCGTCAGAAAACAAAATGGCGCGAAGTCTTTTCACACAACATATACATATAATACCTGCGTACTCGTAAATGTGTCGGAGCAAAACGTCGTAATACAAATGACAACAACACGTAAAATTTTCTAGACCCCTATTTTGTCGTCAAATGGCAAGAAGGCGCAAATACTTAAATAATATACTTGTTTACCTTAAACGAAACGACTAGGCAGTACATAGTATGAAGTATTTTCACAGCAGCCTAGCATTGACCTTTCAAGCATTAGTAGCTAGCGCGACGAACTCGCTCGATTAATCATTCTGAAGTAAGCAAATAATACTGTAGGTACTTGATTATACCTGTGAGAAGTGTGTTCTTGAGATGTTGACTGCTAAATTTATTTTTTTCTTCTTATTTTTACTTAGTAACTTTTTTGGTATGCTCTCATGTAGTCAAAGATCTTTGTCCGTGCATATAATACACTAGTGGGTGCTCGCGGCTTCGCTCGCATTAAGAAGTAAAACTTGCATCCCCTATTTCACCCCTTTAAAAGAGGCATTTTCAAAAATCCTTTCTTAGCAGATGCCTACGTCATAACATCTAACTTCATTCCAAATTTCAGCCCAATCCGAACAGTGGTTTGGGCTTTGCGTTGATAGATCACTATATATTTAGATTATATACAAAACACGCGTATTTATGTGGATTTCACTAAGTGGAAGAAATGTAGGTGCTAATTGTAATTGACATGTTTCTCCTACCTCTCTCCACAAATGGTGTCTAAACAAATATTACGGTTTTTTATTTTATTTTTTGTGCCACACCGGTAGATTTATCTACATTACGTCGTTATGTTATACCCCGTTCACACGCGCGGCAAACAGTCAGCCCAAAAATGCCAGTTGGTGCTCCCTCTAATCATTTGTAGTTCAGGAGTCAGCTTGCCAACCGTGTGGACGCGGTATTAGAGTGTATACAGATACCTATGGTGTATATGTACGTGTATGTATACAAATAACCTGTACATATTGTACTGTCCCAGTGAACGGTAAATCCGCACACGATACCAAAGACCATAAAATAAATTGAGACGACTAACGAACCTCTTCCCATTTTATTGACGTCGGTGCTAACTTTATGTGCGAAACATCTAAAACGTACCGCACTGTAGTGTACCGTTGCGGGTTCGAATCCCTTCCGGAACAATCAGCTATGTACATATGTATGTAGATAGGTATATCGTGATCATATCACTCGGAATTAGGAGTTTGGGCTTATGAATAAAACGACTATGATATTGGGAACAATGCTGAGAAGATATAGAGCGAACCCTTTACCCCCCTTAGAAGAGGAAATGTAAAAAAATATTATCAAGAGATGTCTACACTATAGTAACTATCTGCATCCCAAATTACAGCCCGATCGGTCCATTGGTTTGGGCTGTGCGTCGATAGATCTGTTAGTCAGTCACCTTTGCGTTTTATGTCAAAGAAAAGCTTTCAAAACGCCAGCCAGTTGTCTAAATGAATGAGATGTAGCTACCTGTAATAATTACATGTTACCAATTAATGGGTATTTGATTACTATTTCAGCACTTAAGATTTTAATGAATTAAGATATTAAATTTAGCAAACACAATAAAATCTATGAATATTAACTGACCATAAAACATTATGTACCAAATCCGAGAACAAATAAATAAAATATCAATAAACATAAACACACGTGTAATTTTATGTTTGTATTTGGATACATATCCCCCATAAAATTTTAGCAGTATTTTTGGGACCAAAATGTAAACTGATACTTTGAAATCACTAAAAAAGCCATAAAACAAAAATTATTTCTTTTTAAAACAAATTTTTCCATATTCAAATAAAATTACAGTAAAACAAAAAATAAGTTCGTTCTTTTGTTTGCAATTTGTGCCAAGATTGAATGCATACTGGGTTGGAATTCCATTTTAAAACGTGCGGATTGGAACTATTACTGAGAACCCTTTTTTTAACAATTTCAATTGATGAAGTACCTTGATTATCAATTATTGATGAAATGATTAAAATCTGTTTACTCTTCATGTATTTACTCTTTTGTTTTTTTTTATTTTCTTATTTTACTCTTGACCCCGCGCGTCTCAAAGGGTTATACCTGAAAATCAGCGCTGCAGAGCAATCTGCTGAGGTTAACCTTTTTTGACGCACGGGATACATCAATGTAACGCATATATCACCTTTGTATTCTACCTGTTTTCATATTTTTTATGTATATTGTTGTGTCCTGTGTGTCAAAATAAATGCCTTGAATTTGAATTAAATTAAATTCGTTTTGTTGATTATAAAGTTGCTAACAAAACAGCAGATACCTAAGCTTATAATGTGAAATGCTAGCGGGCACGCAGCCAAAAGAAATATTATCATGTAACAATCATTTGCGTTTATATTGGCTCCGTTTGTTTTCGCAGAGTATTTCATGTGACGTCAAATTGTGCATTAGTGGCGTAGACAAAAGTCTATCTCACTGAATCAATAAAATGTTAAAAATGTATTTAAAATCTGTACTAATATTATAAAGCTAAAGAGTTTGTTTGTTTGAACACGCTAATCTCAGGAACTACTGGTGCGAATTGAAAAATTATTTTTGTGTTGAATAGACCATTTATCGAGGAAGGCTTTAGGCGATATAACATCACGCTGCAACTAATATGAGCGAAGAAACAATGGAAAATGTGAAAAATACGGGGAAAATTACTCATCTTTGAGGGTTTCCGTTGCGTGCGCTGCGAAAACGGTTCAAGTCGTGGGTAACAGCTATAATTTATAAAGCTGAAGAGGTCTTTTGCAAAAATAAATATGATGCCCAAAATAACTATTCCACGCGGACGAAGTCGCTGGCACAGCTAGTTACTAATAAAACTTAACCAAATTTTAAAAATATTTTAGTCCCCATAGTGACAGGGATAAAGGGGAGTGAATTTTATTTTCAGTTTCATATAACTATGATTATGTTACATAAATAAGGCACGTTTATTGTTTATCTAAGCTACCATTTTGTCCACCTACATAATCTCATTCTACAATAGAACCATCAAAAAATCTCACCCAGCTTTATTGATATTTATTACAATACTAGTGTTTGCCCGCGGGTTTGTTTGCATTATTTCAGGATGAAAAGTAGCCTGTGACACTCCTAAGACCTCATACTACCTGCATACAAAAAGTCCTGATGACGGAAAACGGCAAATTTTTGACCCTCTTCAGCTTTATTATATGGCACTGAACATGAAATAATACTGTAGTATGACACACTATGGCTACTCCAAGGATCTTCCCTTTACTAAATTTTACTTCCGGCACCATTACAAAAGAAGCTAGTCATAACTTCTGTTATTTATCCTACAGTCGAAACCTCCATAAGGCATCATAAGGACGATAAGAAGGAAATCGGGTGATTTAAACTAAGATCACTTAACCACAACTTTTTCCTCTAAATGATTGCAAATTAAATAAGGAAATGCCTTGACATTGAACGCTAAGATACGCCCAGAAAAAGTAAACAAGATGTCAATTGTATGGAAATACATAATATGTTTTGTAATTTTTTTGCCCTAGAACCTCCTAGTCCGTGTAAAATTTATTGAAAATAATAACGGTACTCTAAAACTAAACATATTATTCTGCGAGAATGGTGAGTTTTTGGTGTTATAATTATTGTAGAGATAATAAATAGATATATCAGGAATTACTCATTACCGTACCCGTAGCTTAACTGGCAGAGGCAATCGCTTGCGATTACCAATGCTAAGCAATTATTGACGCGCTCAGACCTTAGATGGATGACCGAAAAATAGCATTCCATTCTGAGTGCTTCCGTGGGTCAGATGACACGTCAAATTGTAGGTCCTGGCTGTTTGTCATAGTACGGCAGTCGTTAAGCAATTTCAGAGGCCCTTAAGGCGGCTTGATTAACTTTCGACACCAGAGTTGACCACTCTCATTCGATAAGAAGAAGAAGTAAATAAAAATAAATAAATTTAGTGATATATGCGACCACTCCCCTAAGTTTCTTTTAAGATTATACTACAGTACATACAGATTATGTCTTGCATTAGATATATAAACCCCATTAGTAAACCTGTTCATTACATAACCGACAGCAAAAAGAAGATGAGAAATATTCAACATACAAGTAAATCCTGTTCTTAAACGTATTTTTATCTCCAATAAGCTAATACTAAAAATACTAAGACGTGGTAAAGTTTTATTTTCCTTATTTATTCTTGTATACACTGTAATCAAATCCTTATAGTGAATCAAATATCAGATCAGATAATTTTTCGGATCACGATATTCTTAGCTAATGTAAAATTTGTAAAATAAATAAACTAGCTTCGCTCGGTGGAAAATTTGTCTGGTTTACATCTTACTTATGCTTTCAAAACTTATATAATTAATTATTATAAATTATATTATAAAATTAAAACTTATATAATTAATACACATAAACATCAACAATATCTTGTATTACTAATATTGTCTTTTACCTATCTATAAAAAACTTAAAAAACGAGAGTGTTTAGTGTACCTATATATTCTTAATGCTGAGTCACATTTTACAAACTTTTTTATTAAACATCAAATGCAAAATTGTGGTGTGGAACTATCAACAAAATTAATCATGAAGATACAGTCATACGCTATTTAACCAAATAACGTTTTGTCGAGCCATAAAGAATAACAACAGTACACTAATCTACGCTAAAGTTCTCAGAATCATCAGCAATGCTAACAGAATCAACAACAAGCACAAATTAGTAATCAACCACAAAAACTTCCAAACCACAGTACCTACCTAGTGTCATATTGACTAAGTTAACTAAACCAAAACTGTGACACAAGTGACTATAATATGACAATATATACAATATAATATACATATTGTATATCAACCATGAATGTTCGTGATCACTCATCGTAATCAAGGTTATGGTTGTACTTTGTTCACGCTTTATTTTTTTATCATAGTAATATGCATAATACATACCTATATTATTTACCTGTTGTCAGGAGAGATAAAGCTTGTTTTACATAATAACTATTTCCTAGCATAGTGTCAGTCAGATGAAAGACGTACTTACTATGTAAAAAATGATATTATTTTTACCAGTATCAAATATTAATTATGTATGTTTATTAATGTGAACATCAATACAGACTCGATTAATATTCTAGTGTCAAAACATAAACTCACAAAAGTCTTATTAATTAAAAACAAGTTTTGCATGCGAATGTATTTTTTCTTCACATTTATTAGACAAGGTGTTGGTTGTATCTGAGATGCATAAGACAACGTGAGATATATCTTGCGACACTGCATACCTGATGTTGTAACCCAGTGTTATATTATAAAATTCTACTTGAATCCCACCAAGTCTTCCACATTAATATGCCGACTGTGTAGAATTATAGACAGATACCATAATAAATTAACTCTTTTATTTATTTTGCAATCCGTTTTTACATATTTGCTAATATGTATGTCCAACGTTAATAAAACACTCGAGTGATATATTCGTCAATTTACATAAGTTAAGCAGACGTCTCTGAAGAGCACAAGATTTCTTGCTAAAATAATAATGAATTTGAGCACCAATTTGAATTTTGATTAACCTTTATGCTTTTCTGATAGCTGTAAACTAAACTCGAATTATGCAAATATATCTATGATAAACCAATAAATTTAAAGCATGTTAAAATACTGTTCACATGAGCCTTTTTAATTTTTTTTGATAAATAAAATACGGCAATCCTATTACCTAACACCGCTCTATTCTCTTTACCTATCTCAATATTTTATCACATGTTAAAATTTTAACATAATTTGCTTACAAAAAACTTGTCACAATATTTGCAATTGTATAATGTATATCCCTATCACCTCATCAATCAATGCTAAATATATCCAACCTTGCTGCTGTGAGTCATGAACTTGTATGGGATCAAGGACTCGGTAAATAGGAAGCTTCCTGATTAACCATCCTTATGGGATAGGACTGGCTGTGAATAATATAAACAGGTGCTGTTGAATACGATAGATAATCAAGAATATTTTGTGGTGTGCAGAGATTTTACAGATTAAAAGTTCTTTGGTTGGAATATGTTTGCAAACTAGTGTGTGTAATAGCGATCCGTATTTTATAAAAGAAAAATATATTTTGTAAGACTCCAAAGTGAAAGCCAATGTTTTAAATGATTTTATTATTGTAAAATAAGTGAAAATAATCACGACAGAATTCGAACCTGCGTATTTTCACACACAAAATAATCAATCATAGTGCTGGTTTAGCACTTGACAAAATAGCTAATTTTTTTTTTCCTTGGCAATAAGCAGAGCACTTTGTTTGGAAACATTTTTTAAGCCAGCAGTTTACCATATATAGTTTATGTGACACTATTTTTTTTTACAGTCTTAATATAAATAATACAGCTGACAGGAAAATACGCTCGAGATAATTTACGTCAAATGAAGACTGTGATAGGTGACTAAATATGCAGTTTAGAATTAGTTGCCTCTGTATTAGAGGTGGATGTTTTGACAGGAAAATAAATATATCAGAATAATAGGTGCTGACTGCTGATGTAGTTTGAATGTTAAACACGTACCAATTTTATTAATGTCGCTAGTAACAAATAATTCATTGCTACTTAAGTGTACCAAGTACAAAAAGTCAAGTTGCTTTATATGTTTGGGTACGAGTAAGTTGTATGATAAAGATAAAGATAAAGAATCTTTATTGATAATGTAAAGTTGTAACATACATAGGTATAGGTATAAGTACTAATATCACAGAATATGCTACACACATTACAATATCTCGTCAAATTGAATTTATAAACATTTAGTTTTTATAAAATTTTAGAAGTTACATATGTCTAGTTTTATTAATAAAATAATGAAAGTTTTTGTTATTAAAATCATGTCAAACATAATAATAGGTATGTAATCATACAATATGTCAACTTAAATGCATATGTTAGGTTATGCATAGGTTCTGCCAATATATTTGTTCATTTTCAGACTAATAAGATTCCTATCTTATATTATTCATAGGTGATATTTTGACTGCATTCTTCATTATCAAAATAATTGATTTGCTCTTCAGTACAGAAAATAAAACGTCGTTTTATCTAATATCTATTCTTTTTCAATTTTTTTCTTTGCAAGCCGCGGAAATTTACAACGTCATGTGACACACGGACAGGAAAATTTGCAAACCACATAAGACATTGTTAAGTAATCCATCAAGAGTTGACTTTAAACAAATTCGTGGGTGACACTGACAATGTGTATTGTCTTACTCAGAGATAAGCGAGTTTTGGTTTTACAATTTCGTCTAAATAGAGATAACAAGAAGTGATTTTAATTAGGCAAGCACGTGATATTTACGGATGCAATCGTTTGTCATAAAGGAAAGATATATCACCCAAATAAATCATTTATTATTATTATTATTTATTATACCTGTCATGTTTTTGTCAGATGTATTATATAATTGATGTCACCTTAAAATGGCTAGAGCAAATCATTAGTAAGATGTGTATTGTGTACTGTACAATAAAGATAATAGTACTTAGAGCATTAGCTTAGACAAAGTGATCTATCAACGCACATCCCACACCACTGGATAGATCAGGCTGAAGTTTTGCATGCTGGTAGATGTTATAACGTTGTCATTTGCTAAGATTTTAATCTAATTTACGGATTTTTGGAAATGCCACTCTTAAAGGGGTGAAATAGGGGATGCATGTTTTACTTCTTAATGCGAGCGAAGCCGCAAGCACTCACTAGTAGTTCATAAGTTGTATCTGGAACTATTTGGTTGGAATATATAACTGCAAATCTTTTTACCAAGACAGTGATCTAATGTCAAGCTAACCTTGCACTAAATACGCGCTCATTTCATTTACAGCCGATGTAAATGTTACTGGATTAGAAAGAACGACCTTAGTGACACACTGGTCACCCTATTGCACAACTGGCCATCAGTGATGAATAAAATTATAGCCATTAAAAATGGTCGTACACAAATAGCTGTGCTCGATATAAGTATGTACATATAGGTACGGCGAGTGCTGCATGATGTTTCGGAATATTATAATGTGTTTATGTATTAGTACAATAAATCAAGACAATAACCCGGTGGTGGTTACTTGAGAGTACTTGAAATTAAATAATCTTTTCTAAACAATTAAAGGAGATACATATATCATATAAAAAATAGGTTATTCACTCTGAATATTCTAATTTAAGTATGTATTAACTGAAATCATATATTATATTGTTGTTCATTTGTTGTTTTTATTTTTGATTTTCATTGTCTTTATATTTTAGAAGTATTAATATAGTTACACATTCATTAGTGTATGAAACTATATTTAGTTTTTACCTAAGCGAATAAATGGATTGAATTTAATTGTGATTGCCTAAACACTCGCAGATACATTTCTTGCTTATACTCTACCACATAAACTTAATAAGAGTGTACCGCGATATACTGGTATTGCTAGTGATTAAAAAGCTCTAACTCGTATTTGCGATAAGCAAAGCAGGAAACTTCAAGAACCACTCAGTAATCTGAGTGGGTCATTTCACTTTACATTTTGTGGATTTTCTTGCATTCCTAGATCAACCGCAATGTTTTGCAATAATTTCTTATAGGTAAGTATTTATGACTCTGAAGTATCTAAGATATACTTAGATATTAAAAAGTTTGTAGTTGAATTAGTAGAGCAGATTTTAAAATGTAAATCATTTTAGTCAAAACCACACTATACAATATAAATAAATATGCATGGTTTATAAAAATAGGTGGTACTTGTATCAGGTATTACCTGTTATACATTACAAGATTCGTTTGGAAATATCTGGTAACCGGTTAAGAACATATCAAATATCTTCACTACCTAATAAGAGTACAAAAGATACAATATCGACGAAAATCATCAGTAGTAGTATTCCTCATTACTGTGGGTCATGACCCCTTCTCAGAAACAATTAGATAGGGGAGTTCTCTTGGGCAGATTATGTAGGTAGGTCTTTCGACAGGCAATTGAACAAATTTATACACAGTTTCTTTCATTTGGCATTAAAATACACTTTATAAAAAAAGTGAGCTCACAATTCTAGAAAGCGGTCACAATTGTTATCGAATCGATCTCATAATACCATATTAGCACATACCAGCTTACTAACAGACTATAATTTAAGATATACACTCAAAAACATAACCTATAATATATATTATAATATTTATAACGATTCGGTAGCAGAGACAGACCGTCAGATTTTAAAAACCTAAATATAAGTCAAATTTAGAAACCAATCAGTATTAATCATTTTAAAGGCAATCCGTCTAATTCAGCTACTGACACACTTGACCTTTGCGTGTCTGCCAATCATTGGGTCCGTGTGTCGCGGCCTTGGTGGGGTCGGCGAAATGGCTGGGAGAGGCGAGCTTTTAGGGCTAACAAATATGTATATAGTTTTTGAAAGATAAGTAGCTATTTTACTTAATTGTATTTTTTGAAGTTTATTTGAAGGAAGGAAGATGGAAAGACCAGGGCACCTACTATGATTTATGTGGCCTAGAGAACTCCCTTAACTATGCGATTCTGCGGGGTAGTCACGGACCCTCAGTCATGAGGAAATTAATAGAGATACGAACTTACCAGGCCATACATACAACGAGTATTTTTTATATCACAAACAGCGTATTTAAAAAAGCTGCTTAATTTGTTGAGGTTTGTTTTAATTTAATTGCTACTCAAGCTACAGTTTACGACGTAAGGTAGCTTTAACCTATCTAATCTATCCCTTTAAGTATGGCGAAGTACGCTTCACTCCATGAAAAACATTATCCTAAAACTTTGTCAACAAACCCGCCTAAAATAAACTATGTGATACAAACCCCCTGACAGGGAGAGGCTCTGACGTAGAGTGGCCCAAGGTCAGCCATAGGGCAAGCCCATTTCTAGATTGTCTTTGAGAAATGACGGTGTAAGGTTTTGTAGGCAAGGTGCTTCTTTGAACTAGCTTTTACGGATACGGTTTTATTTAAATTTAAGCAAATTTGTGTCATGTTTCTTAGAGATATAAATTATAGAAAGATTGTACTTGTACTCTACTTTTATTTACTGTGTTACTATTAATACGGTTACATTGTTTATCTTTTTCAACCTTCAATTAACAAGCCTTTTTAATATATTGAACAAAAAACTCAAAATAACGTACGCTTCAAACATTGTACCTACATATGTAATAAAATTTGCAATTATCAACACCGCGAAGCCGATCAACCAGTTTTTTGCCAATTTCTGGGTCACTACAAGAATCAATTACGAGTCGCCTTATCGGTTGAATACCGAATAGGAGTTAAAGAGAGACTGCATGCAAGTAAATAAATAAATATAAAGTGAAGGTGGTGAAGGTTTCGGCAGGCTTTGAATGGTATTTAGGTGTTGGCATTTTAGTAAATTGACTCTGCCTTTCTAGCTTTACGATGTGCGTCTAGAATTTTTGACGTTATGTAGAATAAGATTTTGTCTGCTACTTAAACTATAACTTACGAGATTTTTTATTATATGAGTATGTTGAATGACAAAGATGTTTATATATTTTGGGGTACGTTAATTGAAACTAAAATTAAATGAATAAACGTATTTGAAAAAACTTAGTAAATATTTCTTGATTTGATTTTGACACAATACGTTGTGTCTTATCATTATCATGGTATGAACATTATTCATCGGAAACACTTCTTGATGATGAGATATACATATGTATTAACGAATTATGATGCACCATAGACAATTTAATAGTATTTACATTACAGTAGTCTCGAGATGATTATACCACGAGTGTGTTCTTGAGGAATTTACGACATTTATCGACTTTATTGCAATATACGATTTACTGTCTTCACACTCTGATAACAGATGTAACATATCCTTGCTATTAAGTATTGTTTCGACTTTATCACTAACACGACAAGGCTGCGACGCTTGTCCCGACTTTTAATTGCATATCTTTATTATTATTCGTCCAAGGATGTACGAGGAAAACAAGTTTCGATTGATAGTGGAAAGGAAAGTAATTTATGTTTGTTTTTTAGGTCACGTGCTGGGAATATGTTTATCTGATGTTTAATATTTAACAAATCTTGTAATGTGTGCCTAAAAATGTTATGTGTATAGATTGGTATCAAATAATAAAATCAAATTAAAATTTAGTGGGGCAATAAAGCTCGACATAAAATCAATTACTTTTAAACAAGATTTAACGCGACAGCATAGTAATTAATGAGTGCGAAAATAACCTTGAAATCATGAGAGTTGAAAATGGCAAAAATATTAGCACAAAGTAGTAAAAACAAAAGGTAAACAAGCATATACATAGGAAAAGCAAAAAGGTGCACAAAAAATGAATGACTCAGAATATGTTATGCAGAGGAAAGCTACCAGTTATATGTTATGTGTAGGTATTATAGTATGTTACTAGTAATATACAAATGAACTTATCTTGAATTTAATTAGGTGGTACCTAACTACCAAGAGAAGGCAGGTTTTGTGCGACAAAACATATTTTTTAGCATGTATCGAAGTAGTAAAATGACAATGTTTTTATGTGATCGATTCGGATCGGAATAAAATACAAATTCACATAATACGGTGGGATGTCCTATCACTTGATATATTTGTACTGCTACCTGTGCTACAGGTTAACATTCATAATTATTGAAATTAAAGGTGCAACACTTGATCCGAAATTTGTATGGTGACATATCTATATTATCTATGCAAAAAACAAGCTGCTGTAGGCTTAATTATTATGCGCTCTGTCGTGGTTTATCTCGTTTTGAAACGACAAAATTATGCCGACAAATTTGTCTACTGCAACTGTTTGTTACTATTTCTTGTCCCTGGTAGAGATATAGAAACATCTTGATATTATGTCGACAAAAACGCGAGAAATGTATGTCCTGTTGTGCACGATAAGTCTTGGATTATGTGCTAATACTGACACAATAAACAACTAATTAAGAGCTATGACCATGCAGATTAATAAGAAACATAAACTACCGACCTTTCAACAGCAACATGCCTAATGTGTAAAGAGGTATGCAATCTTAAAATATATGTAAGCATTTGAACTGAATTTATCAGTTACTGTTTGACTCACACATCGCCTTGTAACTAAAAAGTCCATAAACGTTTCCATAAAAACTACGGCGTCATTACATTTAAGTGCAGCGAAACATAAAAGAAGATTGGAGTCAATTCATTGACTGTTATTGACAGTGATGATGGTCAAACGTGACCGAGCGCCACCTGACGCATCGCACCGGTGTGATAACATTAGTACGGATTTGGAAGGAAACTAACATATGAATATATATATTTAAAGCAATACACATACAATATAAAAATGCCCAAGTGCCTAAGTGCCCCCCCTTTTTATGCTGTAGTTAGAAGTAGTAGGTTTAGTTTTTCTTTCCTTTTTTATGTATTATTATTATAAATAAAAATTTTAGATTTCAATTGATAAAATTTTAAATTAATTGGAATTCAAAATTAAATAAGGCATAGTAGTATTAGTAAACTTTTGAGTTGGTTGGTACTTATTCGTTTCTTGATCTCTTTTGACTCGTTTTTACTAACGTATTTCGTATTTTTCTTTTATACTCTACATTTACTTCCACCCCCGCGGGAGTGGGTATATACACGACACATTTTAACCGGGGCCCCGGTTAAAATGTGTAATGTGTATAGTTTCTTTTAATAATATAACTATCAACGCTTAAGTTTGGCGATTCAGCGTGGTAACGCCACCAGCATTTTAGGCACCTTGCCCGCAGATTCCGATCTAAGTTTTTTATATTATTTGTAAGGTTGTATATATTCTAGTTTATATAGTTGTTAATTTATAGTTTTTTTAGAATAGAATAGAATATATCTTTAATGTACACCATAAAACATAGAAATAACAAAACAGAAAATAAGCTTAAATATATTAAAGTGATGCACATTGGGCGGCCTTATCGCCTTAGGCGATTTCTTCCAGGCAAGTTTATTATAAGGTTTAGTTTTTAATAAGTTACGATTATTTCCCTATGTGTTTTGTAATTTGTTTTATAAATTTATTTAATATAATATGAATACACAAAAGTACTATTAGAGAATTCATATTTGTATATAATTTTTGTTTGAGTAGCATACGTTGGTCTTTTCTATGCCATAATTGCAATGTTTCACTAATTGCCCACGCAACTAAATACGGATGTACGGCATCATGCAAAACAAATAGATATACCTATAGATAGAGGTGTGAGTACTTTACCATATGTAATAGCTTACAACACTTAACATAGTACTAAAACTTTCACTGATTGTTGAAAAATTAGTTCCTTTGTCATGCATTATGTTAATAACCCACATCTTTTGAAGGTAAACACTATACTTATAAGGAAGACGATTTTACTTTCAAAATAAACTGTTTATGCCATTTCAAGGATCACGAGTGTCGTATCACGTTTTCTTTATCTCGATGATCTATTTTGTGATAAAAAGTGTCCCTTATTTGGTGCTGTGTCATCTATTCAACCAAATGTCGCAATTTAAAAGCAACTTGCTAAATCAAAACATGCATGTTGCGTGTAGGCTATATCTATACTAATATTATAAAGCTGAAGAGTTTGATTGTTTGTTTTTACGCGCTTATCTCAGGAACTACTGGTGCTAATTGAAAAATTCTTTTTGTGTTGAATAGACCATTTATCGAGAAAGTCTTTAGGCTATATAAAATCACGCTTTAACTAATAGGAGCGAAGAAACAATAGAAAATGTGGAAAAAACGGGGAAAATTATTCATCTTTGAAGGCTTCCGTTGTGTGCGCTGCGAAAACGGTTCAAGATATCAAAAAAATGTGTATGAACGAATTATTCCTCTTGAAATGATCTAACAAAATGCCCCATATAGTACATGTCTATCTTTTAAGGTTAACTCACTAAACCGTTTTTATGGTATAACTATTCCACGCGGACGAAGTCGCGCGCACCAGCTAGTTTATGTAATATATCTAGGAGATACATGCAACAAATGTCTATTATTATACAATCTAAACAAATTTAAGTTGATAAACGGCCGAATGATAATATTATAACAATAAATGTAACTGTAACATCCTATCTAAATAAATAACTTAATCAAAACTTATGTCTATCATAAGTATGTTTTATTCCGCGACAAACACGTATACAAAGAAACCGAATGTGTTAGTATTTATTGCATTCTATTATTACGTTTATGACTAAGAGTTCTTATCCGAAACGTTATTCGAGATACAATGTCGGTTACAGATACATCACGTAGTTGAACTAAAAAAGACAAGTGACGAATGACAGGTTTTAAATATCAGGAAAACTCTACATTATTATTATTAACTAGTGGACGCCCGTGGCTTCGCTCGCATTATTTTGAAATAAAAAGGTTTGAAATGAACATAACTTTTTTATTTACGAACCGATTGAAATGAAACAAACACTAAATGTTAAGTTGAAAATGCACCAACATGATAGTGAAAACCGTAGACATGTCGGTTCAGCCGTTTTCGAGTCTATAACGAACAAACATACCGACAGACAAACATAAATTTATTTTTGAAACATGATTTTTGTGTTCTATTGCATCAATATTCAACTATTTTTTTCATTATCTTCAATGTACAGACACCGACCGGTTACAGTTTTATTATATGTATAGATATCGAATGAGAGTGGCAACTCTGATGTCGAGAGTTTATCAAGCCGCCCAAAGAGCCTATGACATGGCTTTACGACTGTCATACTATACAAACAGCCGGGACCTACAATTTGACGTGTCCTCCGATACATAAGTATTTATTTTATATGCAAAAATCGTGTGTTGCATGATATTTATGAGGAAAGAATTAAATTTCTAGGAAATAATATAAATAAACAGGGAACGAGCACTGAAGCTATAACTGGTTATATAGAGGGTTTCCTACTATAAACTTGTTTAAGTTTAATTATGGTGAGTGAATTCTGATCAGTGCATGCAATTATATAGCCTCATTTGCAAGGAATTCCGGAGATGACACTAGTGATCTCGAAGCTGATTATATTACAATACAATTAATTATTGAATTAACCAATTTAATTACAGGTTTGGAGCTTCTATAAGAAAAGCCAAAATGCATTGATATTTAGAAGTATTTAGAAAACATTAAAGTTTAAGTTAAAGTTTAAGTATTTACATAATCAAAGTGACTACAGAATAAAATAATCTCTCTAAATGTATGTATTCGAGATAATGATAGAATTATTTTCCATTACTGTTTCCCGAACATAATATGACTTTTACAACAACAGCTAAATTCCTTACTTTTAGAACTACAGCTGTTTGTACCTGTACCTAACACCATACTCTTAATGTTTTCTGAATCTGTTACTCTAAATCACCTGTAAAATTACTAAATATCACTAAAATGACTCTAGTGCTGTGCCACTCACCGTCTTCAATCGGGCTGTCATCTGTTGTCAGCTGTACTTCAACTGACACTTCATAAGTGTCGACCTCCAGTTTTCCTTCCTAATGTCTGTCAGGATCGAGTCACGTCAGGCGCTATATTTCATTTCACTTTTCACCACATCACTAGTTACTTCATATAAAAGTACACTTGATCTGTTGCCGAGTAAAATCACAGGTTTTTGCTTTTATTTGTACTTCCGTTTCCTAAACTATTGTTTGCTGGTCGATTCGTTGCGGTCGTTCGGTATTTGAAATAGTCCCTGGAAGCAAACTTGTCAGTTAAAATTTTATCTTAGTGTTTGAATATTTTATAGTTTACTTGTGAGTCGTTAATTCTGTGGACACAAGCCGGTTGATTTTATTAACCGTTATACTCTAAGAATCAAGTTTTGCCGTTTCGTATTAAAATTCGCCACGCTGTCTCACGTTATATAATAGTTTTTTTCTGCGAGATAAATTAAAATCGTTTGCTAGGTGGACGTACTATCAAAAAACTTTAAGTACCTTGACTTGTTCAATTGAATCCTACGCAATAAATCATCTTTTTGATTAATTGATGGTCGAGTAATATTTTAATGGTTGTCAAAGGATAAGCATGAGAGTTATATTTTTTCTCTTATTATTAAAAATACATGTTACAAAAAAAGTTTTTAACAACATTTATTTCTATATGATAGTTCCATTTCATTTTTTGAAGTTTATGTTTTGTGGGCAACTCAAACAAGCCAATATTATCATAAGTATCAATCGTTCAAAAATGTTACACAATATATTTAATTTCTCATACATTTTTAGTATAATTTTTACAAAAAAATATTTATTTTTGTGGCTTTTGAATACCATAATATTTTTTACAATTATAACAAAAAGTACCCTCTTTAGCTTAGCGGATAAATTTATTTCTTTTGTATATCTTCATTAAATAACTGAAAAGACCAATCAAACGTTTGATTGAACACCATTTACTAAAACTGCCACTCCATAAAGTAAGGATATCCATTGTACAGATTACCTTAACGTGTTATGAATGAAAATAACCGTAATTGAATATTGTTGTAGAGGCATACTTTTAAGGAAAAAAATTACTAATCAATTGTCTTGTTTAAAATCATATTATCGAGACAGAATGTTCAGGGTCTTGAGTTATTGTTTATAATGTAGTTACTACGACAAATTCTACTGTGGAGTAAATTTTAATATGTAAAATGTTAATAAAAGAGAAGCCATATCTATACTAATATTATAAAGCTGAAGAGTTTGTTTGTTTGTTTGTTTGAACGCGCTAATCTCAGAAACTACTAGTCCGAATTGAAAAAATCTTTTTGTGTTA
This sequence comes from Macaria liturata, assembly GCA_964023185.1. NCBI lineage: Eukaryota > Metazoa > Arthropoda > Insecta > Lepidoptera > Geometridae > Macaria > Macaria liturata. Next base: position 6,620,859 of record OZ026816.1, read on the forward strand.
AATAGACCATTTATCAAGGAAGGCTTTAGGCTATATAAAATCACGCTGCAACTAATAGGAGCGAAGAAACAATAGAAAATGTGGAAAAAACGGGGAAAATTATTCATCTTTCAGGGCTTTCGTTGCGTGCGCTGCGAAAACGGTTCAAGATATCAAAAAAATGTGTATGAAATAATCTAACAAAATGTCCGCAACAGTATATGTCTATCTTTTAAGGTTAACTCACTAGAACCGTTTTTATGGTAATAACTATTCCACGCGGACGAAGTCGAGCGCACCAGCTAGTTATAAATATACCGATAATTAATATAATAGAAGACCTATATACTAGTACATTAAAGAAAAAAAGGTTAATAAAAGTCTTAACAAAGTTAAATAAAAATGCAAAATTTTATAGCAAATATTGCATTTTACTAAAACGCAATAGCCACCTAATAATTTGCAATTTATGGATGTTTATCCCAAGGATTCTTGTTAAGATTATAATAAACTATAACAATAAATAGCATGTCTAACAGGTATTCAATTCTAAAATCATTATTAAGATCATAGAATTGTATCGTTTACAGGTACTATTAGCAATCAAACAACTCTAGGTCAATTAAATGCTTTAGCTAAGTGATAATATTTAAAAAAAAATAGTTCTTAGATAATATGAGAATAGAATAGAATAGAATATAACTTTAATGTACACCATAAAAACACAAAAATTACAAAACAGAAATAAACATACTTAAATTAAATAAACAGAAATAAACATACTTTAATTATGAGCTGTGTACAATAAGTTAGTCTTCTAGATTAGGTCTTCTTAGGTCTTTAGTATAGGTTTTTTTTTACATGAAGTAGGCTCACGCTTGACTACAACTTGCCTGATGTTAAGCAACGTTATAATCTACGATCTTGCGTGCTTGCCTAGAAGAAACCGGTTTACTCTCGACTTGAAGACCGACAAATTATAGTTCAAGGGGAATAGAGATTCGGGCAAGGAGTTCCACAGTTGGGCTGTTCGCACGATGAATAAAAGTTTAAAAATACATTAACAATCAATCTTAGCTCAAGTACAAACATTTTCACTCCAAGGCATGTGCTCATTGACAGAGTAAATAAACGCTACATTAAATACTTATCTTATTATCTTACGCGTCAGAAAACTCGTGTTTTTGTCACATGTTATTTACTTTATATCATTTTTTCATAAACTCTAAGCTTAATGTTTAAATTCCTAATCTACTGACGACAAAAACTCGCTTTTTGTGACTCACCGAAATAGTTACAAACGCTAATTGCGAGAATTTCGCAAATTCTGCCATTTTCATTAGATTAATATGCCGGATATGTTAATGTTGCTTCTAATTGTTATTTTATATGTGAGCGTTTTCTTAGTTTCAGAAGTACAGTTTGTCAAATGTGTTCGAATAAGTTAGAATCGAGTAGATATTATTACTGTATATATGAGTTTAATCGGTTTTTGGTTTGTTTGTGTCTGGTGGAATAATTTTAAGTGGAAGTTTTACGAGCATTGACTCAGTCCACAGCTGCGGAAAATGTCATAAAAGTGTAGCACTATGTACTGCGTCACACTAGTTTTACTGGTAAAATGCCGAGATATCATTAGTGGCACTAAATGGAGAACAATCGATTAAAATGAACGGCCATGTTTGATCCCATCACGCTAATGATGCTACTAGAAGTAAACTCGATTTTTAATTAGCATGGCTTTAGGGTAAAATATTAATTTTACGTTTTAGAAATATTCGTTCGATCCCATAGACGGGACACCATTACCTATGGATTTAGGTGCTATTTTGTTAAAGCCTTTATTCTCGTTACAATAAGTAGGCACTACTTCAGTTTGCGCGCGAACGCACTGTGAGCACGTGACTGGTGGAAAATCGCTCAAGCGCTGTCATCGCCATCCTTGAGGTATCGCAAAAACAACGTCAATAAAAACCAGCAGCCGGTAATTTAGCACCCTCGGCTAATTTTACTTGCGCACTTTAAACTCTCCAGCAATCTTAACATGCGCGATCCGACACGCTGATAACTACCGCGTACAAATTAAAAACAGACCTATTCCAAATGACAAGGTAATTGAGACATTATTTCCGCTAATCTCCGCTCATTTTGTCCTCGCGTCGTCTAACTCTAGAATCAACATAACAATGATTTCACAACAATAATTTATGCAGATAACTAGAGTTTTCCTGGATAGACAATACGTTGGTTAATATTCATGAGACAGCGTAGCTAAAGTCCGGCTCGGCCACTGAAAATCACGACTCGTTCACAGAAACTCACAGCACGCGAAATGGTTCGAGCACGTCAATGTCAAGTGCACGGACTGCGTATCACTGGCGGAGGTGCATCAAGATGAATGCATCGCAGGAACAATGAAGCGTAAAAATAGTTGGGCACTCCGATAAGGCACAAAACGTAAACGATCGCGCGGTGATAAGTCCTGGCGCGGGACGCGTGCGGTGCGCGCGGTGTGCGGATCACGAATGGCGAGTAACCTGTCCGACTCCATTGTTTACTTCGATAATTACATTTTCGTTCCGATCGAGTTTACAGGTCGAAGGCTTCGCGGCGGAAAATCTGGCCGACGTCCAGTGCATGGCGCTCGCTCGCTCGGGGACCGTGGACAGTAGGCGTAGCGGCACGGCTACGCGGTACGTATGTACCTACTGCAACCAATTGGTACTTGCATTGCTATTGTTTTTTTTTTCGTTTATATTTACAGTAGAAGTTAAGATGTTTGGATTTATTTTTCTTTTTTTGCACTCAGTTATAAACTTGTGATAATTTAAATAATGGATATTGTTTATCTAAGAATGTATTAAGTTGTTTTTGTAGTTTTTGTAAAAATTGTCATTGCTGTATTCCATATAAACGAGTGATATATTTTAAGATTATAATAACCGTGAAGTAATTGTGGCTGCAGCGTTGATTATCACCAGGTCGCCTGTATTTAAACACAAACCATACAACGTAAAAAACAAACATTTACAAAAATACATAAAAACTGTGGAATATTTCTTAAAACATAATTTATTTCTAAATACAATTTGAAATCCTACCAGTGAGTGTGAAGAGGCACCAAGAAATGAACACTTAAAATGAAATTCTAATTATTGCCATAAGATTTGTTTATAACAAGTCCCATAAATATCGAACACCTGTTCCCATAGACTGGCCTGCAACAAGTTTACATAATAAAAAACCATAAGCTTGTAAAATGTTGAATAAATTCGCAATCATTTATTATTCCGGTTCCGATAAAAAGTCCTTCAGATTTACAACCTTAAGGGTCCTGTATAAACTGAAAATAAATTATTACACACAATGTAAAGAACATTAAAAAAGAAAGAACGAAGCAAAGTTATTTACTTTACATTCTAAACACGTGCAATAATATAAAATCCTTATATATCGCAACGTTCTTATAAGGGAAAGAGAGTCGTTACAAATACTTTATTTGAAAACGTTAATTCAATTTGATTTTGGAAAACGTATGCATGTAAGACAGGTTCTAAGCGAATGATTTTAAAAACAAAAAGTCGTTAGATTCTCAATGCTTATCTTAAATTAGAACAAGAACAGGTATCTGTGCGCCAAGCCGCTTGGTACAGGCCACGTGACTTGAAACACGTGTTTTTGTATTTTTTAATGCTTTTTATATTAATTTTCACAGCGGGCTAATGAGGTTGTAGTTTTGATCCGTACAATTTATTGGACTCACTACGGTGTTTATGTACTTACTGTTAGACGAAAATATTATGTTTTTTCACCAGTTATGAAAGTAGATAAAAAAAAACAAGTAAACAAACAAACAAATAGTAGACAAACAAGTGATACATGTAAAGTGCTACAAATAAGATTCCAACAACTGTCTATGACTTTTTTTAATCTTTTAAAAGCGAATTTGTATAAAGACTAACTTTGTGGTAATCTTTTTCTCCTTTTGCGTATCATAAAGACAAAATAAAAACTAATGAATACAAACCATAGGAAAAAAAAAATGTGTACCTAACGCCTAAAAGTAAAATGTAATTACCTAATTGTTAAGATACCTTAGAAATTTAACAAAGTTTATTATGTACTGCTATCACTATTAGTATATATTATTTTCTTTATTGTTACTAGTAATGTCTGGAACGAGAAGGCAATCACACCGCGACACAGGTTCGCCTAGTGCGGTGTTTATAGTGCATTTATGTGTAGTTTTATTATGTTTTTAGGAGCAATAAACGAAATTTATTATTATTATTATTATACAAAAAATACTGTTTGTAATTTTGATGCAGGGGATTTGGCAGTTGTAATTACATTAGTAAATCGAAGCGAATACATAAACAGTTCATGTTACAAAGCCCTGATATGTAAGAAGTGATGTATGCAGGTACCGAAAAAGTAGTAAAACTTAATGCATATGTACTTAAAATTTAATATAGTAATATTTTTTGGAGTAAATTTGATAAATACGGTAACAAAACCATAGTAACCTTTTGTATTTCAGTTAAAGCTATAATGGTGTGTGATAATACTTTACCAACATATTCTTGGAAATTATTTGTTATTTAGTATTTGTAAAGCATTTACTCAAACTTGATGACTACGAAAACAGGAAGTATCTTTCCTACTGTCAAATCACTTGAAAGTAGATCAGTTAGCGCAGCTGCGTCCCAAGTTCACAACAAACAAACACATTTCACAATTTACGAATAGAAAAATAAATAATCTGTGTAAATCCCAACTTCAGTGCTCATCCGTAACGAATGTCAATTATGATAATGTTGACAACTCGAAGGTTGAACAATAATTTGCGTCAACGAAACATTTTGAGCAGAGTTTTGACAAAGCTTAGCGAAGTGAATAATGTGCGAAAACCTCACTCGAAAAGTATTGAGGACTTTTGTAACTAATATTGCTGGAAAAGAAACGCATACATTACTGTCTTTCACTTATTGTAGTCATAGATTTTGAACGAGTGATGCGACGATCTGAAAATATGTTCGCATTTGTACGTCAGTAAAAGATAAGATAAGATAAAGATAAAGAATCTTTATTGATAATGTAAAGTTGTAACATAGGTATAAGTACTAATATCATAGAATATGCTACACAAATTACAATATCTCGTCAAATTGAATTTATAACATTTGGTTTTAATAAAATTTTTGAAGTTACAATGTCAAGTTTTATTAATTACATAATGAAAATTTTTGTTATTAAAAACATGTCAAACATGTCAAGTACGTAAATATGTAAGAAAATGTGTTACTAAAATAAATTGGTAATAATAATTGGTAATTGACGGAAGTTCGTGAATGGATTGAGGGACCTGCAAAGTACCTTAAATAAGACATGAAATGATTAAGCATTGCTACATAATAATATGTCAAAATTGCGTTTTTTTGTAGGTATAATCAGTATAAGTTAAATCTATTTCATAAAATTTTGATCTTTTAAAAAAATTCGAAGGATTCTAAGTAGTTTAATCTCTGTCTTTACCAGACGCCCGACTAAATACAACACAACGAAATGACAATATTGTACATTTAGTTTTTTTTTTTTTTACTTGGGATAGGTTTACGTTTGACTACAGCCTGCCTGATGTTAAGCATTGCTGCAGCCTAGGGTGTAACACGTTTACCTAGAAGATACCTATTAACTCTAGATTTGAAAACCCCTGGATTGTAGAGAGTTGAGTTGTTTTTCATGTGGTTCCTGCTGAATACTTATTCAAGTCCGTTTTGAGAACATGAGTGCATAAGTTTAACAAAAGGCTTGCCGTATTTACGGCTAAAATAAATAGAAACGTTAACCCGAATGAGTTGTCATTCGACTAAACTAATAGAGTTATTTTTCTATTCGTTTCTATGTTTTCACAAACAAAAAAAAAACTGTCACTAGTTACTTAATAACTTAAAGACTTAATGATTTAAGGAAGATTTATAGTTCATTGCGTCGTTAATAAAACTACATTTTACGGTAAGCAAAGTACGTTGCACTTGGCATGGCCTAACATATTTTAAAAACTCTCAATATCAGAGTTAATCCACTAAGCATGAACTTCTTCTTATCGAATGATAGTGGCCAACTCTGGTGTCGAGAGTTATCAAGCCGCCCTAAGGGCCTCTGACATGGCTTTACGACTGCCATACTAGACAAACAGCCGAGACCTACAATTTACGTTTCATCCGACCCACGGAAGCGCCCAAAATGGAATGACACTTTCCGGTCACCCATCTAAGAACTCACCGCGTCGACCTCTGCTTAACATTGGTAATCGCATGCGATTGCCCCCGCCAGCTGAGCTATGGAAATTTATCATTTAAGAATGAACTAAACATCGACATACTCGTATCAGGTAGTTGAATAAAATAGGGTAAATCGCTCAAGTTAGGACTAAGAAACAAAGTTAGCCAACGACCATAACAAGAGGATTCTCAGAAACTATCATTCCCACAAATTACTGTTCAAAAGTTAAGATCATGCAAACTCGTGACGAACAAATTACGGGCGGCTTTTGCAGTTTGTTATTTTATCATTAGTCTTATTTACCTCAAATTTAAACAGGTGCTTTTACAAAGACCCAAAAACCCTTCAAAGTATTTAAATTTAACCAGGTGACTTTCCATAGACCTTTCTTAGTATTTATGTTCTTATATTTAATTAACACTTAAAGATTTTGGCCAGAGAAATGCAAAAACGTGTGCAGAAAGCGGTTTTAACTAAACATGTCACTTATCTTATTTCTTATCCGCGAGGAGTGCCGTGTTTTGGTATAAGTACAAATAAATAATGAATGTTACGATATCTGAGGCTAATATCCAGTTTTAGTCGCTACGTCATTGAAGTAACTTTTTAGACTTAGTACATTTTCTTTCTGACATTGCACCATTCATAGTGTAAAGTTCTTAATATTCGTATTATTTTGTCCTTCCTATATAAAATGGTTGTATTGCAATCAACTCAAACAAAAAACCGAATGCCTATTGAATTATCATATTGCTAAAATAGTAAGTCAGAATATATCTATGTTCTCTATTAAAAGTTATTTCATATGTACATAAAGACAATACATGTCACCGCAAAAACGCCCCGAGTTTACTGCTAACCACAAATCACCTATGTCTCTCAATTTATTAGGTTGTTTTTATTTGAATGCATTCATTTGTTTAAATAAGTCGTGCAGTATTTGCAAAAAATGCTGCCTTTCTACTACTCATTAGTCGATAAATAATGATATGTATAGAACCTATCATTAAACCGCCTACCATAAATATACCGGCTCATTTATATCACGGTTGAAAGATTTTCTTATTTCTTGTACGCATTTGTGTTTTGAGTCTTCAAATTGATCGTCATCGTTATTTTCGCATTGTTTCAGGTTGCGTGAGAGCCGTGTAATGTCTGTTCAGGGAGGCTACAATGATACGAATATTATGGAAGGAGTATTTATAGCAAAATTGATGAAGACGCTGAAAAAAAAAATTACCAAATATAGTCTGCTTTTAGTTTGTACATATGCATTTTCAATGTCTTTTTAATTTTGAAGCACAGAAAAACTAATTTTTGCATCTTCTTGCTCATTAAAATTTCTTCGTCAGCTGTTAGAGATTTCTTTATTGTTTGTTTTTCGTTATTTTTTACTTAAATACATTTACTAGTTGAATCAAATTGTACCTGATAGTAAATAGCCTGATAGGAAGTTATTATTCGTGCCTCCAATAAAGCAAGCAAAACTTTTTAGTTACATAGTAAATACCTACATAAGGAACTCTCCATTCAATATCCCTCCATAGACACAATCAGAGGTGAATAATGAACAGAAAAAAAACTCTCCATTCATCAAGCACATCCCAACATGGAAACAACATCAACCCCATCACGTTTCATCCGACAGTAATCCTGCAGAAATGTATCGAGATGATGAGGACATTTAGCGCCGGTGGCTGCACGCTTCGCTGCTTCGCTTAACAGTCCTCATCCTGTTGAAGCAACACGTGGAGATATTTCTTTACTCACGTCAGTTGTCTGCACTGTTGACCACAACACTAGTATCATTAATACGTACCAGCAATTCATCCTGACTAACAATAAGATATTAAATCAGGCGTTTCTTTGCGGAAATCCATTGTAAATGAAACTCTGGAGAAATATATAGTATTTTTCCGCTGCGGCTGCTCCTTAGCCGACTTCAAGCAACAAACTTGATGGTTTTTAGGTGTTTCATTTTTCACTGAGTGAGTGAGACAAGACAAGAGATTAAAATTGGTCATTGGAGTAAAAAAAAATAGTTTTTTGAAAGCTTAGTTGATCGCTTACCATAGTTAGGTAAGTGTAGTTAGTTATCAAATATGAAAACAAATGCAACATAAACACGTTTTAAGTATTATCAATACCCGCTTAGCAAACCAAGAAAAGAATTCAGATCACACACCACAACATCGAGTATGTAGACTTAAAAATGTTTGTTTGTTCATTGTTTTACTTCTTAAAAAAAAGGGGAAGCATAAGTATATGTACTAGGTACTCTACTAATAAATCAGATTTGCTTATAATCTTACCTGAAACTAATCGCGTGTTGACAGCATTACGTTAATTATCATTTTGGGAATACCCTTTGTGGTTTTTCTTTGTGATTAATATTATGAACGTACGTGTGATAATATTGTTCAAACATTTGTCGAGATCACACATTTTAATGTCGTCAAAATTTGACGTATTGTTTTGGTTTATAACTTGGCTGTGTTGATTCACATGTCAAATAAGGAGAATCCGTCTTAACGTACCTACATGCGCTTAAATTTTACCAGTAACACAGTTTACAGGTATTATTAATCCTTATATATCATACATTAGGTAAAAAGAAGGTAGCTATACAACTACACGCCGTCCAACTCTACTTGGTATAAAACAATTAATTAATTACATTAGGTAATTAGCTACATTACAATTTTTATTAATGACAGGTTACCGCACGTAGTAAATAACGTAAAAACATTCAATTTTAGTTAATTTATTTAGATAGCAATTCATTTTCATGCAAGCATACAACGAAACATTTTTTTTGTTTGCTAACGAGATTATAAATTACATTTTCCCTTCCTAGTGTATGGTATGTAAAATGATTTAATACATAAATTAACTTATGTAGATAATAAAATGATAAAACCCATTAGAGTCATGTTCAAGTATGTATAATCGATGTCCTATAACTTCACACATATTTAAAAGGCAATTAAGAAAATATATTGATAAATGAGTGAGAAAAATTCTTATAACTTTCATTAATTTACATGGAAAACAACAGGGTTCATGTATTATAATGCAACTAATATTGTAAGTAAAAAAAGAAAAAGGGATTTCTCGAAAAATTTAATGTATGTAATGTAGCTACCTTTTTATTTATTTATATTTTCTTATTTGAATTAGTGAAGATTTACCTAAAATTAAATAAGTTATCAATTTTAAAATAGCTTCCAACATGTTAAATGCGGAGTAACACAACGTTCACAGGTCGTAGAATTAGCAACAATAAAGCGATGCAAATTTTTAGCAAATTAGATTAACATCTTGAAGCGGTTTGCAAAGAATACTCGTGTCTAGCTGTGATAACTATTCTAAATAAAACGTCACAAGTAAACTAACTAACGATAAATTCACGATTTTCCTGCTCAGAAATCGATATGACGCAGATACCTAAGTTTTATAATAATAATAGTTATTTTTGTACACAATCGTGAGAAAAATTGTGATGCAAAAAAATAATGGGCAGAGTTATTTTGAACAGATTATAAAAGAAGCTACTGTTTGTACATCATTTTCCTCAATTGACTCTCGACTTCCGTGGTCCAATTAAACCAAAAAAATAATTTAATAATAAACATAATACACATGCATATTGTAAAAAAGCACGAGACCCACGACACAGGGCTACCTAGTGTGAGGTTGAGAGGTCACATTTTTGGTCATCTATTAAACGACATAAGTATGTGCTTTGTAATGTAATAAGTAACCTATGTATCCTAGGAATAAGTATTGTAACACAAAAAAAATAAAGTAAATGCCTATTAGGTATGCTAGAAACCCAAATAACTAATTACATAAGACTTTTACACAATCTACGACGGTGAACTTTTTGAAATGTTCTTTAGATTATTTATGTCGTGTGTCTTTAGATTAAAAACAACATTTTAAAAAGTTCACCGTCAATACATACTGTATTGAAAAACCCACAGTGCGTGCAAAATGTTAAGTATTTTTAAATTAAAACTTACAATAGGTTGAGTAAAGGCCATGTTCTCACAGCGGCAACTTAAAATGAAATCACGAATTAAATTACCTGAAACAGAAAAATAAACATAAGCTCTCAAAACCTAGTAAATGTAGTATCATGTTAACATATTTAAAATAAGTGATTCTTTCAAAAACTTAGAACAAGTACTTAATACTACTACTAACTTAGTATTCCAAATACTAACGTTTTTCGAATATTTTAAAGAAATTTCACCAAATTTTACAAAATGACATTGCTAAGCCGGAACCAGATTTGTCGTTTTCAAATAATTTATAAAATTCTTTTATCGCACAATATCAAATGAATCGATCAGGCAAAGAACACAGCTTTTTTGGCAAAATATTTATTTTGCAAATTATCAAATCAGTTCACAGAATAGTGTGATGCACGATTCCTTTTGTCGAAGTTATTGTTTGTTAATCCCTTCTGCTTGAATTTGTTTGTTCAAAGTTTAGTCAAACACCACTGACCTCATGATAAATACACATAAGAATCATCCTACTACCTAACTTTATAACAAGACGAAAAATTTTGAAGAATAAGTACATAGACCAAGAAAAACTGTAATGTAGAAATAATAGATTTGAATATCTGTAAAAAACAGATTGGTGGTAATTTTTGTATCAAAAATAAATAAATAATATAATGGCTGTAAAATAAATCCATAAAATAGAAAAGTAGATTGGCCACTGGCCATAAGAAATATTACAACAATACCTTTTATTTTTTGGTTATTAAGGCATTTAACCAACAGCTCGCTTTAAGAGTTACGGCAATAATTCAGGTTAAATAAGAGGCTTGCAAAGGCAGACGTTTTTTTATTTTTTTCAACTAAAGAGTTACTAGAATGAAAATGTCACTGAAACAGGAATGTCGCAACGCAACACAACAACACACCTAGAAAAATGTGTGAAAAACAGAAACAACTTCTTTTTTTGTAGTAAAAATCTAAACATGTCATAACAACAATCTAGAATCTACAAAAAATATGGGCCCAAAAAAATGCATTTAAATTTGTATAAGTAATCAGTCAAATCGGTAAATCATCAAGATAAATGATTTTGCATACGATTATAGAAAACATCAAGGTCTTCTGCCTCGTTTGATTTGTATCTTACTTAATTGAAGATCAATCAAAATGCTACATCATAATGCCAACTACCGAATCAGCTTAAAAATACAAGCTTTTATTATACTATGTAAATAACGCGTCTAAGCCTCTGCCAAAATTGATAATTGCTTGATAAATCGAGCCCGAAAAGGTTGTTGTTAATCTCTGTAACTTCATGTGTTGAAATGCTCTTCTTCTGGTTATAGATGTATTTTATCTTGATATATTTTATCATTTTAATATTAAAACTTTCGTGAGACATTTCATCAATATGTTAACTAAACGGTTTTCACTCACGTGTAATACGCGTATGTTGTGGTGTTATTACATCCGAAACGCGTAAACAACATACGCTATTTTATCATGTTCGAGCATTCGACGACAGTAATAATGATCATCATCATCAGCCTCCAGTCGTTCATGTCCAGTCATAGGCATCTTCCAAGGCACACAACTCAGGCAAATTTTGTTTAAACTTAGGCGACTATAGAATGTAAAAAAGTCGGTGAAAATTATCTGAAAAGCGTAAAACATTAGAATGCTACTTGAATATGAATATTGTTATGATGATAAATAATTCATTGAGCGTATTGTGTGCCAGCATAATTCGAAAACGTCATATTACGTATTGAAGTTATGTGCCATTACGTAAATGCTAATTAATAAAGCGGAGTCGTGATAATAAGATATTTGACTTTATATTTAATGTAAAGACCACGTTTCTGTATTGTACATAATGATTTACTAGGATAATATTTATTTATATAATTAGCTGTTTTATGTTTGGCAGTTACTAGGCGATTTTTGTAGCTTGATTTAATTTGCTAAGTGTGAACTTCAAATTTATGGGTGTACCGAACTTTGTAAGAGTACAACTTTGTGTGATATTGTTGCTAGGAAGACATATCTAAAAATCTTAATTTATAAACTTAAAGGGTCTTATTACAAAACGTGGTTTAACTATTAGTCCAGAACTTAACTAAAAATATGCAGCCCGTTTTTGTTGTTCGAAATTTGTCTGTATACTGTCATAATAATCAAACTGTTAAACCTCGTTTTTTAATTAGACGGATAGACACGAATAGACCGGATAAAGAAAGATAGAAAAAGTTTAAATATGGCTGGCTGTGCTATGTGCATTATAAGCAAGAATAAATTACAAGCTACTACAAATCCAAAAATGTACCAAAACTTTTTAAACTTAAGCAAAGTACTTCAGTCAAACTTAGATCGAATGTAAATGGATACTGCACTATGCAAAAGACACAACTAAGTCATCTAACTCATCAATCATATTACCAGATGTTAGAATAAAGCACTCGACAAACAATTTGTTCCGGTCCTAACGAGGCGTTAATTACTTAAGTAAAATGTAACCGGAAGTTAGTCCTAAGTTAGACTAGACTCGACTGGACTTGTCGCTGGCTAGATAATCTATCAAGGATGTAAATTGTGACCTCTAGATGTCTTTAAACTTGAATTATTGAACACTAACGCCTATTGTCTATGGATATTTTTTGGGACTCAATATTTGTTCATAACAAGTAATGGCGGTAATATGTTTCACTATAGCAACGTGAAGAAAGATCAATTATCAACGCAACAATAACACATTTAACAATTCAATATTCATATTAAATAATCTATTCCTGACGGTCAACAATTTGAAGGATAAATCGGTTAGCTAAATACTCTGACCTCTTTTTTGTACTGGAAAACCTACGACAGTTAGGTTACGACACAAGGTCCATTAAAACCCAAATTAAGTCCCCGTGTGTAACTTCAACCGCAAATATTATTATCTCCCGATTTTTGTTTTTTAGGTAGGTACCTACTTAACCTTGAGACGTAAATAGAGCTAATCAAAATATTCAAAGCTAAAACTTTGCTGCTGGTCCTCAAAACTTCTTAACCCGAAATTATTGATAACTTGTTGAATTATAGATCAGAATAAAATATTTTTATATAGCCACAAATGTAATAATCATTTTTCTCGAACCTCAACGAATAGAGTAAACGATATTTCTGTGTACTCGATGAACTTTTTTTTACTAATCCGCTTTATTTTTTGCACAACAATAAACCAACACCAAACTTAACATTTAGTGTTACATAAATAGTATCTACCTATCTACAAACTAGAACAAATGTATGACACATCGATTTTATTATCATAATAATAAAATACACAATATTTATTATCATAATAATAAAATACACAAACATAAAAACAGGGGAAGAAAAACTAAACATACTACTTCTCACAACAACAAAAAAAGGGAGGCACTTAGTAAATCTTTAGAAAAGCCTAAAGAAACAAAAGTATAGTATTGAACCTAGTATTCCCTAGTTATATTGTAACCTGAACAAAATTAACATTATACAGTCACTAGTTCTAGACTTATAGCTCTAGATCAAAACATTTCCATTCACCGAGAGCCGCCTCGAAAGTTCCTTATCAACTAGTACATATTCTGTGGTCAACGCACGCGAGACTCAACTAGATTGACCTAGGATAACAGATAGGAAGTGGCCGTTTGTGTCATTTTCCTCTTTGCTATGAGAACATAGATGTATAGAGGTGCTAGATAAGGCTTATCAGTCCGTATTGAATAGTTCTTATAATGTTTATGGATTTTTTATTAATTTCTTGCAAAATTTGGGGAAGTGTGGAACAGGCATTCAATATTAAAACAAAGATTAATTTTAAAATTTCGATTTCAGATTCAGTTGTCTTTTAACAAAGTGCCAATTTCGTACTTTTTCATTGTATTGCCTGATACAAAGCAAGCGTAAACTATAAAATGCAACACGATTACGCTTTCCCAAAAAAAAACCATTCAAACTTATTTAAACACGATCAGATCAATAACGAAATAGCAGCGCAACACATGACAGTAAACAAAACATATAAATTATAATTCTTTACCTTGATAACAATCTCTAATAATTATGGATAATATGGATATTCTAAGGTGGTATACCTAGTAGTGTGGATATACTAGAGCAGACTACACAAGTTAATCACATCCATTACATTTACCTCCATGTTGAATTGTTGAGCGTCGTCGGCCGGAGCCAAGGCGACCGAGTGTTCCGCCCGAATACTAACACCGATTAGGAAAGTTTCCTAACACCTACCACTTGGCCTGTTTATCAAGCCTTATGGTGTTATTATGACAGAGAAAATAAGAAGGTATTTGAATGTCAACAAACTTCTTTCGGTACCCGTGTTACATACGGTAAACTCAAAAAAAAAATTCGCTGAAAAAACGTTATCGATAATACATATAGTTTTTGAGAAATTTACGGTCACACAACTATAACCATGAATCCATAAAAATCAATTTCAGCCAATTTTGACAATATTTCGAAGTATTAAAAAAATAATGAATAAATAAAGTGTTTTTTTTTTACGTGGGATAGGTTTACGTTTGACTACAGCCTGCCTGATATTAAGCATTGCTGCAGTCTGGGATGTGGTACTGACAAGATAGCGATAACTTTAACTAATTTTACAATACACAACTAAAGCCATGTCCTTTCAAGGTAGTTTATACAAAACTTAATATAATCAAACCCATAATAAAATAGACAAATAGCATTCAATTAAATCAGCATCGCGTGAAGTAACCGTTAATATAATTTACCATTCGTGTGTTGTTGCTGCAGTCTCAGACATAACTCTGTGCTGTGTTGACACCAATACACAAGTGTCTGAGGGGCACTACTGAAGGTTCTCGATCGTAAATATGCGGCAGATAAAGTTAAAGTGAATTAAGATCGAGTTTTTTTTTTGGAGTTTATGTATATGTGTTCATAGTTTACATTCTATGCACACATTGTTTTATACAATTTTACCAGGCGAAAAAAGTAAAAATAATAATAATTAAACTTTTTTGATTTGTTGTACATTTACACTGCTTTAACGGTTTAAATACAATATCTCCGTCGGAGAAATAATTGAGTTAAAATTACAGCGCTGTATGATGAGTATGTTTTCAGTTACTCTAAAACTGTTTCTAATGTCAAATGGACAAAAAGACAAGCTCGCATTCTTTGGTAGATCCGCAGTTCAAGTCATAATTGTGATTTGTATTTGGCTTTGTATGATACGAATTGGCTCAGATATTGATGAATATTGTTTTAGGTTAAACCATTCTTGAATAAATTGGGCAAATTCAATAAATGAGTCTTTAAAATGCTACGAAGTTTATGACGGTCTACAAAATGCTACGTGTAACAAAAGAGTTCAACGCGCGCACTGCTACGAATCACAATAATAATAATTTTACTAAAGCCTAAAATGTGGTAATTGATAATTTTATAAAATCTTCTCATCACAGTAGACAATAGTAGTACACTGTCTAGAAAATTAAAACCATCCCCAGGACATTAAGCATGGATTGACAACGGCTAACTAAAGAGCAAATAAAACATAAAAATCAATAATAAAGATAACTTAACACTCGAAAAAAAAAATAGTTGGTGTTAAAAGTGAAAATCGTTCGAGTTCCAACAGTATGCGTTTCTAAATGCCATCACTAAACATTAGCATTGGAAATAAGCGCGTGTTTAGTTTACATCGAGCAATAGGGTAGGTCAGACATGTGCTTGGATTTAATTTGATGGAGTGCACTATAAATAGGTAATATCTAAATATATTATGTACTATATCATATCAGAAACCTTTAATTTGTTGACTTCTATAAGGAAATCAAAACGAGTGAATTTTATGTGCACTAATTCTTTATATTATATTATCACGAATACATTAGTGAAACAGATAAATTTATCTTAACATATGTATCTGGTTCTCAACAATATTTTTTACTCTTTTACATAACTAATACGAAATTAAAGCACCAATATCTCAAAGTCCAAAACCAGGTGGGTTAAAATGGTTAAAACAAAATAAATAATTATCCTATACCTACCATAAATTTGGAACCGACAGTTATTTCAATTAAGGAATCATCTAAAACAAACTGCTAATGAGAATATAATGGGCGTCTGTAAATCTGCAAAATAACCTGTCATGGTACCGTTGCAAACCAAACTATTCTATGTCTGTGATGACAAACAGAGGCCGTGCGACACAGTGAACGAGATTTATTGAAATACCTTACATGGCTCACACACACTAACGCAGACATTAGGACATTGAACTTTTACGTAGAAATATGACATTATTCATGGTTTTGTATATGTTGTACCTGACTTTAAAAAAGGATGAGGTTCCTAATGCTTTTGAATGATTTATTTATTTTCATCAGATTGTCAATACTAGCTATCAATGCAATGTATCTTTAAGTCGGATATCTTAGGTAAAACTTGCTCAATTTAGCAATATGGTCAAAAGGTAATTATCAAGCCAATTTAGGCAAGTTCACATATCTATGGGGCTAGATGGCGCTTTGTTTATTATTTCGTTAAATCGTACGTTTATGTCGAATAATATGAAATGCAAATACAATACGAAAAGTTCAAATACTGTTTCTTACTGTAACAAAACGGTACGAGCAATTATTACATCGGTTATAACGTCAGAGTCAATAGGTAACAGGCTAAGTAAGGCCAGAGGGCCAACAGATGTGTTTATCTGGAGCAAACACCCGCCTTATTATGGACAGCCATAAAAGCCAAGATCCATAACGGTAACAGATTATATGACTGCTCTTGCTCCATTTTATGGTTAAGGTCACGATTATATTTATTTGGATAAGGTCCTATTGTTGATACTGTGACATATTTTGACCTTTATAGGTGGGGCTTATGAAAATGGATTTGGTAGATGTTTTTCAAATCTGCTTTTAATTGGAATCTCTTGTGCATATAAGTATATATTGTCTAAGGAACAGTAGAAAACCTATTCCTCTATTGCATTTGATTTAAATAAATGTTTAACTTGGTATAATTTATTACTTCAATAGTGCATGTACTGAAAGTTTAGTAATGAACAGCTGGACAATAAAAATGAAAAATCCAATTTTTAGATAGATAGTCACAATAGATAATGAATTATCTAACCAGCCCACTTGTAGATTTTCTAAATGCATATTAGCATAATTCTGCTTTGGCTTATTAAATTACTTTAAAATGTGTAACAAGTAATAAATATTCATGTTTAGCATCTTCACCGGTCATTGAAATTAATGTTTGGCTCTCTTGAGATGTGACATTGGCGAAATTGCGGCAATACCGCAGAGGCCAAAGGAAATAAAAAAAGTAATAAATAAATATTATCTGTCTACAAATCAGCCACATTTCCACGTCATTATTACCACTTGGCCGTGATCTTTTCTTTGAAACCATGTAATGGAATATTTGTCATGGTTTGCTAGTCTTTGTCGTACCCCTATTGAATACATTCAATGTATTGACTGATATGAATGGCTTTTGGGACAAGTCCTACAGTACATGAAGGTATTGTAGAGAGTCCATTATTCGGTTTTGGTATCTGGTAATTGAAAACCAGGCGCAACTACAAATAAACACGTGCTTACTTTACGATTGAAAAAATATAACATATAGCATATTTTTAAAAAAATCATCAATATTTTGAAATTAATTTTTGGGTTGCAAAAGGTTGTTTTCGATGGGCAAAACCGGGAACCCTACAACAGAAACTGTTGGCGGCATGTAGTATATTGCAAAACTGCATCTCATAAACCGTGATAACTTGTAAACTGATATTACCAGCAGTTTTTTTTTTGCTGCCAGTATCATGACATATATCTCATAAAAAGCAACTTACTTGAGGTGGCTCCCATAAAACTTGATTTTTTTGTTAAAGAAAATCAAACCCATCATAAAACTCAATCCAAATAAAAAACATACGGACGCGAGTCTGACTTGCACATGATCGATATTATTTACGCCTTGCCACCAAATTAATTGAAGAAAAAAAAAAAAAAATAATAATAATTGAAGAATAGTTATGGGTATCGCGTAAGTATGAAAACGGCATCCAATAAACATCTGTAAAGGCTTGTATTGGGCTTATAATTGAGATATTCAGACCCTTAAATTATCGCTGTATCATTCAGCAAAATGGCGAGGCTGCGAGGTTGTAAAATACAGTATCTTTCATTTGGAGTTTTTTACAACGCCTTTGGCATGTCCTCCCACTTCATGCTAGCGCATATAAGAACCAACTTCGATTTTAGTATAGAGAGTTATTATACATTATTACTTGTACGATGTCAGACCATTATGTAAAAAGCTTTTAAACTGCTTCATTTATCAAAATGTAGAAGTAATATTAAGGTTAGTTAGTATGTGAGATTAATGCATAACATATACACATATATAGGTATATATATATTTTAATAATTTTGTTTCTATCAATAAATAAATAAAAAATATTCAGAGGGTAAATTTTAGAATGCAGAAGCTTCAAGATGAAGTTTGAAAGACGTTGAAAGTAATTTGCAACTTGTAATAACGTACCATTAAAATAATTTTGTACATGTGTACTGTGGGTCTTGGTTGTTGTTTCATGTTTTTAATAATAATAATGAACCCTTTACCTACGAATTGGTATCATTTTATAATTTTATCAAGATTTAAAAACACTTCATGTTGTTCAGTTCAGTTACATAAATATATCAATACTAATACTTGGTATAAAAAAATATTATTTTCATCATAATATGCGTAGAGTGTGTTGAAGAGCAGCTAGATCCTACTTTTTATAGATGTGGCCATTAGAAATTTACATAAATTAGCAAATTTCTATCAGAATTAATTTTGCTCATTTGAGGAATAGTTGCTAAATCTCTAAAAAGTCAAGAAATTAATCACAGATATGTGCGCGAAAACTGAATATGTTCAGAAAGTTGAGAAATATGTTAATTAGAAGACAACATATGTATATTTTATACATAAATTTTCATTACTAACGCAGTGAATTCTATTTTTTTAAATAAGTTTTATTAGAACTGTTAGGCTTACTATTCGATATTACTTGCACACCTATTGTTAAATAATGTTGTTTTAATACCAGTTTACATTTTAACTTACTCGGTGCATTTGATAACTGTACAATTTAACTAACATAATAAAAACTATTATTAATCAAGATGATAGAATAGAATAAAATAGAATATAACTTTAATGTACACCATAAAAACACAAAAATTACAAAACAGAAATAAACATACTTAAATTAAAGTGTTGCACATTGGGCGGCCTTATCGCCTTAGGCGATTTCTTCCAGGCAACCTTTTGGATGGGCATAACTTACAATTGTAAACAGGCGGTGTACAATATACATATATCTTATTTATATTATTAAATTAATTGAAAGATACAATACACACTCAATCATATAGGTAATTAATAATACACATACTCAATACAACTTACACATTATACAAACACTACATTACACAATACTTAATAATGATGATAATGACCCACTTTACATAGAGTTTCCATGCCCTATAAAATGACAAAATCCAGCAAGAGAAACTATCACAACAAAATCATATAAATACTATCTACTATTACTGGTCGCTAAAACTACGTATTTCCCAGTAAAAGGCATTGCACCTCAATATCTATCGCTGGTTAGCACATGACCGACATTACAACCTGCGGAGACTGGGGCATCGTATCTAAAGATGGCAATTATAAAATTCGCAGAATTCAGCGTAACAGTGAAAGTCTTGACGTAAGAACAGATGTCAACGCAGCTTGCCTAGATTTAAGATTAGTTTTCGACACACCTTGTATACCTAGTGTGTGGACTGGAGCTTTGTTATAGTCTGTATAACGAGCCAAAGGCGGGGTAGGTTTATGTAACAATATCTTCAGTTACGTCTGCTAGGAGTCTCTAGCAGACAGAGATTGATAAGATTCGAAAGGCACACAAAGAAATAAATTACACGGTAAATCGTACTCGCTCTCAGGCTAAAAAACTTTCCCAACACGAGTATAGATTTTGCAAATGGCAAGCACTTTATTTGCAGTCATAACGGTCAGCAAACATGAGCGTACTTTACGCATTTTGAAATTCAAATGACTCACTCCAGAGTTCACTTCTTGTGTGCGATGGACAGTTAAAGTTATGTTATTCAGCAACAGGTAAGGTGATGTCTCTTTGAAAGCTATCCCGCTACAAAAAGCATCACAATGACGTGTTCCTAAAGGCATCTTATGGCATGGGTAGAAAGCTATCGTCTCGGACCCACGCCATCAAACCTGTTTGCAATGTTTGAAAAACATGTCAGATGTAAGGAATTGCCTTCCAATCTTCCTTGTAAGGACTGATAGGGAGCCGCAATCAACGACCCCGAAGTATTGGAATTACTTGTCGCAAAAATTAAAACCTGTTGGGTAAAAACTTGCAATCAATCTTTCAGAAACATGTTTTTTTGGGAATAATTTTAATAAGTCTAAAAAGAAAATCTTTGATGCATTATCTTCATCTATTGTGTTGAAAAATTATAAAGGATTTATATTTACATACCTACTTTATACTGTAGAAGTTTCGTAACATTCCTACAAACCTCATCAATAACCCGTGATTAGCAAGAAAACAATTGAACTCTGAACTCAAATCACGATACAAGCGTCTATCACGCATACTCCATTGTATAGAATTTTAATCAATTATTACAAAATCTACGTTCCCATAACATTATTGCAAGAACAGGTGTCGGAAAACATTATCTTTTTTCAAGACTTGTGCATATTCAGTATATTCGCACACTAGATTCCTGTTTAGACACGCAATTCTTCTTATTTATAATGCCAGTACTATTCCCGCTTTATATACAATATTTTTACAAAATAATGTATGAAGACAAATCATACATTCGATTTTATCCACTGGTTGTTCATAGATACTCTAAACAGTAATTCCACATACCAGCAGCGTTTGTAAGTTTATGGCAAGTGTTTTTCTGTATATTAAAGTAATTTATATTCAACCAAGTAATTGGCTTCAAAATATAAAACACAAAACCGATAAAATTTTATATCACGCGAACTCGCATGGCATCTTTCTTTTAACTTTTGGATAAGTATTGCAAAATAATTCGAGGATAAAAAATATTTCGAGAGGATAAATATAAATTTTAAGATGCATTCGCACTTTACTTTTTACAAATTTGAATTTATTTTACAACCACACAAAGTTGCTCAAATTCCGAAGTAAGTCGTATCAATTTCTTTTAAAAAAAACAACAAAAGCCCATTTTAAAACCAGTTCAATATTGTAAAAATTCCCAAAAAAGGTGGTAACAATTTTATACATTTGCTAATAAAACTGTTTAATGCACTTTAGACGCATTATGATAAAAGTAAAAGGATGGTAAATAACGAGATATGTATTTCGTTTACTCTTTCACTCATCACTTTTTAATTCAGATCTTATGTGATTTTTTTACCAACATGATCAGGGTATCACCGCATTTGGGCGTCAATTCCGAAGGTCCTTCCAGTACATTCTAATTTGAACTTCCTCCGGCCGGAAATAAATGTGACGTCACGGACCCTTGAGCAACTCTCACAAGTTATAACGTCGCATGTTGGTATCTGATAGGTATTTTAGGTAGGTATATACAGTAATTTTAGGTAAAGATGGGTATTTTTAAGTAATTGGCAAATAAATCTTTTAAATTTGGTGTCAATGCGTCATAGAAATAACTTCAGTTTTATGACTTCCAGAAATTATAAAAATAAATTTTATACTCCATTTTTCTTCTTCCATTTCTATATTTTGTCAGGAGGCAATGAACGTTTTGTATAAATAATAGATTAGAAGGCAGAGCCACTACCAACTAAGCTAACGGAGCAGTCAAAGTATGGCACTATAGTTGCTATTAGAGTAAATACCTAAGTAAATTACCAGTAATCCTATTATGAAAAAGGATAGTAAGTAACTACAATTTAAATACGTACTTATAAAAATAATTCTTGCATTCTATTTATAAATACGGTCAGGTCAGGTTGGTTTCGTATTTTAAGCATTTGTAAATGTTGCTTAATCTTAGTTTTTTTCAATATAACCACAGAAATATTTTAAGCATTTGTAAATGTTGCTTAATCTTAGTTTTTTTCAATATATCCACAGAAGTAGTGATCAAATACTGATTGTGTGATTATAAAGGTAATAATTAAATAAATTAAATTTGAAATAAAGTGTTCAATATGACTCATGTGTGCAGAATTTGACTTCTGTGTAAAGTAATTAAAACGGAATTCATAGATATAAATTGTGACGTTTTAAAAATGTTCATTACAACATAAGTTACAGAATTTTTCTTTAAATTGTAATGTGCCATATATTTTTAAAACTACGAGTCTTCTGACGCACGGCGCATTCCATTATTTGTTATTTTTATTGTTTATTTATCGATTGGTTTATAAGTGGCTTGATTACATAGCAAATAGCGACGAATTCTCGTGAGTTTTAGACAAAGTCAAAGTCAAAGTCAAAGTATTTATTGTACTATTGTGTTTTCAATAAAATGTTGCAGATCTTTTATGCATAATTTAGTACATGAACAACACAATATACCCTCAAAGGGTGTTTACAAATAATTTTAATTGTTGGGTGCGGGCCGGTCTATTTGTTTTTTTATTATATTGTGTTTGTATAGAAAATCATCATTTAAATTATCATCATTAATATATTCGTCAACTGTATAGTAGCATTTATGTATCAATAATTCTTTTAATTTGTTCTCGAATATGTTGGTTTTGTCAATATTTTTTATTAGGTTGGGTAATTTATTATAAATATTTATGGCCATAGCATTTGGTCCAGAACTATGCATTTTGAGGCGGGATTTTTGAATTTTTAATTTATTAAGGTACTGTGATCTTAGAGGGTATTGTCGGTTTTGGTTTACTTTTTTGAAAAAATCGGGATATTTTTTAATAAATTTACATAATTCTAAAATATAGATACTCGGTACGGTGAGTATCTTATATTTTTTAAAGAATGGTTCGTGAAAGTGATGTTTGGTTATGTCGGGAGCACGGATGTTAGCCAGAATTCGAATTAATTTCTTTTGTCTCAAAAATAAGTTATTTACGTCTGTGCTATTGCCCCATAATATTATACCGTATCTAATCCATGAGTAAGCATATGCATAATATGCCGAGAGCGCTGTAGGCTCGTCGGTAGCACAACGAAGTTCTGCAAATGCGTAGGTGAAGCTTGACAGTTTAGAGTTTATCTTTTTTATATGTTCTTTCCAGTTAACGTGTTTGTCAATTTCTAGGCCTAACAATGTTGCCGCGTCTACACACTGTAATTTGCTATTGTTATATGTAAAATTGATGTCAATGGGTTTTTTTTGATGTGGTCTAAATTGGATTAGTTTCGTTTTGTTTATGTTGATGTCCAGGTTATGATCGGTCAGCCAATTTATAATTATTTTAAAAATGTCAGTAAGTTTATTAGTCAAATTGAAATTATTTACACAAGATGTCAGGATAGAAATGTCGTCGGCGAAAAGAACACAAAAATCATTTATCACTTTAGGAAGATCGTTAATATAAATTAAAAATAGTATACATAGACAGGAGCTACCTAACTACAAATCACTATGAAACATCGTTCATTTACGGAGCAATCAAGTTACGATGATCCATCTAGATTTTTTTTTTATAATGTACAATAACATGTGAATCCTCTGACCTCGTGGTAGCCGTAAGACTGTGTTACGAGGCCAGAGTCATCTCCCAATATAATACTAGGTACAGGTAAATTACGTCATAGTTATTATTTATTATAAACACAGATAGTGGTCGGGATGGTTTCAAGATATGAATAATATAAGCAATACTTTACCTCAAAACAACGCAGACGAAACCGCATTCACCCACTAGTCTTCTAAGTAATAAAAAGTTTTACATCAAGGAAACATGAATGCGATAAAGCTCTTGCCTATTGACATAAACGTCATTAATTCAGACAATTCAATAAACATTTGGTTTCAAAGCGATATTTCACACGGGCAACGAACCGCTCAGCAATACAATTATGCACCTTAATTTACCTTGATCACTTGTACGTGGAAGTGGGATACGCATTCGACTTTCAATTCCGGAACTACTTTAGATTCGAGAACGTACCTGTTGTATAATTAAAGTTCATATGAGAATGGTTGACGCTGGTGTCGTGAATTTTCAAACCATCTAAGGACCTTTTGATATCGTTGAATAACTGAACAGCTATTTTAGTGTAACATACACTGATTGACTTTAAAATGCTATTCATGTTAGAAAATACAAAAAAATAGAAAAGTTTCATTTGAAATACTCGTATACCGAACATAAATAATATAATACACAGAATAAAATAGGCAGGACTTTGCACGGACTTTGCATAAGACTGAAATAGTATCATATTGTTAGAAATAACTTTATTTTTATCCTCTAAACAACTCGTGCAATACCAAACGAACTTTAACATTGAAATACTTTAACAATACCTCCGAATATACAGTAGGTATACATAGAAATAGAAGCAACATTGAGACGTCTTTAATTCACGCCCCTAAACGTGTACTATTGTGACTGTGAGAGGGTTGTGTATAACAGTTAGTAACCTTAGACATACTATTTAAATATTTTGTGAATGCAAACGTGGAAGTAGATACTACCTTTACGAGCCAAGCTTGGAACTCTCTACAAAATGCTTAGGTTTCAGGGTTACAATACCTACCCAAAGGCGTAATCTTATGATTTTGTTCACAAAACTTCGAGAGGCAAAACTATTATAAAACATCATGAATTTCAACGTACGTAATCTAATAATCAATTATATAGTCAACCATATCAACAAAACTACGGATGACTTAGGCGGACAATGAATTTACCACCACTTTTTTATTCTGTTCGTTGTCCATGTAACACAGAGCAAAACGAAAAGAGGGATATATTTTGGAGTCAATACTCCAACTACTCCACTACTCCAATAAGTAATATATTGGAGTTCGATTAATTTTATAAGCATTTTTAATTCCTTAATAATTATTAGCATTACATATGCTATGAGATATATATAAATAAATATATAAATAAATATTCCGGGACATTGCACACAGCGCCATCTAGCCCCACACTAAGCAAACGCTTGTGTCGCGGGTACTAGATGTACTGACAATCTACTTATTCAAACAACTAACCTGATTTGAAATGGTTACTTTTACTAACCACATGATTTGTTTCAAGGATCTCTATAATTTAAATTTTTGCGAAGCTGACAAACTCCATACTACAACATTGTGGAAAACCCATACTATGGAAGGTTTGCGTTAATTTTTACCAATCTTAAACCAAAGTCAAACTTTTTCTCATGTAGATTTTTTTCATCAATATTTAGCACAGTTTAAAAAAGATTTATAATACTTACTCGTATAAATTTGAAATCCGTTTTTGCAGAATTTATAAACGCCAAGATTTTTTATTACAGTGTTTTATTACTTATCATTCAAAGATCGGTTACGATTATGCCTACACTCATGCCAGTGATAACAAAAAAACGTTAACTATAAAAATGAATACGAAGTCCACTTATGATTAAAACGGAACCTGTTCAAATACAAAAACACATTACTAGATACTTCTATATATCATTTGCCTTGACCCAACACTATCATATGTAGATTTTATCACCTTGAGTTGTGATTTGGATAATGATACAAATGTGATGAATTTTCTCTCTCTGCTACTGCACTCGAAACAAATTTAACATCTGTCATTTTGCAATCTTATAAAATGAAATTTTGAAGCGATAAGAACATGCGAGGAAAATAAAATTGCTCAGATTTTCTGAACAGCAAATGGTTTCAAAATATAAAACAAATGACACCAATCTCTTACCTTATTTTTTATCATTCCAACAAGAAAATACAATGGTTACTGGCAATTAGTAACCTATTTTATTGCAAAACATGGAAGCCATTTCTTTTTATTGCGATCAATTCATTACCATAAAATTATGTTCTACGCCAGGTATAATATTACTACAATACCTATGTAGGTACATATATATCTAGGTAATAAAGTACAATACTTATTATTCCACCGACTCTATCTAACACGTCAAACGGAACAAAACAAGTTACTGGTACAAAATTCATCGCAAAAACTTAATTGATTTGCAAGCAATTTGCAACACCAAGTTACATAACATAGATAACCGTCCCGGATCTGCCTGTCGGTAAGGAACTGGAAGCCGCCCCAAAATTACATTTTTTACTTCTAAGTACAAACTTATATACTGCTTATTATATATACGTTTATCGTCGTATACTGATCATGTATCTTTTTTTTACTTAAATGGGTTTGCACTTGACCGTAGCTTGCCTGATGGTAAACAATAGCTATGGTCTAAGATGGAGAGTGCTCACCCAATAAGAACCGATTTACTCTCGCTTTGAAGATCGCACGCCATAGAACATTAATTTAAATATATCTAAAAGGATAATATATAAAAGGATACTTTAAGGTTCAAGTACGGACTTTCTGAATTTTTAAAGGATTTGGAATTTACACATACTAACAACAACTACGAAGTTCTAAGGTACCTATATATGTATTATAGTTTACATACTAGTATTTTTACAACTAAACGGTGGTGATACTGAAATTCTTCCTTAGGTTACAGAGACAGATTATTAAAGACATAGAAATCAGTTTTCCTGTATCGGAAAATATGAATGCTACGTGATAGTATTGTAGTAAATTTACGCTACAGTTAACCACGTATGTTTAATTTCAACGGATTTTACCGAACTGACGTTCCAACCATGAGCCAAATGTCAAACACCTCAGATGATATAAGTACTCAATGACATAAAATCAACATAATAGACAAGCGATGAATGCCAAAGCGCCTGCGTCGATGGGTTTGCAATTAAAACTGCGGAATTTGAAGGCCTAATGACGTCGTTGTATCACTGCAAAGAATATAATGTTTTGTTTACATTTTATGTATTGGTTTCTATGCAGTCGTAGTTCATTTTTTTTTTTAATATTTCATACGTGAGAATTTTTTATGTTGTATTTGATAAGGGATTGGTAAGATAAGGACAACTACTTTTTTATTCATAAAAAATTTGGTCAACAACATACATCATTTAAACAATAACTAAAGTCCTTTAAATTTAAACAGGGCCAGTTGCAGGATAATGAATCAAACATATTTTACTTGAAGCAAACTACTCCATAGAGCGCAAAGAAAACATCATACGAGTTATTTTTTGTGAACAAAAACACAATAACAGTTACTCTTGAAAAAGATATATCAGATAAGATTAACTAGATGATACCTACGAGTAAATCAACGTCGATTTTAAGAATTCACGCGATAAAAAGATTATTAGTTAAATAAACAAACCTAAGTCATGTGCAATAAAATTGTATTATCAGTTCTTTGTGAGTAACTATAATGACGTATCAACCAACGAACATTTACGTAAATATTCCGTTGTGATAAAATAATGTTGTTGAAATATTATAGATTATTACCGACTTTTAAAAAAAGTGTAACCAATGCTACTCAAATCGACCTGAGTATATCAATTTGTAATAATACAGATTTTTTCTATTTACTATTTTACTACAAAAAAAGGAAGTTACCAATCCATCTAATCTTTGTGGAAAGTTACGTGACTACTCCGCTATTTATGAACCTTTTTTAATATTTCTTTTTGTATAAACGCTGTCTAAAATATATAAATTATTTCACCCAAATAATGAGTATCAAGTTATTTATACTTATTATTTGGGTGAATTGTTAAATTGCTATCCACTCCGTAACGAATGAGCCTTACGTCACTGTTGTAGTTTTTCATTGTGACACACGTGCATAAAATTAGGCGATTACCTCTCACGTGTACTGTAGCGTGTAGGGCTCCACGTTCTTTAAAGTGTAAGACAAGGCGACAAAATGCGTGTAAATATGTAATAAACTGTGTGGAACTAAGAGGTGTTTAGTTAGCGTGCTATAAATTATATTAACATTGAGAATTAATATTACCAGCCTGGATTCAGACGTATTCTTTATGTGTTTAAAAAGGCGTGACTTTAGTAGACTTGATTCTGTTTAGTTTACTAGATAAGGTGATATAAGAACTTTCAGCAAACATATTTTCATTTTAGCGATCCAAAAACATAACGGAATACGACTACTCTATCAAAAATAAAAATAAAACTTAAAAAACCGGATATTGTATGAGTTAAACTTCATTACAATGATTAAATTTATAGCTCAATAAAACCAAATAGGTACGTTCCGCCGTAGCCGTAACACACAAGTTCGCCAGCAAGTTGTGTGGTCTCCGTGTCCGTATGTCACGTGCTTACTCAAACAAAGCATGACAAACCTCATTCAGGCCCAGTTCACTCGTACCTAGCAGTTAACTATCAACTATTGAAATAAATTGTATATCTAGATAAGACTTATATATTACTAGTGGATGACCGCGGCTTCGCTCGCATTATTTCTTGTTAAAAAGTAGCCTAAGACACTCCTAAGACCTCAGGAAAAGAGGCACAGAGAAACAGACCCGACTATTAAACCATAAATCGTTGCAACGTGTTCTGTTATCAATTCTAAGTATCTCGAAAAAAAAAACAATATATTGTAGGTTCAGACTCTTGGGTCGAGCTTTTTTATATGTATAGAGTAACTCGTATGACTGATGATATTTAAGGTATAATTACATAAAAAACTACACATACTCACGATATTACGCTCTTATATGATCGATAGAAAAACGTATTTCAATAGATAAGCTCATTACGATGTGGTGATCTTTTATGTTATGTACTTATACCAATCTTTGTTATATTGTTATATAGCATCCACAGTACTTATTTCACCTTCCGGGTATTATTACTAAATAGATGCATAATCATCATTACTGGTGGATTTAAGTTGACTTTTGAAGCAATATTTAATGCATGACCGATTTACAAAGTTTTGTTTCGTATAGGTAGTTGTACGGAAGTTATAATATTGACTTACCTACGTAAATAAAATTAACAGTAAATTTCTTTTTTTTCAATTAACATTTCGTACTTTATGCCATAAAATTGTTCCTAATGCTCACAGAGCTTACATTTTTCTACACAAAATGCGTACCTGTTTTACCATCATAAAATTATCTACAATTATAACTATGGCAATAATTATAACATCTACAGCTCTACGCTATAATTTATCTACTGTCCTGAATATCCACAACCATGATTGTTATGTAAATTATCTAAGAGCATATCTCTTTACAAATACGCTGTTATTTTCATTATCTGTTCTCATTTTGTTGTTTTCATTTATCTGTGATCTTCACAAAGATTAGTTTCGCTACCATGCTATTGTCGCGCCATTGTACACCATTAATAATACGGTATCTGTATTTTTAGTTGAAATTAAGTGTAGACAATATGACGTCTATCTTTAGTTGCATAAAATATAATTTATATGTAATTTCTTTGTTCAAAATACAGGTTTATCATCAGTTAGTACCCATTTACGGATTATGATCTTAAATGATCTAGGGAAAAAAATATGGCCAACATACATGCGTAAAAAATTAATCTCTTATCAATCCTGTAGGTGTCTTGTATGATTTGATCTACGTAAGTAAAAAATTCAAAGATCTAAGTAGCTAGTAAAAGCTAGACCGTCGACTTAATTCTCCCTCGAAACTTAACTTTTTACCATAATTCTATCTGACCTTGATAACTATTGGCAACTCTGTTATATACCATGATATCGTTCTAGTTACCCACAAAACCGCGCTTGTTATGTAAATACTCTGATATAATGTGTACGTGAGACCTGACTTGAACTTTCTACCGTACTTTCACAGCTATTGTATGGCCTGACGCAATCGTCGCAAATCATCGGTGACATCATCGAATTGATCTATATATTCTGAAGAATGGACTGACTTGTTATATTATTGATAGCTTGACCGGTTGTTACATGGCTAAGTATATCGTTTTAAGTGTAAGTTAGAAGGAATTGCGTTGGTTTGAGGGTAGTAAGACAGAGTGGGTCGTCCGGTTGCTAGACGGGTCGACGACATTGTCAAAGTCGAGGGTCTTACCTGGATGAGGTCTGTACAATATCGATGCAGATGGCACATACAAAGGCAGGCCTATATCCAGCAGTGGGATCCCAAGGGCTGTGGATGATGATGATAACGATAAGAGTAGTAACTCTAGTTCCAAGTCTTTCAAAACTAGCCATAGTTTTCTTTTTTTTAAAAACCCATTCAAACCGAGTTTTGTTATATGGTAGATGATAAAAAATCTGAATACAGAAGATTTTTGAAAAATAATGTTTGGGCATACTTTAAATCCATAACAGAACACATTTATGTCTGTTTGTCTGTAAACGCTCAAAACACAAAAAAGGCTCATCATGATTTTTGGTATGTAGGTAGTATGAGGTCTTAGAAGTCAGAATGTCATAGGCTACTTTTTATCTCAAAATAATGCGAGCGAAGCCGCGGGCGTTCACTATTTAGTTATATAAATTGTCATAATTTTTGACAGTGATTTTAATGACTTGTACATTTTTTAAATATTCAAATATCAAGCTATATACATATGCATCACGTTAAACCATGTACCGGTGTATGTCACCTTATTTCCCACGATTTCTTGTATGTTTATAAACATCAGGAAACCACAGACATAACAATATGACACTGCTATAGCGTTATTTTTTTTCTAGAGATTATTATTTATATTACTTTAACTATATTAAATCTTTGATTTTTCTTTTGATTTCTTATACAATTCCCATGATTAATCATGGGAATTGTATTCAAACGTGTTGTTTAATGTATGTTGTAATGCTCTAAGAGTTTTCTTTAGTCTTGAGCATTACTATTAATCCTAATAGATGATTTAGAGCAGATTATAAGTATTCTCTTTCGTGTTTTACTGTAAACGTTAATAAGTAAAA
Source organism: Macaria liturata (assembly GCA_964023185.1). Lineage (NCBI taxonomy): Eukaryota > Metazoa > Arthropoda > Insecta > Lepidoptera > Geometridae > Macaria > Macaria liturata. The sequence continues at coordinate 6,652,230 of OZ026816.1, forward strand.
AATAACACTATTTTTATTTAAATCGTATTGTAAATGTTACTGTAAATAGAAAATAATAGCCTTTACTTCAAAATGAGTAATAACTCAGTACAATATGCCTCTGGTTTCATATTTTATATCACAATATTTAATTGCATTGCAGAATCTGCAAGGACCGACCTTTCGAGTGAGGTTTTCCCAACTTTGAGTAAATACTGTCTGATATAAAAACCAAGAAATAGCGGCCATTTTGAATCATTACTGGGCTCATTACTCGTTTATTCTTCGTTTTATATCATTTTATGCGTTGAAATATAAAGTTTAAAACAAATGTCTGACCTTTAGTTATTTTAAACACTACAATGTATCAACGCAAGAGAACTACCTACGAATTAATTCTGCGGGGGAGGAGAGAGGATCCTCAGTCATTAGAAAATGGACTAAAGGAGGAAAAGCAATTGGAAATTTGATTTCATTCCAATTTTTTTTTCCTAATTTTTTTCCATTTCAACATTTTCCAAAACAATGAAAGCATAATGTGTCTTTATATATTATGTCAATAAATGGCAATAATAATTAGTGTTATACCATTTATGTGGGTCGAATTCGCTTCCGTGGGTCGGATGACACGTGTATATAGATCCCAGCTGTTTGTCTAGTTCGGCAGTCGTAGAGCCATGTCAGAGGCCCTTAGGGCAGCTTGATTAACTCTCGACACCAGAGTTGGCCACTCTCATTCGACAAGTCAATAAATAAATATTTTGATATATTGGCTATGTCTCCTCAAAATAACTAACATCGAAATGTTAATATATACACTCACTAAAATAAGTGCTTGAAAAGTTTATCATATAGGCATACATTTTTTGTTTACTCCAATTCATTTATAAAGCACAATGGGTCCACCTGTTCTCACTTGAGCCAGTTAACGAGATAAAAGATCATTACGGGCAGATATTATCAGCTTGTAATGAATGTGCCAATGTCACTTGACCACCTTACGTCCTTAATGTGACGAAGCGGTAAAGTTCAAAAGTCAGCTAACTTTGCCTTGTAGAAAAATGACTTCAAAATTAGTTAGTTTTAAAAATATTTAAAGAGATTATTTTATATAGATTCATTACTGAGGGTCGTGTCTCCCCAACCGAGTCAATTCGTTGGGGATTTTATCTTGGGCAGATACACAAAGATCCAATAGTATTAATAAACTATAAATAGAATAGTTTTTTTTTTACGTTACAACTATTTTTAACATTGTATTAAACGAATATCATAAACTTATCTATCCAGAGCTGACGGCTGAAGCAACATTTTACACTAAAACTGTTCTAATTTAAATATAAAGCAATTCATTACGCAATGGTTATTTTAGATTAATTTATTTTTCTTAATTAACTTAAAACGCGTATATAAATTAATTGGTGAAACTAACTGGCTGATATACATTACATTGATTTAGATTATTTCTTATCAAGCCATAAACAAGTTGGTGGTTTAAATAATACTTGACAGTCCTTTTTGGTTCATTTCTGTCAGTTATTTTGAGGTTAGAATTTCATAATAACAATGTATATTATAATGCCTAATAAAAATGACGTGGGAGTGGATGCACTTGCGCTTCAAGCTCTTATGAGACCTACTGCAAGGTGCAATCACAACACAGGTAATAAAACATTTTGTATCGTTAAGACATATGTATTGTAGTTACCTAGACGTAATATTGTTTTTGGCCCAATAAAAGCTTTTGTATTTGTAAAATTGTATTTGTAGTGCAGTTTGACCTCTTAGCTATTTGAAGAGACATCTGCATAAGGAGCTATAAACAGATACTTAGATGGTTTTAATATTCCGGGACATTGCACACAGCGCCATCTAGCCCCACACTAAGCAAACACTTATGTCGTGTGTATATGCTTTATTTTCGTACTAAGAATAATCATTATCAGATAATAATATTCCAGACAAACGTCCAATATTAAAATATGGAGTACTGAAATGTAATTACATACTTTTATTCTACAAATCTGTTAATAACTACCCAGACACTACTTTGTATCTTATCATATAACGCAACATGCATAATATAATTTACTTTCTAAGCAATTCAGACGAGTTATTCATAACTTATGCTTACAGTATGTTCTCACGTCGATTCATATGTACAGGCATGGACCGTGACAGACACGTACTGACAATTTCATGTTGAATGTAGTCTTCAGAAAGGCGATTACTTTTACAATGAACATTATATTATACATTTAATACAAGGATTATTTTCTGCTGACCACGTGTTGAAATATTTGAAGTCTGTAAGTTTAAATGAATTCTTTACGTTTGTATCTAATAAATTATATCTGCATTTTCTGACATCTTTATGACGCCTGGATAAGAAGTTGCTAACTTCAAACTGGTTCCCTATATTTATGTGATTGCTTTCAAGTTCTGAGCAGGTTCTTGTAAGCTTTTAATTAGATCGGAACCCTTTAATGTTCTATCGGTAAGAATGACTCGTATATCTACCCAAGAGAACTCTCGTAGCACATTAATTATGTAGGGAATCACGACCCTCAGTCATGAGGAAGTACGACTCAAATAGAGATACCCGTGTAACTATCTAGTAAATACATTTACCTGTAAGAAACCTACCCTGAGAGTTACCTCTCTCTACTAATTCAGAAGCGACACCACTGAATTTAATTATGTATGTACTATTTACTATTAATTACATAGTTTTAGAAATTAATTGCCAAAATTAATCATTTCCTAATAAAATCTGTAGGTCAATGTACCAATATTCGCAACATTTGGATGAGTTATTGGACCTTCATAAATAAATTGTCTATATTTCGCTTCTTTATACTAATTTGACCAAATTATCATTTGATTAAAAAAAGTTAGACGAGTTTACCACATCGGTGACTTGCTGACATTTAGCCGAAATAGATCTCAAAGAATTACGAAACAAGTTTGATCTGATTGGAATCACATTTACCTCATTTACGAACATTTGTTAACTAATAGAGCTAAAATTTCAACCCGTGTTATATTATTTTTCACAAGGGAACATGGGATGAATTGTTCCAAATAGTATAAAAATCTCATGCGAATTTTAAGGGAATTGCCATCCAATTGCTTTCGTTCACTTCAAGACGTAAATCTTTCAATGAATTTCGTCTCGATTTTTTACAACACCAAAAATTAAATAGCAGACATTAGTCGGGACTCGTAATTTGAAGGTATTTCGATATTACACATACACGGTGTTTTTCTGCCAACAAAATGTTAACGTCTCTAGCTGCAGATTTCAATGTAGAGTCAAGTTGCAAACTATGCCTAAGACAAGATATTATTATATTATGAATTTTGGTTATCTATATTACCATCAGGCAAGTTGTAGTCAAGCGTAAGCCTATATCATGTAAAAAAAAAATATACATGTAATAAAGCTGTAACAGGTCGGTGTCTGAAGATAATTAAAAAAAATAGTTGAGGAGTCTTCATTGATGCAATAGAACACAAAAATCATGTATAAAAAAAATCTGTTTGTGTTGGTATGTTTGTTCGTTATTGACTCGAAAACGGCTGAACCGATTTGTCTGAGGTTTTCGCTAACATGTTGGTGCATTTTTAACTTAACATTTAGTGTTTATTTCATTTCAATTGGTTCGTAAATAAAAAAAATATGTTCATTTTAAACCTTTTTATCTCAAAATGATGCGAGCGAAGCCGCGGGCGTCCACTAGTAAAGTAATATGTTTGTAAGTCCTATAAACAAAAAAAAGAAAAATTCTTGTAAAAAGATGAAAAAATACTACAAATGAAAACATAATATGATAGAGTTGTTACAACGAAACCAACCATAGTAGCATAACGTTTTTAACAGAATAATTTATTGAATCTATGTATGATCGTAATCAGTAAGTAGCCTGCCCACGACAGTTTTGCTGCAAAATCAAGGTGTGACAAATATTTGAAATTAACTCAGTTTTGTTTTGATAAACTGGCAACGATAGGCGTCGAGAAGAAAGCAGCTTCATAGACTGCCTTTCACCGCCAGGCACAGAATCGTACCGATTGTCTAGACCAATGTCAATGACTCATAGAGAATTAACAGGAGCAGAGTAGGTATATGAGAAGTGAATTATTTCATAATTGCTGTATTGAAAAATATTTTCACGAAGATAAACTATGTATTTGTGCACCGCTATGACATTCATTTCGGTCTCCTTTTCACACTAGTAAAGTTTTCTATTATTCGCGTTTAAGCCAATTTCAATATTTTTATTTCTATTGCTATAAAATATAAATATGGTGTCCTACAAATTTTAAATTTTAGAGTTATAAGTCCTAGTTTAAACTCTCTATTTCCATTTGTTGTTCAACATCGTAAATAAACATTCAGGTAAATTTTCAACAAATGCAAATTAAATGAATGTTTCAAGAAAACAACACAATACACGTGCTGTACAAGCCATAGATAACTATGTAAATGTCTTTTCAAGGAATTTATCTATTTGTTAGAAAACCAGTATCAGTAGTCACCCATTACATAATAATTGACCTCTAACTTTCTATAATTAATGGTTGTTATGACTAATATGACATTACCTAGCTGTATTAGGTATTGTTTAATAGAAATTATGCAACATGTTTATAATTTGTATTGAATTAAATAGTATACGCTTGTATGAAAAAGTACCTGTTCTATGTGTGCTAAATTATTGTCCTGTAGTATGCTTGAGTTCAAAGTTGGACATTATGGGAAGAATATATTAAACATCAACTGACGAAGACTATTTTATGGACATGGAAAAACAAATTTTGCAATGTGTTCTTGTTGTTATATTTCCATTTTAATAACATTTGAAATTTTGTTTTGTAATGAATACTAAATGAATTACCTACTAATTATTAACTGAAGCATCTGAAATAAAGGCTATTTTTATTTTATTTTATTTTATTTTATTTTATTTTATTTTATTTTATTTTATTTTATTTTATTTTATTTTATTTTATTTTATTTTATTTTATTTTATTTTATTTTATTTTATTTTATTTTATTTTATTTTATTTTATTTTATTTTATTTTATTTTATTTTATTTTATTTTATTTTATTTTATTTTATTTTATTTTATTTTATTTTATTTTATTTTATTTTATTTTATTTTATTTTATTTTATTTTATTTTATTTTATTTTATTTTATTTTATTTTATTTTATTTTATTTTATTTTATTTTATTTTATTTTATTTTATTTTATTTTATTTTATTTTATTTTATTTTATTTTATTTTATTTTATTTTATTTTATTTTATTTTATTTTATTTTATTTTATTTTATTTAGTATGCTTGAGTTTAAAAAAAAATATCAATATCGGGTGCTATCTTTATATAGAAGTTTGGAGGTCAATTGGCAAATTTTCCTGCGATCCCATGCTGCTTCTTTTAGATGCAATTTAAATAGCTAAAAAAATCAATGTCTATTTTATTGTAGTATTATTTTTACTAATACTTTAAAAAATAGTGATTCTTTGTGTATCTATTTCATATGTTCACAAGGTGGTAGGTAATATACTATTTTGGCAACTCATAATTTCAAAAACCATTTTAAAATTCCTTTAGAAACTTGGAAACGCTTCCATAAAGTTTTAGACCTTGAAAAAACGACTTACATAATATAAGTACAAACTTTAGCAACATTTGCATATGCTATTCGCAAGCATATAAGCAATTATTCTTAGACATTGTAAGAATCAACATGTCCAAGAATAATTGGTCATATGCTACATAAAGCTCAAATCCACGTCAGGTTTAGGTCAAGAACTACTCGTCAAGTTATCACATTACCTCAACTCACCTGTATACATAGGTAATACTGACACCTAACTAAAGTAGAGTCGGGTAATATTAATTCCTCCAATATACATATGTACATTTACGCAGATTAATGATCTACAATAAATCTTTCCATCAGTTACAAGACTTGACACATTATGTCAATGTGTAATATTAATGTCAATAGCAATATATGCAGTAGTATAGCCAATCACATTACGACAAGGTTATTTTGTCAAACTTCTTTATTTGTACATACCACCAAACATTATGAAAGGGTTGGCCTGTGTCATAATTAAAACTAACTGTTTTTTAATATCTCTATTACTATCTGAACTTTCTGACTAGAATTTATTTGCCAAAGCCCTGTCGTTTTTTTGTTTAATTTAAAGAGCGTCTATTGTTTATGATGTCATTACTCGCGCCCCATTAAACTATGTCCTTTATCAGCCAATTAACTAAACAACAGGCTCATTAAAAATTCGATTGGATCACGCGTGATTCTCCCATGACCTAGTTAGGACACTTATATGGCCTTAAGTTCAACAACCGATTTGATTTGACCTCAAAACCTTTCTTATATGGCACTAAATGGTCTCCAAAAGCCTGAATTGTTAATCATCAGACTTGTTTTTGTAATGTTATTTGATAATTAGGACTGTATATTTAAATCCATTTAAAGGAGGCCCTTGAATCCGATTAATTTTATCCTGCAGAGGTCAATCATCCAGCAAATAACATAAATATAATCGGCATACAGGATAATGCGATCTAAATTTTGGGTCACATATAATATTAATGACATTTATCTGTTTTATAGTGTTTCTTTTTAATTACGGGTTTGACCTACAATTTGGTCTTCATTCGTTTTATTGCATTGTAAATTATGTTTAACACTTTTGTAAATATTTGCTAAAATGACAGTATTAGGAGAAGTCATGCAATGGATTTGATAATATTCAATATATAATATAAAATAAAATAAAATAAAAATAGCCTTTAATAGCAAAATAAGTTTACTTAATCAAATTTGTAAATCTAAATTTATCAACTACTGAAAAAAAATCTAGTTGGATATATCTTTTCTATGTGTCGTATTTATCTGATTATGGCCCAAAACTGAGTCCTAAATTATCAACTCGCCAAGCTACGATTTGAAAAATGATATTACAATTATAAAGATCCCATACATCACTGACCATCAGACAATCCATTTTTTACTCGCTATAAAAACAATACCTATTATATCGCACGTATGTTCTTACAAGCAGCGAGCGATAAATCCAGTCGGCTATTTTTCTACGCATTCCAGCGATCTATCTAATTAAGTCTGAGCAATTTTAATCAACGAATCAACAGGGGCCTTACCGTGGGCACTGGCTGGGGCAGGTAACTGGCTGAAATAACGCTAGCTGGCTGAATTTGTGATGTGACATACACTTATTGCTGGCAGGTTTTGTTTAGTGATAATGTAAAAAAAATACGCAATCAAAAGACGTGATTGAAGATGCAGTTACACTCTCAAAAATGGTTTTTGTTCATTCAATCCCTGAAAGAGAGACATCAGAGAGAGACGACTAGGTTATGGTATTATTATTATTATTAGCATTTTTGCAATTTATATTAGCAATTATGTTTCACGTTTGAGAATGAGTACATATCAAAATTGTAAATTAGTTTAAGTTCATGTTTTGCTGAATAAATGACTATTGAATTGCCTGAAACTTGAACAGTATAGCGATATCTCACGGTAAGGCCAGCCCATTCAGCGTTTCTCCGCCTACGGCTCAATTAGATGTAATTCGCGTCAAAGTAATGCAGGGTCACGTCTTGAACTCGGGAATAACTCGATTATCTCGCTATTGTGACCAGAACCTATGCCGCAATAGGATTGTGACACAGAATACCTAAGAGTATGTAAGGCCTTTTACACGGAAGTAAAACTTTAATTTCAAAATACTTTTGTAAATAAAATGTAAGTCAGTAAAAAAGGTGTCAACTATATTATCATCGTTCATAGCCTTCTCATTCCTACTACTTTTTCTTAAAAGGCCCGCAACTCAAATACGTATACAAAGATAGCAGGAAAAAATAGTAGTTTGAAGTCACAAGCCGTTTACAAGTTATAAAAATATTGACGTCATACAGTAAATAGCTCAGTTAATTCGCTCATTGCAAATTGGCAGCTACTTGTACTTAAACCATGTGGAACTGATAGTGCTCAAATAAAGAAAACGCAGAGTAAAAACATTATCAAAGCACATTCTTATTTTGAACGACCTTAAGCTGATAAACTTCATCCAAACAAAAAACAACGAAACAACAAAGGATATTTCATCCACTCAACAGCAGAATTCCTTTAGCGTTGTACATTGTACAGCTAGGTAGAGTTGTACAGCTATGTCTACCAGTATTCTTGTAAGGTTGTTTACAACCGGTCCAATCTAGCAAGAATCCTTCCGAACGGCTTCGTAGCTCCACGAATGAGTAGTAAAGTATAGATGTATAGCTTGGTATTGATAACCAATGTTACTAGAAGGCTTAGCTTTAGAGAAAAGATGGCATGAAAGAGCTGAAACAATTTTCCAATTCGTTAATAGAAAATAATTTCTGCTCTTTTATATTAGGTTTTAGAAATTCAGATCCAGCAAGTTATTTGATAACAATGAACAAAACAATATAATACATGATTTTTCGTTTCTTTACTATATCGAGTGTTTGCCTTTAAAATCGTACGATGTGTACTGCAAAAAAAAATCTATATGTGTCGCCTTAATATAAATAAACAAGTTGTGCTTCTGTTAGTTTTCTACTTTGTGTTGCAAGCCCTTAAGATACCACCTCACTTCCTTATTGAGGATACGAATTAAAAACACCCGTATTTGCAATTTTAATGACAACTCGTCTTGAAACCGTGGTTTGTCAATAATGTCATATTGCTCAATACTCGATGGAAGAATTTAATGGGATGGTTACTTAACCACATCGTGAGATTTATGGGTCATACATATTTTTATCTACACTAATGTTGTAACATTCTACTTATGTTTCCAATACTTGACTTATAATTACTACTGTTATAGCGCAGACAACAAAACACTCAATTTAAGCAATTTTTTAATTTAATAAAGCATTAGTGAAGATAAAGTAGTGTATGCAACTGCATATAACACGGGTATTAAAACTTCATTATATGACAGTTGCATAAACTACTATTATGTGCGTCACTAAATCCATAATTTTGGAAATATACTGGCCAGAATTGACCATAATTTATCATCATAAAATAACGTTTCATTAGTTTAGAATTTGATTATAAAAAATCTCGATAAGTATGCAATTGTTCGTCACTTGAACGAAAGCCATCAAATAGTATTTGACTCTTACTTCGAAATTTCCGAGATTATTAAACTCCTTGTTTTTTTTTAATTCAATTGTTTTGATTTAAACATTGCTGTTCTGTTCAAGTTCTACCAGCCCTGATAATTGGAGCAATTACTTACTTTCATATGGACTACTTTACGACTTTGTTAGGCTTTCATTTCCATATTTGTCACTTCGCAACAACCGGTTACTTCCTCACATATTATATCGCAACAAATATATGGGCGAGGCGAGCAAAAAGCTCGTCACGATTTGATTACCTTCTGTATTCTGTAATGTAACCGGAACACTGCTGGTGGCGCTTATGCAACTGCCAACTAGAGTTCGAGCAAGATAAATCTGCATGTGGAAGAAATGCGAACTAGAACGTTTCAACTGGTTTTTGATTTGAAAGACCTATATGACACAGAAGTGTTGCCGTCAGTTGATACAACGGTTATTTTCCGTAAGTCTACCTACTTACTATGATATGTAGTTGTAGCAGTGCTTCTTTCTACGTTAGGTTCTGACTTCTGATTGACTCGTAGTTTGCAACTTACTAGTCTTGACGATATGCCAACACCTATGTTTGTTCTATTTAGCTATGGAAAGATGGACCTACTCCCTAATAGTAGGAAAATGTGGAGATATGCTGCGGATATATGCGTAAATGTAACTTAAATTGTAAATAATACTAATGGTACAGATCGATAGAGACTCGAGATCACGTTAATCTGTAGCATATTGAACTTATCACAAAATCTCGTGATTATTGGGCAAAGAAATATTAATTAAATGCCAGAAAGAAACTCGCAAACACCCTATAATGCAATTGGGTTTTTAGACCTCGCTTCTTTCGCTCAGTATGCTACAAAATAAACAGTAATATCGAGTCAAAATGTGTAAGTCAACACGGAAATCACTAAGCCCAATATTAAAGTAAACACACGTATATATTGTCATGGATACTTCAATAAAGAATAAGGTCAGTTAAGTGCAGAATGTATTGGTGATAATGACCTTTTATCGGGTCGTCGCGACTTATAAGATGTCCTGTTATTATACATACAAACATACTGACCAATTTGGACTTCCTCGTTGAATTCCAGTATCGAGAGGAAATAAACTATTTCGAGCAATTTGCGAATCGTTTTGGCAATTTTGAAGATGATTACGTATAATTGTAATTCAGGTTATTTTAAAGTTACAGATTTAAAGTTAGTTCCTTTATGGTTTATTGAATTAGTTATGTTTATTTATTCCAGTACAGAATATATACTATCCTTCGTTTGTAAATATTTAATAAGATAATAAATAATGTAAATAATTAATAATGTAAATTTTTAGATAACATTATTACTCTATACTGTGATGTAGCACTTTCAATTTTGACAACTCGACCAAACTGGCTGAGTAATTTTGTCCGAGTTGACAGTAAGCCAAACATAGTAATGCAAATGTATATCAGATAAAAGAACTGTTAGGTGAAAAAAGTGTTTCAAGGTAACTTAACTTCCAAATTATAAAGCTTTGTTTTGTTATTTGTCTCTAATTGATCGATTGCTTATATTTAAGATTGTTCTATGTGGTAACATATCCTTATCGTATCATTATTGCATGTCGAAAAATGACTCTGTTGATATATAACGCCTAGACAGTTAGACAAATCCTTTATTTATTGCTACTTTTATAAACGTTATACTTTGCTTACTGCATTGTTATTAACACATACATTAAGCACATAAATTATACAAAATACAGGAATAACAACCACAAATATTCAAAGCAAAACGGTTTATCAATATGTGAATATGTATAGAAGTAAATTTAGCAGGTTTTTTAGCTCATATTTAGTGTTTTATCGTGAACATATTTGAAAGCTTTTGTTTTATTAGGTTCAGCCGAGGTCAAGTTACCTAATCTCTAGATTTCCAAGTAAGATACTGCGGTATCGTAATTCTTAATATTGTTAGTTATAGGTATTAACATTTATCTACGCTTAGTTGTAGATGGGAATCTATTTCTATTTTTTTTTTGTTAACGTCCGTGACTTTTGTCGTTTTCTTAATAATCTCACGCTTTTTTCCCTTCTGGTATGTAGAATCAGTAGTACCTACATATGTATTTAAAATTAATCAATATTTACTCAACACTCGAAATGTAAAGAAACAGTTACATCCAACCTTGAATTAGCAATCCAAGTACGAGTAAAATCAATAAATGAAAAAGGTCAAAATACTTAATAATTTTCTTACCACAATTAATGGGATAAGACATTAAACATCTTGAAAATAAAGCTAATATTTAAACTTTCTTATTTAAAAATGAACGAAACTAATCATAAAAAAGAACCATAGTGCGGGTGTGCGGGTGCACATGACTAAATAACTAATGATAGCTTGAGTGTTATGAAAAAGACATATCTAACTATTTTAAAGATATTACCTAAGCGACTTAAACATAAAATCAAGCCACGTAATATCCAAAAACTAGTTAAAATATAAAAGAGTTATAGAATAAGCACAGTCATAAGTTATATTCACTAATTTGGGTTGATTATCACGTAATATTTACAAGTTTTGCAACTTTACAAGCGAACCCTCATAACGTAATACAGTGATTAGCGATTACTTTAACTTGAATTAAATTAACACCCTAACTAATTAGGTGAACATTAAAGACATCATACGTTTCGACATGTAACCACATTAAAAGTAAAGCGGCATTAGAAACTAAGTAACTAGGTATAAATTAACAGGTAAGTATTATGGACAAAAACTTAATTTAACTAATACTTTATGAACGAGTTTGCAACATCCCGAAGCGTGTATTATATACCGACAGTTATTTTTCAAAATCGAAATAGTAGTTGTACTTATAGAGAGTCATCATCATCGGATGCCATCTTCTTGAAGTTCGGAGGAATGGTGAATAATTTACCCAAAAAATATTAAAAATGAAACTCTGGAGACATATATGTAGTGGAATTTCCGCAAAGTAACGCCTGATTCAATATCTTACCAAAAAATATTTTCGCTTTTAGGTACTTACATAGAGAAAAAATACTCATAACTCAACTAGCATTTTTTATTCAATATATAAAATAAATAACAAAAACTTTTACAATTATGGTACTCGTAGTTCAACAAACAGACAATGTTTAAACAGACGAACGATAGGTACTTGTGATTTAAGTCTTTAAGACAAACTTAATGACTTTATTTGTTCTAGATGCGAGTAAATAATCATTTACTAACAATGAAATAAAATTATTGCTAAACAATACATATATACAATTCCATAAACAAAGATTAAACAAGAAATCATTCAAGCGAGGAAAATAATTGTGTTTCTCGTCGTTGATAAAGAATATAAAAGTTATTGATGTCTGTAACATTTTTCTATTGAAAGATGCGCACTTACGGTAAGAATGAAGATGTTTTCAATGATAATTGTTCAATAGAATAATGAGGCGATTAATAACATCGAACAAGAGTTGTGTAGTTTGAAGTCAAGTAGAGCGTAAAACAAACGAAGCTAATGACTAGTCAGCACACACAAAGAAGGTCTACGAAATCGATATTCGAGGGTTATTTGAAATTTGATCACATCTTTGAAACAGAGGTTGCTGCTTAGCATCACAATTAAACCCAAGGGTATAGAATTTTACTCAAAAACAAGACACGGACGAGACTTTAGTGAAGGATATGCAAATTAGCTTTATAACAATACTATAAAATGTGACGCGGTAAATATTATTTGCGCAAGTGTTGGTATCTGGTATAAAACATCGCAGATCTAGTAATAAAGTGAGTACATTTAACTCTGGATTTGTTATTGAGAGATGTGAATGTGAAACTCGCGCTTGTCGGTTTGGTTATCCAACACTTGCGACGGGTTGAAAGAGAAACCGAGTAGGTAACATTTGTTTTTACAAATATTTCGTCCATTTCGCGACGGTCGTCGCTCGTACAGGTTTTGAAGTTGTCCGTTCAAGTGGCAGAGTGAAAACAGCGCGCGGCGTTGCGTGATACCACACCTGCTCGATAGCAAGTAAAGCTTGCGACGACTAGGTGCCGCCGAGCTGCCGAGTTGCAGCCTGTTTGTTATTGTGCCAAATTCAATCTCATTGTGAGCAAAGGTCAAGACCGACTCGGGTTACTTAAACGCACATCGCAAAAAAACGTTTACATCATACATACATATACCGATCGCTAGCTCACTACGCGAAGGATTCCAAGACGCTAGCTCATTACGTTCTCTTCGTTTGTTATCGTTAACACTCACCGATTGTTCTTAAACAATCTCATTGTGTTCATTGTTCCTAGAGGCAGAAGAAATTCATGAACATCGAATGTAGCTCGTAAGGCGCGGGACATACCTGCGTCCTGCGCATTCTGCAGGTGGTGTATGTGGTGCAGGTGCGCATAATAATGGTGGTGGTGCAGGATGCATTCCAGATCGGTGCAGTTCAGCATTGTCACGGGCTGGGGCCGCGCTCACGCTCCGTGCGCACTTTCACAAAACTATTCCACTGGCACCGGCACGTATCGCTGTCACATCACGTTATCTCGGGCACAGCACTGGCACACATGGGAACGGGAGACGGCGCCGCTCGGTCTGGGACGGACGGCGCCCGCGGCTTAGGGCATCACGCGGTCACGGCTCGATCCAGTCAGCACTGCGGAGACGTCACATCCATGTCGGAATTCCGGCGCGATCGATAAGGCGTTCGATAGTGCAGTGGTCGTATGCGGGCGCGCAACACTTGCGGCGCGCGGTGGTACACTGAGTGCGTGCGCCGGCGCCGGCCGCGCGCCTCCTCCCAGCCTCGAGCCCGGCTCCTATCGCGCCACCTCTTGCCCTCGCCAGGACCACTGTTCGATGATCGTCGACGCTATCATCTCGTGCGTCAGGATTTATATCCATCCTGGAAAGTTTCGAACATTTTTATCGGATAAATGTCAAAGAAATAAAGTAACGTAAACATCTTTACGAACAATAAATTATTCAAAAGGTAATTGATCGTCGACATGCAATTGCATGGCTCAATCGTAGACACTGTTGCTTTTATTGCACATTTTGCATCTCATTTGTGAACTTTGCGGTAATGAGCGATGGGAGGGGATGGGATGATGTCTGACATACTTTATTTAGTTTACAACGATATCTAATAAGGCTGAAGATGCGGGCGTAGCTGAAGTTCTTTATTAAATTGATAGCGATAAGATTCGCAGTTAAATGGCAAAGAGTAGATTTGCGGAAAAAAGGAAAAAACCAACAAGTAAAATATCCGCAGTAGGTTCCAAGGTCGGCACTGGCTCGCCGTGAGCCGTACACTTTCAAGATACGAGTCCGATGTATGTGCAAACTGCAAACAGTACTTATTGTTGTGACGCGCAATCAATGCATTGTCAAAACTATGCATACATGCGTGATACTCGCACAACGCATTAGTGAAATTTTGATATTACGATAAGCGTTACATAGTTCGAATTAGAATAATACCCATGTTTTCTTTAATTGACGAATTTGGATGTTGAAATAATATACAGAAAAGAGACTGGACAATGATAACACTAAAAAGGGTCATAAAATAATAAATTCGTGTAACTATAGGTAAGTAGGTTGTTAATGTTTCTGACTTACAGGTTTAGATACATTCAGTTTGCTCCGTGATTCTTTTAAGACCCGAACAGTCGAGTGACAGGGCCCTTGATTTTAGTGATTTATCGTTCATTTATACTTGTCCAATCACTATTATAATCTTTGACTAACATAAAGTCTGATTACTGGCCTTGCCCTGAATTCGAATGTCTCAATGAAATGATGTCGCTCACGTCTTCACAGGATCATATTTTTATTTCAAAGGTCATTAAAGAGCGTAGACGTACCAATGAAAAAAAATCAAAATAAATCTTAATCTTAGCTACCTATCATTTATCTGTACAATCAGTCTTGTTAGCCTGCGAATAGCTCAGAGATGGAATATTCTTTTTGGGAAAGTTGCAATTCAGAGATCATACATTCAGAATAATAATTAATAATAATAATAAATAAATAATCGTTTATTATGCCAAAAATACAATGTATGTACGTAAAAATACAATTAATTTTAAACTTACTTTTTAAGTTTTAAACGTACATCTATGGATGACTGCGCAACACACTAAGTCTGTGGAGACTTGTGTTGTGCTGCGACAGGAATCTTTGAGACATTCTATCCCGTGAAGACACTTAAAATTCACAAAAGTAACACTGTAATGTGATATATATGATTTTATAACTTTGTTTTGGAAAATAATGACATATACATACCAAAGATTGCGTAAAACGTTTTTTTTTCTGGTACCATACTTAGCCTTAGCTTATTGTAACTTTACATTTGTGTTACCAGAAGCTTGACCAGAACAAACAGATTTGCTGTGAAGAAGCATGCTACATAATACTTTTTTACATTGGTCTGTCTGGCATGAAATTCAGGTCACCTGAAGCGACATTCCCATGATGTCGTCCCAGTCGTATCCGAAGATGGTGACCTTGGCTATGTCTTCCTGGTGTGCTCTCAAGTGGCTGGCAAATCCAAACTTCGTCTTGGAGACTCGGTCACACGATGCGCAGTAGAACTGGCCTAAGCTGTTAGGTATATGTGTAGTTGTAGGAAGGTTTTGGACGGTTCTTGCGAGCGTGGCGTTTCAAATCCAATTTACATAGACGAGCACTCTCGAAATTTCGCACTCCTTTCTCCGCTTCAGAGCGCCAAGCTGTCCTCATTTGTGCGTCTTCCTGCCAATTTTCTGTGGACAGCTTACATGCAGTTGAATTCCGTTTGAACACGTATTTATAACGCAGGTACTGCCCGCCAGAATTACGTTTACCCTTTGAATGCTCCGAGTAGAAAACGCTCTTCGATAGTTTCCATACGTTGAATGTACATCACGTACATAACGTGCAGTATACAAGAAGGAGACCCATGTGGGCAGTGGGCGATAACGGGCTGGTGATGATGATGACTAAGCATAAATAAAATCAGATTTGTCTACAGAGAGTGCTCACAATTTTTGATCGTTATTTTTCTATAGGTATGTCATATTGTGGCTGGATGAAATAGATGTAATCTACTAAACAATAAAATACAAACCAGAGAGATAGACGGTATTATTTTGTTATTATTAATAATGTTGGTAACATAGCGTTAACAAGTAGGTATGTTACTATTTTCGTTTTTAACATGGTTTACCAAGTTACGAATCGTAGTAGGTAGTGATATTTAGACACAAAAAGAATGATAACACTACATGTACAAGTACATGCATGGTTGCGTCGATTTATAAAAATCCCGCAATACCTGTCTTATGCCTTTGCAAATATTAATATTCAGGCAGTTGACCTTCCCTTCCTACACTAGGAAGCAATAAGTTAATTAAAGATTGTTGCCATGATATTATTGCTAATATACGTAATAGGTACATTAATTTAATAACAAGGATAATAATGTTTATGTATTCAATATTATTCAAGAATAAGTGATTATTGATTAGTGATTACATCCGTTATGGGTGTTGAGTTATGAAGGGTACAGGATACTTGCGTAAAAGTGATGTAACGTGCATATTTTATCTTCACTCGATTATAAATGTCGGTGAACTAGGTATATCGGTTCAGGTCAAATAATTCAATTATGATCACAAAGTTGAATACTATGATTGAAATGTTAACCCTGAACCGGTATCGGTTCTGAACTATATAGTTCGCTGAGTTTGATTTTATATAATTATATCCTTACCCACTTTTTTCGAAAAAAGAGATTTTTAAAGCGATTGTAACTGCTGCAATTATCTTATAATAATAATAATAATAACTGTTTATTGCAGACACTGAGATCCATATCACACACAATCATAAACAGAGAATATATACAATATTATATAGAAAGGTACATTTTAAGTTGCAATTGCTACCCATCGTTCATATGTTGCAGACAGCAGCTGCCGGTCCATAAGGCTTCTGACAATCTTATTTTTACACGTATCAATTCTGAACATGGAGGATGCGATGCGTTTCCTTTGGATAGCGTTAAATGAGTCAACTCGCGAATTCGTGTACATTTCCGTTTCCATTTCATACTTATGTTAGAGGAGGGTGATATCTTTCTGTATATTTGTGAATGCACATATATGTATGGATTTTAAAGAAATGTATTGATATGATTATAATTTTATTCAGGTTTTTAGCCGAGATTATTAGATTAGATGGCAATTTCTTTCAAGATTTTACATTTCATCCATAGTATCTCGTAGCTTCAAAAACCTGCAAATTTTGGTGATATTTAAGGTTGACGTTCAACCCGATTAGTTCAGTATTAAGTTATACGTGCAACAAGAAACTGCCATAAAACTGAATAAACAACAATTAACCTTAAATTACATAGATATAAGATTTATTATTGCTTGACAAACCAGGATCAGTTAAGTGGCGAACAGGTGCGGCACTCCGCTTATGGCATTTCAATTAAATCACTTTTGACCGATGTGGGGTCGACAACCTAAACTTGGGGAAATTTTAAAGTCTTACACTTGTCTTATTATAGCATAATAATTTGCTTAGCATATTATCTGAATAAAGAAATATATTCCGGGATATTGCACACATCGCCATCTAGCTCCACACTAAGCAAACGCTTGTGTCGAAAAGTATATATAAGTAATATATACATACTTTTCTTTTGTAAATACATACCTATTATACATAGAAACGACCAGACTCAACACAAGTAATTATAAATTTTAAAATTCATTAATACTTGTGTCCCGCGGGAATCGATCCTGCAACCCCTAGATTAGAAGGCAGAACCACTACCAACAAAGCTAACAGGCCAGTCCATTACCTGTATTTAATTTAATTATAATTAACTAGCCCTACCAAGATGTCATAATGCACAAGTTCAAGCCCCATTTTTTTTACAGTAAGTATTTAAATTCGACGGAAATAATGGATCTTTATGGACTAAAATAAAATATATTTCTTATTTGTAATCTGTTTAACTCTCTCTCTCTCTCTCTCTCTCTCTCTCAATATATATTTAAAATGTTATGATAATTACTATCTGATTCTAACATAAGTACAGTTCCCACAATTTATAGAATTTTAGTCTGATTATCATCTCTGTTTATTTAAACGCTCATCGGTTCTTCGCGTTTTTTAGTATGTAGGTAGAATGAAGTCATGGTGGTAGTCACGACCCTCAGATATGAGGAATACGACGCAAGGAGGAGGAGAATGAAGTCTGGAAAGTATCATAGACTTTTTATCCCGAAATTATGCGAGCGAAGCCGCGGGCGTCCACTGAGGAAGATAGTCTAAGATCATTAAGTTCATTAATCAGTGTCAGATTTTCGGCGACAACGCTCACAATACTAATTTTATACGGCATCAAATCACCATCGCTAAGGGCAACATAAAAATGATCGTTCCTTAGTCGTTAACGTTGATCGACAGACGCTTGATTTTTAACTTTTTGCTTCTTCAGGGTATGCGTAATTCGTAATTACAGCGGAACTTTTGATCGCAGCGATTTCGGGAGACGAGTTTTAATTTATGTCTTAACAACAGTATTTGAACCGTTACTTAAATGTTATACAATTAGGTAAACTACTTAAACGCTACTTGAAAATCATAATGTGGATATGGTAACCAATGGTAAATTCAAATTCAAATGTCATTATTGCAATCACATATATTACAATTCATGCTACAGTGTGTGCACTCTGTACTTGGTTCTCAAGTGATAAAATAAATAAGTACTACGAGTGCACAGTCGGATGTTTCTATAGGAAGTCTTGCTTCACTCCTTAAAATCAAATTAATATTTTATTGTGTTCCAATCACTCATATACCTTAAGTCCCGATCGTGACGTCACCTGCCGGGTAAACGGAAGACCAGCGCTGGATTGAAGGGGGGCTCCCATACATTAAACTTAATTTTTAAGCAATTTTTACTCGATCTTAATAAACAGGTAGAAACTTGAATATATGTTAGTAAATATTTAGAAATATATTAACTATATAAATAAATACCTAATCTAATACGTAATAACTCACAAATTGTAAATAATTCGCGCGGTGCGAGCGCCGCGCCGCGAGTGGGCGGAAATTGACCGGTAGAAGACTTAGGGACTTCAAAAAATGAAGTCAATTTTTCGAAGTTTAAATTATTGTTTTGGATTCATCTATTATTCACAACGAAATATTACTATGATAGCTACTCAGATAACTCAGTATTTTAAGAGTTATTAATTTTATACAAAAATAATGTATGAATTAAACTATAAAAAGCCTTAAATCTCGGAATTCTCAAATTTTCTCAAAGAATGGACTTCAAATATGTTTAGAACATATTTTTACCCTATTTTTGTATCTACTTACGGACCTCGATTTACCCCGATTTTGAAGAAATTAGTACTTTTATGTTCTCTATTCCACACCACCCTAGAGGTTAACAATTAGGTGCGTTTTTTATAGTGGTGTCCCCTATAGGCCTAATCCACTATGAAAATTAATATCTAGTGCATTCAAAATTAAAACTCATCATTGTCAAAATTATCTACATTTACAAACACGAAGTTTTCCTGTTCGTCATCATAAAACACCTGTTAATAGTTTTAGTGCTTCGTCTGACAACGGTTTATGTTTCCTGCAGAGTTTGTAGCGCGTTGACGAAATGTACTTATGGATCAGAATTGGTCAACAAATTGTTTAAAATATCCTCATTTGTGGCTTTCCTGCTGCATTTCCTTGAATGGTGTTGGCGGTACCTACGAAAATCCTTATTCCTAGCTTCCAAAGCTTCCTCAGATAAGTGACAAATTGGTATTAGGCCAAAATTATCAATTATACCTGCACCATGCACAAGAACTTTATGCACACTTGAAGGCATATAATACCAGCTATACAAGTCCAAATACAATTTACTCGTGGTTTCAGCATAGTCTTGAAATTTGAACGTGTCGATGCGGTAACCTGATGAAATTACCTCCAAAATAATTGAAAATCGCTTAATCAGGTCCTCATTGACACCAGTGATCTCAGCAGACAGGCTTGCATTTGCAAAAAATCTTCGAGCGGTGTTTCCATCATTGGTCGTACCGTGACCTTGTTTGACAATATCAATCAAAAGCCCTAATTTATATTTGAAAGCCTCTTGGATAGTTTTCTTCCTGTTGTCCATAATGCTCTTGGCCTCCTCGCCTTTTACAGCCTATGTCTTTATGGGTAATCTGTAAGCTATATGCAGAATGCATTCCATCATTCGTATCCACATGTGCAAAGATGACAATCCGTATTTACAAAGATCTGAATCAACCGTTTTTGCCATAATCAAGGGCAAATCGTTCATCTCTGTTGGAGTGGCTTTACATATGTCACATCTTTGGGATGATGTCTCACATAAAATTGATGTTGCTTTGCCATCTATCATGGTCATCAATAAATTATGTGAAATCTTTTTTTCACCAACTTTTGATTGATCCAGATTTGCAATCTCCGCCTCAATAGCGTTTTTTTCTTGCAATATTGTGGTTTTGTTTTCCTTTGACAAATCTGAAAAAAATTGGACGACACCAGTATGAAGAATTAGGCGAATCATTTTGCCAAATGACTTGTTCCCCGCAAACCAGGCTTCCCATAAATATACTGGAATCATCAAGTTGACTTTCTGCAGATTCGTCATCAGTTTGAATTTTTTGTTTGTAATTGGCTTGATTAGATGCACCATCGAATCCCCACTTGCTAATGAGTGTTAGCTCTTTACAATTACTGTCTATAGTGAGTGTCATCATTATTCTTTTCGTCGTTAGATCCAGAAGAGCCTGTAACTTAATTTTTGCTGAAGTAAGACAAACAAATTACGTCATAGGGTGGTGGAAGATATCGAACACTAAAACAATAATAGTTATTGAATTTTTACCGTTTTAATTGTTTTGTTTGATATTTTATTACTATATTTAATCTTTGTTATTGCTTGAGTTGCTGTTTTTATAATCATTTCCAGTTTGATTAAGGTTGGAGTAGACTGTCATACTTTAATAAGCATTCAATTACATTGACCAACAAAAAGTCACAATTTTTTTTCATACTAAGTTCAAATTGCTTTATCTCAAAAACTATAACTTAAAAAAAAAAGAAAAAATACACCTATACATTACACTACTGCAAGATTCTAAAAATATAGGTTTCGGTCCTTAAGTCCACACCTTGGGATTCCAGCCCACTGTGGCGCCGCGGTGTGGTGGTGGCGCGAGCGCGAGTGTGGTGGTGGCGCGAGCGCGAAGCGGTTATAACAACTAAAAAAGACTAAAAGTTAGTATAACTACAACAACCGTGATTTTCTATTATAGATGATACGGTACGGTACGGAACCCTTCGTGCGTGAGTCCGACTCGCACTTTGCCGGTTTTTTATTGGTTAAAATCATGATACTTAGAAATCATGGTTTTATAATAAATGGATTCCGGACATTAACATTTGTATAGCCCTGTATAAAATTTATGACTAGGTATATCAATTGAAGCCCGGAATGCTTTCAATAAAACCTACAATTCCACTGTAATTGATGTAGCCACAAGGAAAGTAAAAGTAAACAAGAACTAGATATTTTCAGCATTTCTATAACACATGTCATGGAGATTGCTTTACTATTATTGTTACTATTTCCTTACACCTTTTCTACACAATTGATAGAACAATCTGCAAGTATTGCAAACACAGTTTTTAAAGAATTTCTAACGTCACTAGTTTGGATGTACGATGA
Source organism: Macaria liturata (assembly GCA_964023185.1). Classification (NCBI taxonomy): domain Eukaryota; kingdom Metazoa; phylum Arthropoda; class Insecta; order Lepidoptera; family Geometridae; genus Macaria; species Macaria liturata. Next base: position 6,674,216 of record OZ026816.1, read on the forward strand.
AGGAGATGATGTTGTTGAATTTATCAAATTATATGAAGGGAGTATTATAGTTGCTCGAATTCAAGATGAATGTGACAATGAAAATATACGACAATTTTACAAGGATAAAAGGTTAACTCAAACCATTTTCTTTGCTGCAGAAATAACGGAAGTCGAATATTTTTTAAAAATTTTGTACAAAGATCTCATGATTCCCATTCATCTCATTGTGGTATTGACAAAATCGGTCTCAAATAGTGAACTCACAAAACTGTTGGAAACAGCCTGGAACAACGACGTGGCTGATATTTTAATAATTAGTTCAAATGACAAAAACGTAACGTTATCCACATCATTTCCGTTCAGAAATGGCAAATGTAATGATTTTAATCCAGTACATTTACACCCTCACACTAAAGAATTATTCCCGAGAAAATTTAAGAACTTTCACGGATGCGGAATCAGAACTTCACTTTTTCAGATGTCGCCGTTTTCAAGAGTGAAATTGGAAAACGATACTTTTCAATCATTGACTGGTATTGATGGCTGTGTTTTGAATATACTGTTCGAGATACTCAACGCAAGCATGGATGTCATTTCTGCAAAAGATCACGGTGGAGGGTTAGGGACGATAGAAAACGGCACAGCCACAGGATCCTTCGGAGACTTAGTGTACAAGCGAGCTGATATTCTAGTACCTGGTCTCGTCATGAATATCAGAAGATTTTCTTACGTACAATTTGCGTATCCTCATCAAGTTGTCAATTCATATTGGTTTGGGCCTCGACGTCGTCAGCTGAGTGACTGGAAACGCATCTTACAGCCACTGATGTCCCACATGACACTAGCGCTGTGTGTTATCGCAGTCTTATTCATCGGAGTCACAATGATGGTCCGCAAATTTGGACACAATGCATATTCAAATGATAGCGTTTTATTACTTGCGTTTACTATGTTTCTCGGAATGGAAGTGAAGATTGGGTCCAAATCACATATCATCATGTTTTTGTTTATGTTATGGATTTGGTTTTGCTTGGTAGTACGTATTGCTTACCAAGGTGTTCTAGTAAACAGATTACAAATGATTGCCTTAGAAGATCCTTTAGAAACATTTCACACATCCGTCAAATTAGTAGACGGTTACGGAGGAATGGAAACTTTACACGACTACTTCAAAGGTACGAAGTATTATGATGACTATCAGGTGCTGCAATTTGTAAACGTCACAAAATATTTGAAAGCTATCGAAGCAGGGAAAAGGTTTCTCATAGCAACTGAATTGAACATAGGTTTGGATGCGGCTCCTAAAATCCAAGTATTGTACAAGGATCCAGTGATTTCAGGACCTGGCGTGTGCTTCTCTATGCGTCCAGGTTGGCCTGCGGTGCCAGAATTTGACGATCTCATAATTAGAATCATTGAATCGGGATTTGTGCAAAAAATATACAAGGAATATTTTTTGGAATTGGACAAAGCAAAAGAAACAGACGAAGGGCGTGAAGCAAAGCCTTTGACATTGCAGAGTTTGGTTGGTTGTTTTTACATATTGATAGTAATGTATTCTGTTTGTATTGTAGTGCTTTTTATGGAAATTTTTCATCGTAAAATGAAAGTTGATGGAATGAACAAAAACCGAATATTCCTTAAAACGAAATAACGATCATGGATGGCTGTGTGAAATCACAAAAGTATGGCATTAGTTCTGAATTTGACTTTCATGTGATATCTGTCTGTATTAGTCAAGACACGAGCATACATAGATACATATCTATACAACACAGATTAGAACTACAAATAATTAATCTTAATTATGATTAATTAATCTTAATACTAAATACTGACACACGATAACGAAAACTTATTATGCTCCTCACTTTACCTAAAGAACTAATGAAGAACCTATACTAAGTGACACATTTCTCTTATATCGCTTGACTATGGCAAGCAAAGAAAGCGGGTTCCAGGGAGAGTCGGTAGTCAATGGAAATGATGGGAAAGGGACCCAGTGCACTCGATTTATCGTCTCGTTTTGAGACTTTCTGGGACTTCGATTCTAATGTCAGTATTCGAGATAAAGTAAAGATAAACTGTTTTTTTTACTAATTGTCAGCTGCATGGAGAATTTTCTGTTTTTTTTTCTGTAATAGAAATTTAGGCTTAGATTAAACTAAGATTGTTTCTTTTTTTAAAGTAAGTGTAACATTTTTGATATTTTTATTGTAATTAATTGATTACTTTTGAAATACTGGGAATAATAGTTAGGTACGTAATTAGAGTTTTTTAAATGAAATGAAATGAAATTTGTTTATTTTGCATTATACTTATGGCATAACATTGTATGAAAATCCAAAGGCATCCGAACTAGTTTATAACTGTGTTTCGGTTGCCGATAGCTTCTCCCCGTTTAGCTTGACATTAAAATAAGTAATTAATTCTAGTAACTTAATAAAATTAAACAAGTATAAAAAAAATATTTTGGCTTAGAAGTTACAATTTTGAAAAACAATTTCAATATACATGTAAAATGTGCTCATCTTATAATTTAATATAATCCAAGTAGAATTCCAATTTAAATCAACAAGAAACCGTCTGGATGTATAACATTATTTGGGTGTTTTGTTGTAAGTCTGTGGTTTGGTGTATACTGTTATCTGTGTTTAAAATGTTTAAATAGGTCTGAATACCGCCAAACATTTAAGATGGGATGACAGACCTATTGTAAATGTAAGGTGCGTGCGTGTGTGTGTGTGTAGTGTTTGTTTGTGTGTGTGTAGTGTTTGTTTGTGTGTGTGTGGTGTGTGTGTGTGTTTGTGTGTGTGTGTGTGTGTGTGTCAAGCCCAGTGCATGTACATAATTATTATGTTACTGTGTATGCTTTTACCTGTAATTGTGAGTGTACACCATTATCAACAAGTGTAGTTATTGTAGAGATGGAATAAGTTTTGTAACAATTACCTACTCAAATTTTAAAAATAAAAGCTTTCAAGCTTCTTTTCTATATCATTGTAATGAAATCTTTTAACCAGTTTAATATTACCATTTTCACCTCCCGATTTGAAAGTATATGAATATTTTTGTATTTATTAACTGCATTATACAAATTAGTGGAAACAACGTTATACTGTTTTTGCGCATATCTTCGGTGAACCAGCGGTGCAGCATTGATTTGTGGTCTTCTCCTGTTATTTCTAGATGTGGTTTTATAGGTTCCCTTACTTTTTACATAATTAATAAAACCGATACTCATAAGTTGATGACGTACTTTATAGCGTACAAAGTACCTACTACTATGGAGAAACAGAGAATTTTCTTTTTTCCTTTGAGAAAAATTATGTTTAGTTCAATTTGTCTCTGCGGCAAAACGTCTTATAGTTCTTTGATCATTGTTTACGACCACACGTCTAGGTAGTAAGTAAAAGTGTAATAAACTTAGATTAACTTCTCGACCATTCTTCAAACTATCTAGCATTCACTTAAATGCACATAATCGAAATAAGAGAAAGGTTGGTCATAATATACACGTACATTGTGTTAGACAAGTGATTAATTTTATTGTTGTTAATGTTTTTTTTTCACAATACCTATGATTTAAAATAAAATGTATATGTTAAATAACTTGTTTCTTTACCAAACCCAAATATTAATAAATTAATATGTCTTTGCAAACGCATAATAATTATATTCACAAAAATATGAGAGCACCTGTGTTTGGAAGAGGATCCTACATACATACCAACTGCACATGATTGTACTAATTGGCCAAACGCTTGTGTCGCGGGTACTAGATAACGGATATAATACATGTATGCAATTCTTTTGTAAATACATACTTATTGTACACAGAAACGACTAGACCCAACACAAGTAATTATATGAGACAAGATGCAAAATAAAAAAATGGGGCTTGAACTTGTGCGTTATGAAATGCACAAGTTCAAGCCCCATTTTTTAGAGTAGGTACCTATATAAGTATTAAATTCGACGGAGATAATGGATCTTTATGGACTAAAATAAAAATAAAAAATATTTCTTATTTGTAATCTGTTTAACTCTCTCTCTCTCTCTATCTCTCTCTCTCTCTCTCTCTCTCTCTCTCTCTCTCTCTCTCTCTCTCTCTCTCAATATATATTTAAAATGTTATGATAATTACTATCTGATTCTAACACAAGTACAGTCCTCACAATTTATAGAATTTTAGTCTGATTATCATCTCTGTTTATTTAAACGCTCATCATGCAAAAACGGCTAAACAGTTATTTGCGTATTTCGGTATGTAGGTAGAATGAAGTCTCGAAAGTATCTTAGACTTTTTATCCCGAAATTATGCGAGCGAAGCCGCGGGCGTCCACTGAGGTAGATAGTCTAAGATCATTAAGTTCATTAATCAGTGTCAGATTTTCGGCAACAACGCTCACAATACTAATTTTGACAGATACCACTTTTCCCTACTCACTGTTCTCTTCGTATACGGCATCAAATAACCATCGCTAAGGGCAACATAAAAATGGTCGTTCCTTAGTCGTTAATATTGATCGACAAACGCTTGAATTTTAAATTTTTGCTTCTTCGGTGTATGCGTAATTCGTAATTACAGCGGAACTTTTGATCGCAGCGATTTATGTCTTAACAACAGTATTAGAGCCAGGTACTGAAATGTTATACAATTAGGTAAACTAAACGCTACTTGAAAATCGACATGCGGAAACCAATAGTAAAATCAAATTCAAATGTCTTTATTGCAATCACATATATTACAATTAATGCTACAGTGTGTGCACCCTGTGCTTCGTACTCAAGTGATAAAATAAATACAAGTACACAGTCGGGTGTTCCTATAGGAAATCTAATGGCTATGTTCTTCCTTCACTCCGTCAAATCAATTTACATAATATTTAATTGTGTTCGAATCACTCATATACCTTTCGTCCCGTTTGTGACGTCACCTGCCGGTTCCAATGGAACACTAGCGACTGAGCTGGGGCTGGATTGTGAAACGAAACGTGTACTTAAATATATTTTTATATTTGATTTTGTTCTGTATTTGTTGTTGTTTCGTGTCCCAATATATGTATTTTATTCTTATTCATACAAATCGTACTCAAATTTGTTAACTTTTAATGGTTTTACAAGTTTGCTAATATACGATTTCACTTTTACAGTATTTAGATTGAATTATTGATTAATATTAATTTAAACGAAGTATGTAATACATTGAACAGTTAGATGAATAGAAGGACGAAATTCTTTCGTTATCTTACGACGTGCTTAGTGACTATTTTTTATTGGTTAAAATCATGACACTATAAAAGGATTCCTGACAATAGCATTTGAGTAGCCCTCTATAAAATTGATGACTAGTATATCAATTGAAGTACGGAATGCTTTCAATAAAACCTACAAATCCACTGTAAATTAATCTAGCCACAAGGAAAGTAAAAATAAACAAGACCTAGATATTTACAGCATTTCTATAACACATGTCATGGAGATTGCTTTACTATTATTGTTACTATTTCCTTACACCTTTTCTACACAATTGATAGAACAATCTGCAAGTATTGCAAACACAGTTTTTAAAGAATTTCTAACGTCACTAGTTTGGATGTACGATGAAGGAGATGATGTTGTTGAATTTATCAAATTATATGAAGGGAGTATTATAGTTGCTCGAATTCAAGATGAATGTGACAATGAAAATATACGACAATTTTACAAGGATAAAAGGTTAACTCAAACCATTTTCTTTGCTGCAGAAATAACGGAAGTCGAATATTTTTTAAAAATTTTGTACAAAGATCTCATGATTCCCATTCATCTCATTGTGGTATTGACAAAATCAGTCTCAAATAGTGAACTCACAAAACTGTTGGAAACAGCCTGGAACAACGACGTGGCTGATATTTTAATAATTAGTTCAAATGACAAAAACGTAACGTTATCCACATCATTTCCATTCAGAAATGGCAAATGTAATGATTTTAATCCAGTACATTTACACCCTCACACTAAAGAATTATTCCCGAGAAAATTTAAGAACTTTCACGGATGCGGAATTAGAACTTCACTTCTTCAGATGTCGCCGTATTCAAGAGTGAAATTGGAAAACGATACTTTTCAATCATTGACTGGTATTGATGGCTGTGTTTTGAATATACTGTTCGAGATACTCAACGCAAGCATGGATGTCATTTCTGCGAAGGATCACGGTGGAGGGTTGGGGACGATAGAAAACGGCACAGCCACAGGATCCTTCGGAGACTTAGTGTACAAGCGAGCTGATATTCTAGTACCTGGTCTCATCATGAATATCAGAAGATTTTCTTACGTACAATTTGCGCATCCTCATCAAGTTATCAATTTATATTGGTTTGGGCCTCGACGTCGTCAGCTGAGTGACTGGAAACGCATCTTACAGCCACTGATGTCCCACATGACACCAGCGCTGTGTGTTATCGCAGTCTTGTTCATCGGAGTCACAATGATGGTCCGCAAATTTGGACATAATGCATATTCAAATGATAGTGTTTTATTACTTGCGTTTACTATGTTTCTCGGAATGGAAGTGAAGATTGGGTCCAAATCACATATCATCATGTTTTTGTTTATGTTATGGATTTGGTTTTGCTTGGTAGTACGTATTGCTTACCAAGGTGTTCTAGTAAACAGATTACAAATGATTGCCTTAGAAGATCCTTTAGAAACATTTCACACATCCGTCAAATTAGTAGACGGTTACGGAGGAATGGAAACTTTACACGATTACTTCAAAGGTACGAAGTATTATGATGACTATCAGGTGGTGCACTTTGTAAACGTTACAAAATATTTAAAAGCTATCGAAGCAGGGCAAAGGTTTCTCATAGCAACTGACTTGTACATAGGTTTGGATGCAGCTCCTAATATTCAAGTATTGTACAAGGATCCAGTGACTACAGGACCTGGCGTGTGCTTCTCTATGCGTCCAGGTTGGCCTGCGGTGCCAGAATTTGACGATCTCATAATTAGAATCATTGAATCGGGATTTGTGCAAAAAATTTACAACGAATATTTTTTGGAATTAGACAAAGCAACCGAAACAGATGACGGGCGTGAAGCAAAGCCTTTGACATTGCAGAGTTTGATTGGTTGTTTTTACATATTGATAGTAATGTATTCTGTTTGTATTGTAGTGCTTTGTATAGAAATTTTCCATCGTAAAATGAAAGTGCATGGACTGAACAAAAACCGAATATTCCTTAAATAAAAATAATGAGCATAGCTGTGTAATATCTCAAAAACATGTTATTAGTTCTAAATCTGTCTTTCATGTAATGTGTATTAGTCAAGACACAAGAATACATAGATACATGACTATACAACACAGATTAGAACTACAAATAATTGTATCTTAATACTAAATACTGACACACGATAACGAAAACTTATATGCTCCTCACTTTACCTAAAGAACTAATGAAGAACCTATACAAAGTGACACATTTCTCTTATATCGCTTGACTATGGCAAGCAAAGAAAGCGGGTTCCAGAGAGAGTCGGTAGTCAATGGAAATGATGGGAAAGGGACCCAGTGCACTCGATTTATCGTCTCGTTTGTAGACTTTCTGGGACTTCGATTCTAATGTCAGTATTCGAGATAAAGTAAAGATAAACTGACTTTGTTTACTATCTTGAGTAATCGTCAGCTGCATGGAGAATTTGTTGTGATAGAGATTTAGGCTTGGATCAAACTTTTATTGTCTCTTCAACTTCTTTTTTTTGAGTAAGTGTAACATTTTTGTTATTTTTATTGTACTTAATTGATTGCTTTTGAAATACTGGGAATAATAGTTACGTAATTAGAGTTCTTTATAGGTTCTTTACTTTTTACATAATTAATAAAACCAATACTCATAAGTTGATGACGTATACCTACTAATATGAAGGAAAAGACCAATTTGATCATTGTTTACGACCACACGTCTAGGTAGTAAGTAAAAGTGTAATAAACTTAGATTAACTTCTCGACCATTCTACAAACTATCTAGCATTCACTTAAATGCACATAATCGAAATAAGAGAAAGGTTGGTCATAATATACACGTACATTGTGTTAGAAAAGTGATTATTTTTTTTGTAAATGTTTTTTTTTACAATATGATTTGAAATAAAATGTATATGTTAAATAACTTGTTTCTTTACCAAACCCAAATATTAATAAATTAATATGTCTTTGCAAACGCATAATAATTATATTCACAAAAATATGCGAGCACCTGTGTTTGGAAGAAGATCCTACATACATACCAACTGCACATGATTGTACCAATTGGCCAACATATAATGTACTGCCAACTGAAGTCTTTTGAAAGATAAATCAATCACCTATCAAGATTAAGATTTCGCATTTATTTGTAAGTAAATCTTTTTTGTTGTTAGCGTTTCATCAATGCTGGCCATTTTAATTTAAATGCATTTGCAAGAGTTATTGACAAATCCATTTTCACTATTAGCGTTACTAAACATACAGTTACTAAATTAATAAGTCGTTTATTTTAATTTCACCATACCTGGAACACACTTCTTCTTCATATCGAATGAGAGTGGCCAGCCTTGGGGTAGAGAGTTTACCTAGCCATCCTAAGGGCTTCTGACATGGCCTAATAACTGCCGTACTAGACAAACAGCCGGGATCTACAATTTTAACGTATCATTCGACCCATGGAAGTGGCCATAGTGGAATTCCACTTTTCGGAACACATTAATTGCATCATGTCCATCCTAACCCACCCTTTACACTCGTAATTATAACAGTCACCTCAATTTTAAAGCACAATACGTGTTACGGTCATATTACGGATTCTTGGTGCTGTTAGATGGTTTCTCACAATTTCGTCACTAAAACATCTGTCAATAGAAAGTAGACTTCAAAAACCCAGACGCTTTCTTGCAAACAGAAATATGCAACGCAAATATTGTACCAAACAAGTACCTATTTGGAAAAACAGTTTGCGTCAGTGGAGTGTTTTCTAATGGTTTAAAATACATGTTATTGTTAGGTAGTCTACAGTTCTACAAATATAAGTACGAAGTGCTTTGTTACAAGGTTCTTGCAATTACTGGACAATTATGTTTATTTTGTCACAACGGGCTCAATTGACACACTTTACAGGTAGGTGACTTAAACAAGTTAAATAGTAGAAATAATTGAAAAGACTTTCAGAATAAAATACTAGTACATGAATAAATAAATTGCTGAATAATATATATTATGAATAGAAAATGTACAATTGTGTATGTAGTTTTTACGTTTTTATTTCGTAGTAACTCTTTGATTTTTTTAACTTGATGTAGTGGTTTTCGTACTATGATGTCTTAAATACAGTTCAACAAAATCAAACAAAATTACAACTATGGTTATCAATAACCAAAAAAACAGTCATTGTGACAAACACAAATTAAACCTTTTAACACTCTTTGCCTAGCTGTTGTGTTTTAGTTTAATACCTACCTATGTTGTAAGGGCATTGTTAGGGCATGTGTCTAATACCTAGACTTCACGCATGCAAGTATAGTGAGCAATTCTTATCTAATGTCCAGTAATCTATGTGCATCCATAGCCTACTTTCGCCGATGCATCGTCAGATCGCTCGGCGCGCCAATGGACATCTTAATTAGCCTGATTTTCAAAGCAATTTGTGGTTAAAAGCCAAACTGATAAAGGTATCTAATTGATATGGTGCGGTATGTTTACGGGAGTTCTAAAGCATGTATGTATTTTTATTTTTGAGGAATCAAGAAGGTTTATATTGAAAAATATAATGCTTGTTGATTAATATAATACTAAGTTGTAAACAAGAACCTGCCTCTCTACGGCACAGTTTTTTACTAATGTATGAGGTGCTATTTGTAAGATGTAAGTAACGTATTATTTGTTTACAATAAATTTATCTTACCTTTTTTATCTTATCTTATTAATTGTATATTATTTTTCACATGGAACAGTATCTGGTCTTGTGTCAAATGTTTACGAACCAAGGCGTGGTGTGAGCAACTCTGTGTAAATTTTCTGTTAATATCTGAATTCCCATTAAAGTATTTGTATAAGAAAATTCAGTAGATATTTCTTGTTTTTGTATTCATAACAGGGGATCAAATATCTAATGAGAATACAGTCTCGGCATTAAGATCCCATATATTCTACTTAGGAAGAACCTACTATACATAATTATGTAGGTATGTACTCGTAGGAAACGAGATGATGAGACTACATAAAACAGTTGTAAATATTTCACTCATTTGCGTCAATTGGGAAAAGGTCGAGATTTTACCGGACATTGTACGAGTCTTCCTTCCGTCAGTGATGAATAGCTGTGTGAAAATATTTATGATGTTTAACGTTTTGCATGTGTTTACAAGTAAGGAAACGCAGAGATTACTAAAGTTAACACTAAAAGTATATACTTGCTTTGTTTTGTTGCATGCGTTTGCATATGACAATCATTGATTCTTTCAGAAAGCAATGAATCAATAAGAAATACCCCAGAAACACAGAGTAGGGCACGGATCCCCACAACATATAAGCGAAAGTGTATGTGACGATTCTGACTTCATTTTCCGGAACAATGGATTTTCGTGCTTTTTTTTTGTTTAGATGTAGTATAAGGTCACTACTATTTCGATACAAACTGTTTCTTTTGTAGGGGGCGACACCGTGCAGCCACTAGTATATCTAAATAGATATCTATCTTAATATAAGCTATCGTAGTTTTGCAGTTACTTCTTAATTGAGGTAACCTGGCTGTAAAGCTTGTTACACAGTCCCTTGACCCACTGACATTGATTTATATCACATGATAACACTGTCTTAATAACACATGTTGCGTAATCTTAGTTCTGTATATTATGGTTTATTTATCAAGTTTTTTGTTGCTATGTTGATGGTTTTATTAATTATTAATAGATTCAATTAGATTGATAATGTCTAATGTCAAAGTCCGTGAGAACAAAGGTTCGCCGCATTATGTATGCGGTATTTTGATAACTTAATAGTCATAATGACTGCAGTAGCTCCGCATTCGAGTATAACTTTTCTAGATGTATCTTATAAGATAGCATTTTATTTAGCACTAGCTGGTGCGCGCGACTTCGTCCGCGTGGAATAGTTATTACCATAAAAACGGTTCTAGTGAGTTAACCTTAAAATATAGACATATATTGTTGCAGACATTTTGTTAGATTATTTTAAGAGAAATAATTCTTTCATACATAGTTTTGTGATATCTTGAACCGTTTTCGCAGCGCACGCAACGGAAGCCCTCAAAGATGAATAATTTTCCCCGTTTTTTCCACATTTTCCATTGTTTCTTCGCTCCTATTAGTTGCAGCGTGATGTTATATAGCCTAAAGCCTTGCTCGATAAATGGTCTATTCAACACAAAAAGAATTTTTCAATTCGCACCAGTAGTTCCTGAGAATAGCGCGTTCAAACTAACATACAAACAAACAAACAAATTCTTCAGCTTTATAATATTACTAGTATAGATTTTCAGTACATGTAATACATGTAGATACATTTGTAATGATGATTAGACAGAGATCAGGATAACATCAGGCGGGATGTAGTCAAACGTAAACCTATTACGTAATAAAAAAACGTATGTTTTGATTACGTCTGTATCTAAAAGTTCTTAATAACAAAACAATATAGAGTAAAAAATCTCAGTTTATATTTAGTTAACATTAAAAACTTGTCTACAGAGACAGAGTAATTGTAGTTTATATAGGTACACAACACAGTTTAATTCACTCTTGGAAACCATATCGATACTTCATTTATTTGTAATAAACAAGTCAGGACTTAACAGATACAATACAGCCTTCCGTCATAAGCCCATTTTTCAATCTCAAAAACTTGTTTTCGCACAATTTTTTTTTTCTATTTATATAATATGAAACATAAATAAAAAAGGCGATAAATAATTTACTGCCATAGCTTTACGTTAAAAAACCTAATAGTAATTTTAAGCCAAACCACTATGGTATAATTAATACGCGCATTTAGGTGGCCCACAGTATTGCTTATGTTATTATTATTAGGTCATATTTAAATGAAACAAAAACTGAATATTTGAAATAAAACATCATACTGTCGTGATGAAAAGAGTATCACAATGATGAAAATATATAGGTATATGTACTTGCATCTAAAGGAGTGCTAAAAAACACAAAGGTCCATAAATTAGAGCAACATACATAAAGTTCCTATATCCTTACAGATTGATTTACAATACATACTGACCTACGAGCACCCAAACTTCTTCCTGTATATCAAAGCAGCCGCTAACTGATGTTCAATATCCATTGATATATCATTTAGCGAACAACAATAACTTGTACATCGACTTCACATTTGATAAACGCATCTGTATTGGCAAAAATCGGTCATATATATGCCAAATAATTAATGGTTAAACGAACTTACCTTAAGTGAAGTTCGACCATAATTATACGAGACGACGTTACATGTGAAGCAATAATTGGTTTCCAATAGATTGTAGCGGAGCATTGGAGCTTTGGCGCTTTAGAGTGGCTGAAATTTTCAGGAAATAAAATTTTCTTTATCCTTTAAGTTTAATATTAGTTTTAAATAATTCCTTCCATTAGGACTTTACCCCAAAGTTTAGATAGTTCTTCAATAATGTCATGACCTAATATTTCTTCTAAGTGGATCCTCCACGTTTCACGTAGGTATTTCCATCGGTAATGATACTGAAGCAGAAACATCTTGTGCATTATAAGTGCATGGACCTGGCTAGGTGACTTGCTTCGATTTGAATTGCTCGCAAACATACCTGGCAGGATAGTTAGGAAATATTGAGTTTGCTCCAATCTGGTAATCGTTAGATAAGATAAATTTATTGTAAACAAAACAATATGTTACACTTTACAAATAGCTCTGCCTCTTACATTAGCAAAAAACTGTGTCGTAGAGAGGCAGGTTCTTCCGGGGGTTCTAGTTTACAACTTAGTTTTATATTAACAACTTAAAATAATGTAGTATGTTAAGTGATTACAAAATAGTCTATGTCTAGTTATTGTTTATACATAATATGATATTACTGACTGTGTATTGTCTGAACTTGTGAATTTAAATTCACTGGCACTGTGTCTCCTGACCGTGACCTTGTGTAATAGCAATCATATTTTGTTACAACAGATATATAAAGATCATTAGTATCATTGTGGAAAGAAAAGTATTCTAACTTTCTCACATCATCGTTATACGTGCTCCCCTTATGCCGCTGTATATGGGCTGTATATTTACAATTTGTCATAAGCATTAACATTTTCAAGTCATTGTACGTAATCACGTTACGCCACTAGACTAATTCGTTATCAACCGGGCTCCAATGTCCCGGAGTATAACGCTTCAATGTAGGTACATTGGATGCACTATTTGCCATTAAATTGAATATTTGTTAATTTGCTACGAAGCAGAAACACTTTTAAAGTCATGTACGTAATCACGTTACGCCCCAAGACTAATTCGTTATCAACCGCGCTCTAATGTCACGGAGTATAACGCCTCAATGTACATTGAATATAGGTAATGTATGCCACTCAATTGAATAATTGTTTATTTGCTATAAAGCAGTAACACTTTTAAAGTCATTGTACGTAATCGCGTTACGCCACTAGACTAACTCTTTATCAATCGTGCTTTATTCAACGCCCAATATATACCTACATTTATTGTATGTTGGTATTGTATTCCACTAAACTGAACATTTGCTAATTTCCTATGAAGCAGTACACTTTTAAAGTCATTGTACATAATCACGTTATGCCACTAGACTAGTTTGTTATCAACCGTGCTCAAATAAATATGAATCACAAACAAAATAACCGTTATAGGTTAGAAAATCTAGTTCTTTTTACATTGAATAAACTGTAGAACAATGTATGTAAGAAAATGGTAATAAATAAATTCATATTTTGTTGTATTGTATTTATTACAAAAACAACAAATATGTCGGTACGTTGAAAAAAGATCGTTAATAAAGTCATGTTTCCGATCTACATGACAAAAATGTGGGTATTTAAAAAAAGATCGTTATATCATTTGTTGAAAAAAAAACTATATTTACGATCTATTCGGTATAGTTTTATAAAATATATAAGATTATACCAAGAAAATTAAAATCGATGATGAATAAATGCAGTAAGATTGCTTTGATAAGTTAGTAGTTGCACTAACCTTTATCCTTTGAGCTGGTTGATGAATTGCTTAGTTTTTGTACCAAACTTCGAATTTCGACGTTATTTTAAAAGTCCGATGCTCCTTTTCCTAATTTACCATTTAAACACATGAAATAAACACTTTTTTCTACGAAAAATTCAAATAGTAAAATTCAACAAAATTTATGATGTTGCGACGCCCGCACACAAGAAATGAATGAGGTTTGACAGGAGGACGGCGCTACAGGAGCGACATTGACAGTGACATTTGTTCAAAAGTTTTTTTTGTGTTTTTATTTTCACAGCTATAAAAAGTGTGACGCCTAGTACATACAGAAGTGAGACTACATAGTTAATAAAGAAATCTCGAGCATGTAACGTCGTCGTAGTATAATCACCTCAACTGCGTTAATTTGGACTAGGTTTGGACGGTTTGATTTTTCAGTGCTGTTCAGTGATTATATTATCTGAAATAGATATTGGCTACAAGTCTGGTTCTCATACTTCTGAATATGCAATGTAGTTTATCCACAACATGGTGGTAGGTACTAGTAGGTTCTATCTGGTTTCGACGTGGCTAGTTACCATGCCCAATGTTATTATTTCGCCAATACTTAACATTTTGCTTTAGCATCTTCTTGAGATCTCGTGTCATTTACCGTTGCTGATGTGGGTTTATTTCTGGCAAGATGGTTTTCTGTTCTACTTCTAGTGCCTCTCCTTAATGGAGGTTGGCCGTCTGCTCAGCGATTTGTCTCTATCTTGTGCCAAGCGAAAATCTTCTTCTATGCTGGCAATACGAGATGGTTAAATGCATTATTGAAGTAGAAACAAAGACAGTTAGAAGTCTCTCGATTACTTAGTGTTTGAAGTTGTATGACCGCGCTAGGTCACCGCTCGATCACCTCGACGGTGCTTTAGCGTGTCTTTATGCACTCTAATTAGCACGACCAATCACAGGCACACAGACTCACTGGAGCCTGATATATTTATAAAATAACTAGTTTTTACCCGCGGCTTTGCATGCATTATTTTATATAAGTAAGTAAGTATAAACCTTTCTCTTTATTCACTCCATGTATTTTTAAAAAATGCATCAAAATCAGTTGTGTACTATTAAAGATCTAAGCATACATACATACAGACATAGGGGCAGACGCAAGAAGCGATTTTGCTTTATACCATGTAGTGATGTTAGGCGAATGCTTATGTATGGGGCTAGATGGCGCTTGTCTGAAATGTCCTGGGACATCCTACAATGATTAGTAAGTATGGTATATGAATTATTTTTTGCCATTATATGGATATAAGGAGTAATAGGTATACGTATTTAGTGGACATAATCAGATTCATTCCATTTTCATCATTCCATTCCAAGGCATGGGAAAGGCAATACAAAAATAAAATGTGATATCATCATCATTTTCTTTAAAATAATATAATATTTTCATAATGAGTATTTAATCAATTATTATTTATATGCCCTTGTTGATGCGTTTAGAGGTAAATGTATCAACAAATAAGTACGTTCAATTCTCTGATAACACTGTATATCCTATTTACTTACGGATGCATACAATAACCGGCATTATCGGTTCAGAATTGAACAAGTGTTTGTCCATTTCATTGATAACTGAAGGTTTTTAACCTTCTACTGAGATGATAGTGTTTATTTACTCGATGTATTGCTTGTCCAAACAGTCGCCTTGGAGGATTATTTTCCTATTGTATAGCCTCAAGGAGGTTCAATGATTTGTTAACTGATTTTTATTTTCCTCACTAATGGGGGCGTAAGTAGCTGTATTACTTGTTTACTGTCTTAGACTTATTGGCACATTTATCAGTTATGTACTTAGTTATTTATTTATCTATAAAATTATTTATTATTTAAATTTTATTTGCTTAACTGCGAAACAATAAATTTTAAGTATCTCTTTTCCAAGATTTGTTTAATAAATGTAAATATTCAAAACATTACATACGATATAAACGGCGACTTGAAATTCTCGAGTTTTAGAATAAGCCTATGTGTACCAAGAGAGAGAAATATAACTTATTCGTGAATTAAATTTTATGAAAATTTGCCCATTGAGCACTGAGAAGCACTAACATACTTACAAACTTTAGCCTTTAAGTATTTTTCGATAAAACTGGACTCTCTTATCGCCTCGTCCGCTATCGCTATGGCATTGTATATAGAGAGTAGGTATTAGGTAGAACATTGTCCTTAACTTTACTCCTGCCAATATTGTGAACGCATTTGTGGTTCCCGAAGTGGCTCATTTAGCCACGAGCCCAGCTACAAAAATAGTATGGACGCTACATAAATCATCTCTCGTAGATGCAATAAGGCTAATGATGATGATGATGATGGTCTATAACTTTATATAACGTAGCGTTAGCATAGCTTAATTATACATCCTCATGCCAGATGAACAATCCCTTTTACATCTAAAAATAGCACATTAAAGGAACAGTCAAAGATAATCCAGCGGGGATATAAGTGAGCTATTACATTCATTTCGCACATCCTCATCTGGATAAAGGGGGTTAGTCTACGAATTATTGATGCTAAAGAAATGTAGCTGAGCCAACAAATGTGTATTCCATGTGATGGTCAACCGTTGCCGCCGCGGTTGAGTTGATGGGTGAGGATTAACCCTTCAGCAATAAATTGCGAACAAGCATTTGGCAGCATGCAACTGTTTCAGGCATCGTGCCCAATTAGGAGCAAGCTTTGTGTGCAAGTGGTGTATGGGAGAGATGTAAAAAAGAAACATTCTCAACAAGTATTTAAAATGATAATGTTAATTTTATTATAGTAAGTTTAACGACATGGATAATCCACACTTCACTGTGCTACTTGTGCTAGCCTGCTGTGTGGGCAGGCGTGCCACCACAGACTCCATGGCTGTCTGAGCGCGCAGCATGGCGAGGCTAGCAGATTGTGTGTGAGTTACAATTCTATGGTAATAATAATTCTTAGGCTTAGTTCAGGGGTCAACTGGGAGCGACTGATAGGTAGTCACATGACCGAGTCATGTGATAACACTTCTCCATTGAAGGACTTGATAATCGTATGCACTACTTTTGCAAAAGCATTATTGTGCACGTGACATTTAAATTTTCTAATTGGTGGAGAGGAATGTAATAGTGAAAGCTGTTTATAAAGAATGATACCTTTGACAAAATGTCGGCTTTAGACAACAAATTTATTGTTTTAAGGTGCAGCGCGGAGCAGTAACAGCGGAACAAACACTATTTTTTTAAGTTATCATCTACATTGAAAATCCGTAAAGTGACACCTAATTCAAAAACTTAGCTGTTTAGAAAGAAACAAAGAGAGAATGAAAACATTTGTTGCGGCAGATTTAACAGAGAAACAAAAACATAATAAACAAACAAACATAAAATCTGCCACAACACAGACAAAACTCAGCATATTTTATATATCAGCATATTTTTGTTTATAGTTTAAGATAGTAATAACACCATAATCATTACTTCATTATTTTGAACTGTCACAGAACCAGTTATCTGTATATTTTAGTCTTTACAAGTGACATTTTTTTTTGTAAAAAAACAAACAATAACTAAGCCAACAAAGATATCTAGTCTAGGAAATAAACTGTAAGCTTGTTTGATTTGTTTGTTATGTGTGTGGTCAGCAGTTCCGAGTGGCCATTTACAAACAGTAACGACCTAAAATTACTGCAACGCTTATTATGTTCTGTGAACATTACAGTCAGCTGACCATTTCGTATTTTGTAAACCGTTTTAAGTTCCGCAACTTCATTATTAACATGTTCCTTCTAATAGTTCGTACCGTGACCCCAGATGGAAATATCTGTAACACAGTTTTTTTTCCTACATAAAGATCGACCATGTATCAAATTCATTTTTTGTAGCAAAGAAATGTATCGAACTAAAAGCTTGTACCTATGAATACTATAAAAATAAATTTTGTTAGTTTTAAAATTGCAGCATATCAAAACTATGAAAGAAATAACTTTACACTCGTTTAAGTACTATGTGTAAGTACTCTTCCACATTTCTCTTTTAATAACATCGTTTACTTAGTTCAGTGTTTTTACGTTATCGTGTCATTATAGCAAAGGTGTAGTCAGACACCAGTTATGCTTTTCCTAAATCTTCTTCTTTTATCGAATGAGAGTGGCCAACTCTGGTGTCGAGAGTTAATCAAGCCGCCCTAAGGGCCTCTGACATGGCTTAACGACTGACTTCCTAAATATCACTTAATTAACATGGGTAAGCATCAATCTTTTAATTCATATCAAGTTATCGACTATCGATAAACCCTGTATGTCGATAAAACTACCACCTTTGTTTAGCTTCATACACATGTTGAGTACCGAATCGTGATCACGTACATGTTTGTCACTTGTCTCGCTAGAGTTGAGGTCAGGCGGGTTCAATAATCCAGCCGTTTGAAAGGAAATACAAGGTCGCAGGATCGGAGGCGGTCTTTCTAGATGATACGCTTTACTTCTTGCTTTAGCTTTGACCTACTTTCAAGTGGCTTTAGAAGTTCTTTTCAACTGTAGATATATGAGTTGGAGTCAATTTCGTTTGATTAGAAGCGATCGACAAGACATATATTATGTTACATGCTGCTATTGAGAAAATACTATGTGTTACTCCTTCACGCCGCAATGAAACAAGCGCTTTAGTGGTTCCTTTTCGTATTAAAGTAATAAAGGACCCCGAGAATTACATAGGTATTATTTTTGTTTGCTTTCCATCAGGCGAATTACGGTAAAGTGTAAACCCATTTCTTGTAATAAAAAAAAAACAAAAAAAATCTACTTCTCGAAGAATCGATGCGGCTGCATCGTTTTTCTATTTTTAACCAACTTCAAAAAAGGAGGTTATCAAGTTTTCTGAAAGATTTTTTTTTCGTAGCTATGTTTTTATAATTTTATATTTCAATTTATTATGTAGAAAACCAAGACAGTGTATCGAGGGCAGATAGAACCAGTTACTCTTACAGAATTAGGCAATAAAGATTAGAATTTTCCTCACGTAAATTGCTATGTTAGCAGTCTGACTCTGACAGAATTACGAGATTTAGACAAAGTAATGGTTAGTTTAGCCTTAGAATGTGACCTTTATTACCTATTTACATAGAATTTGGAAGATGTTCCTTGATTATTTAAAAACCTCGCTATAAAACGAAGGAAAATGCATGAATAAGTTGTGTAAAAAATACAAAATATGCTGAGTCTCACTTGATCTCAGCTTATTAATTTTTTCGTTTTTTTTTGACCAGGAATTAATCAGGCTCCAAGACTGATGATATTACTAAAACGTATTTTAAATTACCAATATAAAGTATAAGTAGGTAATATGAAAGCAGAAAGCCTTAATTAATCATTTTAAACAGTTAATAAAAGCTAAATCAAAGATATGATTGAGTGATTGTCTCAATATGTCAAGTCTTTTAGCCCTAGTCCCTAGCTTGGGCCGTTCTAAAAACTATAGACACTAAACTTGGCTTCACTCATACGATAAGAATAAGAAAGTTTTTAATATGCCACCCATATGATTGCTGTTGGCTTTCGAAAGAAGTTTTTTAAAATAATGCGTAGGTATGTACTATAACAATCACGTCATATTAATTTAAGCTACGTTTCTAAAATTGTCGTCGGTACTGTTACAATCACCGAACGTCTTTTCCAGGATTTCCAAGGGATTCGGTTAATAATACAAACTTTAAGTTACACCTTTATAAACTAAATTAAATATACTTACATGTCATACAATGTTTGTGAGTTGGGATTTACTGCCATCTCACACTAGGAATCGAGGACCCTGTGACGTGAGATGGCAGTTGAATATACGCTACACTTATACGTAAATCAAGTAAATCACTATGTTGATTTAGTTTTTGTTTAGGTTATGAGTAAATCACCATGGTGAATTACTCTAGCTCACCCACCCAGACCTGTCAATTTATGAAATTCTTTCCCAATGTTGTTTGTAGGCAAGGCTTTTGGTTTAGTGGAGTAACTTGCATGCGTGACTGGAATGCTTCACGAGCATTGCTCAAGTAATGTCAAATTTACGACAACTCATTACTAATGAGAAAGAAAGACAATAAATAGGTATTTTTTATTATACTTACATATATTAGAGTTAATTGAAATTGACTCAGACAATGCTGAACATGGGCCTGTCATCGTAGTACCTACCTAACTAATATTCGTATTATGGTAAGTAGGTACTTACTACGTTTTAATCATGTGCTATTTACTACATACGTAAGTAACCATAACTTACTAAATGATTCATTTCAAAGTAATTTGGTAAGTGTGTTCATCGAGCGTGATTTATGTGTGTGAATAGGTATATAAATATATGTACTCACACGTATTATGTACAAATACCATACATTTAAACTTGTTCCAGTTCTAAAGTCGTAATTTCTGGTAAGCAATTAATAACAAATGGCTTTATCCATCTAACCGTAATGTAATTTTATTTACTTAACTACCAGGCACAGGTGCGAGGCAAAATTTGTTTACAATTACTCAACACTTGTTTTGAACTTTATACGAGCAATCAATATTATTTATTAAACAAATAATTCCTAACACACTGATTATATACAGTACCGTGTCAAGTAACAAAATAAATAGGTACTACTTACATATGAAGTAGATGAATACACACGTAAGGACATTAATGTTTAACCACATTAGGTTTAGCGCATGTTAAAATAAACATTAACACAGTGTAACATTGACCGTATTGGTAAATTTATTGCCTAGTAAAAATATAATAACGAAGGTTAAATCATCTGTAAGCAATGTTAGTTCTATACCTTGGTCGTAATGTTTGGAGCCACTTCGTTCGGCATAAGTTATAGCAACAAGCAGTAATAGTATTTGCTAACAGAAATACAACAGGCGTTACTATTGTGTTTCAGACTATTTCGGTGGTTTTTTTTACACAAGGGTTCATTCGCAAAAAAAACCTATGTCCAACATTAAACACTACTATAACTCAATTTTAGTAAGACCTTAGCTGTATAATAATTATTTTTTCCTTACTATTCTTGTTCCTACAACCTGAAAATGTCGCGATAAGCGATTTCCCTATTTATACAAACGGTAATAGGTAAAGTGTTTTTATGGAATAAATGGTATGTTTTGCGAAACTTTTCATGCTGCTCACGTTCTATTTCTGGCAATTTGCAACTGACAATCCAATTAAAAGTTTATTCAGATAGGTACTCCTTTTGCGCAGGGATCCAAAGCCTTCGAAGTAAAAAAATGCCATCTTTCTCGATCATCAGCCACCTTTTGCCAATCAGCGACTAGGTAAGCTCTCGCTCGTCTTTACAATAATATCTGACCGAGCAATTTTTATAAGTACTGATAAAATAAACGTAAAGTAAAAGTAAGTTAGGTTAGTACCTACTTATCACGAATGTCACGCTGAAACGACTGGTTTCCTGCTCAAAAACGAGTAGACAGAAAATTATAGATAAATCTTATTTGGTAGGGTAAGTGATTATTTAGAATAGAATAGAATATATCTTTAATGTACACCATAAAACATAGAAATAACAAAACAGGAAATAAGCTTAAATATATTAAAGTGATGCACATTGGGCGGCCTTATCGCCTTAGGCGATTTCCTTTAGGCAACCTTTTGGATGGACATTACTAAGAATTATAAACAGGCGGTGTACTAAAAAATATAATTAGATACATACATTTATTTCAGGGTCTAACGTAGCTCCATATCAAATGACAATCAAATCAGTTCAATTGTATGAGAACTAAGTAGGTAGGTACTAACATACCTACATATTGTATTTACATACTCAAAAGCTAGTTATTAAATATTCTCTTGTTTCTTCTCTCCAAGTTCCTGCTTTTATTTTAGGTGATATAAAACTATTTACCTAATGAAGTATATACATACCTACTTACTTAGTAGTTAGAAAGTGTGTCATTATTATCACTGGCACACATTAAATTCTGTAACATGTTTGCCTACCCAGTGCAATAGTTACATTACAATTACCAAATTTCGCAATGACAGTTCATTATGTTTGCCATAGATTCACCTAGTTTCTTATGGAAATGATAAGATAAATCTATTTGCTATAATGAATGTAAAGATAATGCAGTGACAGGAATACTATAAAACCATGGGATGCTGTGGTCACCATCAGAGTCAGTAAGTGCAATCGTGTCTTCAAAATGAAATCTATCTCGCTGGTGCTTTTCCTTGTGGCTGTGGTAAGAGTTATTTTATTTTCATAAATGTACAAACTAATTAACTGTTTTAACTTCTGACAGGTAAAATACTAACTGGGGTTTAAATCTTGAATCCTTCTTTAATACCGCGAATTCGTATACAATAACTAACGTCGTCATAGTCGCATCTCGGATGTTTGACCAAAAGGCAATCTATCCTAGCACTTTTACGGGACATTATTGTAAGTCTTAGCAGGTTGTCATAGGACGACAGTCGTTAAGCCATGTCAGAGACCCTTACTAAGAAGAAAACTCTCGACACTCGTAAAACAGGCACGCTCATTCGATACGAAAACAAAGAAGCAAGATGCATGGCTTTACTTTTCGCCATCTATTTTAAATAAAAAAAAGATATCTTTATGTTTAATTCTACCAATTGAATTGCAGGGTTGTTCCGTGTCCACGGCATTCATAGCGCCAGAACCGGCTGCGTTCCAGAACTCTTTGGTACCACTTCAGAGGCAGCAGTTCGACTTATACGCGAGTTCCAGGTAACTAAATAAGCCGCCTGTGGCAGTACAGCTCAGTCGGCGCGCGCGCAGCGTAGCTCCTGAGGTCTTGCCTTCCGCGAGCGTGGCAGGAAACTCAGACACCAGAGTAGGTCACTCTCAAACCAACTTACTTCACGCATAAGCCTGTAGTCAATTAGAATAGATATCGAGATATAATAGACGACTTAACCAGTTAACTTAAGCAAAGTCAAACATAACATCTTTACTTAAGTACTACGAGTATGTTATACATTGACGTCACCTGTTACAATTATCCCAATCACCCAAGAGGGTACATTACTGTCTTTGTTTGATACCTACTTCAGTAAAGACTAGAAATGATGGGGCACATTATCGATTAGATAATGAATATAATGATTGTAAATATTGTTAGTCTGTTCATGCTTTTACAATGCCACTTGACAGTCGTGTCATGCTCACAATAAATCATGCTGATAATGATGGAATACAGTCACGGTTTGTATTAGGTAGGGATAGGGATCTACTAATATGATACGTTGATATTTATTTTGAATGTGTGGGTAGGTAGGTAAATCTTTCTTAGTAAGTTCATATGTGGATAATTACTTATGTGTTGTATATACTTATTAGTTATTGTATAACTTCCGTAATACACCTACCTACCAACTCAACAACATATAAGTAGTACAAGTGTGTGAAACATGGAAAAATATTACTCGTGTGAAATTTGATGAGGCTATCAATTCGACTCTTATGTAGATATATCAGAATTGGATAAAATTAGTAATTTAGAGTATTAATCTTATCATTGTCCATTACTTACATAAAGCTAGTGTTTCCCAGTAAATAATCTATACCAATATTATAAAGCTGAAGAGTTTGTTTGTTTGTTTGAATGCGCTAATCTCAGGAACACTGATGCGAATTGAAAAATTCTTTTTGTGTTGTATAGACCATTTATCGCGGAAGGCTTTAGGCTATACAACATCACCCTGCAACTAATAGGAGCGAAGAAATAATGGAAAATGTGGAAAAAACGGGGAAAATTATTCATCATTGAGGGCTTCCCGTACGTGCGCTGTGAAAACAAGTCGTGGGTAACAGCTATAATTTATAAAGCTGAAAGGGTAATTTGCAAAAATAAATATGATGCCCAAAATAACTACCTATTCCACGCGGACGAAGTCGCGCGCACAGCTAGTAATACCTACATTCTTACAAAAGTTCACTCACAATACCTTCAACTTTTCTCAAATGTTTTCTGCAGTTCCCAAAAACCTCTTTACGCTCGTTAAATTGATAGATTCACATCAAAAATTACCTACTTATAAGCAATCATTTTCAAGTAGAGGTTAATTACAAAACTTTTTTTTAAAGGGTAATAGTATTCTTTGCGTACAAAGCTGAAGTTCGTCCTATCGTTTTGACGGCGCTGTGTTTCGGCACAGTACGCATATTTAGACTTTTAAATTATTTCCAGGAGACTAATCGAGCAGCTAGTAGAAACTCTCCGTAAGGCTGCTAGGGAATCCTACGATGCTATCGCGAGGTTCAGTGCCAGCGTCCAAGAAGAAGCCCAGGCTATCAGGAACAGGATCGTGACCAACATCCAGAAGCTTCGAGAGCGAGTGAACAACGCCATCGAGAGTGTACGGAACAGGCTGCTAGACTCGGGGGTTGCTATTGTCGACTGTATTGCGGTAAGTACATAGGAGAGATGAAAACAAGTCAATGATAGCCTGGCTGCAACCCAGGTTCTTACCTAATACATTAGAGAATACAAGGGTAGTTAGTTTTTGATTAAAAATAAAAATTAAATACATAAATAAATATTCCGGAAATTGCACACACCGCCATCTAGATCCACACTAAGCAAACGCTTGTGTCGTGGGTACTAGATAACGGATATAATACTCATATACTTTTCTTATTTAAATACATAGGTACCTACTTATTATATACATACCTACATACAACACACAAACGACCAGACTCAACACAAGGCAATAATAATTAATAGGTTACCTGAGTACTTATATATTAGTCGTACCATTGGCACGTTAAATTTAATTCAAATCGGCTCAGTCTTGATCATGAAGCAAGGATGAACAATTTAAACAATGTACTTACACCGCGTCTTACTTTGATTAGTAGCATATTGGGCCCTAATTAAACCTGATGACTACATGTGCTTGATTGTGATAACAATTATTGTTGTAGGTACCTAATTGGATATAGTTACATAAGTATAATTATTCGTGTTGATATATGTAACCAAACATGTCACGAATTACGCTAGCGAGATACGTGTAGACACGGGTGCAGATAAGAAATGGATACAATTGAACTGCTTCATTTGAATGACTGTACGTTTCTTTCAGCATTTAACATAGTCCAGACCTGACATTTCATTTTTGCGAGCCGATAGGTACATCCGTTTATGTTAAACAATCACGATCTTCAGTAACTATCACCCACCAGTCTCATGACTTTACCTTATTACATATCTTGAATAAGGTACATATTTTTTTAGCCACAGGTGTAGGTATTGTGTAAGTATTTGACATTCTGGTCATTTGAAGCGTTAGGACTAGAATGGAACTATTCCTCAGATAAGATTTTGCAATATTTGTACATAAATAAATAAATAAATATTAATAAATATACATAGGTACATTACTTCACTAATTACGCTTAGTAGCTACTGTAACATTTATCCAGGATCAAAACTTGCCTACTTACATATTATATTGAGTGTCTATTAGTGATACGATATCAAATTTACTGCAATTTCCAGCTATTTGAGCGTGAGTCTGAAACATACACATAATGTAGGTAGGTAATACCTACTTACTTCGCTTTTTTAATATTAGTGGGCGAACGCTAACATATTCTTTTCCAGAGCCACAGAGGCGACGGTAATGTTCTATTCAACGAGACAGTTACAAAGACTATGTCTTGCGTTGACGAGCGCATCACCGAAGTCGGAGATCAGATCACAGCTATGAGGACTTTGGCAAACGACGCGATGGATTTCGGCAACAGAGCTCTAGCTGACATGAAGAAATGCACAGAGGAAAATGGAAATTTCGTAGCCACGGGTACCTGCCTGGGAACCATCACGATGCAGGCCGAATGGAAAGCGATGGTGTTTGCTACTCAAAGCGCTTTTGCTGTAAGATTTGTTGATATCTTTTTAAAGTTATAGCCCGCTACAGTTACGCCCGGGCTTAGATATTATTGAGTATTTATTTAGGAATCTTTAAATTGGAAAAAAAAATAAGCAAGTTCCAAAACCACCAAAGAGATAATATTTCTAACTTAAATCCAAACATAGCTTAGGTACTAACAACCATACACATTCACATAAAATATCGACACTCACAAACGTAAGCATTTATAAATTGGTCCGATGCGCTTCATTTG
Organism: Macaria liturata; assembly: GCA_964023185.1. Classification (NCBI taxonomy): domain Eukaryota; kingdom Metazoa; phylum Arthropoda; class Insecta; order Lepidoptera; family Geometridae; genus Macaria; species Macaria liturata. The sequence goes on from OZ026816.1 coordinate 6,700,602, forward strand.
TTTTTAGTTTTTACTTACGATTATTTTACTCTGATCATCATCATTATCTCTACGCTGTACCTCTTACAAATTATAACCATTTTTATTTCTACCTTTAGATCGGCCGCATCAACCTGTCCATAGCGACTCTCCCAGCTGCACTCGAAGTTTGCGCCGGCTCTCGCCTGGTAGACACTGGCATGAGCACCGCTAGGATCCTCATGGACATTGGAACTTGTTCAGCCACCTCCGTCTTCACAACCATGACCGGCCAGACCCAAGCTTTGAACCTTTCTACCTCACCTAAATAAGATATTATAGTATTGTTTATCGATTGAAGGAGATGGTCTAAAGTAATACTTAATTTACCAAATTTTAAAGTATAAGTACCTAATATATGTTTACTGACGAATATAAGAATGTACCTATGTACATGTTTGCTTACTATGTAACTATTCTTCAATCTTCCTATCTAGATATAGGTACCTACTTAAGTAGTTTTACACTAAACATGTAGGTATTACGTTTTGGACTGTGTGTGTATTAAATTGAGTCTGTCTTTTTAATTTCTACCAGACTTTTATTAAACAACATTATCTAGGTAGGTATACCTACTACTAAGTACAAACAAATATACATTTAGATCCCAAGTTACCATAAATAATTTAGTTTTTTTTTCTTATAATAACTGTAAGTAAGCTATGTACTAAAGTCTGTCCTATATTTTTGATTAAAGTGTTGATTCATCCTAAGTCATTAAGTGCTAACACTTTACTTTAAAGGTCTACCTTGAAAATATGATTGGATTGGATCGTCGTGATCTCAAAAGATGAGTGCATTGACCGATACGTCTAAATAGATTAACTCTTAATAGTTATTTAATTAAACACTTAAGATTACCTATAATATAAAAGCTAATAGAACAGAGACATCGTTTGGAGATGACACAGAACTGCACAATGAAGTTAACAAAGTATTTGATCTGTTCTGTCCTCTTAATCATCTGTGCTCAGGTAAAAATTAATAATTTTTCTACTGGTTTTTAAATATTTTGATTTAATAGACATAAAATAAACATATTTTTTGCAGGAAATATCAGCCAAAGAAATCCAGATAAAATCAATTGAGGAGTGCCGCAAATATGCTTTGGCTAGACCAGATTTTCGAGGCGTACAAGAAATATGGAGTAGCATAAGACAAGGCGCTATCGTAACATGGAACTACATAAAATCAGTTGCAGAAGGTACTAAGCAGAAAATTAAATTATTCATTGAAAACGTTAAGGACTACGCAAAAGATCTCATGAATAAGTTTGATGAAAAGATGCAAGATCTGAAAAACAGGCTGAATGAAATTATCACTGAAATCTATGGCACTGGAGAGCTAGTGAAACAGTGTATGGTGGTAAGTTGCTAACAGACTTTTTTATCTATACCTATCCATACATAAGTTTAAAATTAAAAAAAGTTTTTTCACCCAAGTGCCGCCCATTTACAATTTACCTAGGTATGCATCCTTGCACAATCACTTGTTATAGAAAAAAAGAAAGAAAGAAAACATTTATTGTGACAGATTTAACAGAATAACAAACACAAGTAAAAACATAAAATCTGCCACAACACAGCCCCAACTCAGCATAATGCTGGTTGTGTGGAAGCAACCAGCGCTGGTTGGTCCGTTGGGGCTGACTGTGACGTTACGCACGTACAAATAAGTAATTACTTACCATAATTGTAGTCATGGTTGGTAAATTATTAACTATTATTTGAGTAACTGCACACTTGTCATCTTATTTTTATACTTGCCAACAGAAAGAGCAAAAGAATATGGAATTCATTTTGAAAGAAATTGTAGCAAATATGGGACAATGCATAGCTGAAGAAATCAAGCAACTTGCTACCTGGACCAATGACGAACCAGAGCAGTTACTAAATGAGACCATGTTCATCAGAAGTTTAGATGAAAAGATCGATGTTTGCGAACAAGATATGAATACTGCTCAAGAATGCCTTTGTAAAGTCAGGGCAGACATCTTTGACAATTTCACTGATATCGAGAATAATTTGCTGAAAAACGTAAGCATTTTTCACAAGATGTTTTTAACTTTAACTACTACTGATGATGTTTTACTTATTTAACTTTGGATATAAAGGCTATGTTTATGAGACAAAACATAAAATGTACGCTATGTACTTAGCTTACCTAATCTAATATTTTAATAGTTATTTGGAGATAAAGAGAAATGTTTCAGAGTTAAAAAGGCAAACAGAAAAATTACGTTATCGGTAATTCCTTTATGCCACTGAAACGGACTGATTAGCTTTTGTAAGCAGTGTAAGAATTTTAACTATGAAATTGATCAATCGTGGTAAGATTAAAAATATTATAGACACAACGAATCTACACTACACTACGTAACTATACTAACTTACTTATATCTAAATTATATTTCAGCATTACGAAGCAAGAAGCATTGCAGATGATATAAAAGGAGCTCTAGTAACTTGTTCAATAAGCAATCTGATTGAAGCAACCAACTTGATCTCAACCGAAATTGTAGAGATAGCTCAGTGTGTCGTAGAACTAAAGGACAACGATGCAGAAAATAACAACGAAGTGTAATAAATACATACGTGTTTATTATATAATCTACAATAATATAAATACAAAAATAAAGATTTGTAACAGTAACGTTTATACTTACATATTTGTACTTATTTAAACCCGTTCTCTTAGTACATACTTCCTAGGCTGCAGCAATGCTTAACATCAGACAGGCTGTAGTCAAACGTAAACCTAACACACATAAAAAAAGTACATAATTAGAAGGTAATCTGAACGTTTAACGTGGGCACATAGCATGGCGACCGCCGTCCACAGGCAGAGTAGCTCCTGTTATATTAGAGGCTCCTTCACCGGCCAGAAAGACAATAGTAGACGAGACTTCGTTGGCATATCCTGGTCTTCCAATAGCGTGCGTCTCCTTACACTTCTCTAAATACGCTGCGTATTGTTCCTCGTTCATAGCACCTTTAAGGTGGATGCCGGTTAATATGGCACCAGGATTAACAGCATTCACACGCACCCCTTTCGGAGCCAGCTCTAAAGCTACACATCTGGTGAACTGGTCTAATGCCGCTTTCGATATACAGTAGGAGAGCATATTCGGAAAACTCCTCAGGCCAGCTACACTGGACAAGTTTACAATATTTCCTTTTGTTTTGAGTAGGTGTGGTGTAGCCAGCATGGTCAGATGATAGACAGCTCTAACATTGGTGTTCATTGTTCTGTCGTACTGCTCTAAGCTGGTTGTTTCGATGGTGCCGGCTTCCAGGATGCCAGCATTGTTGACAAGGATATCAAGTTGTTTCCAGTGTTCGATGGTCGACTTTATTACGTTTTCATTGTCTTCTGCCTTATTTACATCGGACACTAGAGCTAGTGGTTTTGATTTGGTGGGAGACGCTTCTTCGCACTGCTTTGCAACTTCGTTGAGTTTCTCCTTGTTTCTTCCTGTTATTACCAGGTTCGCACCGAGTTTGGAAAAGTCCAGGGCTGTTTGAGCTCCAATTCCTGCACTGGCTCCGGTGATAAGTATTACTTTATTCGCGAACATGGTGGCCCTGAATAGACAAAGTACATAAATAAATTTATGTGAACGTGAAGCTTTAAAACTTAGCTATTGAAACTGTTGTAGTCGTAAAATATGAAATGATATGTGAACTAAACAAGTGTATGTTTTAGTTTAAATACCAATAGATATGTAATACTTACATGGAGATAAAATTGATAACAGGCATGCTATCACCAAAACACAAACATATGACAATCCAAACGATAAATGGTTAGACTAAGCGTTATTAGCATTTATCATGAGCAAATAATATTAAGTGTTTCATATAAGTAACATGTGATAAAATTGCATTCTTCATTGTAATGATATGTTATTTTAACACTTTAGGGAATTTCTACAGACCGCTTTTAAAATTATGGTTTTTGGCATTAGCCAGGTTTTATGATTTGCCTGTTTAAATAGAACACATGCTAGATTTATTTCACCGTGCATTACAATAAGGAATAAACTAAATAAATAAAATCAGAATATTTGAAATATCTTTTCAGTTGCATTAAATAAGAGGCCCGTGCTAATTACTATTCATAATTTTGTTATACTGTTCCAAACCTCCAAGGCCACAATTTCAATAGGTCTGTTGACTTCTGTCTGTACCTATCTACTTGTATTTTAAACGGAATTTACTGTAATGATAATGCTAACTTTTAAATAAAACATTGTTAAAGAAACTTACACAAAAAATATAACAAATTTATTATAAAGACCAGATACTTAAATCGTTTGTAATATATAATCGTAAAGAACATAGACAGTTACCATACTTATATTAAGATACAATATTAAAAGTAACTTACATGAGAAAATTATACTTGTAGCATTGTAACACATATCAACTTAAGTATTTGGACATATTTATAGCAAAGTTTCTTTTATCGAGGGCACATGGCATGACGGCCTCCGTCCACGGGTATAGTGGCTCCCGTGATGTTGCTGGCACCTTCCCCGGCCAGGAAACAAATAACAGACGCAACTTCTATGGCCTCTCCCGCCCTTCCTAAAGCATGTGTGTCAGCACATTTCTTCAAAAACTCCGCATACTGCTCCTCATTCATACTAGATTTCATATGAATCCCTGTGCTTATAACTCCCGGATTGACTGCATTCACACGGACACCCCTACTCCCAAGCTCGAGAGCAACACATCTTGTGAACTGATCAAGGCTCGATTTTGACATGCAGTATGCTAGAACATTAGGGAATGACCTGAGCCCAGTGACACTTGACACATTCACAATGTTCCCTTTTGTTTCGATAAGATGAGGCACAGCTAACATAGTCAAATGATATGGTCCACGAACATTGGTGTTCATAACTCTATCATATTGGTCTAAAGAGGTTGTTTCAATAGTTCCAGATTCTAAAATTCCAGCATTATTAACAAGAACATCTATTTTCTGGAACTTGTTTATGGTAGATTTTATGATGTTTTCTACATCATCTTCTTTGTTCATATCTGCGATAACAATCAATGGTGAATGATTTTCTAGGGAGGTTTTAGTGCACTGTTCGGACACAGATTCTAGATTTTCTTTATTTCTGCCAGTGATAACTAGCTTGGCACCAAGTTTTGAAAATTCTATGGCAGTAGAAGCTCCAATACCGGAACTAGCGCCAGTAATTATTACAACTTTTCCGGAAAACATTATGAGCTGCCTTCGTACCTGAATGACAAAATATTTCTAATTCAAATCACACTATGAGGAGATCTCTAACTACTCTGATATCATAATGCAAATGTTTGGATACTATTTTAGGCTGTAACTTACTAACCAAACAAACTGAATAATATGAGAATTGGTGCTAAAAAAAGTTTTTAATTTTGGTTTCAATAAATTATCCAAAATACAATGGCTATAAACAAAATAATTGAGGTAAACTTTAGACTCCAGCTTAAACAAAGTAAGATTGAGTAGGTAGATATGTGAGAATAATGTGTCAAAAAAAACACACAATGCAATTGTTAGGAAAAAAATTTCAAGCTATATATTTCTCTGCACAAAGACAATGTTTTTAAAATTTGGATTCTTGTGATAACTAAAGGAGAGTTTGCTTAATGTTTTTATTTTAAAGTAAAGTAAATAGAATCACATTTAATTTTTTTAACTTGTTTACAAGTTTAAAAAAAATATGTAAAAGGAAGAGAAAGGAGAAGTTTTTCTAGAGGTGAAATCTTTTGACATAATCCTGTTAAGTATATGGAATAGTTGGAATGACTGTTTGTATGAAAATAGCGGCCAGGCGACTGTATATTACATTAGTAATAAAATAATTTAAAAAGTTTTTGACTGCTCTGCATTTTTATTTTTTATTTTGTTAAATACCTAAGTATCTTAAAAGCAGGTTGTTATCAATGGTACCTATCATTTCAAGTCTAAAGTAACAATGTGATGTGAAATATGATATGATTTGTAAAAGTAAGTACCTACCTGATAGTTTATGGCTTATCCTTGCACCCAATTTTTTATACCAACTAAGTACCAACACACAAAAAAGAAGAAAAATACATATCACCAAGGGAACACCATTACAACATAACATGCAATTTATTATAGTAACTAAGAACGGCAACAGTGTTTCAGGTGAGTACTTCCACATAAAGTTAGAACAGAAATAACAACATAAAATGAAAGATGAATGGAAGGAAGGAAGCAATAGAAAACCTAGGTAAGTACCTATGTTTAGCCGGAAAATACGGAATATCAGGCCACTGCCAGACTTTGTCGTTTGGCAAATTATAGCAAATTAAAAGTAGGCATACATACTCACCTTATATTTATATAAAATCGGCAGTAAATTGTAGAAAAGAAAACCAAAAAAACTTACAGAATAACCTTGAAAGTAAATAATAAATATGGAACCGGTGTAGGAAGGAGTAGGTGTATTCAAAAGAGTATTCTGTATTAGTCAAATCAAACGTCAAAGAGAGTAGAGACAAGACTTTGACAGAACCAAAAGATAAAAAAAAATCGACTACATACACGAAACAAATAGTCGACTAAAATATATATTATTTCAAAAAAATCAATAACCGACTTCAAGTGTCACTAAAAAGTTAATACCTATATAATTTACTTTCATTTTTGCGACTTCAAATTCAGAATTGGGAGTAAAAAATCCAACAAATTATTGAAACTTACAATCCTATAAGTATTCTCATTGAAATCCGTAATATTTGTTGTCGGTGCCAGTCACTGGTCAAACGAGATCGACGCTTGTCGAAGTCGCAGTTCCAGTCCGCTTTGGATTTGTTCCTAACTTATCCTGATAGGTATTGTTACGACTGGCACCGACTCCAAATATTACGGATTTTTTGGCGACGAATCGAGCACGTCAGTAGTCATTTTTGACGAAAATTTAAATGATGATTATCTCTATGAACACAACGTATTAAAACATGTGTAAACAAATAGACCGGCCCGCACTGAACTTACAAACATTGCAAACAATCAACTCAATGAGGATTTTTCCGGGAGCCAATTAAAAAAAAAATGGTTTAAAATAGGTTTAATAGATGTCGCTGTATACTGTTAATGTACACCAAAGAGCAAGTAAAATTTATGGTTTTTGTTGTCATTTCGTTGATGGTTGACATTTGGTTGACAGCAAGTGTGGCGTGTCGTCATATCACATCACTCACATTGCTCTTGAATCTCAATCTCGGTGCACTGTTTTCATCTTTCGTTGCTCAAATTTGTTATCTTGTTATTTTGGTTTTGTTAGTTTTTCACCTGTTGCTGTTGTTACTTTGTTGTACACAAAACAAAATGTATACAACATAAACACAAATCATGGATGGTGGGATGTCAAAATATATGTCATGTCAGATGAAAACGTTCCATTTCTCACAAAAAAAATGTGGAATAATTTTAAAGACATTGTTGTCTAACTTTTATATTAGTATTTTGTAAATTGATTACCAGAATAAATTAATTTTACCAAAAACTTGTCTCACTGATACTGAATATAAATAAAATTGCGTTGTAAAGTTTATGTAACGTTCCGTTTCACGTATTATGAAGAAATCTTAGAACTCGCTTGTACAGGGGCAACATACAACGCCATCTGTTGAGCATTTTTTACATCATTTTTTATTTTTTAATTCAGCTGTCAGAAAAAGCCTCATTAACCGTATACCTATTGTGTTTTGCTGTGATTTTGTTAACATGTTAACCACACCTTGCCTAAGAATTGCACTCTATTTGCGAATGTATGGAGCTAATACATGATACATTACATAGTTATAGGTAATGTTTTAAAATCCAGACAACGGTTATTTTATTTGTAGGTACTAGTGTTGAGTTGGAATCTTTTGCAGTGTACGGTCAGAGAGCTCTAGACCTGTACAAAGATCTGTCAGGATGAATAAAAGAGGCTACGCGTGATCAAAATGCTTGTACCTACTTTGTCCAAAAGATTAGTCTCAATGGGATAATGCAGCTTGCAGTTTGGGTACACTTCCTTTTGATTAAGTGCATAAGGTTATCATTGGTTATACAATTTTCTACGGCTTTAATTTTCTATATTATAATATATTGTTTTAAAAAATATTCACTGATTATAAATAGTCGATCGTATTTTTTTTATTCAGGCAAGCTGATGTTCATCCCTATTTTGTACGCCATAGCATAGCATAGCATAACCAACCAGCCATAAGGCCATAACAAAAAAAAATATTGGTTTGTGCGCGTAATGCTCGATTTTACATTAAATTCGAAGGAAATTAAATTAAATACTGATTATTTTACATATCTGACGGTTTGTGTTGTTGATTAGCTCATTAACTGTGAAAGTGACTTAGAAGAAACTGTTACAACTGAAACAGCTTGGTTTGTAGAGCTGCGATCATGGCTTCGACGGCTGAAGCAGTAGAATCGTTCGATGACTTTTACACAGAGGTAAGATGTTGTTTTAATGTATAACGATTTATAAATCATAAAAATGCTTATATGCATTAAACTAAAACTGTATTCTGTAACCAAGAAGCCTGTCTGCACCTGTCACTCTTTGCCAACTCGAAGTAAGTTGCACTTTTTAAGCACTTTATTAAAACCTTCTGGGAAGGACTGGTTTAACGTTTCAACGACTTCTTGTGCGTTTTATATATTATTAAATTATCAGAATAAAATTATAACCTTATTAAGTTATCTATGTTAACATTCTACAATAGTACAAATTTATATTATGTGAACAATAGTAACAGAGTTCCTTGGATATTATGTTATACCATTTCCTTACTTTTTACTTTCAGGTGAAAGAAATAGAGAAAAGGGACTCTGTATTGACTCCAAAACAACAAATAGAGAGATTACTGCGTCCTGGATCTACATATTTTAATTTGAACCCTTTTGAGGTTTTACAAGTTGAACCAGATGCAACCGTAGATGAAATAAAGAAGAAATATAGACGATTATCCATCCTGGTCCACCCGGATAAAAATATGGTGAGTATTAGGTACATAACCTGATCTATAGTTAATTCATTTTCCTATAACCTCTTTGTAACAATCATAACATCATCAGTAGTAAATATAAAGTAGACCATATATGATAAACATCATAAAGAAACTTTTCATTTAAAAGAACATTTGATATTAAAATTAGTTTAGTCAGGAACCTCGAGATATGTTTAGGCGGTTATGTCCGTCAACTTTTCCTTTTCCTCCGCAGATGGGACATCCCTGAGACTGCTGCAGACTGCATATTGGGTAAGGTATAGCAAAAAACGAATAAGCCATGGAATGAAAGAATGAATTTTGGAAATGCTCAAATTGCATTCCTGCTTCCATTAAGTTTAAATTATTGATCATTAAAGTAAAAATTGATAAATAATATTAATGTTCATGCTGCAAGCACCAAAAGAATAAAAGTACTAAATCACCAACTGTTATAAAACACTCTCATATAATAAACATTTTGTTTTGTTTAGATGATGAAAATGCGCACTTATAAATTTATTGGGTAAATTGAGCAACCAATTTATCAATATAAGTACCAATAGGTACAGATTATGTTACAGTTTGTTAGTTTAACAAATTAGTTTGATTTCAAAAGAGTATGTCACCTTTATTATCACTAGTTTTTTAATAAACATTTGAATTGGATTGAGGCTATCTAAAGAACAGTGTAGATTGTTTTTCCTAAGACAGCTTTATTTTAATAGTACCTACTTAAATTTAAAATAAATGAATAACTTATTATTTATTAGAACTTTATAAAGATTGAAATAGGCCAAGATGTTCCACATAGGGTGAGTCATTTCCTAAAAAGTCTATCAAGTGTTTCTGTTTACGTTACAGGATGACGCCGAGAGAGCCCAGCAAGCGTTTGAAATTGTTAACAGATCATGGAAAACATTGGAAAATGATGAGACAAGGAAAAAATGTCTGGATATATGCGAGGAGGCCAAAGAACGCACTGATCACATGGTAAGTAATGGTTCATTATGGTGTTAAAAGTTTTAATGTGAGATACACACATCTTTGTCTGTAATTGGCCTGAAGTTAAGCAACATATAACCTACACTTGCATAAAGATTCTCATGACCTATTACCAATAAACTAAAATTTAAAGAATTTGGAAAGACAATTAGTTAGACTATTTTTTAGAGAATAGGTGAGAATATTCAGTCATCTTTTATGTCCAAGGAATTATATCTGTAAATTTAAAGACAAAAAAACAATAACCTTTCATACATAGTAGTCCATTAACAAAGTAATAGATCAAAATCAATGAGAGTATATTCTCCAAAATAATTCAATTGAAATATTTATATTGTTTAAATTATACAGTCTTACCAATCATATATTTCAGATTGAACAGAAGCGAAAGAAACAGAAAAAAGAAAATCGACTTGAAGAAGGCATACCAGAGGATGATCCCTTGAAGTACAAACATGCTATTTATGTTATGACCATGAAGGTGAGTTCAATATTTTGTAACTAGCACACACACCACGATCCACACCACACAGACTGCACAAATCATGGATCCCGGGGCATCACTCAGGCTGTAATAGGGGTAATCCCCTATTGGGGTCATGCCCCGGGACATCCGGGCATCAACTCTTTGGGAGACCCTTATCTCTGTTAGGGGGTGCTGGTGCCCCTGCATTCCACACTCCAGGGCCTCAAGCGTGTGGCACTCTAGGCTGCAGAAATGCCTAACATCAGACAGGCTGTAGTCAAGCACAAACCTATATCACATATAAAAAAGTACGAATTAACACATAGGCCGCTATTTACTTCTTCTCGAATCGAGCTTGCGTCCAACATCAGCTCTAGAATAAGAAATATCTGGCAGACCAGAACTCCGCCACTCTCATTGCGTCTTTCGTGGCGTCGTTCTTCTTTGCTATTTACTAATAAATGGGATAAATGAATCGAATTGTCATCACACTATTATAATCTTTAAACTCTTATTAGGATTATTACATAACAATTCATTTATATTGTAAGTCTTATCTCTGTCTTATTGACATTTTGTGATCCTTAATAGAGAAGGAGCTGGTTTCCGAGACACAGATATTTTTTCTAGTTCAGAAGCCAGAGACTTTGAAACTTCTTGTGTCTTATGTATATTTTTGTCAATAAAGAATTGATTGATTGCATCCAAATACTCCGCAGCTATTCGCGGACATGGAGCGCAAGCGGCAGCACCTCGAGACACGCGACATGGAGGAGCGCAAGAGGAAGCGGGAGGCCGAGATAGATCAGGAGGAACAACGCACGCTCGAGAAGGAGTGGGCTAAGAACTTTGAGGTACGAGATTAGTACGCATGGCTTTCTTTTTAACTAAGACGGGTTTTCTCTTGACCATAGTTTGCCTGAGGATAAACAAAAGCTATGGTTGATGTACTTTATAAAAACAGGGTTCAACACTCCGGTTCGGTTCGCTTCTTTACACCAAAGAAAATAACCCACCACACACCACCTGATAATTTATCAATAACTGAAATTATGAACCGCTGGCTCTCAAACTTAGGTCTGAAAGTTTCACAATAATAATAAATATTCTGGGACATTCCACACAGCGCCATCAAGCCCCATACAAAGCAGGCACTTGTGTCGCGGGTACTAGATAATTCAACGAATGGGTTTTTACGCATAACTGTCGCCTATCTGGTCGATTACCAACACATAGAAAATAACTCGCGCAATAAACAGGCAACATATTAAATGGCAAGCACCACTATAATCTAAGAAGATTAAAACACATGCCTAGTAGAAAACGGATGGATTTGAAGACCTCTTAAGGTGCAGATGCCCGTGCGCTATTTCTATACAAACTGTTGTATAAAAGTTGTTGTATAAAGTTAGCCTTAATAACTAAGAAATATAGACTGATCATTTATCTTCCAAACTAGTGCATAGGTTTTGTAGTGTTAAATTTTTATTGAAAAATATGTTGGTATGCATAATCTTTTTTCATGGTTTCTAATATGAACACCTGTTGATTCCAGGAATCTCGACAAAGTCGCGTGGACAGCTGGAAAACGTTTCAATCTGGAAGCAGCAAAGAAAAGAAAAAGAAGAAAATCCTCGGCTTCAAACCACCCAAACCAAAACCTGAGAGCAGATAACTTTATAAAATGTACCTACATTAATTATATCCTAGATATTGAGGCGCAATAGTAGTACCATGATTTTGTTATTTTTACGTTAGTTAAATGTCTCAACGAAATTAAACATTATTCGGTTTGAATTGCGTTTATTTCAATTTATTATCATAAAATCTAATTGTGAAATGTCATGTCTAGTATAATTAGGTTATTGTTTGTAAAGTAAGTATCTTCATTATTGAATTTTCAATTTATAAATGTATGTATATTTGAATCTCTATTCAGTTTGACATTCAGCACATTTTTTTAATATTATGCACAACGTAATGATAAAATTGTAATATTTATGGTGTTGATAGTTAAATTAAGAACAAAAAAATATATATCATATTTTTTCCCATTTAATAATAATTTGTATTACATTGTGTCTCAATGTCAGTAGTGCTCAGTTTCCATTAGATTCCTGCAAATAATGCAGTCCCCTGTAATGTAAGTACATATATTGTATGTATTTGAAATTATCCAGTGTGTACAATGAAGGTGTGTGTGAACACAAAATATAATATATTCAGGTTTAGTACTCAAATTAAAAGGGTTTTTGGTAACATCTATTTTGGCCTTATCTATTGCTTTGGCGTTAAACAGTATAATGTGTTTAGGGATGAAGGAAAACATAATCCGAATTGTTTAGTACTATTACCTAAAAACATGATGTATGTAGGTATGAGGAATCTGTTAATAATTATTCTTATCTTCTTCCTATCAAATGAGAGTGGCCAACTATTGTGTCAGAGTTTTCAAATGTTAAGCCTAAGGGCCTCTGATATGGCTTATTATTAATGTACTAGCTGGTGCGCGCGACTTCGTCCGCGTGGAATAGTTATTACCATAAAAACGGTTCTAGTGAGTTAATCTTAAAAGATAGACATATACTGTCCCGGACATTTTATTAGATCATTTTAGGAGGAATAATTCTTTCATACATATTTTTTTGATATCTTGAACCGTTTTCGCAGCGCACGCAAGGGATGTCCTCAAAGATGAATATTTTTTCCCGTTTTTTCCACATTTTCCATTGTTTTTTCGATCCTATTAGTTGCAGCGTGATGTTATATAGCCTAAAGCCTTCCTCGATAAATGGTCTATACAACACAAAAATAATTTTTCAATTCGCACCATTAGTTCCTGAGATTATCGCGTTCAAACAAACAAACAAACTCTTCAGCTTTATAATATTGGTATAGATGAAGATCAGTAATGACAAATTTGACTAAACGGAGGAGTTAAATTTTAACAGAAATCCCGAAAAAAAATCTGAAAACGCCACAGCTTAGTAAGTACGTTTTTTAGTTACCAGTACTCATTATTAAAAATAATCCGCATAATAACTCATCACAAGGTTCAAAGTGAACGGTTTTTGTGTAACAAATATCAACCACATTGCCTTCAAAAAATAAAGTAGATTTAGTTGTTATTATAAGCATACAAACAAAACTCACCCAAATGTAAGCTCGATAGTAAAAGCTGGCTTTGTTTACTATTTTAGACGAAACTTTTAATTTAATGTCTTTTAAATTGAAGCTCTGAACCGATGTATCTCCCCAAGAAAACTCCCCTAACGAATTAATTCTGCGGGGGAGTCACGACCCTCAGTCATGAAGAAATACTACTCAAAGAGATAAATTGAAACTATCAATGTATCAATACAAATAACTTTTAGGTGTCTAGAATTATACAATTTTACAAATAAATGTAAGTGATTTTTGTTCCGTCTTTTGCCGATGGTCTGCGATCGATTTGATTAAACATACAAAAGGTTGTAACATCCTATTAAATTACCCTAGGAGTTACTTAAAATACCTAGGAGCATGTTAGAATATAGTCGGTTAAACATTAACATTTGGACTTAGTTGTGATACATGTGTAAAAATAAGATACAGGTTGGCCAAAGTGTATAAAGTGATGGGGGCGCCACTGTAGTCTTATTCAGTTCTATTACTTTTTACTGACGATTAGACTGTTAGGATCCCAACAAAAAAGAAACAAAAGTTTGTTATTGATAATAACTAAACCTGGGTTGCATTTCTTCACAATTTGCCTGCCCCTGATAACTGCCTTTTGGTTCGCCTTTTCTTCTTTGGCCATAACTTTGTGTTGTGCCAGTTCTGAAGTAAAAAATTTGGTTGGTAAAAGTTTGATTGATGGAGTGTGCATGTCTATAGAAACAGTAAGCGGTTTATGTTTGCAATACATTTTGGCAATATGTAATATATAATAGTACCTTTTAGCGGTAAAAAAAACTGGCTGTTATTCGCAGTTAGGTACATGTTTTTGTCAACCTGTACAGTTTACATCTATTATGTTCTACTGGTAACCTACTTGGTCCTACTTACTATCAGGACACTTGATCGCTTGCCTTATACTCTAATCTAATCTATAACGGAATGCAGATGTTATTATTATATCAAAAGCAATATGAATTTTTTGGTACAATCAATTTTGTGACCTCAATTCGTCCTATGATGTTAAATAAATTGATGCTTACAAAACTTTTGTTTATATTTGGTATTTAATGTAACAAGGATCGCCTCGCAGTTTTATACAAATTTTAATTAATGTAAGTTTTATTGAATTTGTTACCGCATCTCACATTTTCTTTTACAAATTGTTAATAAGGTTGGCAATGAGCGAAATAATCACGGCCGGCAGGGTTCGAACCTGCGCTATCCTGATTACATGTCAGAATGCCTATGATCACTACGCCGCGATAGATTGATTGACCAAGGCCTTTAGGCCAGACTAAGCGGTCGATGGCACCTTACAAGTGGCGCCATCGGCCGCTTAGTCCGACCTATGGAATCTGTTGGGGAGTCGCGACACTCAGGCATGAATAAAAAGAAACCATTTATTGCAACATGAAACCTTAAATTACCTACAAAATATGAAGAAAGTTTCATGTCACAACCCGGCCCCAATTCAGCATATGCTGGATTCAAGCATCCAGCGCTGGTCTTTGGCATAAGGAAATACGACTCATAGAGAGAAAGAGAAGAGATATCTATCATACAAATGTTGATGTCAGTATTTGGATGGGTTTCTGTGGTAAGTAAGTAAAAAAACACATTATCAACAGTAGAACCCTGCAATATAATCAATGATAAAGTTAAACAAGCCTCCTTCACACTCGTCACTGCAGTCGCAGACTTCATCCGAGGGCGGCGCCGGCTCCCGCGGCGGAGACCAGTTCAGAAACATGCTCTCTGTCCAGATCATCATGCCTAGGGAGAAGAGGAACCTGGAGGAACGTAGGAAGACATTTATCAATAAATTCTTGTCGTGATAGGTATGTGAAGAATGTTGTAGGAATAGTTTATGTGTATGTCTCAGTAACTATATGTAGGTATAGAGTAGACGTATCCGTCAATCGTCATTTACCTACTTAGTACTCATTAGTTTATGTGTATGTCTCAGTTACTAAATAAATAGAGTAGACGTATCCGTCATTAACTTAGTAGGTACTCGTGATACAAGCGTTTGCTTAGTATGGGGATAGAGGGCGTTGTGTGAGATGACCCGGGTTATTATTATTTACATTTTGAATATTCTGCTCCACGACCAGACTAAAGTTTTAAATCATGACAGAAATTACAAAGAAACGAAGTTGAACTCGCATCAGCGGTACGGGGGTATCAGCCAGATTGTCAACAATTCTAGAAAATCATCCTAGACATTGGTGTTGCATGTACCTACTGCCTATGAGTACGTTCAAACGAATATTATCACTAAGAATAGAATAGAACACCATTTATTGAATGCTGATTACTGGAAGCAATCAGCTAATTTGAAATATTTGAGACCTTACATATAGGTACGTATTATTACTACTTATTAAAGATAACTCGCTTGGCAAGCTAGCTACCAGCTTCAATGGAAAGCTTCATTTGAGAGCTAGTTCCATTTCAGTGGCGGCATGATCCACCTTGAACCAGTCCCCTTAGACAAGAGGCGTATTTTAGTGAGCGTGAGACATCACGATGCGCTCCGCGGGGGGAATTGTTACGTCAATCCCATACATTGGTCTTTCTATTCCATAAGTATGCGTCAGTACGCTCACTAAAATCCTCTCTTTCCTAATGGAGCAGGAGTTGGAGTTCGCTTGTTAACTTGGTAGTCACCGTGGTAGTAGGCAAAGTTACAGAGACCGCTAAGGCTTTGCTTACCACAGAATGCCACCAGCCAATATCCTGTTGTAGAGTCGTTGCCTGCTGTCGTACCACGGCTGCCACGGCTCGCACGGTATCGGCAGCTCGTTCATATGCGCATCACAGCGCGCTGGTGGAAATATACACATTGACAGTGTTTTTAATACTGGTTTGTACTAATGAATAACTATGGAAGGGCGGAGGCGGAATTATCATTATCCCTTGTCACTCTCATAAGTCTTACGAGATCCTGTATGCCCGTTATTTTTCAGCACAGGCACGATAGATATACTTTTTCTTCAACCGCTTGTGCTGATATCACTTCAGACGACCTATTTATTTATAGACCCTTTTTTATAAAACGGGTTTGCACTTGGCCATAGTATGCCTGATAGTAAGCAAAGGCTATGGCTTAAGATGGAGCGTGCTTACCCGATAAGAACCGATTCGCTCTCGCTTTGAAGAGAGATTTGGTTGCTTTAGTTAAATATTCATACTACAAACAACCTTACCTAAATAATGCTATTTTTTCTAGATAAGTACAAAAGTACGTACTTACGTGGTCTGCAACAGTCATAATTTCGATTATAGCAGCATTTTCGAGTCAGATTTGTAATTTTCTTACGGATAGTTACTATAAATAACCTCATGTTTTGGACACAGTATATACCTAAATAAGTACAAGTAAGTTTATTCTATAAAAGTAAATTATAATTAAAGATTACTTTGTATGCTTATAAAAATTCCCACACGCGAAATAGAAATTTTCGTATGATATATTTGCGTAGAGGGAGGATCAATATATTTGAAAACATTGATGTGATCTTGCCCTTGATTTCCTAATTTATTTGACACTTCCTTCTGCATGTTGGAATCTATGATTGAGAACTGCTTTATACAAGAAAATAGATAAAGATCTCTTTTTTCCATTGCTTCACTATCACTGCATAGTTTAAAGCAAAGTTGCATCTCGAGACTGTTCCTATGTCTGTCTGTAGTTACATAGGTACCTACTCGTATGTTTAAATCTTTAAAACTACCCAACGGATTTTGATGCAGCTTTTCTTTAGTTAGAGTGATTCAAGAAAAAGGTTTATATGTATCAAAACACGCGCAAAGCCGAATCAAAAGCTAGTTATCTATAAGCTGCTTTAGTGCTTCGTCTGAGGTCTAATCCAGAGAAAACTATAATTACCCTTTTCAATAGCCATAACATTGACTCAAAGCATCATCGCTCTTAGATTTCTCTTATTTCTTAGCTAAATCGCTGTGCGGGACTGCGTGGTACCACGTCTAATTAGATATAAAAGACAAAAAAATATATCCGTGTCTACTTGTAATATCCGAGCACTGGTAGGTAAGAGACGGTGAGGTAACTAAACTATGAATAATTCAGTAAAGTGCTAAAACCCACACTACGCTTGTTTTTTTACTAGAATAAGAGAAAAAATATTCACAACCGGCAGGATTCAAGGCTACGTATTCGTGACTACAAGTCAGAACGGCTGAACCTTTTGGCCACGGTCGACTAAAAACTAATCTGGTGAATAAAAAACAAAAATCTAATCCGAATAAACTTTATACTTTTAAACTTTTTTATTGTAATATGAGCGAAAATAATCACGACTGGCAGAATTTAAACCTGCGTATTCCTGACTACAAGTCAGAACGGCTAAACCTTTTGTCTACGGTCAGCAAAAAACTAAACTAGTCAATAAAAAACAAAATTCAAATCTCAACACAAATTTACTCCAGCATGGCAACATTTATTTCATGGCAAGCACGTCATGAGGACTAAAAGTCTTTCCACCATTTTATCACCATACACCAAGTGGATAAAAATGGTGGAAAGATGTGCCGTGCTTGCCCTGCTGCAACAATTTATATATCGCTGTCGTCACACTCCTCCACCATGTCGCTGGGCGGAGAGGGCTGCTTCGGAGGGTTCCAGTTCAAAAACATGCTCTGGGTCCATATCAGCATGAACAGGGAGAAAAAGAACCTTTAAAAAACAGTAAAAGTTTAGTTAACATATTGTTTAAAAAACAGGTACTTAATTTAAAAAAAAAACATTAAAAAATAACATCATATTGGTCTATGTCTATACTTATATGCTTTTATTTGTTTTTGTTTACATATGCTTTCTGTAAAATTAAAAACGTTAACTCTCTTAGTACAATTAGATGAAACTGAACAAGTTTTAAAAAAACATGATCTCGCTATCACAGGTGACGGAAAATTCGTGAACACAACATACACTTACATAACTAAATATGGGTGCTCCTAAATTAATAATCCTACAAAATGTTGACTTCAATTCCAACTACACAAATTGGGCGAGCTTAGGAAAATGGCGTAGCACAAACCCATGCTACGACTTTCACCCTGCTAGTTTGTTTAGATCTACGAAACGCTACGCTGCTACGACGAGCTACGAAAAGGACCCTATTAAACTATTCCAAAAAAGTTGTCAATGATTGTATTTTTATTCGATTACTATTTATAGTCAAGGATGGTTATTTTAGGACAAAAAGTAGTCTCTGACACTTCCGGGACCTCTTACTACCTACATACCAAAAATCATGAAGATCCATACAGCCGTTTTGCGCGATGAGCGTTTAAATGCAAAAATTATATAAATGGTTACAACGCGTTCTGTTATGAATTCTAAGTACCTCTATATGTATATTTTTTTCAAATATCTTTCGAGTCTCTTCAGCTTTGTTATATATATAGATAGAAGATAGATTAGTTATGCTACAGAACTACTATTGGTGCGAGTATGTTTAAGTTGTTACCACAGAGCTCCTCCGACGAGTATCTGATTGTACAAGTTCTGCCTGTCCTTGTACCACGGGTTCCACGGGGCACATGGGATCGGCAGCTCGTTCATGTGGGCATCGCATCGAGCTGAAACATGGTGGACAGATCTATGATAGCTTATAGACATCCTGCAGTTTTAGGCTCAAATCACACAGTAAGGGCAGCGTCGCATCGTGGCGTTTGTTTAAACTTATCTTATCTTCATGGGCAGGAGAAAAAACGTTTGAAAAACTCGAAAATAAATAAATACATCGTCTTTTTTCAGTGCTTTTCCAGTATCTGTCGGCCTCCTCCGGTCGCTGCCATTACGGTGTGTGAATTGAACTTTATAGCGTCATCATCATTAACACCGATATAGTTCTGTCTGTAGCTGCAGAAGATGATGGTATTCAGCATGCTATAGATGCAACAACTACCAACACTCCGCAGCATAGTATAGTAGTTAATTAAAGTAGCAGCCTATGTTTATATGTTATTCCAGAACACCATGAAACAAGAACCAAGAACCACAAACAAGAATAATTTACAAAGTTAGCATACATACCCTCGTTTAAATTACATTATTAATAAGTGTTAATTTTATAAGAATTTGTGTCCAATAAACATTTTTATTTTTATAATTTTTTACTATTACCTACATTATATCACAGTTATTTAAACGGAAAAAGGATACCTATATAATATAAAATCTGTGTAAAAACCGATATTCTACCATCATGTACTTCGACAAGCAAACGCAAGAATTGGGAACATACCACAGGAACCCAACAAGTTATCTAATACAACTTACGTGGTCGGCCACAATAACTTCTGGCTTGTGCAAAATTATTCTTGGATTGACTAACTTCAGTATGTGCATGAAAAAAATTAGTAATACTTCTACGCAGGGCCGCTAGCCCCGATAGACGGGCTCGCATTTCACCAGAATTAAAATTATATAAATATTCACAATATAACAAGTTTACGATTGCTTTTGAATTGACAGATGTCGAAAAACTTGAAGCATTTCTATGACACTTTTTAGGTGAAGTTTCAGTTCGTTGTGAAAAAAGATAGTTCGTTTGCATTTTTATACAAGAAAGTTTCATCCCCATACAAGGAAAATAACTGAAGTATTTCTTACTACTTATTACATTTTTTTTTATTAAAAATCCCTCCCAGCCCGTCTTACCGTTCCAATTGTAAAGTCTACGAATTTTGCCCCTGAAATAAGATTGTATTGTACGTACTTACTAGTTTTAAGTTTAAGTTTTTTAAATTCGTTTTAAGTTTAGCTACACTCTAATTCCCTCGTGAACAGGGTAATGTAAAATTTACATTTTGGCTAATAAGGAATTAAATTGAATTAAGCAATCTACCTATGCTTTATCCGTTCCATTACATACACCTATATACCTACACCTATATACCTAACCTACTGACATTAAGTTTCATTCTCAACAACTTTTACCAAAAATAACGACTTTTATACACTTGTAAAAGTAACATAAAAATGTTCAGATACAGCCTCTCAGTACAATAAAAACTTTACCAAATTGTAATAAAAAATCTATGTTACAAAGCGTTAAATATTCCAAAAGTTAGACCGTTAAGATAGCCTCTAGTGTAGTAGACATTAAAATAATAATAAAAACGTGTTCTTGATGGTAAAATAAGGCACCATTCATACTTAATGATGATGCGTTCCCAGCCAATATCGACGATTCTTGTGGTTATTTTAGGCCATATTTACGCGTCCTTATGTGGCAATGTACTTACACCTTTTTCCCAGTTAATTTTCTTTTCTTTTTCTTTACATGGCACCTACTTACTCATAACGCTGTTTTCATAATTTACTAAAAGTTAGTACCTACGTTCGTATTAGAGTGGTGAACTCTAGATGTCAGAGTTTTCAAACCATAATTTACTAACCTTTTTCGCAGCTGCGGAAACGGCTAATGTTAGAGCATGGCAGATCAGTCAGACAGTATTGGATCTGCCGACGACTAGACTATTTTTAAACTAGATTCGCGCATGACTACAACTCGCCTGATGTTAAGCAACGTTATAATCTACGAAGAAGCCTAGAAGAAACCGATTCACTCTCGACTTGAAGACCGATAAATTTAGTTCGAGGGGAATAGAGATTCCGATAGCCAGAGATTATGTACCTATAGAATATAATTGCCAGTCGTGATTAATCCGGTCTTACACTAATTCACGTAATATATTAATGCTTTAGGATTGTCCATAGTCAGTTTGTATAGAAGTTTCCGAATAAATCATTAGAATGCGGTACGATATGTATTGTGGTATTTCTGTACTGTAGATTATTTTAAATCTTTGCACCTAGTGTGTATACAAAGGAAACTACCCGCGACAGATGGCAGCACCTATATCACTTATTGGATCTAATTAAGTTATTTATTTTAGTTTGTTCCTTAATTTCGGAAACCTTTCGTTGACTTTAATTAAGCTAAGTTTCAAGAGGATTCTTAAAGTTTTATTTTAGTAGGTACTCAACTATTCTACTGATATTATAAACTTACCTACTAGAAAGCATTGTTGTAAATGGTTGGAAAAATGATAATGTTTTACACTATAAATTCATACCTCATTCATTCAAACCTATCACACTTTTCCTTTGTAATTACTTAGGCATTAAAGTGTTTCGGAGAAGGTAAAATTTTTATGTCAGTAATAAAACAACTTAGTAAATTTTGAAAACAATATCAAATTTAATACATAAATATGATTTATGTACTACTACATAAATGTTTTCGTCTATAATATTTACACTGAAACACATAATTTCGCTCTAATTGTATCTAAGGATTCACAATTTTCATACGCTATCATAACAATAAGCAACTAAAAAATGTAACAAAACTATAAATTGCACATACATGCAAACATATTATTTAAACATTGTACAAAATAATTTACAAATTTAGTTTAGCGCCATTGGTTTGCGCTCGCTTATAGTATAAATACCTACATAATAACTAACATCGCGATCACCATCGTCTAATATTAAAATATATTATCTATTACAAACTAATTTGCAAACCTATCAATAGGAAAAAATATCCCATAGGGTTGTGCGCGTCTCTGTGCGCGAATGTTTTTTTTATCGATACAAAAGATTTGACTTCCATATCGATCAGACCCAGACCCATAATCGACATCCATTGTTGGTAGTCATCCCTTTATTTAATTACAATTGACTTGCTATAAATTGATTCCACAGGGTCTCACAAGTTCGAATTTCATTGTTTTTATTATTTTGTGCCTCTAGTCGAGTTTCAACTGTTTAAGATTGAAATATGTTAAAAAGTTACTGGTAACGTACAAACATTTTTGTCAATAATTAATTTTATTATATGATGTAGGCATGTAGATATTGTTATATCAATATTTTTTCCTACGAAAATTACAATTTCGTTGTACACCTTGTCCTCTTCTATATCTGTCAGTAATGTACCAGTAATCTGTTTGTTTCCATTTACAATCTCAAACATTATCGTAGTGGGAATACCAACTACTCTGATGGAATGAATGTGTTCGTAAAAAGCAGTAAACTTCGCCTTCTTTTTTTTGACATAATCAATTCGTACATGATTTATTAGCTAGGATATATATAGATATATAGTGTTTGCCCTAGGAAATATCCTAGGATGATTAGATAGAATGGTTAGAACTTGCATTTTTTGAACGTCTAATTTCCTAGGGCTAATAAAAATTTGCAAATTTTATGTGTGTCATTTCAACCACAACATCTTGAGCGATTCCTTTTACAATTTTCTACGTTAAGTCACACGCATAAAGCCATATCTATATTCGGTAACAAATTGCAGGTTAAACTTCTCTTTGCAGAACTGTTTCTCAAGTAATTGTTAATGTGTTGTAAGATTTATTTATACAGCAAAAACTTTTTCTAACTGTTTTCTGCCATGTTGTATTCAATTAAGTATCAATTGTTTATAAAGTTACATTGATAAAAGGTGCGTAAATAATATACATATAGTTAGAGGTACACGCACTGGGTAGAAATGAATCAGTCCTGCAAAGAGAACATGCAAATGAAGGCTAAAAGCACAATACAACAGTGAGTGCATTCATTCACATTAACGCTAGGCCTTATTGGAACATAATTCGGTCCGTACTTAATTGACCACATAGATTGACATCAATGTCTCTTCAAGACCACCTATCTAAACATTATAATTATTTCAACAACCATTTAGATATTAACTAACATCTTTCTAACGCTATCATGAGAAATAACTCTAAGGAGTTTGATCAATCGTCTACAAAATTCAATACGTATTATCGACACAACAATCGGTTTTATTCGATTTTACGTATGTACTTATATTTGGCAAAATGATTCTTTACATACCTTATTGAAACATACATATCGATGAGGTGACTTTAAGTCAAAAAATGAGCTATCTACATAATAAGAGCAAATTGATTCTAGTGAAACAATTGTACAAGAATATTCGCATCTACGCGTGTTGATAACACAACATGTCTGAGTACTTAGAGTTAGCACCAATATCAGCTGCTAATACATTTAAATTATAAAAGCAGTGACGTCATAATGTGCTAATTGAATTGTAGAACTCAAAAATATTTTGGAATTAGAGATAAATTGACGCCAAAAAGGAGGTAAAATGACCATTACACTAAATGAACACTTAATGGCTAAAACTATCACAAACAGTCCACTGAGGTATTTTACAAAAATCTGCTACAATCTAGTTGAGGCTTCGATCCCAAATGTTTATTTTGCAAATAGGTTCAGACATTGTTTTAGGAAGGGAAGCGAAAGGTTTGTTTGCATCGACATTTGCGTGGAAAACAAGCCTTTCGGTTTATGCTCTGTATTTGACTATTTGAGACTTTCCAATGTTTTAAACTTGGTCTGAGATTAGATCTACACCATCCCTAGGATGCCTAACTGTTCTAACATTGAGTAACTCTGAACATTTATTTCCACGTAGCTTACCAAAATATCCGGACTAGATATCTGACTATAGGTTTGTGCGTATGTTGAATTTGTTATGTTTTAAAGGTCTGTGAATTTTATTCCATTTAAGATTTTTTATATGACTTTAATTTCAACAACATTTTATGGTTATAGCGTCATAGATTTAAAAATGTAATAGACACCAGGGTTTCTAAAGTATATAAGCCTAATATTCGTATGATTTGTTTACCTTTCGAATAATTAGTAAATTCACTATGAATAATTCTTGGTGTTGAGTGTCTTGCAAATATTACGATATAAATAATTAAAAAATACATCTACTATGGCATTTGATGTAAACCTATAGATCGGTATTACTGGGTTTCGATTCATTTATTCTACGATTGGTAATAATTATCTTAAAATGGTTTAATAAATGTGTCAAAATAATTCTAAAACAATATATACCTTACAATATTTCATATAAATAACTAACAATATATTGGGCCCACCAGAACGATTGAAAGAATAATAAAAAATAGCAAAATCTTGTACACGTAATGATTTTATAGATAGATATGATTTCTATGAATAATAAAATAAAAATCTTATTTATTTTCATGGAAACCATGCCATCGTCATTATGTATCGGTGTTATAAATTGATTGAACATAACAGTTATAAGTTGTTACTAGTATCTTAACTAGCGAGATTTAATTATAGAAGCCAGAAATAGTTTACTGAATCAGTCTGCTGTGCCTACACAATACACGTACACATTATATTCAATAGATTAAACTAAATTCTTCATAATATAACTAAAATTAACATGGAAATTCTTCACAGGGCATCAAATTCCAATTTTAACGCGAGGTCACTTTATCAATTTTCTCTTTCAAAGTATTACTTCAATGTCACTCTTTGATCGCCGATTGAATCCAATCGATTAACAGTTTTATTAAGAACACGTATCAGTCTCCATGATTGAACTGGTCGACACAGTTTGGTTCGTAATTGTGATGATTCGTTGTTTCGTTGAGGACGAAATTACAGCTGATGGCACTTAGCAGCGCGACAATGTTTCACCAGGAGAGCCTGCAGTCACCATCAGCAACAACTCCAGTTTGGTTTGATCGGTTGTCGTGGAACATCCCAAGAACCTGCAAAGAACAAATAACAATTTGAACAACACATTCTGTTTACAATGATATGTGTATGTGCGGTATTCGCAAACGTAATAAGAGACGCCGCGCATGTAATCTCAAGTTGCAAAAAAAATTACGGCCGCACATTCCTAACACTTACAAACAAGTCGCAAACTGCCTACAAGAAGCTAGCTGACTCGAGTTCTAAGACCATCACCTGACTCAACATTTGATATGAAACCGAAACGATAGCTGCGATCAGAAATCCGATCCGAAACCTCAATCAATCCGGTTGAATCCGGTCATCGATCGGCGACATAAACCATCCGCCGGTCGTCGACCAAATTGTATCGTATCCATATCGCGGAGAAACAATTTACATCTTAATTAATTCGTCGGTAATAAAACCGTTTGACAGAGATATCTGAGTAATCTCGATGTGATTCTCGCCAGCGTCTGTGGATGTGGATTATCAGCGTTTCTCGGTTCGGGCGAACTTTCTGCTGAGTTCGGCGAGTGTAAATCGTAACCTGCCCGCCATAGTGACGCCGGCGGGCCGCGCCGCCTCCCAGGTGACGACCTCGCAGGGACGGGCCCCATATCGATACTTTTACTCCATATCAGCGTTTGTATTGAGCATGAATATCGCGGTCATTTTCTTGAAAAAAGAGGCCATTTTTGATATAAATTTTAATACATTTTGATGGAACAATCCACTTAATATATTTTGAAATAATCGCAAAACTAATCGTGATTAAACATTTTTGTTTTCATTTACCTACTGTTATAGTTTTATCAGAATTATTTTATCATATAAAAAAAACCATCGAATTACGTAAAGCAATTATGCCCCATCCCTAAAGATACGATAAATCCGTCGCATATTCAGCGATGTAACGGACTTTCTCAGCGTGACTCATGGCTCTGAATAAAGTACTCTGTTAATTCGTGACGCAGTAATTGGCATACTTATCCCGAAATAAATCCCGTGTAAAATGGACATAGTCTGCGAGGAACGTCTTCTCGCTACATTTGATGAAATGGAAAGGATTGGGGATTTTATGGACGTAGGAATAGATGCGATATAAAATATATATAGGTATCTTAAATACATTTTGCTTTCCTAACATAGTCGTCGTGTCTATATGTTTTAAGATAGCGATTAACATACTCGAGTTATTTTAAGAATATGTATAGAAATTGGATAAAGTACACTGAGAAACTCTTAAGATTTACATACCTAAGTATTTTACGTACTTTTTCATGCTCTATTTTTTATTTCATTCTTCAAATATTGTAATTTTTATAGCTAACTTTGTAGTTGAATATTGCACGTGATGGATTGATGAGCCCTCGTGTTCACTCATATTGAGATAAATCAGTTAAGGGCACTTAATTGTCTCCTCGTAAAGTTGACGATTTCCTATTTAGCGGAATAGATTAGGAGTTTTGACCTTTTGGTCTAGACTAGACTTTGCTATTAGCACTTGTTAAATGTCAGCAGATGGTTATGTGAATCTTAGTACCTACATATATTCAGATTATTTATTAGTTTTATGGGCCAATAAACTACCTGATATAATTAAGCTTCTTTTAATGTTAACATTAAGGAAAACTGAGTCAATATACATATCTTAATATTAATATTTAAACTTCTTTAGTCTTATCTATACTAATATTATAAAGCTGAAGAGTTTGTTTGTTTGTTTGAACGCGCTAATCTCAGGAACTACTGGTGCGAATTGAAAAAATATTTTTGTGTTGAGTAGACCATTTATCGAGGAAGGAAATTTATATAACATCACGCTGCAACTAATAGGAGCGAAGAAACAAAAGAAAATGTGGGAAAAACGAGGAAATTTATTCATCTTTGATGGCTTCCGTTGCGTGCGCTGCGAAAACGGTTCAAGATATCAAAAAAATGTGTATGAAAGAATGATTGATTGAGAATGAATGATTCCTCTTGAAATGATCTAACAAAATGTCCGCAACAGTATATGTCTATCTTTTAAGGTTAACTCACTAGAACCGTTTTTATGGTTATAACTATTCCACGCGGACGAAGTCGCGCGCCAGCTAGTTAAAATAAAAAGGCGATTTACAGAATTTTATTCCTTATTTCCGCAAAAAAAAATCTTTGATCAAACGCGTAAGTACGTAAACCTGTAATACCTATTTCTACATAAATTATTATGATGGTTTTATGACTAGTTAAATTCGAGTATCTGTCGTTTTAATTCTGAATAAATAAATAATTTATGTATCTTCATTCCAATTTCTCAGGGGCCGATTTTTTTTAAAGGAAACATTCACGTTTTTTTTGGCACGGAACCGTGTGACAATAAATCGTTATTCGGATGTCACGCACTATAAAGCATAGGCGTAGTCGGTTATCGAAGAGATCCGGCTACTATAGTACAATCCGGTTCGAAGGACCACAGACTAAATTTATTCATACAAGGGGCAAGGCGACCTCTTAACTCTTGTGTTATTTAGGGCACACTTCCTCTGCAACTAACCATCGAGGCGATTTGTTATCGCCATTTCACGGCGCTTTTAAATACGGCTTTTTGGTTATTTATAGGGCTGTGGTGTTCCTGTGTGTGACTAGGATTTGTTTACTTTGCTACGGTTTCAAAGGGTTTTTGTCAATGATACGATGACCAATTTCCTAGTTAGGTAAGATATTGCGATTGATCGATTGCATGTATTCAAGTAAAGAAAATATCACTGTAATATTAATTGAAATGAGAATGATTTTACTCTTTTTTATCAACTTTTGGACTAAACTCCAGACTTTAAAAAGAATTACACGATTGGATATAAAAAAACAAACTACAAAAAACGACAATATACTGTAGGAAATCAATATATTATTTGCTAGCCAGATTGGCTCGAAGACATAATACCTAAAGTGTCTCTCCATTGCACTTAGGTATATACAGACGGTATGAGTAAGTTCTTGATAAACATATGTACCTACATAATATGTACAGACGGGGGCATATAATAGTGAGTAGATATACAATATTTTTCTGTACCTACATGAAAAATAGTTTATACTTCTTCTGGCTGATGAAACCGTAGGGCGGGCGGGAGCGCGGGGCGCGGGCGGCGCACTTGTTGCACAGAGGCGGGGCGGACCGCCCTCCGCCCCACCACGTGCCGGCTCAAAACTTTATGACAATATACTAACTCTTTATAGGTAGGCCTGGATTTTATGTCAGAGGCTTCGTGAAGAAATACACCGCGAAACCAATGGGAGAGGACGTGTGGTTTAACTGGGCTTAGGTATTGTTTTTAATACCAAATTGGAACAAACTGTACCTGTGTTTCAAGTCAAGCAATTGTAGTAACAATAGTTTAAAAGATTTAAACATAAACATTGATGTAATCCTACCTTAGATCTTTGATCAGGCTCAGTGGATGTAAAATGACACATTTTATAATTTATTTTTCAGATTATTATTCTTTAACTATCATATCACTATCTGTCTATTCCATATGACAGAACGTACGTAACAAATTTCATTTTAAGTTGTGAAATTGTGCTAGGTAAACAATAAACTTTCTTTAGAATATTCAAAAAACTCTCGGCACCAATCAATAACAATAAAGTAATAATATCATAAAGAAGGGTAGGTACGCCTAAACAAAGCCTATTATAACAATTGCACACCCTAACTCATTTCGTGAGTTCTAACTTCAAAATTACAGGCTTAACGATTCAAGACAAAATTTAGCACATCATAATCGTGCGTTTCGGGGTTCCACAATAAAATCATAAAACCGTTAGGGCGCGTGGTTGAGCAGCAGTTAACACGTAATCCAATTTGCGACAACCGACATCCGCAAAGAATGCTAAAACTCGGCTCAACCGAATATCAACTCGATTTTTCCCTCGATTTTGCTAAAAACTCTACAGATATTTTTTATGTGATAGAAAGTGTCTTTCTTAAAGGCTTTGACAAGTAATACGAAAAAAAAACATATTTTGATTGCTGAACGATTACCATCCATAGCCAGTGGTTTTCCTGGTATTATTTGGTGTTAAAAAGATGTCCCGTGGCACTATCTCTATTATCTTCATACGAAACATCTCTAAAATTCTTCGCTGCATTGCAGAAATACGGCAGGATAGGGGAAGCAAACAAATCAAGAAATACACGCATATTGATGATGTTTTGATTGTATTTTGTTTTTTTTTGTTTTTGTTTTCTTCTTGTAGGAAAAAATCGAGTACAAATTTTACGTATTTCAAGCCAATACCACCAATCATCTTGTCAAATTAACGTAATAGACAAGTCATTTTTATCGTTAACTTTGATAAGATATGATAAAAATTCCACTCGCTTCTTTAGGGCTGGAGTCACGTAAAACTCAAGAAAAATTGACATCCTTAACCACGTTCAGTTAAATTTAAATATTGGAGCATCGAAGATGTCATACAGTAACTGACTTAAAGATGTGAGCTTGCTTGGTCGACGTGTGCTATTTAATATATTCTTAAGAAAAGCAGTGAAAAATTGTAAGTCACATTTTTAGGTATGAGAAAATCTTGTCGTTTCTTATTTGAAGGAAATAAAGTTGTGCCAACTACCAATTAAACGAGTATAGTCCAAAAGTTTCAAATGCTCACTATTTCAAATACAACAAGGAAAAATCGTACACCAATTAAATTTAAATTTAATAAAAATTGATAGAGAGATCACTTGTATTTGTGCATTTTTATATATTTTGAAACATCCACTAAACACAAATGGGATAAATTTTATGCGTCCCGAAATCACATCAACATTTTTATGAAAATTGTTAATATCTCAATAAAAATTCCGAAATAAAATGTATAATTCATTACTCATCAGAGAGGCCATGCAGCAAATATTTAAAGTACTTACCTATAAGGTTGCAAAGGGAATGAAAAGGGCAAAGGAGCTTTTTATTAAGTAGAAGTGAGCGGGGGTCGAATATAATGAATAAATTCCGCGTAAGGTCCCCCTCGTAACGCAATTGAAAACTTTTAACAAGTGCCGGGAAATCGTGTGTAAAGGTGGGCCCGTACCTAATTACGTAGCTACCGGCACGGAATACAAGATGAGCCGGGAATTTAAGCGCCCGATCCGGACACCTTATGAAAATCAGCTCGTTAAAATACGCGCCGCTGTTGACCGACGACGCCCGCCTCGGATAACACGGAATAGAAAATTAACGAAGTGAGCATTTGTTCCGCGCAAAACTTTAGTGGATTCACGCTCGATTCGGCAAACTTTTCCTTTTTCTTTTTACCGACCATTAACTATGGGTATTAAAAAATTAACAAGATTTCGCGTTCGCCGTCTGCGGAGGACGTATTCATTCTTTTGTAACCCTAAAAAACAAGTCATTACCGAAGCGGGTTTAGTCGGGATTTTTTCGTGTTCCATTATGTCGAGGCGATCGCTCGAGAGTCGACGGGCACCGTTTACGCTGAAATGATATGATTAATTACTCCCGTCTCCCTCATTAGGGCACAAATAGGGTCGTTCATTGGTGAAATTGAATAAAGCGCTGGAGAACCGAGCTGAATCGGCCTCTAATTATTAAATTCGTAGTGTTCTACAATACCCGCAATTTGCGTAGTGGCTTACGTGTTTTCACTACAACGACTTGATTAGTTTTTTATTTAAATACATTCGATTTTGGAATAAATTTTGTAACTATGGAAGGAATAAGTCATGATTCCACTATAAAGAAACTAAATTATTCATAACCAATATAATTTGCAAGCAAACGTAGCGGCGTAACCTTTAATTTTTTTGTTCCATAAAGTAGAGGGGCACCTCGTGTCATAAGCCGAGTACAAAGGCGTAAGCATGAGTGACGTACTTAGCTTCTGTAATATCTAATATCGTAAAGATGAATGTGACAGAGGATTCGTAAGTGCAGATTTTTTCGGGGATTTTTTTGATACGCTTTTGTAGGGGCGCTATAAATATGATGAAAGACGCGGCGACACAGTGTTATAAGGATTTGCGTAAAAAACCTGATTCAGGAAAAAAAACCTAACAGCTCACACATTTATTTATTTACCAGTTTTTTGCTCTGATATTTAGTATTTTTTAAATTAGAACCATAAATAACTACATTACTTTTATAAACGCTACAAAAGGAGCTATGATACACTCCAAATCGCAATCCAATTCTTTTAAATCTTCTAAAGAGTTGGAAATACCGTGAAAGTTTCGAGAGATATATTAGCGAGTGCTTAACAATACTTTGTGGCGATAAATCTGGAAATATCAACGGTCTTCGGAAAGTTTCCTCGGTGTCCGGTAAGTTCTCTATATCGGCGAAACTATGAACTCTATTGTTCCTTGAAAACGATGGGGATTGCGTAATATTTCGGTTGGGAGAGAGGTTTATGGGGTTGCTAGATGAATGGGAGGAAAATCGTTTTTAGATGTTTCAAAAGTCAGTACTTTATTCGGTAGCTTCGCTGGGAAATACGATATGCTACCGTTATTAAACTTTTGAAGATTTTTGTTCTTGTTTCATCGAGCTTTAACAACAATTTTGTAGTTGAAACCCGTACGCTTTCAGCATTTGTATTTTGAATGTTACACATAACTTAATATTTAAGATTTTTTCACTATGTTGTGAAACATCTTTATAACAACTTAATTTTGTACAAAACAATTAGGTAAGTATATCAGAAAGGAAATAGAAATAAATCAAAAGATCCGTACGTAACATAAAACTAGTGGTTCTAAAAACACAGGGCCACAACATTTTTATTTGCTTTCTAATGTCATCAAATAAGTAAAGACAAGAAAATATACCAACCTTTAACATCCATCCATCATTGCCCCAGCACTCCCGGTCCCTATCTATATCACAAGCTTCCACCTAGCTTATATCTAAAGCCCTAATTGACAGCGGTAACGACCTTAAGCTAAATAAAACTCTAACTAGTTAACATGAACGAAAATCTCGACAACAAATGTATGTACACGTAAGTAGGTAACTGGTCCAAGCGTCATTCCGAAATGCTAGCGGACTTCATTGTTCAACTTCTGGATTGATATTGTCTATTATCGTCAAAATATTTGGAAAATCTGGCGCAATTAATTGCAGTTCATTTGTATAATTGAGTAGATTGTCTTAATTTTTTAGATTGTTACGGGAGTAAATAGACGTAGCATTTCAAGAAGTCTCATGGTTTTCGTCACATCAGCTTGAACACGAACTTATCCTACTGGGATAACCCACATGACTAAAATCTTATCTACGCCCAGGTGTTCAGTGGACCCAGGAGGGAGTGACTGAGTACGAGGTCCTGCTGGGAGCTCCGCCCCCCGACAGCGTGGTGGGCACGGGGGGTGCTGGGGCTTTGAAGTGGGACTCGGCCTCTGCTGCCAGCCCAGAGTGCTGCTGGGGGAAGTTGAAGTCCAGGGTACCGTCCATGCTCAGCTCGTGCTTTATGACCTGGTGGTGGACATTTATTTTATCAAATAAAAGTGTTAATTGACGAAGTAAGTAACTAGCTTAAAAAGTGCTGTGGCACAATGTTAGTACTATTTCGTGTCAAGAGATTACAAAATGAATAAAAAATTGGATTTTATGTTTCACATGTTTCATCAGATGTATCTGAACATTACATCATATTCTATGACAATCTGTATCTAAACCAAGACTTAAGTTACGAACGTTTGATGGAAGACACTAAAAACAGTCTATGAAATGACTAAATTCTTCACATATATCTCACCTCATCAACGTTACAGTCGAAGCCGTTAGAGCAGTCCAAGGTCTCGATGTTCAAGTCTTCCACCAGGCCTGTGTTGAGAGCCCCCATGATCTGCCCCATCACCGTGGTGGGGCCCATAGCGCCAGCCTGCACCATCATACCACCGTTCATCAGGGTTGCGTCCGCTGTGGTCACCATTTGTGGTTGGCTGTTGTCTGTGGAAAAAAAAATGGGATTAAATAGATTGAAACACACTTCTGAATTAGAAAAGGTGTAAACATGTTTGTTCTCTATTCTTGTATCGTTGACTGGAACGATTTGACCGAAATATTAGTTATAAATACCGTGGAACACTGATACTATTAGAATGACACTAACATTATAAAGAGGAATGCTTGCGAGTGCGATTTGTTCCTTATTACGGCTAGATTTAATTGGATGGAAATGTATACGTACATAGATGGTTGTAGTGAAGTTTTGTCCCGAATTAACACTAGTAAATGTATTCATATCCAAGATGTAAAGAGTAAGTTCATATTCTAATCTCTAGTAAAGAGTAGATAAAACTAGCCTAGGGGACTTTGGGATAGGTACCTCCATGATTGCTGTAGAAATTCATGGCGTACAGCAGGGAACTAAATCATCAAACATACGAAGATTCTCATTCATAATAATGAAAAGAAAGTACGTAGGCTTATTTATTTATATTGCCAAGGAGAGCGATTGCGTTGACTGCATTGTTTTTCTAGCAGATTAGACGTATCATAAATTACTACGCAGTTACGAATGGTCCATTACTTCTTTGCAGATAAGTTTATATTAAAAATTAACACATAGCTGGTTCAATTGCACACGAAAACGGGAAATGAAAACTCTAAGATTTTTGTCGTATTTCCATTTCAATATTTAAATTGGTATCAGTTTGAAATCCAACCGATGAACCAATTAAATTTGTACCTATTCTGGATTTAGGTATTATGAACAATGCATTATATTAGCTTTTCCTTATTTCTGCACTGCCCCTTGTGTAATAAGAGTTTACTGTGTTGTTTTCCTTTGATATTATTTAAATTTCAAGAGAGGTAATCTTGGTCTCAAAACTATTTCGACAGACCGATCGTAAAAAAATACCTTGCTTTTATAATTTTATCGATCAGTTCTATTTCGTTTAGTAGTTTCACTATAGTTTCCCTCAACATAAGTCAAGGATATTTTGAGCGCATTAATCGTACAAGAATCATTTTTGTTAAAATGATATGTACCTAACTGTACATATTCTTCTTCTTGAAATGAGAGTGGCCAACTCTGATGTTGAGAGAGTCTGACATGTTTTAACGACTGCCATACTATGACAACAACTGTACATATAATATGTAAATAAATTAAATAAAAATAAATATATCAGCGCCATCTAGCTCCATACTACGCTGGTATCATGTATTTATGTATAAGTACATACCTGTATGCATGATATCAGCGGGGTCGGCGGGCGGCGGGGGGCGCACGAAGTGATCCATCGCGAGGTGGTGCGGGTGTGCGGGGTGCGCCGCGTGCGCCGGGTGCGGGTACAGAGCACACGTGCAGCCGCCGTGTGGGTGCCGCGGGCAGCCGTACGACGGGTACCGGAAACTGCCCCCCGAAGACGACGAGGACGTTGTTGGTACGTACCTGTGCAGATCAAGGGAAGTTAGTAATGGTGAGATTCTCGCCTGATTACCCCGGTCATAGTTTTTTTTAAGATGTGTTTTTGATGGCAAGAGTCCTGATTGCTCATAGCAACAATGGCATCTTAGGTTGAAAATTTGACTATGAATGGGCGGATAGTAGTTTCCTGTACTCGTTTTCTTTAACTCGGCAAAGCAATCTGGATTTGGTATGAAGATTTTCCAATTGTGTGCAGCATAAGGAATAAATTGTATTTCAGGAAACTGTATAAAAACACTGTTTGGCGTCGATGTAAGAAAATATTTCTAACTAAAAGCTCTATGGCATAATTAATACTAGAAAATTAAATTTTAATCTAAAACCATCTAGGTGGTCGGGAAGCGAAGCATACTACAAAAGGCTTACGTGTTGAGGAATGGATCGGCCCCGTGCAGTTTCATGGAGTCCGCCAGGCTGCCTGCCAGCTGTTCCTCTTGTGCGTAGTCAACTTGCGTGTACTCGCTGGGGGCGAAGTCACCGGCCGCGGCGTAGTCGGCCGCCCAGTCGGTCTCCGAGGCGATCATGGACGGGATGGGCGACAGCCGCCCGCAAGACGACGCGTTCGACGGCGCCCGCTGCCGGAAGTCCGGCGACAACTGGAAACTGTTGCTACGCGCAAGCGAAAAAGCCCAAATAAAATAAACGCCTCGTTAACCTTCCTACAGAACGAACGCAAACAATCGAATTATCAGCAGAAAAAAACTACTGTCGCCTAGCGTGATACGACCTCAAAACGGGGATCATGCAAATCTACTGCCTACGCCGCACGCTAACATATAAATTCGTATGCCAAATGAAGCGATCAACTATAACCGAGTTCAATGGTCAGCGCAGAGATATCTTTATTCCTACAAACAATGACAGGAATGTTCGGTAAGATATGTGTTCGAGCTTGCTTAGGGTAGGCCCTTCGGTCACGTCTGCGTTATGTGGACGATTTTCATAATCCGCATAAAATAAATCGCCTATAAAAATGTAAAAATATCGGCGCGATGACGAGACTCAGCATTCGCATAACTCATCATCTAATGGTTGCGAATGATTTAAAACCTTTTATCATAAAGTAGCAGAGTTGCAATAACTCAATTTTATTAGTCTGGTCAACGCAGGTTCATACCGATTGTTTTATAGTAGTGTCATGCACAGTTTATTCTAGTATTCGTATAGTATGTAGAGGTTTTACTTAGTAAGCCGAGTATTTGCGGTTTTGGCAGCGCTCGTACCTCTGCCCGTAGGTACGTATATTGTATAGGTATAATAATTGTGCATTTAAAGTCAAATTAGTATCGTAAAGTATTGCGTCGCGGCTATTATCATTACTGGCTAGGTGCCACGGTCCACCTTATATCTTGACGCGAATTGGTTCGGGTCTTAAATGAACGACTCTATCAATAAACAATACTGCACCGGTAATGGAAACTATGGTGCTGACAGAATTGTGAATTACGAAACAATTTATAACTAAAAATCTACAACTATCGTCGTTTGGCGCACCTTTTGCTTATTTATACTGATTTATACGAATGCGAAATACTGCGTCACTACGCTTGCTAAAAAAAATATATAAATATGTAGGTACATAGGTACTTCCTACAATATTTAAAGCAAAATTATTGTCGGTAAGCTTAAAAATGTAAACTGCCTATATAACTATGCTACTGTAATTGAGGATAAATGACATTATAATTATATTTACCTGTGCATCGGCGAGTCATCAGGAAAATGGTCCTGACTCTCAGAGACCGAGCTGCTGGGACTTGGTGTTGCGTCGGCGGGGACTCCGTTTCTTAATGCGCCTTCAGGCTAAAATAACAATGAATATGTAAATGTAAGAAATTAATAGTAGTTGAATAAATTCACTGAGAATTTTTGTGTAACCTGAATGTTTTCAGTAAATTTTCATTAATAAAACTATATAATTTCATCTTTTTCGAGGCTCATTTGCAAAGAGTATGGAAGAATTTAAGATTTCATTTATAAAACCTATCTATAATAAATCGGGTTTTACCTGAGTTTGGGATTAGTCTGTTAATTTAATTATTTAATTTTATTTTCAATACAGACTGCTCAGCTCACCGCTGCAGCATAGTGATCAAATAACGAACAGTGTTTTACTATTTGGCTGCATAAAACGACACCAGCCCCCTTATTTTAGTGAGCGTACTGACGCTCGCTTATGGAATAGAAAGACCAATGTATGGTAGTGACGTAATATTTCCCCCCGCGGAGCGATGTCAATCCCATACATTGCTCTTTCTATTCCACAAGTGAGCGACAGTACGCTCACTAAAATACGCCTCTTATCTAAGGGGGCTGAATGAAAATGTGAAAGAAATTGATCAAAGTCCTACCTTCTTCTTCACCCTGCCTCTTCGCTTGTTCTCAAACTTGCTGGTCTCCATAGAGGCAGCGCGTCTCCGCACAGACTTGCCAGGCTTGGCATCTGGATTAATCATCCACCAGGAGGACTTGCCGGTGCCTTCGTTCTGGACCCTCATGAACCTGTTGTGTAAGGACAGGTTGTGTCGAATGGAGTTCTGAAACAAATGGAAATTGGAGAGTTAGGTGAAATATACATTTATTATATTTTAAACAGGTATATTTCTTGCTTGTATTTGTTTGCTTATTATTTGCTACAATAAATTATTTTCTTTCTTTCTTTTCTTTGATGTGTGACTTTTGGAATTAAATTGGTGGCAAACGTAAAAGCGCCTAACCAAGAAGTCCTTCTAGTCTTCCGTGGCCGAAATCTAGAAAGGAAGATGACAGAAGATAAGGTCAAATAATACGACGACAAAACTGTTAATTATCGATCATATTTTAATTGGAACAGTGCATGAAATATAGTTTTTTTAAGAAATTAAATTAAGATTTCTGGAAAAGTTATTCGTATTCCATTTTCTATATTGAGAATTGTGTATAATCACTGACTAGTAATGAATCTTCAAATTCTTGTTAATAATATCAATGTCTTTCAAAAAGAAATAAATGCTAAGAAACCCTTTAATGTATTGTCCAAGTTAGTTTACTTGTT
The DNA here is from genome assembly GCA_964023185.1 of Macaria liturata. Classification (NCBI taxonomy): domain Eukaryota; kingdom Metazoa; phylum Arthropoda; class Insecta; order Lepidoptera; family Geometridae; genus Macaria; species Macaria liturata. The sequence goes on from OZ026816.1 coordinate 6,738,359, forward strand.
TATTGTTGTAGTTTTTGAGTGTGCCTACTATTTCTTTCTTAGACAAGTTTCAGCGATTATGTAGTGACTCGACAGCGAAACGATTATGTGTAACGACAGCATAAAAGTTCATAAAAGTAAGTAAGTATAGCCAGAATTATCGCTGTATCGTTTCGAGACAAATATGGTTTGTTCGTTGCTGAAATACTTAGCAGTGTTAAAAATAACAGGTCATAAAGTACGAGTATCATCGGGGTACGTTTGCGGTGATGACCACAGAAGTGCCTATTTTAATTCCCACAACAGTTTTAACTTAGTGCAATAACGTGTCCTATCTCACACCGGCAATAAAATCCCGCAACTTTTTCTCGTGAAGGAATAAAAGAGACCGCAGGAGCGAATGAAGTTTGGCTATAAAAAACTCCATAAATAATTTTCTGCGTGTCCCACGGGACTCTCGCTCAGGACTAACTCAGCATTCTCATGTGATTTTTATAAAATATTCGAATAAAAAATGCAACGTCACTCCTGTTGAAATGAAGAATTTCCCCAAGATTTTCACGGATAATTTAGCAAGAATGCGCCATAGCGCGGGACACATAAATTTCGGGAACATTTATCTACTATGTAAATCAGTCAAATTTTACGTGTTTGTCTAAAATGTTCCGACCGTCAGCATTTACACGAGTGTTTTTATGATTTGGAGCCATGAATGATCCCGTTTCATTCTATAAGTGGAAGATTTTTGAATGACATAAATATCGATCGGAATTTCAAAATACACATAAATGAAATTCATGGAGGTCCCGGTATTGTATTTTTAAAGCGTCAATGACACCATTCGATTATTCACATGATTACGAAGGTTGCGCCGGCCACTCCACGTCGTAGAATACTTTACGAACAAAAATAGATTTACCGGTTTTAAAATTTGAACCAGAGCCATTAGAGATAAGAATGTATTTAAATTATTGTTTAACTGTAAATGTTTCATTGATTTATCATTATTGCAAAATTTAATGTCTCATTTTATATGTAGTTAGCCAGTTTGTTTAAGAATTAATATTTCTAGATTATATTAGTTTCTGCGAAGGTTGCGAGTTAAATAGCTGGCTCATCAATGCCGGGGCGGCATTCCGGGCGCAGATTAACCAAATGCATATTTAACACAGTCCAATTAAGTTAATGTGACGTACAACAAAGCACGTGGACATAAATCGAGTGGATGTGGACAACTCTCGCGATTTATCAACCGTGAAAACGCAACAAACGACCCGTCGACGGTTTGATGGATTTGTCGCCAGGAGCCCTTACCATGAATTACGTCTGCTATAAAACTGACATAACGCTTGTTGGTCGGAGCGCGGTCGTTTTAGAATCGAGGCGCGTACCAAAAAACTTCTATGCGAGTTGCGGATGCGCGATGCATGTGAAAAACCACAATACGCGATCCACGCGCACCGCGACCGGTTCAACGAACCAACCGACGTTTTGAAGTTCAAACTTCGAACGTGTACCCAATATTCTTAAGCAGCAATAAATTATTTCGGTCAGCTACAAAAAAGAACTCGATCAAAGTTTTCCAATCAAACGACACTCTCACTATAAAGATGAATAGAGGCGAGTTTCTTTTCCATGAAACTATAGAAGAGCATTAATATATCCAATATAATAATTCCAGGAGTATAATTTATTGGCAGTAAAGATATATGGTTTGCTGACTGGCATCTCAAGTTAATCGAATTTTCTGCTACTATGACGTCACGTTGTAGGGAAGGCTTTTCATGTAATTTACCTGCTTTTTTGGTAGATATTATGGGTTGTGCGCTCGTATATCTCCCTGCTTCGGTGAAGATTGAACGGGTACAGAAATGTACCCCATTTTGCTTGAATATGATAAAAAATATTTTTCTTACAAGAAATGACACTTTTGTTGCGTTACATATTAACACAAAAAAATAAGATAGTATAATATTACAGAATTATGTATTAAATTTTTGGCGTAGGTAGTACATAATTATGGGTTTAAGTTATTAATGTCCTAATCATAATTAAATGTTTTAAATCAAATCGAATTGTTTTGTTTCTGCGTATGTTTCTGTATGGTATAAAATACACTAACATATTATGCTCTTAGTACATTTAGCTCATCAAAGATAAAAGACGCTATTAGTTAACTCTTTAGAAGCGACGTCGGCAACCTTCACAGATAAATCTTAGCTCTTCGGGAACTTTTATAAAAGCAAGTCGGAGTATTTCGTCGCTTCCAGTTTCTCTACACAAAGTTACAATCGTTCCACTAAAACCGGGGCGGCATCGGCAAGGCAGCTCGCACTTAGAATTTTGTCTACGACAGGATCCGTGGCGCCATCTCGACCCTTACTGGGTGAATTAACGTCCCGCCTTCAGTCCCCTTTAATACTGTAATACTGAGCTGAGTTAAATTTTGTCGAATTTCTACGGCTATTATACTTGTAGCTACGGCAGCGCAATATTACTCGGAATGGCGATGATTTCCGCAGTTTATTGCGGCCCCGATCGTTTCGGGATCTATGAATTGACGAGCTTGATTGGTTACGGCTTCCACGGATGTAAGGGTTTGTTCAATTGATTAATATTCCGATATAAAGATCCTAATATAAAATAAAATAACGTGAAATTACTTCATCCTTTTTTTTAATAATGTGATTTGTATAGTGATAATAAAACATATAAAAATATTTTAAGTTCGTCATTAACATCACAAACTTTACTTAGAAAATGTCAAACGTTTACAGAACAATATATAGCTGTACCTAATGTCACTCGTGGAGCTATAGTGAGTTACAATTGTGGAAGCAAAGCAAGAAACCCGAAGTTTGAATTATTCAGTGCGATTATTTTATAAGGGTGACATACTGAGTGCACACAAGACACTTCTCAATGAATTTTAATGTGAATTTGATCCGATACCAGTTTGATAAATATGTACCTACTGATATACCTGAACGTAGAAGTTCAACTTTGTGAACTCTTGCAATGCGATTTGCATACAAACTCGATGCATTTAATTGTAGACTGTATTGTGAATTTATTTAGGTTGAATTTATTGCTAGTTTTTGTCATTTTGTAGTCGATTATGAACACTGACGTCAATGTACATGACCTCTTCCTCTGCTTGAAATTCAAGTGTGAAAATTCAAAATAAAGACGTACGTATCCGAAGGTTTAACCATTTTAAAATACGGACGTTGTAAAGGTACAATCGAACTACGCTCGTGAGTTTTTATCATAAGTTGAGAGATGAATGAAATTATGTATCCAAAACCTTGGTTTGGTACACGTTCTTGTATGGAGAAGGGCGGACTCAGGTAAGGATATTTGAGAATATTACTGGTTCAATCTCTATATACATAATAATTTATTATCAGTAAGTGGAAGATGACTGGCATTTTGTCGTGTATAAATAATTTCGTATATATATACGTATATATAATAACGTTCATAGAGTACAGTTTTTAGTTATATTTGAATTGTAATCTATACTAATATTATAAAGCTGAAGAGTTTGTTTGTTTGTTTGAACGCGCTAATCTCAGGAACTACTGGTGCGAATTGAAAACTTATTTTTGTGTTGGATAGACCATTTATCGAGGAAAGCTTTAGGCTATATAACATCACGCTGCAACTAATATGAGCGAAGAAACAATGGAAAATGTAAAAAAACGGGGAAAATTATTCTTCTTAAGGGCTTCCGTTGCGTGTGCTGCGAAAACGGTTCAAGATATCAAAAAAATATACATGAAAGAATTATTCCTTTTAAAATGATCTAACAAAAAGTCTGCAACAGTATATGTCTATCTTTTAAGGTTAACTCACTAGAACCACGTTTTCATGGCAATAACTATTCCACGCGGACGAAGTCGCGCTCACCAGCTAGTTATAAATAAATGAACAAGAAATTCAGTCATACATGTGGCGTTTTTCCTATCCACGGTGGCCACAATTTGCAATAAGCAAAAGTTACTATTGATTGACAACGTGGGTACATACTTACATAACTTATAGGCCAAATCCAATATGAAAATTCCCTAGCTCCGGCCGGGTAATAAACACTTCTTGTAACCTCGAATCCCTTTTGTTCAATGACGTGTCTCTGTCAATAGAAAAGTTGGGAACATCATGTTATTTTGTCACACATCGCCATTGTTGGCGACATGAAGAGGGAAAGGATTGTTTAGGGAAGTCTATTATTATTTTTACGAGGACAGTCTATTCCGACCGAATGTTGATATAAAGGACAGTTTATTGGGCGTGTAGGTGAGCTGCCTATTGGATGTAGGGCTGTCGTACTACGTAATGCAGTGGTTTATTGATTGAGGAAAATTACAAAGGAATAGAGCAGGATGTAATAAAATGCTTTTCAGGATTCGCCTTTGTCTTCTTCAAGCAGTAATCAAGAGGATTAATTCACGTTGATGTTTATGACTCTTGGGTTGAAAAACAACACACACAATATTTAAAATAATTATACATCAATTTATAATATAATAGAAAAGGGTGAAAACAAATGACAATAAACTGTCTCAAAACAATCAAGCAATTGGATTCCCAACGCGATTAAGAAATTGCGTCTTGAACTAAGCATTTAGAATTGAAAACGTTTCCGAAGAGTGGCGAAGTGAGAAATCAGATAAATAATTCAAATTAGAGAACCACGATTACACAATAGAGGGAGGTATCGGGAGGTGGGGGCAAACGTGACGGCCCTGGGAAATTGGGAAGAAAATCCGGTGACGTGTCAACCGCCAGTGACAAATTTAATTATTCAACTTACCGAAACGTTAGCAAGATGACTTTTCGCGGAGCCGATAACTAAGTAAGAATAAATTCACTTAGAGCTGCCGAAGCAAAGTTTAACTTGATAAAACATTGGAATTTTGGTAATTCGATTGTGCGGAGGTCGGATTCAGTTGTCGCCGTCGGCCTGATTTGAATACGTCATTACGAATCATTTGTCTCTACGCCTGAGTTGTGGCGTTGTAGGGGAAGCTACGAACTGTGGACGTGACTTTGTTTCTAACTGGATTTTCGCAAAAGTAGCTAATTTGGTACAATTTGGAAATATTAAGATTGAGCTTTTTGTGACTAATTCCGTGAGAATAATGAGTATTTTTTTATAATCGCTTCAACATAGATTTGTATTTCAGAACAATTCATATTTCCAAATAATTTATAAAATTAATTGTTATAAAGTCTTAAAAAAAAATTAACAGAAGATAGGTAACAACTTTATTCAGGAACGCATCATTCAATAGATAACTGAATAAACTCTAGTATAAGATCTCAAAACACTTTTCTCCGATCAACGTTCACTGCAACCTCCAACCTTCACTTCACCAAAAAAAGTCCAAACAAACCCCGTCGATAGAAAAAAGAATGTGTGAAAGCATGTCTGTGGATCTGTGGATTTATTCGCGGGTTCTGTGTAAATCACCTTAATGTGCCGGGTAATGTCCTACCCGGGAGGTGAGAAGCAGCGTACGTATGCACGCTACCGTGCCAAAATGTGCTTCTAATACATTGAAACTAAACATTTGTAAAGCGTTTTAGAGAAACTTGTAGATGGTAGACTTTTCCTCTTTTTCTCTTCTTGATGGTAGACTGTTTTTCGTCCTCACCCTGGCTAAGGGTTAAAGAAATTATTTTGATATTGTGGACACTGTGATCATAAACTAAACTTTCAATAACAATTATTACAAATTTGCCGATATCGGTTTAGTAGTTTCAACGTGAAGGTAGAAGAAATCCACAAACCTTACCTGCATTAATAATATTATAAACAAGTTCAATAATTTTATGGGCATGATATATAATAGCTTATCAGAATAGTTATTACGACGTTTAGTGATAATATCTAAAGCCCTGAATATAAGAGGGAATTTCCATCTGATCTTGGCAAGAACAAAACAATCATGATATTATCTCTTACCATTTCCATATTGATAAACATATCTCTAAGAGGAAGGTGAATCTAATTAATGTAATAATTATTGTAATACGGATATAAAATAACCCTGACGCCAGTACAGAAGATCACGGCCGGTTATAAGGGCCATATTTCATTGTATCTAGGTGACATTTCCTTTAGATAATTTAGGAGGTGTCACCTTGTTTGTGTAAACGAATATAGGTCTTACTGCTAAGATAACTTGCTTCATTCTATAATATCTCGTTTATAAGTATGTACCCAAAAAATAAGTGCAAGAATACCGTGTCAAATAGTTTTAATTTCTGATGCAAAGTTATTTAATATTGCATTTTCAGAGACGACTAATGACATTTAAGAGTTAATAAAATTTAAATTTATGCAGTAATAAAATCTCGACAGAAGTTGAAACACTTGGCTTCAATTCAGTTCTAAATTGGTGCATCTTGCACTTGACCTCACCTAAGAAATTCCTTAGTGATGTCGACATTACGAGGGTTGGCATGGTTTTGAAAAAAGCACATTTTAAGATTTTTAAAAAGATTTATTTTCAATGCAACCCCATTTTAAAACTAGCAATGTTCGTAGAACATCTTTCAGGCGAACGAGCCCTGCGTGACTCTCAGATTCGAGCGCTCGAGATCCATTGTCAGCGAATGACGATGGAAGATTAAAACATTTCATTCCCCGCGTATAATAACTATCTAAGCCTAAGTGATCCCGAGGAAACGATTTAAAAACCGAGGGGAATACCTATTTTCCCGCGGTGGAACGCAAACACCTTTTCAATCCTTCAATGGGCCTAACGATGGGAGCGGAGTACCAACTAGCGGTGGCAGTTTCTTAATGGTATTGTAAGACAGAAAAAATACCGAGATCGCCGTACAATGGTGCAAAGAGAAAGATTAATCGTCCCGTCGGCGCGCGGGAGTGAGATCAGCGAGAGAACCCTGCTTTAGCAAAAATTAATCATTTCAACGCTTCATTGTCGCCGGCCAGTTACCCTCACACGCACATCTCGTTCTCGCTAATTAAATAAGAATTAGCGAACCTTCTTGACAGATTCTCGTCAAATTTTTCATCCGCAAATCATTCTGATGCGATCTCGGCGCTCGCCATAAAATCTGTCTTCTTGATTAATAGGCGGACCGGATAAGCGAAAAATTTTATTCCACCTATCCGTCGAGATAACGAAGAAAGAAGAATTACATAAAGCTTTCAGAAAGTGTGATGTAATCTCGACCGTCGTTTCCATAAACTTAATGGCGAAATATCACAGAACTTACATATCGCTGTTATAACAACCCAAGTTGGCATATTTGTTACCCTCTCAGTCAGCATATTCGCGTGGAATGACCGCCAATTTATGTGAAAACTTCTACACCGGTCGGAGCATGACCTATCTATGTGAATAAAACTTTTCACTCGTCAAGACGATATCTGTTTCGGGGATGCGAGCGGAGTACCTTAAGCAAATATGGCAGGTTAAAGTTTCGTCCAAGTTTTGTGTGAGCAGGCGATGTGTCAATTTTTCGATTGAAATATGGGAACGGTTTGGGGAAAGGCGACGCCACTATTTCCGTGTTGTGATGCATGGAGCACGCTCGGATTTCAGCGTTTATTTCTATTCTTCTATTCCGTAAATGGTGAAGTTACTTTCGAACAGTGTCGAGCTAACAATCACTTTGGAATTTTCGTTTACTTTCTGTAGAAAAAGGTAGTTTTTCTATAGCAGATCTTTTCTCGCGTGAAAGTATAGTATACAATTTTATCTCTTACTGAACTATATTGAATTAGAAATATCCATTTTCACTACTTAGAACATACGAGCATCACGGAATCACTATCAAAGACGCCGCGATCGGTTCGCATCTATACCTAACAAATGAGGTGTTGTGAGTAATGAAGCGATACATCTCTACCGGTAGGTCTCCGTGCCTTCAGCACCAACGGGGAGATAAGTAAAATATTCCACTTAGCGAATTGCCGAGTGAATTGCCACAATTATCATACCGTTCCAACAGAACTGGGTGAGACGATTTGCTAAGGATGAAACGAACAAACGAAACAGTTTTCTCAGTGCACGGCAATTTTCATTTGTATAAGCTGCCACTTTGTTTAACAGGTCATCATAATATTGCTTATCCTTTGCCGGTTATTGTGCGTATTTTATTTTGCACTATCTAATATTAATAAAAAAATAGGTTATTTAAAGTTTGCTCCTTACATGATATATGACTTAAAAATAAGTTGTATTGTGATTCGAATAGCAAAGAGTGCTTATTTATTCTGATTGTACTACCGTGATAATAAATAAATAAAAAGTATGCAAGTTTGACTTAATACTTCAGGAACCTAATCATTAAAAAAATAGTCCCTACACATACCATTACCTACATTCTATAAAAATCATAGATCTTCCTCATAGCACAGTTCTATGGAGACGGCCGTAGAGGTTCTACGATGTAGGTCTACTTTCGACCAGACATCAAACCCCAGCTCCTATTCAATGGCCTCTACGAATGTAGTGTATGTAGGTAGGTAGAATAATTTGCCGTAGTGTTTACAGTAGATCAAGTTTGATAAATTGCTGTCTACATTTTTAGATTATTATTTTGATTAAGTACCTAATAAAAATTTACATAATATGTGTGATTCGTATCTATGTCTACGATTTTTACTAGTACGTTAACTAATATAGTTCTGTATTAAAAATAATGTTTCTTGATTTAGTTTAATTTAACAGTTTTAGTTAAGTTTTGATCATGTCTTCGTAATTTATTGAAATACAGCGTAATTATGTTGAATCAAAGTGTTCTACGTGTGTAAATAGTAGCATACATGTACCGTTTGTGTCCAAGAACTATTAAAATACCGAAGTGGAGTGATTTCATCGAAAGTTTAGTGATTTTGTGAGAGCCGGCGGCGGTTTGTTTACTATTTTCCCCAAGTATAGATGAATCGAGTATACATATATTTATTTACTCTTGGAGAACACCATTGTAGGTACATAAAGTGCAGCACATCCCTTACTTTCTTTATTTTATATTGCAAAGCAATAAATAGGCGGAAAATCTTATCCGGAATTATATCCGGTGTAGAGACAGTCTCGTTATCCGTATCGTAACAAAGTAGAGCAGTAAGGAGTTCTACAACGAAGTCCAACTTTATGTAGATGTAACCTAGATAAGGTATTATAGGAAATAATTTGCCAGAACTTAGGTTGTGGTTGTAATCCTGAAAATTGCTTTACTTAGTTTGATTTTATTGGTTCATGTTGCTTTGATCGTCGTATCGAATTTTTTATTGTTTCTAGGTACACATTTCAATTGTTTTTTCTTAAGTTTACGACATGAACGTGTTTTTGGAAAGAGCTTCGAAAGCTTTTTAATAGATTCTTATTTATTTTTAGTGATGTCATTCATATTTCCTAATCTTAAATTCTGATAATATAATTAAACAAACATTTGCTAAAATCATATTATGAATTTTAAGGACGCACTTACTATTTTAAATCCCTAGTCTGTGTATGTCCGTGACTTTTACAACAATTATATTATTTAACAACTCCTTACAATATAACAATACAATATATATTTATGTATATGTGGTGTTTTAATAAAGTATTTATCTATCTATCTTTCTACAATTCATATCAAAGTATAACATATTTGCTAAGCCTACAATGTAAAGTACAAGTATGTAAGTGCGAGCATAGTACATATTGTCACATGTTGAATGTAGTCGTTAGATAGGCGTCCGCGCGTCGCCGCCTTGCGCCAGGTACGTCGCGCCAGTGGCGCCGTGCGGGCTTCTGCCAGATTAATGGATCATTGCCCCCCCTCTCCCCCTCACCCCGCCGCCACCCCCGCAGATGCGAGCACGAGAAAATGCGAAACTACTGTTCGACGCACCTCCTTCCTTCACTAGATATATTTCACTTGTCTCCACGTATGTAGAGTACAGTATACTCGTACCTCCGCTCGTCACAGGTTAGCAGATAGTCGCGTGCGTAACTGATATTCGGAATTGGGTCAATTGGCTACGAGGTCAATGAAAAAATAGTGAGTTTTAAGCTCTTCCCTCGGCGACAGACCGAATTCGGCGCGGAATAGATATAGTTTATTTATACAAAGAGGCCTTGAATGGATGGCTGACAGTTACCCGCCAGGCTTTGATGCATAACTTTATATGGATGAAAGCCAGTCATTGAACTTACGCATGCAATACGAGCTTTTCTGACATTTTCGTGTGGGGACCCCTTGTGTCAGTTTGGTTTATGATACGAGAGCTTTCACGAAGATCATCATTTCAGCTATCGCACCAGAATACTTAATTTATTACGACAATCTATTTAATCAAGTATGATAAAACATAAGTAAAGAATCCGTACAGTATATTTTTAGGAATTATCAATATTTAATAGATAGAATGTAAATGTCACCGACTCAGTTCAATGTACAAATCTGTTTCCACGAACATGGCTGACCATAAAACTGATAGACACTCACAAAGTATTTGCAGCGGAGAATATGGAACCGCCTATATCGTACAAGTCAATAAAACAGTGACCCACTGATGTCGATCGTAACATTCCGACCTTCAATCTGACAAGTAGCGATGTAACGTTTATGCTCGATAAAACACTTCCGAAGTGTCTCTCGTAAATCAAGAAAGTTAGCCGCCGAGCACTTAAAGTTTAACAGACAATAATAAGTGTTGAAAAAACGGCCTTCGGTGGAATAAAAAGTAATGTGGCAATAGTGAGGTTCTTAAAGGGCTAAGTTGGTAAGTTTTGAGGGATGTCGTAATGAGCCGCGAGGGGAATCGATAAATTTGAATGTTCGTCGGCGCCGCGCTCAACTTGCAACTTTTTTCTGAGCGTGGGGAGCTCGCGCCGTGCTGACGCCACTCTATCGGGCCGGCGGCGTACACGGAGAGACGCTACGCTCGGTAGCTTAGCTAGCACACAGATTCAGAGAAACGACTTCAAGCTGTCCTTTGTCTGGTCCTTCTTTGCCATTCGTAGAGACGACCATATAAAAGACACAGTGTATAATAACATTGACACTAAAAATGCAACGATAAGTATAATAAAGATATTTTCCTATTTTTATTAGGTTTTTAAATGCAACATACATTATGTAACAACAAAAACTTATATTTACTCCCATGAAGTTGTAACGTAATTTAAAAATAAACTAATAACAATTTATTTTTACACTATAGGCATAAGGAAAAGAACATTTATTAGTAGTCTCGGATAAAATAATCATACAACTCGGCGATAAGCTCGTAACTCGGCAATTATTCTGTTCATTAGTTTATCTCGACCACTGACCATGTATGGTACAGCGGAGGTAGATCTAACACGTGACATTACATACAGGGTACTATCGCAAAATTAATTATACGGTAGCTATGTTAGGTGTGTTTTTTAAAGAAAATGCAAAGAAAATAAATGCCAGAATTTTATTTTATAAAAGTACCTACTTGAGATGCTTTATTAATGAGTCAATACTATATTTTCAATGTTCATAGCATTCATGACATGGAATTGCTGGCGTAAATTAGGCGAAATGTAGTCAAGCGTGAGCCTATCAAGTGTAAAAAAGCGTAGCTTCCAAGTAGCAGTGGCAGAGTGCCTTTACATAGGGTTGCCGGAAGCGAGCGACAGGGCTGCAAGTGATTATAAATCGCGCCGCTGGTTGCGACAACTTCATGAATTTATTATAATTTCTTATATTAAATTCCTTTCACTTTCGTGAACACTAGTGATTTTCCACGTTTATGGCGTAGAAAATATTATATCCCTTGCCAAGTGAGTTAGATAAGGAAATGCATTTGTCATGGAAAAAGTGGAGTGGAATCTTCGTCCACGAAAAGATATATTAATATGATTATGGTTACGCAAAGTTCTTGCAAGTATTCTTATGAAACAAATAAGGCATAAAAGGTTCCTGGCCATTATATACATATAATATGTGGTTTTAATCACTGAAAATGATTCACTGTTCTTAATTTTCTGAATAATTAAATACAAAAAAAATTTTAGGTGCAGATTTTTTAAAAATATTATTCGAAATAAGTTACAACCCTACAAAATGGCAGGTAAGCCGTATAGGCAAACGCGGAAGTGATAATCTTAAAAGTTAGATTGACATAGTTCTGTCGTATAAAACCGTAGCCAAGTTACAATGTGTACGATATGTATACGTTACTCTGATTTATACGACCTGGCTCTCTTTCAACTGGTAATTGGGACGAAATACGTAAAAGTACGAAATGGCGAAAGTTTTATCTCCAAGGTACTTCCCTGGATTATACTTACGTGGGTGTCTTAAAATCTGCAACCGAATCAAGTTATTTCGGTCACATTACGATATGTTTGCCCGCCATATCGAATTAACAACTATTTGCAAGTCGCAAATTTGATTATAGATATTTTACGGTAATTTTTTATGACGTTTGGTGAAAAACACGCCGTAAAATTGCTTCGAAATGCTTTTTCCCTTTTAGGGATGCGTAAAGATTTTTTATCGACCATAAATCAAGGAATATTTAAAAAGTTGTCGTTAAAATAAATCAGATGTATTTTCTTTTATCCAAACTATGATTCTATTTAAGAAGCTAACATACTTACAGCTTAACATTATAATATAAAAAATTTAAAATTACTAAAATTAGGCAAAAAAATCCATTTTTCTAATTGCTATTATATTAAAAACTATAGGAGGGTTACATCACTATACGTAGGAGGACAAAGTTGTATCTGGACCAGAGCAGTCACCCCAAACTTAGCACTCACAATAAATTAGAAGTTTCCTTTCAAATGGAATGGATTAAGACTAGTTGCAAAAGTGCGAATCAGAAGTAAAGAAACTTTCGGTTTTTATGACAAATTAAATCACAAGATTTATGGCCCTTTGTTACATTATGTAATTGAAGTTAAATTGCATTTTTTAACTTTTTAAGTGAGTTGTGCAATACTTTAAGTTTCTAATCTAATTTACCATTCGACTTTATAAGAATAAAACTTTTTTCTGACTTTTACCTTGATGTGTAGGTCGAGTATTTCTACAAATCTTCAAAAGATAGAAACACATTTTGAAGCTAAAAAACCCTACACAAATATACTACGAGTACATGAATACACAATGTTACTTCACCGCTGCAGTTTGTAACTTGACTTTAATTTTAAATCTTGCAATGCGGTGTCCGAGACCACGACACCAAATCCCATTACCGATAGCCATCGCGCGACATCGGTGGACAATAAAACGGTTCCATCATATCTGAAAGTTTGTCCCATAATGAAGCGTATGGGGCGGATGCTTTACGACAGCAGTCGACGGATCTTTATTGGTAGCGGACCAATTTAGATAAAAGGAAAGAGCTTTCGCCCTGAAACACCAGAGATAGTTGTCTTAACTATCGCCAACTTAGGGGTAGTTAATCCGGTGCGTTCGCAGATAAATCAACAGTTCCAGTAATAAATTCCCTTCGGACAGTAATAGGTGAAAACTATTACGTTGGTTGAGCCGTGCAGCGGAAAAAATATGAAGGCGTTACGGGCGAGTCGGCGCCGGCCGGGGCTTACCGACGTCTTTAGCAAGTGGCCCAGTTCGGACCAAACTTTGTCATCGATAATCTTCTGAATAAATTAGGCCTACTCTGTTTTATACTTAGCCTTGTAAAAACTTGGTAAAAGTTGTCGACTTTGTAATGAAATAATACCGGGGGTGTTTCCTACAGGGGATTCTCTAATGAAATCAATCTCTCATGAAATACGTAGAAATCATGGAAATGCTGTTAGAGCCAATGTGGAGGGGAGCGACGATAGAACTATCGAGGTAGGAGTTTTATATCTGAATAAAATATTCGTTTTCCTTGAAACTTTTACATTGACCGAAATCTGGCTACGTTTTTCCGAAGAGCTAAACAATGTCACTTTCGCAACCTGTGCGATCTTTTAAGGTAAATATCAAGAATTTTTGATTTTTAATTATATTTTAGAACATTATAAAGGGTTACTTAAACAACATCAGTAACCTCAGTTGACTAAATAGCTAATATTAATTACAACTTTTGCTCTAAAAAAGCCCCCAAAAAATAACCCTGTGTAAAATTTGTAATAAAAAATATGTCATGAAAATGTAGTTACCACATTAGCGATATTTTTTACCTGATACAGTCAATTGGTATGTGTATTATGCATAAATTAAAATGGAATAAAATGTATAGGCAACTTTCAGTTCTCAAACAAAAAAATTTAACATTTTTATAACTCAATCAGATAATACCAACTCTTGCTACCCTTTTATTCACAACCAACCAGCAAGATCTGGCAATTTACTTAATTGACTTGTCAGAACGGAGTAAAAGGGCCCTAATAGCAATGGATAGTGGATACTCATTCCTTCCCAGTTTTATGTGTATCTTTCTTTATCATCACGCTGAGATAGGAAAGAGACAAACTATCTGTACCAACGAGTACCATTCATTCCGCCGCCGACAGTCGTCTGAGAAGCACGCGTCGGGAAACTTTCCGCGAATTTTCCGCGAGAACTTTGGAATCTTTTGACAACTCACCCAGTTGGTGATAGATAAGGAGATCGATGCAATTCGAACATTAACATAGCGTATTATTTCTTTAACTATTTGATTGAAATTTTAAAAGAGATTTGAGATACGATTAGAGTATATAAAAGAAAAGCAGTTTCTGAAAATGCATATTGTTTGTATATGTATAGCAACATTTCTTAACAGAAATAATTAAAAGGATTCTGTCTAAGGATACAATTACCAGTTTATAAAATAGCTACGTTGTTATCTATGACACACGTAGAATAGTAGGGTTTGTAGAAGGAAGCTTACATGTTAGGTTTATACAATATACATCCTTGTATAGAGATATATTTAAATGATCTGAAGTTGCAGGGAATTCCCATTATTATGAACAATTATCGACATTTGATCGAAATAATGAATGACGTATCAAGTTACATAAGTAGTTAGATAATTCTTACTAGAAGCAACGTTTGTTTCAAAAATAATTAATAGACATTGTAATAATTACTATAAAACATAACGAAAAACTTGATTTTATCTTAAAGTAGTCCAATTAGTCACTGATCTACGATACTTGGAGAATAAAATAATAATATATGCTAACGGTCGAATACCCAGCTCACGCACATTAATAATAATCACCGCTTCTTCCGCCTTGAAAATATTCCACAAGTTCTAACCTCGAGCCAAAATAAACTTTAAAATGGAAATTTCATTACAGTACGGGACCGATCTAAGAATGTCTGCATCTTTTTCAACTTCCGAATTTCGATCCGCATTAATATGTTGCAAAACTTTTCTTGGGAAAGATATTCCATTTCGCGTTAGGAAACAACGTAATCCGCCTCGATTTTAAAGTGGACTTAGCCAAATCGGCGTCTCCCTTTCTTAGCTTGTTATCTCATATCCTAAAAGTTTAAAACGCCGGAGCCATCGAAACGGGAACTTATTAACTCGATGTGATCGCCCCGTAGAAACTGTTCCACGGTAAAATGTTACAGGAAGGAAAACTTTCGACAAACTGCAAAAAGAAAACTGGCTGAAGTTTAAGAAGAAAACGCTAAATGCGATCCGTACTTAGCGCGACTGATACCTACCCACCGTGTCCGTTTGACTCCTGTGTTTTCATTTATATATTAACATATACATGTACTTAAGTACATAATTGTAGATATAACTTAATTTTAGTACAAATATATCGGTATTGTAGGCACAGTAAGTATACTCACATATTATTATGTATGGAATATCCACTTAGCAGGTACAAAATAACAAGCTATAAGTTTACAAGATTTTATTTAGTTGGTTGAAAAAGATTTTTTATTTCGCATTGACAACACTTTATCGACACGAGGAAAACTTCGACAAACTTCAGTAAATTTTCAACTAATAACAGATAAGTTTCAACTTCTCTCTTGCATCTCGTATAGTATCTGTGTAAGTCGTCTTATTTCTTACAAGAGTGATTTTAAAAGTTTACATAATCAATAGAAAGTCTCACCTCGCATCTCTCTTAGAAGCAGGATATCATAACAAGTTTAAAGTAAGGGAAATATGGAAACTCTTTTCATTGCACCCCTGATCCGAATACCCTCGCACGGTTTTATACTACTCCCGTGTAAATTTTTATGTCACTACTTTATTCCACTGTCATTTGCCCATATAAAAGTTAAAACGTTTGATATGAACAAACTTAAATTGGAAAAATTTATTGTAGTTATTAAAATTGGGCAAACATCGCGAAGCGTTACCTTCAATACTTTCATTTGTGAAATTTAGCTGGGAACTGAAATTGGGTAACAGGAAACTGGAAAAATGGTTTTATTGTGCTTATGTTGACAATGGAATTTAGTTTAAAGCTTTGATCAAGCTTTTGCTCTAGTTGTGGTTGGGACTTATACAAATTACGAGTAATTCTTATCATTGCTAAATATATTAGCACAAATAGAAGAGAATAAGAACGTCATGTAATCATTCTTATTATCCCTTATTTTAATTGCACTTTATATACTTGCCTAACTACATATTTCTCAAAATTAAGCTTGATTGTTTGCAATAAAAACCAAACTATAAATAAATCTGGATACGTTACCGGTCCGAAAAATCTCTTCAGTTTTTTTGGTAAGTGCGTCATTTGGTTATTGTTATCTCGAAGCATCCTGTCTGAAATAGATTGTGCGATTTGAAAAGGCAATTTTGGTATAAAATTGGCTTTTAGCATTATAACACAATGACGATATTTACTGATATTGAAACTTCTATTTTTATACAAAATTTTGAAATACAAAACAATTTTTATTTGTTTATTATATATTTGTCTGCTTAGTGTGGGGCTAGATGGCGCTGTGTGCAATGTCCCGAAATATTTATTTTATTTATTTATTAATTTTTAAAGATGTTTTTTCAAATGCTAAACCAAATAGGACTCGTTTTTGCCGGTATTTTGTTTACTTTTTATATAAAGTAGCTAGTACAACCTTGAATTAAAATAAGTACTATCGACAAAACTGCATTTGTAATATAATGTGATATGTAGGAGTAGATAAGGGAGTCAGATAACATTCCGAACATTAGCAATGCAGATAACGCATCCGATTTATCTTCTTATGACATGAAGGGAGTAGCGCGGCGCAGCTCTTTGAATTACTGTACAAATTATAATAAAACTCATCACACATTATGTAGTCTTTAGTCATGGACATAGTTTTTCTTTTTCTTAAATTGTATAAAATTAATAAAGCTTAATAAATCTAAAACCGTGCTCTTAAAACATTTTGATAATAAATTTTTGAGCTCGGCTCGGTGGAGAAACTTCTGTACACCGGGTTCGAACCTAGCTCCATTCCAATTATTTGATTTTCCAAAAGAACACAAAATCCGAAAGTAAATCATTAACAAGTAAGGTATGGTAGGACACGAGCGCTACAATGGACCTGCCCAAGAGTCACGTCTGTCATTTTCGATAATCATGTCTGTACTTAAAATACACATGTAAAACAAATTCAAGTAGTCAAAGAGCTGCCATGTGCAGTAGAACGTTAACGTGCATGCAAATGTCCGTCGTTGGCGCGCTGCATGTTTCATGAGCGTGCATCGGTTACGTCTTCAAGTTAATTGTGCAAATTATACGGAACATTTCGATAAGTGACTCTAATTGCTGGGGAATTGTTTTAAAACACTGCCTATTTGACTTGTGGGAATTCATGGATTTAATGTGGGTTAAGGGTCGGAAGTAATGCCTTCAGGGTTGTGAAGACTTTAGTTGTAGAATCTAAAACCAATCCATACATAAACATCGAGCTAATAATATGACTTGGATGACAAGGCAAGTAGTGTCCAATCTGAATGACTCCTTAATTCGTATCAAGGGCTCAAGTCAATCGAATCAAAATTACGAGTAGAAAAAAAACACAATATATAAAGATAGCTTAATAAAATCAACAGCATGTCAATTAATAAAAAAAACTAAAAACCATAACAATGTTAATGGAAAAACTTAATTCTACTATATTTAATTTTAGTTAATTTCCGTAGATAGTACAATATCAGATTAATCGGCAGTAAGTGTAGACATCTTCCTTGACTACCAACCGCATCCGATTGTGTTCGGATTAGCAATAAAACAGCTTTTAACGCCTGCTATAATAGGGTGTAAACTGTAGTAGTTAGCAGTGTCTGTCTGATGATAGTGCATGTCGGATTCAGTGGGATATTGAAGAATAACTTATGAATTTAGGTAGATTTACATACATTTATTATTTTCTTATAGGTATATGGTTTAACTTTTTGTGTTACATTTTTTCTTTTTATTATGTATATTTGTATTTTTTTATAAGTGCGCAAAAGATTTAGCTAATTTGCTATCACGAAATAGTAAGGCTTCATCGCGGTTTCTTTTATTAAATCTAAAAGATACACATTTATTAAGCAGTCGAGTCATGTAAACTAGTTTTAATTTTCATTATTCTAGTCTACGGCACTCGCTAAGCCATGTCAGAGGCCCTTGGGGCGGTTTGATAAAATCTCCACACCTGGAGTTTGCCACTCTCATTCGATAAGAAGAAGTCTACGTAGCGTAAGAAAATTCATAGTCGCACTAATGCACATAAGCAAAATTCCAAATCAGTTACATATAAAGTGTATTTAACTTACTATTTAACGCGTATGTATCGAGTATAAGACTCTGTATTATGTGGTATAAGGTAGCAGTGCTCGCTCGCACGCCGCGAGCTCGGCCTTGACTTTTAGTCTCAAATTAAACATGCCTATTTATAAATGCTTAGATGGCTCTAATACTGGCAGAACTCAAGTGGTGGATAGTTCCAAATTTAAATTTTTTTTGAGTACAAATCGCGAAGAAAGAAGAAACCTAAAAAAAGTATCCGAATAACGAAACTAAGAATAGTAGTGTAACATTAGAAGAAGTAATTTATGCATAGTGTATGTAAGTTAAACTTGGTTGCGTCTTGCGTAGCCTAAAGCAAGAACCTAAGATTTTTTTATATTTTAAAATACGAAAATGGATTACTATTAAAATTTTTACTACCCACTTAGTTTTGAGTTTAATACCAATCCGTCTTATTACAAAACGTGGTTTGAATATTGGTCCAGAACTTTGAAAATAAAAAGTCGGTTCTTGTTGTTCAGACATAACATACAAACAATTAAATGACAACTTCAAATTGGAAAAATTATCATTGGTTACATTATGACAGTAGACAGACAAATTTCGAACAACATAAACGGACTGCATATTTTCAAAGTTCTGGACTAATACTTAAACCACGTTTTTTAATAAGACCCATTGAGTTCAAACTCCTTGCATCAAAATTATGTTAACTGCATAGCCGACATTGGTGTGTACTACCTATAACCACCTAGGGACGAGTATACAAGCGAGTAGGTAATGTAATTTAATTCATTAGTAATTCATAATTATAACGATGAGGAGTAATCCATAAAACGGTGCGGTCATCGACCTAAAGGTAACCTAACTCCCAAGGTTGGGGTGACATTGCTGCAGTACTGCGCCGGCGCAACTATACATACATACAAACATATATAATATACATACAAATATGCTAGGTGCCAAATTATGACGGATGCATTAGTACGTGCAATTTTTGGTGTTTGAAATGTCATGTTCATAAATAAATTCTAATTTTAATTCAATTGAAATAATATGAGTATTTCTTTACAAGGATATGTGACGTGATTCAACTTACATTTAGTGTCAATGATGAGGGCTAGCTGTCAAATTTAATACAATTTGTGTATGGCGTTAATTTCAGATATAAGGAACCGGCCCAAATAACTGTCTGATATACCTAACCTAGTGTTAGTTTTCAGCATATGCAATTGTTTTTCGATAACAAAAAAAAAAAAATTTTCTCTTTTCTTTTTAGTTTTTATATAAATATTTTTAATATACTTGTACATGTACTTTTTGTTGTATATCCATCTGCCGGATTAAGTGGTTGGGTCCGTCTTTGAATCTTACTTGGTATTAACAATTCTATCCGATTATTTTGCTTTTAACTAAACAAACTTAACCTAGTATTCTTCCAAATCTACGTTTTCCGAATAATAAATACACGTTTACAGGTATGCAGTGTTTGCAAGATGATATAACGTCATATACAAATTGAAATTGCTAAATATTAATGTAAATAATAAATAACTAAATAATATTATTAAGACTTTTTAAGGAATGTAGAAGACATAATCATGTATAAAATATTTTGACAAAAATCTTTTGACATAAAAAAAATTTTTTTTAGCTTGTTCCTAACTGTTTTACTGTAATCAAGATCACTGGAAGGGACTAGCTAATATAGCACGGGTGTGCCCTCATTCAGTATGTTAGGTAGTAATTAAAAAATATTGTAACACTTTTTCTGAATAAATGAATTTTGAATTTTGAACATTATTATTAAAAATTCGCTCAATTAATGACGCCTTCTTTTGTTTGCTTTGTTGAATATTTAAATCTCGTCAAGTCAACTCACCAAATGTTGACCTACGGACTTAGTCACTGTCCAATCGATTTTAATCATCATTAAGAGTATGTACATGGATCATAAGGTTGACTTGTATAATATATCATAGTTCGATGGTATCTTGGCGAACGTCCTCGATCTTGTAGTCATGTCGTTGATGTAATCTTGACATTCATATTTACCGACCCACCATTAGGGATTTTTATTGAATTACCGGAGGCATGAGAGCCGAAGGGATATACGGTTGATTTATTGCGTTATGTAAATATTATGTAGCTTTACAGCACATTTAAGGTTTATGCGGCACTTAAAATAGCGCCAGTTGAGCTCTTAACTTGTCGTGTAGTCAAGGACATTTTTCGTTTACAATTTTCCGGATAGCAATAGCGGACGATAATACTGTGTGGTTTTTTGTATAAATTATTATGTATCGAACAATGCCATCTGTCTTCATTACGTTACTGACATTTATAGTTAGTGCGACTTATTAGCATTTACTAGTAAAGATGTTTATAGAAATTATGTATAAAATCAGTAAAGCACCTATTAAAGTATCTACATAAATAATGCAAAAATTGCTGACGTTCAAAGAAAAATAAAACAGTTCTACTAGTAAAAAAAGATTGTCTTGCGAAATAGTACCCAAGTTTTACCATCTATGACATTCAACATCTAGTGATGAAGACAATTTGCATTGAAATACACTTATACTCCGCCAAGTGCTGTATAAATCTATTCAAACTAGCTTTAGATCTGCAAGAGGTTGTTGAAATCCTTAGAACATCAAAAGGATATCACTTAATGGCGGTGGTGGAATAATGTAGGATTTTTGGCTAAATGCACGAAGTGTCGCAGTCGTAATGGCACTATGTTTTTTGTACTTATGTTTTTCTGGTATACTGTTTAGGTCTATTGCAAAGTAATCAATAAAGGCACCGATTTAATCTTATAGGAATACATTTAAAAGGAAGCATTAGCATCATATTTTGTTAAGTTCAAACGATAACTAAGTCATGTTTTTGAACTATGTCATAAAAGCATAAGAGAGGGTGGCAAAAATAAAAACATGTTACAATATCTTAAGATTTTACGTTACAATAAAATTGAAACCTATGTAAGCAAAGCAGTGGTGAGAAAACTAGTCTATTATTATAATAAATCGATTATTTTTAAAATTATAAATCGAGCTCACAGCTAAGGTGTCCTTATTTGAGTCAAGTGGGTTAAAATGGGTCGTTGATAAGCATATCGACTGGTAATTATTGACGATGATTTAACCATTGACCTACGTTATCTTGCGCTCGAGTAAATAATAAATTGTTCACATTTTGCTGTAAATAAGAGTTAAACTTGATGAGTGTTTTGTTAAAGTCTCAGAAATTTCTTAAATTTTCTCGTAAATACTTGTTTTACAAAAAGTTTTACATGGTATTCGACCTAAAATTTGAAATATTTTATTAAATAATATTCACTATAAAATTGTAACAACAATATACATTTACAATTATTATTTAATAATTCGATAAAATCATTTTATCGATGCAAGCACCTAATAAAAAAGTACAACGTATACTTGTACAAATGAAGAAAAAATATGTGTGAAGTGTGTCAAATTGTGTCTCAAACACTACAAGGAAATCAAGATTCTTTGATAAACCAGCGATTACACAAAAAATATCTTCCTCCTTACAAATCTCAAGCTTTTTGTGAATATTGTGAAGTAATGTATTCATTAAACCGGTTTTGTTTTATCCCTTTGGTTATCCGTAGGGGGAACCTTGAAAATAATGCTGCGACCATTTCCGCACCAAAATTAATCGTACCTACAGACGAATTACGTAAAAACCGTTTCATTTAATGAATTTGTATTAAATTAGGGCTTATAAAATACGGCATCCTTAACGGTATTCGGTGTAGTATTTGTGAGTCATATCATACTAAACAAGTAAAAGTCATGACAGCAATGAACGATTTCGATGATAAATTTTTACTTAATTTTTACTTTTTTGTTTTTTTCCGTGGAAATAAACGTAAGTTTTAAGTATTTGTAAATAATGCCAAAGCTTCGATGTTCATTTCTTGAGACCTGTATTTTAAATTCATATCTGTATATTAAATTTAAATAGACAAATAATGAAAACCTATTAATAACTTAACTAAACATAACGTTATGTAGGCCAATAAAAAAATAGAATAAGAAGTTACGAATGATTCATGTTCCGTAAATCTAAGTTATTAAAACCATTACGGTCATATAGTGCCGTACTAAGAAGCAGCTTTTTAATATTCCCATGAGGCGTACGGTATAATCCGATTCCCTCCATATTCTACTGTTCTGGAAAAAGGGATGTAATTTTTATCGGTCATTTTTTTCTTGCATAACGCGGGGAGAAAATTGAATTTTTGCTATGCCTGACTGGACTAATTTGGCTAATGCATTTAGTGCGCGTTTTACGTATCCCGTTGGATTCCGACGTTTTTTGTGCTCAAGGAATTTACTGCAGCATTTAGAGGATCTATATTTTGGTTTTAGACAGTTTAATTTTAGAGTTAAGGTTTGGAGGAAAAGGTAATCAGTTTTCTCAGTTCTCCTACGAGTAAAGTTTTTAGTCCGTTTTGAAGGTTTTTCAAACATTGAATAAAAACGTTTGTATAAATACACCGGCCCTTTGATTAGCATATTCAAGTAGTTAATTTCGACAAGTTTACCTTCGATATTTTTATATTTTGGTCGAGTACCTGCTAGCATTTATTATCAGCGACCCTTTTATGAATATTCCTACAATCTTTTTCAAGGTTATCTCGATATACATTGCTAATAGTGAAGTCATTGACTTAACTACCTTAAATCGTCATTCACTAGTGGACCGAATTTTGGATAATTAAGTTTCTGAACTTTAAATTTATCAATGTGATAAGCCGAAAATACGTTGGGAAATTGAAAATAATTTCATGACTTTCAACATAATCATATAATTCATGTTATAATTTTTTTCGCCAATATGAGGGAAGCTATTTAGGCAAGAACCTACAATTAACATATTTTTACTTTCTTGCTGTTCATGAAATTTCGTTCACATATTAATATTGTAAAAACAGCATTGTACCAGTGTATGGTCGAGTAATGATTTTCATATCTCTCTTATCAGTTGTACGATTCCATTATAACCTTTGGGCCAGCTGTCAGTTCACACGCGTAAGCCTACTTGGAAGTACATGAACAAGTTTACAGGCAAATAACAGAAATTGGTTCAGGAAATTTGAAGGGTAAATGTTTGATTGTCTAGTGAAAAAATCAGAGTTTAGAGCTTCAGATCTGTAAGATCGTTTCAAAAACATGTATATCAAACACAATATTATCCAGGACTTTCATAGTGATCAATATAACGATGAAACTTGCTTTTTGTAATATTTCACATTAAATGTTACAATCTATATATTTTCGTGGGCTGGAATATTTATATTATCTTTACGCTTTTCTAAAGTTTTTAAAAGTGTCTTTTTTTATGTTGTAGTCAGAAGTAGTATGTTTAGTTTTTCTTCCCTTGATTTTATGTTTTATTATTGTAAATAAAAGTATTGTATTAAACAACAAAAAAAAAACATTATTAATAACTCTGTATATCAGGTATTTGGATGTTCCTATTTTGTTTGAAGAATTCTATGCCGTGGGTTGTTGGACTTATGGACAGAATGTTTCAGGTAAACATTTCTGAACAATCGTTATTGTAGATTTTATACTTCCGACGAAAAAGATTATGGCATTGAAGAAATATTTAAGTATTTACTTAAATAAAATATTTTCAGCTATTTAACAAATTTCAAAGATCAAACAACGATGATATATCGCTTGTTAATAAATATTTGATTATTTTCAGCCATTTTACCGGGGATTTAAAATCCACCATTGCCAAATAATTCCGATAACCACATTATTTAAACTTACCAAAATTAACGTTTCTCCGCGTAGACAGAAACGTATGTATCTGATAGAATATCTCTTACCTGAAACAAAAGATAAAGAAAAATTAGTACGCAAGTAACTTAAGGCCACGATATTTCACCCGAAAACGCTTTGCGCTTGGAAAAATGCCTACAGTTGCTTTTTCGCATGCAATTCCACGCCGTATTAACATGAAAGCAAGGGCGAGCATCGCGCGTATAGCTCCGGCCGACGAGTCTTGTCCACACGCAAACAATTTTGCACAATTTCAGCAGTTTTGCAGACGTTTTTGACGAAATAAATTCATATAAAATCAGCAATTCAATATATTCTATTTATGACTTTTTACTCCTCTAAATAATAACATTATCTTTTAGGTATAATGAAATTGGTTTAAATTTCTGTACTACTTTTGGAAAAAAAGGTGAAAAATATTTCAAAACAACTATTTTTCAAAAAATAAAACTATCGAGCGAAGTATACGTAATCCTGTTTTGGCGTTTTTTGTTGTCTTAACACTGAATCAAAATTATATATACTGAAAAAAATTTTGCTCTGTCTTATATATTTCTATTTTATTTGATTTTTATGAAATGTCGATTTCACATAGCACCCCGCGTTAAACACTCGACTATGAGACTACTCTCAATTAAGTTCATTCTGTGTTTTAAATAAAACAACAATCAAAAACAGTATCAAAAGTATACAACCTTTCTCGTAAGACTAAAAGTGAATCTTCAATAAGTAGGTACCCACAGCAAAGTTAAATAACTCAAAATGTTGAACTTTCAATCACTTTATATGGCTGGACATCCGCCAAGCGAGAGATGCAGACGTTTATTAAAGTTTTGCATAAAAGTTACTCTCGAACGCTTTTGACGAAAACGCATTTCAAGTGCATCACTTTTTTACAATTTATTGGTACAAAGTAGGTATGAACAGCTTTGGTGTCTGCCAAGTTGTGACGTAAAGCAAACAAGAATTTCGGTTTATGAATCCACTATACATCTGACACTTAGCTACAAATAAATCTATCAAAAACTTGATCTAAGCAGACCGTAGTCAAAAGTGAGACAAATTTTAAAATAAAATTTACTTAGTAAATTTTTGACTATTAAAAATTTACTTTCTTTTTGAACAAAAAGTGATGTATTTGTGTACTAAGCCCACTCTAAAAAGGTTATGTGGTAGTTAAAACCTTGTTTAAAAATAATTAAATAAATACCAACATATCAAAGGTAAGTAAAGTGTAGCATGTTTTTATTTGAAACCTTGACCGTGACTAGAGTTTCTTGAACTACCTAGGATGAAGTGACGTAATTTTTTACCTACAAATTTAAAGAAAACAATAACTTTATTCTGACCTTGATGATTCAACTTTATATAAATCAAGAGTATCGGATTAATTATAATAGGTATACGAGTAAGTACTTTCTTTTGATCCGCAGTTTTTGACTTCATCATTATTGATAAGATTTTATTGATGAGATAGGTCGTGAAAGCATCGTACGATGTCAGATTGTGGTATCTTATCAATGTCTACGTTCAAAGATTAAAGAAACATAAAATGTATACTTTGCCGAAAAAAAAATGCATACAAATCGCTGAATAAATTATTGTATATAATGTTAACTACCTAATCCTGCGAGGCAGTTGATGCGTCTTAAATAACCCACCAAAATCCAATTTGTATTTTCTGTTATTAAAGCAAGGCGTTTGTATATTATTTGTAATTGTCTACAAATGTTGGAATTAGCTGTGCAAATATCTAAGTATTATTAACGACTAGCTGGTGCGCGCGACTTCGTCCGCGTGGAATAGTTATTTCCATAAAAACGGTTCTAGTGAGTTAACCTCAAAAGATAGACATATACCTACTGTTGCGGACATTTTGTTAGATCATTTCAAGAGGAATAATTCTTTCATACACATATTTTTGATTTCTTGAACCATGTTCGCAGCGCACGCAACGGAAGCCCTCAAAGATGAATAATTTTCCCCGTTTTTTCCACAATTTCCATTGTTTCTTCGCTCCTATTAGTTGCAGCGTGATGTTATATAGCCTAAAGCCTTCCTCGATAAATGGTCTATTCAACACAAAAAGAATTTTTCAATTCGCACCAGTAGTTCCTGAGATTAGCGCGTTCAAACAAACAAACAAACAAACTCTTCAGCTTTATAATATTAGTATAGATATCAATATGGCAATTGCAAAAATGTACCATAAATAAATACAACCGAATAGCAAAAACCTTGAATTCGAGGAAGAAACCTATATTTGATATATCCAAAGGTTTCTAATCAAACTGTTACATAATAAATCGATCATTGATAAGGAAGGGTTCTGATAAGCTCAGTTATCGATTCTTTTAATACAAGTAATGATTTTTAAATCTTATCTTTTCTAGAACCTGCTTGTGGTAGTAGGTAGTATTTTGAACATCATGCTTTACTATAATTTTACGTATGTTATGACCGTTATTTCATATTTATCTATATATAAAAAAATCAGGACATGTCACAGAGCGCCATCTAGTCCCATACTAAGATTACGCTTGTATCATGGGTACTAATTAAAGGGTATAATTTTATATTACGTACCATTAAAAGGAAAAAATAATTAGTAGGTCTATTAATGTTAAATTTTTATACGCTGCAGGGGAGCGATGGATCACCGTGTTTATTGGTGTAAATCTAGTATAGCGTCCCGCAAGTGACAAACATTTCTTTTAAACGTTAAATCCATCCATTATGATTGCATCTTAGTTATTTTTCTTTCTACACTGAATTTAGTCTTAATTTTAGTACCTAACTAGAGTTAATTTTAGGATATTTACTGTTATCTGGAAAATAGAAAATATAAACTATGTTAGCTATGGCGCCAAACCACATTCAAACACAATAAAAGATGGTCGTTATACTATGGTCATTCATTGGAATAGTATAAATCATTATACTTATGTATGTAGATAGGATTCCACACGGAAATCATTAACGTACCGCGACCTTCAAAGTGCGGGACTAGTGCACACTATAACTTGCTCGCAGTACCTTAACTTTAACAAAAACGTTTTTTTACTTGTGGTAAAATACTGAGTATTTATTTGATGTTTACTTATTTGACTATTTGTCTACATGACTTTATTATTTTAAAAGTGATCAATTTTGTATACAGTTCACTGAACCCTTGTCATAGGTAACTATGTGTTAAATAGACAAGCAAAAAGAAAATTAAATATTTTAGTGAGCTTTGATGTATTGATATAAAAAGAAAGTTCATGTGTACGGTAAATACATGCATTTTCTAAAAACGATATGTTTTTAACTAAACATGAATTAGTTTGTAGCTATCTCTCTCTTGAGTCGTATTCCTCATGACCGAGGGTCGTGACTCCCCCGCAGAATTAATCCGCTAGGGGAGTTTTCTTAGGCAGATACATCGTGGTGGGCGCCCAGGTCCTTCCACGGAAGACATGATGTCCTCGGATATTGTGGTCCTCAAACATGTCGGTTTCCTCACGATGTTTTCCTTCACCGTTAAGCGAGTGCAAATCCACACACAACTTGAAAATACAAGTCATTGGTGTAGGGCCGGATTCGAACCCGGGTGCGTCTGAATGAAAAGCACACACTGGAACCGCTACGCCACACTCGCTCATAAATTCGTTATTCGTTTGTAGCTATAAAAAACCTAATATATGTAGGTATGTATGATGCATCGGTTCAACTAGCATCCTATTACTTAAAATACATTTTTACTACCTTACATACACAACTTGTCATCTGACAACTTGTCACATAACTTGTCATCTGACTAAACCTAACCGAAATGCCTTAAAAACGTACGTAACTTCGTAGCAGTACTTTACTATACGTATGTGAACAAATTTATGTGTTTGTATTTATGCGAAGGCTGTCGCTTGTGTGCGTCAATTGAACTTTAGACTTTGTATGGATTCCTATTACTGACTCGGTCGGTATGGTGATGTGGGCACGTTACTTCACCCTATTTCCCTGATGATGTAATGTCTGTTACTATGCTAACTGGTGTTTTGAGCCCTTTATAGATATAGAGATTTACAGGCGTGAAGTTTGTGACCTTAATAAGTTAAAACCTTTGTTTGTAGTGTTACTGGGTCTTGAAATTGTAAGGTTTTAGTTTAGGTTCGAAATGTTGATGCCTTGTTTGTTTTAATACATTGAATGTTATTTGATTTGTGGACTTTGATTGTACACACCGATTGATAGAGGTTACATTATCAAATAAATATTTATTAAATATCGTAAAATCTCGATGAGAGTTTTATGAAAACAGAGAATTTGTACGTAGACTTCTAAAAAAAAGCTGTAATTATTTCTGTGAGTACCTAGTACAACGATAAAGCCTAACGAACTTGCTTCGAATTCAAATATTTAAAATCCGCGGTACGTATTACATTACTCCAGCAGTTTAGTGTAAATGATCAGATGTTGTTATCTAAAAAAAGGCGCGAAGCTTCCACGGCGGCAGTGGCAAGGCCGCGAAGCACGTGGCGAAGGCGCTTGTTGCTAATGCCCCCCTCTCCCCTCCCCCCTACTCCCCGCGACGTTGCCGCTCCGCACTACGCTACGGAATGCGTCGTGAATTTGGCTATATGTACCTACTGTAATGTCAAGACGCGGCCAATCATACACCGTTCTAATTTTAAACCACTGAAATTTACATTCTGAATTCAAATAGGATAGTATGCGACGTTGTGATATTACTTTTAATTACAATTCAATTCGTATTGTATAATCGACCAATTACAAAATTATAACGATTCGAGTTGTAACTATTTGACCTTCAATTATAACTACAACTACTTACATGCTTACATACTGTGTGTTGTGTATACCTATAATATGTATCATACGCTGAGCTCGTGTCGTACCTACTACGAAATCATTTTGACTGGCGGATTTTAACTTCGTGTGAAGTTGGTAATTAGGTATTGGGCGGTTTATTATTAATTTCTAAAGTTCATGACATTATTACAATTTAAATTTGTTTTATAACACAATAATCGAAGCCCATTTATGGTACCTACTACCTATTTAGAAAAGACTAAGAGGAAGACAATAAGGAAATATTAAAGCCTGCTTATGTATAACAAAATATATGCAAAGGCCTAAATGGTAATGACTGTCTGGAGTCTATGGTTGAAGAGTAGGAAAGCTAAACGCCTAGGTACTGAAAATTCTCAGTTAATTTATACTATTAATACTTTAGTTTAAGTTTAATAAGAAAGGGAAGATCATGGGGCCAGAAAAGATATTATTGTCAAGGAAGCGACTTACTCGTTGGCTACTTTTCATTCAGAAAACGCGAATATATCGCTTTGCTTCGACCTTCATAGTAGGGACAGCGAGACTATGAAACTTCTACCTGGAGCCTACTTTCCAGAAAATTTAACCCCAAGAATCTAGAGTAAATAGGTTTCTATTAGGTAAGCGTGCTACATCTTAGACTATATACTGTGGTGATTAACATCAGGTCGGCTGTAGTAAAAGGTATAAGCCTATTTCGTGATTAAAAAAAATTACAGCAATACCATATGAGGGTAGTTGGCTGTGTGATATATCCTGAAATATATATTTATTTACTTTGGTAGTTATTAGCAATGGCGTCCTAATGATAATGCTTGTAGACAGGTGTCAGCGCCTCGCCCAGCGCGTGGATTGTGGGAAAATTTCTTGCAATATGAGCACAGAATAGAAAATAACACGTGAAATACAGGAAGTCAGTTACACGTGTACAAGTATCAGTTTAAGACCTGGTAATACGCAGTAATTTAACTTGGACGTTAATGTGGCTTTTTCTTATATTAGGTATAGAATACATACACTTGACCATAATTAATTTCACGGTAAGATTACTTTCTTTATTTATTTTTATTTATTCAAATTATAATGATTACGGAATAACCAGTTACAATAATTACACATATTCTTGTATTATACGATGGAAAGTGCTTGCCACTTAGACCTGATTCGATTTCGAAGCTGGTTAAATTATGGCTCACAAATAAACAAAAAAATATTATGTACATAGAGCATAATGTTGTGCTTGGACAAGCTGAAAAAGATGTTTCCAAGAACACTAAGAACCTTTTCGATTATTAAGTTGTCTGTTAAAAATGATAATTTTTAAAATTCACTTAGCTTTTACGTGTTGGTAAATCGATTGATAGTCAATTCAATAGTAAAATCTTACTCTTTTCCATTTCTAATAAAAACGTTCCCAAAAGATCAATCATCACATTTTCGGAAACGTCAAGTTTAGGCAATCAAACAGAATAATCAAAAACTATTCCACCGCCTTATTCATTTTTCATAAATCAAAGTGTATTCTTGTGGACATTAGTGGCCAATCAGTGGCCGGAATGGGGCATTTATGGTCGATACCTATCGATAATTTTGTCATGATCGTTGTCTGTCACGCGAACACAACATCACTGTTGACTTTAACTCCCTTTTAGCTGTAGTAATAATACCGGCTTATAATTAAAGGCTAGATGTATTAGAAATGATTGTAATGGAGGCACTTATCACACTTTTTGTTCGAGTAAATTGTGAGTCAGATAATTTTCTAGTTACGAGTACAAGTTGGATTATCGTGGTGGGTCTCATGTGTAATTTCATAAACAATTGTGTATGAGCTAGACGGAAGTTAGTATGGTTGATGAACTTTATCTCAAATTATAGGTTATTAATAAAGAACTCACCTACAGAAAGTGTCAGTCATGGAAGTATACATATGTACGAGTATATTTGCCTAGTTACATAAAATTACATAAAAGAACAATACGCAAAGTTGTCCACAAAAACCATAAGATCAACAGTGCAATTATACATCAAAATAAATAGCCCCACACTAAGCAAACGTTTGCAATATCGTGCATTTTTTTTACAAGGAATGCGTTTGCACTTGACCGTAATTCGCCTGATGGTAAGCAATCATTACGGTTATTTCTTATTTCATTCATATATTATATGAACGAAACAAGGAGGCCAGGACCCTCAGTAGTAAGGAATCCGACGAAAGAAGCTTTACACATTTAAAAATTGTAAAAATGTCCTCACATTACATCAACAACACAAAAATATCCCAGAACAAACCGTTGAACTGAAAATGCGACGTAGTATGGTTCGTGTGGGCGTGATACAACCAGGACCTACAGAAAATTCTGGGAATACATTGAATATGTAGTCCTAATAAGTACCAATTTGTGGTATTTTGTGTGAATGGTATTTTTGGAAATTGATTCTTTTTAAGTGATGTTTATGAATTATTTGATGCTTAGTCTACTACCAAAATATTATGACGTAATCTATTATAATTTTATTGTCAATCTATACTTATAGTATAACTAATAAAGCTGAAGTGGGTCAAACATCTGGAAGATAGAAAAAAATATATATATTTGCGTTTACTTTAAATCCATAGCAGAACACGTTTCCGCAGTTTTTAGAATTTTTGTCTGGTTAGTTATCTGTTTGTCTGTTTATACGCTCATAACGCAGAAACTACTGAACAGATCATCATGCATTTTGGTAAGTAGGTAGTATGAGGTTTTTTTATACAAAAATATTATAAGTAATATTATAAGGTCATCTTCAGTTCGCATAGAAAATTGGATTAATAAATATTAGACAGGAATGCCGGGTTTATGTTACATTATTCATAAAAGAGCTGTTAATAGTCATATTACAAATACCGTCAATTCCGCTGTTTTCAATGTATAGGCTCAAAGAAGTTAATATTTTAAATTCGAATAAAATTTATCAAAACGTTGAAACATCAGTAAAGACTAGTTTACTATCTAAGTTACATATTTTCATTTCACATTTATACACAGACTATCGGCAACTTAAGGAATGTAATAAATAAAGCCTCAACAATATTGCTATGGTATTAAATAATCTATGAGGCCCATTACTTTTCTTCCACGTTTTTGATAGGAAGCGATATTTTTCATCAATATTTACGAACTTCTTTCCATTTCCAATACTC
The DNA here is from genome assembly GCA_964023185.1 of Macaria liturata. Taxonomy (NCBI): domain Eukaryota; kingdom Metazoa; phylum Arthropoda; class Insecta; order Lepidoptera; family Geometridae; genus Macaria; species Macaria liturata. Next base: position 6,770,854 of record OZ026816.1, read on the forward strand.
TGGGAATAAAGCGTGAAGCCGTAGTCATGGCAACGCTTCTAAGCTTCCTTTCAACGGCCTTCATCTTTCGTTCTCGTAATTTTTGGTACTTATTTTGTAACCATATTTCAGGACTATACAATATACATAAATTTACAATGTTCATATACATTATTACCATAGTATATCTTGGTAAATTGATACAATGATACCGTTACTTAAGTGGTGGTGAAAATTTGTATGAAAATATTTCACCTAGATAAAGGACATTCATTAATTTCACCGGTTTTTTTTTCGTTTCACATTTAATAGTTCCGCATAAAACACTAAGATACGAGAAATCAAATCCACACAAGGAACGCTTTGAGGTCGGAGGTGGATGTCTGTACTGAAATGAAAGTGGCTCCGAAATGAGACTTCTGTAATTATTCTCGATTTTAGGATAGTTTCTAATTACATTTTTGCCGATATATGTAAATAAGTACGGTATTTCAGTATTATATCTGTTATCTAGTTCCCATGACACAAGCGTTTGCTTAGTATTGGCATAGATGGCGCTGTATGAAATATCCCGGAATAATAATAATTATTTAAAATTTTATGAAAGTAAAAAAAAATTGGTGAACGTTTGAAAAACTTGAATGGTTTATTTTCATAAAATTTGATATAATCCGTCCTATCAGAGAGAGATTATAAGATGAGAAGACGTACCTAATTGAGAGATTAATATAATCATTCTTTCGATAGGAATCAAAGCGCTCCAATTAAAATGTTTATTATTATATGTACTTTGTAATTTAGCTTTTATAATTTCCCTTTATTTTAAAATTGGCTCTTTTATGGCTCGTAATTTAATTTGGAATGAATTACACAAGATAATCTAAGTGAATATCAGCTAATACCAATTTATATTAGATCCTCGTTTCCTTTGACTTTCATTACTGGCCTCCACCGCCTAGGTTTCCACAAAAAAGTCTCTATATCAATTAGTAGTGGAAAATTACAGTATTGGAGTGGTTTCGCGAACTCCCAAGTAGAAGGACAAGAGGAGCGCATGCGTAGAGGCCTCACTTGTTGCGTCCAGGGTCCACGTGGTGGGGTGTTTTCCCCCACCGCCATATTTTCCCCCATCTTTTAGATGTCAGTAAATAGTATGACATAATCTGTGGCCTGTGGGTGTGGGAAAGCGGGCGCGGGTAACATTTGGTACAGAGAATCAGAAATATTTAGCTATTCACAATTCGCTTTAAGAACAAGTTCTGTTGTTAATTTTAAGTTCCCTTTTATTATTGTGCTATGGTTTTTGATGCTCGAGTTTTGATGGTTTAGTTTGGAAGGTGATATTGATTTTCAAAAACCTTAAAAGACATTGTACTAAAATGTTATTGATTCATCCTTCATTTAAGACTGAATAAAATCAGAAAAAAAATAGTTTTTCCTTTTTCACAATAGGCACTTTTTATTTTCATTCTTGCAAGCAACATAGGTTCTCGTAAGGACTTTCTTTCAGTCCGAATTAAACGTAAACAATTAAACTGATGAAACTCAAACTAAAGCATTAAACTAACTAGCATTCTCATTTCTGCAACCACATGCTTACAAAGAAATGTCTTTTAATTCAAAGAACATCAAAAAAGTTAGACTGAAACACTCACTAAAATCAAATAGGTAGGTACCATCCATTATCATGTAGTTATTATATCAGTAACAGCTATACTACAATAACATATAATTTGACTTTGGAATCATACTTCATTTCAGTTATTATTTCAGCAACAGCTACTATAATACTCGTAATATGTACGGAGAGAACACCAACAATTGTTAAATATGTGACCAAGGTTGGAGTACCCTTCTGTCGGAGCACTGTATTGTGCCAACGTTGTTACACGTGTCGGCGCGGAACCAATCTGTAAGGCGCGCGAAAGGTCGCAGAATATTCAACAGTTTTCACGTCACTCGTACGTCAGATACGTGTAATTGTCGCGTTTTATTTCTGATTAATTATTGGGACTTGGAAATTAAACATTTCGGTGCTGTTTGGTAGAAAGACGTGCCGTAAAACTTCTATTTGTTACTTCGCTCGCAGTCTATTTTGTCAATCATTTGTATTTACTATGCCATGCTATTGATATACGTATGTTTAAATAAATACAATTGATTGTGGCCCACAGCAATAGTATAATTAAGTACGAATTTTTTAGAATTGAATTGTACAATAATTTAATTTAATATTTTTTGTTTTGCAATAATTATTGTATTTTACTGTACTATTATTTTAATTGATTATTTTTAACTTGTATTTCTGTGACGTGTATCAAAAATCTGATATTAATAAATGACTATGACTATGACTAATCATAATGTAAAAAGTTTCTTTTGTAGCTTATCCTTGCATTAAAAACTAAATAATGTTTACTGCAAATTTTACTACACAATTTGAATAGTAATTTGTAGACTACGTTATTGCCATATTCTATACATAAACCCATTGAACTATATTACTAGCGTATAGAACAGACACCCCGAACCAAAGCTTTGCTTCATTTTGGAAAGAAGTTGAACTAAAATTCGCTGCAGCGCGAAAACATAGTTATGTCGTCTAACCAAACTATTAAAATATGCAGCGCTTAAAAGCGTACAGAGTACAGTTTTCTCGCGACCAAAACGACTTAAGCGCCGTGTATTTGCAAAATGGCGGCGCCCGGCAGTCCGATTCTCGTGAGCATTGTTACATCGCGAAAAACTTTAAATCAAAGAGTTTTTAGCGTTTAAATGTCTACTTACCGATGAAATGTTAAACCATCACCTTTTTTGATGTTCTGGAGTGTATACGGTAGTCTTTAAGAACACAACCAGGCTTTTTATGTTGTTATTTATGCGAGTCAAACACAACTATTCTCCATGGGCGTTGGATACTCACTGGATAGTTGCTGTAAAGCTTACCGCAAAGCGTGGCGCAAAATCATGCAACGCGTTGACTTCTCTATACGTAGTAGTAATATATCAATGCATAAAACCTAGACTTTTAAACAGGAAAAAATAAGGATAAAGATAATGTATAGAGGGCTAGATGGCGCTGTGTGATATGTCCTGAAATATTTACTTATTTATTTTATAGTACTAAAGTAAAAGAACTGAATATCGCAACAAGTTCACCGTAGTCGTACTGTGTCCTTTACTGCTCATCATGCAAGTTATTCTCGTCCTTTCTCATATAAAACAACGATGACACCGTTACATTCGCTATTTTTAAACTGTAGTTACTCGCTACTCACATACTCAGAACCCAACCAACTATTTTTACCTGTTATTCTATAATTATCTCAAGCTACCGATATGTTTATCCCTCAAACCTATTTTTAAAAGGAACAATGACACGGCAAGGAATGATGCCACAATTAAAGGTACAGAAAAAGTATTAAAGAACAAGTTAAACTTGGTCGAGTAGTTTTGCAGTAAAAACTTGTAAGTTAAAAATAGTTAATTTGTCCAGCTGTCATGGTTCAGTAAAGAGTACAATGCTACCGATGCTAAGTAAATTCTAGGAATCATCGAGCAAATTTAATAACAGAAAATTAAGACGGAATAGGTATTGTATACATAGCAAAACAGATTGCGGACTGCAGTTGTGTGTAAAATTGTGTTTATTATACATGCAGTTATTTTATTCAAGAAATCACTGGTGTTAATAACCTATAAAAATTTTGTGCACTGAAGTTCGAATATAAATTAGGGATTAATTTATGCGAAGGGATATTTAATGATCTTATCGTATTACGTAGGTACCTATATATTTTAATGGTTAATAACTTCGAGCTGTTAATGCATGAGGGACTACTGTGCTTTGAACATAACTGTATGATACAAATTATTTTACAATTTCACTTTGGTAAAAGAAGGGCGGAAATATGGAATTTTAACATAAAGTGAATGGTAATACTGATACTTCATTTGTAACAACAAATGAGACTGTGTACGAAATAAGGTCTGCAATGGATTCAGGGCGATAAAAGTAGTCCCCTAATAAAAAGGCGTTCGCAAGCAGTGCGGCGCTCAAGGTTGCAATGTGACAAGCCGGCGCCCGCGCACCGATCTCTACTAACTGTGCAGTTCAACGACCTCCTCGCCAGTGCGTCAGCTAGCTCTTTATAAAGAGCAAAGTGAGAAAATAAACCGATAACCACATCTGTACTACTCACAATGAAACTACGGTGAACGAACCAAGCTAGAAGGTCGTAAGTCGGACGAGTGCATAATGCAAGGGTAGCCTGACATTAGGGTTAATTGAAGGTCAACCATCTATCTTCGCATCTTCGGAAATCCTCGATTTCTCAATCAATTTCCAGATCGAGCCGTTTATTTATGGCCGATTTGTTCTGCAAGAGAGTCGGGGCAAGGTTAGTGCAGGCTACAAATGTCTAACGAAGGAGCTGAGGCGCAATGACAGTAAAATGTCATAGTTTACGACTGAATGCTCTAGAGCTGGGGTCATGGACATAGTAGGAGGTGATCTTTGAGCAGTCACAGTGCAAGCAATCTACAGAAGAGGCAGTTATAAACACGCTTTGATGATGCGTCATGCGAATACTAGCCATACTGACAAATGCATAAATACTGACACAAGTATTTATGCATTTTAAAAATGTATAATTTCTTGTGTTGAGTCTGGTTGTTTGTATGTATAATAAGTATGTATTTACAAAAGAAAAGTATATAAGTATTATATCCGTTATCTAGTACCCACGACACAAGCGTTTGCTTAGTGTGGGGCTAGATGGCGCTGTGTGCAATGTCCCGAAATATTTATTTATTTATTTATTATTTATACTCCCAGCGCGAATCTGCCCACACAAATGCATGAAAACGGTCCATGTAGATTTGAATTCGTTTTACTGTTTTTATTTCGCTGCTGCACGGATACAATCAACTCGATTAGAACTGGCAATAAATGCATGCAAGCTGATATTCATATGGCTTTTATTAACATAGAGGTAATCTTTATATATATTTTAAATAAGCGTTTTCGTAGAATTTCTTCTAAACTTAAACAAATATATTTAGATTTCATAAGAAAATGGTTTTGTGGCCTAAGAAAATGAATCTGATTTTTTTTAATGCAGAGAAAATATAATATGTCTTGGAGTATTGAAGAAGCCCTAAACTTGTAGCAATTAATAAAGATTTTACAAAATAATATCGGTTCCACAGCTATAATAAAATCGCTAAGTTGGTCCCTTTTTTTCACATGAGATAGGCTCACGCTTGACTACAACTTGCCTGATGTTAAGCAACAATTAACCCTTTAAAGGCCTTTTACGTAAGGTAATCACCTTAAATATGGAACAATACTCAACTGGCCACATATTTGTCATCAAGGTTGCTACGTTTACCGATTTAAGGTTTAAGATTTGTATTGGAAAGGAAAACGAGATATTTGTATTCAGATTATATAAACAAATTGGAACGAGATTAATAGATTAAATCATGGTGATTTTTGTAGTGCTTAAAATATGATATTGCTTCTTTATTTTTTATGAGAAAGTTGCGTATTTCATTTGGTAAATGAAAGGTAAGGTCTAAGTTACTCAGTTGTCTAACTTCTCACTTATAGGCGTTCGCCCTTTAAAATTAGTTTATAAGTAGGTTCCTACATAGGTTTGCATGACAGGGATAATTTACAAAAAGAAAAATTCCGTTTCAAAAGCCTACTAGCCTATTTTCATTTTATGTTAGAACTACAACTGAGATAACAAATTCTTATCTTTACCATCTCTTTAGATACGAGAAACCATTATGATTAAAAGATAATAGAGATAATTGATAGCAAGAGTGCTCTAGATAAAATCAGCAGGGCGCGAATTAGAGTTAATCAAATAAAATGTACCACAATTAAATTTAATGAAGCTGATTCGTTAATTGCCTCTGCTGGTTAGGTAATTAGGTGCGACGCTATTTTCGCAAATGCTATTAATATCACTTTGAGGTGTATAAACGACCAGCCACGCGAATGTTTTGGGTCCTGCGTAGGTTTACCAAATTATATTAGATATTTTTTGCTTTTACGTCATAAGCAGTCGATAGATAGGAAATTCACGAGGTACTTATTGATGGTGGACCTCTCTAAGTTGTAAAATACGTCGAATAGCCACTATAATAAGATTAGAATTAGACAATATTTAGCGTACTTTTACGATATGACAGTTCCATGGGAAAAGTCATTGAAAGAAAACTTACAATGGGAATATGTTTGTCAAAAGAGCAATTTTATCGTAATAATTGAACTATGTATTGACGATGTTGGAACTAATAAAATTCATAAAATATAAATATAAGTAGAATATGTACGGCATTTCTTTTGCCTTATATTATGTGCAACGTACAACACAAAACAAAAGAGTCATGTTTGTATTGTAAACATTAAAAGTTATAAAGAGTAACATTGATGTTTTTATAAACGAAATAAATAAATATTATCTACCTTCAGTTTTTATCATGGGCTTATGTAACAATGTTTTTGATTACATAATGCTATAACCTTGATTGTATCGCCTTGGAGTCCCTACCTGTTATATATAAATAGTTTGGAAAAGCAGTTTAATCGGCACTGAATGGGGGCTACCGTCTTTTGACATTTGACATTATGTATCTGCTGACTGACCAAGAAATTCTGCCTATAAGTGAGTGAGGTTTGATAATTTATGAGAATATTTGACATTTCGTAGACCTCACGCTACATTAGCGCCTCTTGTGTACACGTGGAAAACTCCATTAAATTAAAGATTCCCGTAAAGTATGGTTTGTTGTTCAATGTACACATTACTATTTCAGTTTCAGGTACTAAACGGCATGCATTGCTAAAAAGTAAGTAACTACTCTAGATTTGAAGGTCTCCGCATTATATGTTGTGATAAATGTTAATGGTCAATTTTAAGCACTTCCTTGCATAACATACTTGGATTACTGGTCCGTCGTTTAATTATATCAAGTCGTAAAATATCTGAAACTAAATAAATATCCCCATTGAGCTGTATAATGTATTTACGATATTGCGAAAGATTTATTTGACGTCCATATTAATATCAACGGGTCAATACAAAATCTATTATTACTTTTGACTCATCTGCGTAAATAAACCAAGAGCTTGCTGTGGAATTAAAAATATATTAATGCTTTGTATAATTTCAATTAATGATCTTCCTTCCTTAATGTCTGCTCTCAATACTACTTGTTTTAATATTTCACGTAAAAAGGCAAAGTAAGAAACTAGTTTCAGCTATATTTCACGAAGAAGATAGAGTAAAAACAGGTATTCTTAAAAAATCTGTACCGGAGTAGATATTGAAAATGCGACAAAGTATGTAAAAACAAAATGATCAACATTAAATACTATCTACCTAATTACATTTGCACTAAATCTCGGGATAAAAGTGATTCGAGTATCACTGTCTCCAAACAAAGTTACTTAAACCGTAAATAATACAGCAAAATTAGTACCTACTGCATAATTATACCGAAAACCCATTAAATTATACATATAGAATATTTTTTCTACATTACGTCGGTAGGGCTTAAGAAGGAGAACTTATAAAAAATTGTACCAATAAAATGACAGTGTAACACTAAAAAAAGCCATAATATGTAGCCATATTATACAAAGTGTGTGGTCAGTTAGCGTGTGGCACTACATCTGACCTTCACGGTTATTTATTTTTAAAATATGACACGTCCCTACATTTTTACCTCCACCTCGCATGTGACGGAATTTGCCCTTCGTTAATATTAGGCTAAAAGATGATGCTGTTTGGTTGAATTTTGTTATCATTATACTGGCATCCCTTAATTGTTTCCAAAATTACTAAATTTAAACAGTGATAAACTAGTACTTACTAGAATTTAGGAAATCATGACATTTCGTATCACGCTGTGTTTGTACTACGTGTACAGCAAAACCATCAATATCATGTTATTATTATGGATCCAAATTAAAATCTCCCTCAACCAAAAAATATAAGATTTGTTCGAATTCCCAAAAAAACCGGGATTTAAAGCGAGAAGCCTTGCTACAGAAATCACAATAAGAATCTTATACAGGTATTTGACAAAAATAAAAATTACCTATAAATCTATTTAGCATTTCAAAGTACCTAGCATAATTATGAGCAACCCATTCATTGAGAGACAAACGAGTGCTGACGTCACGATCCAAGTGTCTTTGATATCGATTAAACACTTGATAGAGCAATTTGCAACACATCAGTCAAATCAACTTCGGCGCCACTACATCCGCCTTTGAAATTAATGTGATATAATAGTAATTGAATACACCACGTGTACTAGACAACCATCACAAAAATAAACCTTATTGCTATTACAATAAGAAGCAAGAACCGAAGTGTTGTCGTGACACAAATACCTTAAGAAATTGGGTCTCGTTTTGTAGCTTCGGCTCTGAAAAAATAATTAAATACTTATGTGTATGTATAATGCGTAACAGTAGCCGAGAGCTGGCTGTTATCTATTGTGTTGGGAATATTCCAGAATAAATTGTATTTAGGTGATATATTAATATTTGTAACTTTTAAGGCTTTCATGGGAAGATTAACTAAGACTATGACATTACAAGGCTTAAGTAAATATTTTATTTTATGCCAGAATAAAAATATTGCATAAAAATTGCGAATGCACACGCTTATCTGACAAACCTTTGAGCTACAGTAGGTACCGGCATATTATCTTTCAGATTACAAGCCATTTCTTCATGTCATGAAAATTATTAATCCTCCACGTGTAAGTGATAGAGCTGAGCAATGTTTTTAAAACGATTTCACATGACCGATATGCCCCGCCTGATGCGTGACGTCATCGCTGCCAGATAAGCCTCGATTATAAACCGGTGCCATATTGACAGTAATACAAGTTCAACTTTTTCGTGAAGGTTTTTAGAACGGTTTAAATAGTGATGTACAAGTATGAATACTCGCATGAGCGTCTATTGCATATAAATATGTTATTATTTATAGTAAAAAATACATACTTTTTCGGTAGCATTTTTTAATGTATTTTTGTACGTCCGTATCAGATCGCAGTCGCTATGACAGTGCACCAACCTCGAATCGAACATAACTCACGTGGACCACGTGTCTCGCTACAAGTGCCCGCTGATTATACTGTACATCGATATAGTTGAACACGTTTTAGCATAGTACAAAGTAAATGGTATAAAACGCAATAGGAAGTTTGCATTGAGACGCAGTAGTGCGGGATTGGGCACGAGAAGGGCACGACCGGCGCCATGCCATGACGCGTCCACTGTGACGCTCGCATTATGTCAGTGGAGTAAACAGTTTATACTGTTTGTAAACAAGACCCGCCGCCAACATAACGTAAACAAAACCATGCTGCTTAGAAATGTCAATGGCGACGGATTCGCGGAATCGACGGCGGTTCAGCGATTAGCCAACGCTACTGCAGTCACTAGATATCTGTGGGCGCTCTCATTAGAAAGCTAATGAAATGTTCGGAATGCGAAGGCGTTGTGCGATTTGCTCGTAATTTTCCGCCTTTCCGGTTTCCTCATCTATATCTGTGTGAAAATTATGTTTTTGGTGGAATGTACGGTGAGCGGAAATATAACATGTAAAATGGTTGTGACATGTAGGTATGTCGAACACTGCAAGACTACTTTTTTATGAAATCTCCCGCTATTATTTTTTAAGAAAACTGTATTTTTACACTGTATTTTGAGCAAATGATATAGAAAATAAGTTAAAAGATTTCGTTATCGAATTTAAGATAGATAAATGTATACTTATCTAGATTAACCAGTCTAAATTTGATTGGTAGGTACTGCGTACTGCTAGGGTATTTCCAATCAATTATCTAATATTTTTTCATTTGGGAGAACATTGTTCAGTTTCTTATCAGAACAATGTATCTGATTTTGCACTTAAATAATTAATAAAAGAAATACTTGCACACCGTGATCAGTTGTTCTCCTTGCTCACAGGGTCTTTGTGTCGACGGTACCTTGTTCCAGCTGGATGCTGAAAGCCTCTAATCTGCCTAGTCACATATTTTTATAACTACCTACGGAACTTCTGTAAAACCCCTTCTCGGGTAAGTAGCTTGTACCATAAACCTTCAATTAATCTATATTTCACCTGGAAAACTGTGATCAATGATTTATTCCTTGCTCACAGGGTTTTTTACACTACCTCTGAAACTCAAGCGAAGGTGCCTCCACCTTCGCTACACTACACTACACCCGACGGTCTGCTGGTCAGCTCCGCAGCCTGAGGGTTGCCTAAACAACCCCCTGCGCCGCTGCAGCAGCACCTGGCTCCGGGCCATCTGTATCTCAGGGTAACAGTGGGTAGGCCGAGCCTACCCACATTCAAAATTTTAATGTATTGTCCCTTAACAAATTAATTGATATATGGTTGCAAAACTAGTATGTAGGCTCGAAACCCACCTTGAATAACATCTACTGCTGATCTAGCTGGCATTCTGTAACTAAGGCGCCCATTTATTGTTCTAAAACCTAAATTCTGTAAGTCTATTTAGCCCTTCAGGCACTGCGTTAATTCTATTGTATATTATCTATTTTCTACAAGTATCCTTAATAAATAACCTTATCCTTCTCAGTCGCTTTCTTTCATTTACTATCTACCTAGTTAAAATAAGTAGGTTTAGCTTTAAAAAGGTTACACTGGCTAAAATAATCCTCTTGTGGAACACGTTGCCCCTGCCCATCAGGCAGGCCAAGTCGCTGAGTATATTCCAAAAGTTAGTGTATCACCATTATTTGTCATTGTTATAGCATTAATTTATGTAGTTTACTTATATAAAAATAGTAGCTTATTTCCTAAATGTTTTGTGTAATATGTATGAAATATGTATGTATTGTATTTATTTATGTATATTATGAGTATGTATTGGTCTTTTAACTAATGTTTGTATCTAATTATATTTTTTAGTACACCGCCTGTTTATAATTCTTAGTAATGTCCATCCAAAAGGTTGCCTGGAAGAAATCGCCTAAGGCGATAAGGCCGCCCAATGTGCATCACTTTAATATATTTAAGTTTATTTCCTGTTTTGTTATTTCTATGTTTTATGGTGTACATTAAAGATATATTCTATTCTATTCTATTCTATTCTACTTGCAATTAGTCATTTTTTAATTAGATTTGTTAAATCTAAGAACAAGCATGTCATTAAAAAAATAACGACTGTAGACAACAGTTTACTATCAAAAAGTCAGATGATGTTCTTACCAGCAATATTAGTAATGAAATTGATTTATTTAGTTGCAATATAAGTAATGTCAGAGGCCCTAAGGGCGGCTTGATAAACTCTCACTAGAGTTGGCCACTCTCATTCGATAGAAGAAGAAGAAGTTGCAATTGGCAAGTACTTGCCAACTATATGTAAGTATGACATATATATGTATGACAACTGCAGGCAATATATAACAAGCTCGTCACGCCTCAGTTTACGTAAGTAGCACCTATCGAAGCCGAATTTGCCGAATTTTCATGAGGCCGTCCACTACCGTTTATTTTTAGCTTCCATAAGTACAGTAATATCGTTAGAGATATATATACAGGGTATTCTAAAAATCACAAGTAATCTTCAGGACTAGATAGACGAACATCATACACAACTTAATTCCAGGGCTTTTGCTACTTTGCGCAAAAACATTACGATTTCCCGGATAGGTTTTAGTTCTGGGACCGATGAACTTTTCAATGGAACAGCTGATATTTTTTTACAACTTTCCAAAAGTCATTGAACTAAAGTGGCTGTGTATAATATTAGCTTTTTAGAAACAAAAATGGTTTTTATGTAACCCTGTGCGTATATAGTTTCCCGCAAATAATTATTCTCTCGAACCTGTCACTGACGCCTACGGCATTCCTGTACTTTCGCGTGCGCAGACTTCGAGAACCGATGCAATACTTTACGATTATTATAAGTTTATAACCTATCATCGAGGCGACGGAATTAACCGCCATGGAAAAAACCGCGGCTAACGTGAAATTCTTGCGCACGGTGGGTTTGCCAATGACAGCGGTGGCGGCGCACTCACTCAAAAAGGACAGATAGATAGATATAAACACTTTATTATAAACACCAATAAACAGGAATAAAACGATGAAACATACAAGACTTAAAAATAGTGTCATAATTGGCGCCCTTATCGAAATTAAATTACACTTAAGAAACACTAGTACTTAAATCAAAATAAAATGTAGTAACAAAACTAAAATATTATATTGATTGTAAATTACTTACTATAAAGACTAAAAAGAGAAGAAAGATGATCAAATCATGAAAGCGAAAGTTCGGACGCACTCGTATGCTGCTCTTTCACGCTCGAATTACTGAACCAATTTACATGGAATTTCTTATAACGATAGCTGACACTTATCATAACAATACATTACTTTTGAAATAACATTAAGGTACCTTTGTGACCAATGAAAATACTAGGTACTGAAAATAATAAAGAAGAAATTTAACCTACTTGGCCTAAAACCATTTGGGATAACTAATGTCTTAGTAATATTTAGGTGCTAAATTTAGTAATATTTAATTTAAAACATTTTCCCCAAAGCTTTTTAAAGTACTGAGCTATAAATTCACATGGTCCATCATGCTATCGATCAACTTTCACTCGTCGAGAGTAAAATGGCGAATCGCTACCGGTATGATGTGACCTCGTAACCACTCGCTAACCGAATAAATCGAAATCCTTGCATTGTAAATCATTTGTAAAAGAAATAAATAATGATAGGTGATGATATTAATAAGTTTGTCCTCAGTGATGATTTCTTTAACAGACTTAAAAAAATGAGGTTATCAATTCTTATGAAAGGTTTTTAAAAATAATTATTTCCTGAAATTATGTGCACCTGTGAAGCCACATATATATTTTAATAAAGGTTCATACATAAAATTTATTTAAAAAAAATCAAAAACCGGCTTCAAGTATCACTAAAAAGTTAATACATAATTTATTTTCATTTATGCGACTTCAAATTCAGGATTGGGAGTAAAGAATCTATCAAATTATTTAAACTTACAATCCTATAAGTATTCTCATTGAAATCCGTAATATTTGTTGTCGGTGCCAGTCACTGGTCAAAGGAGATCGACGCTTATCGAAGTCGCAGTTCCAGTCCGCTTTGGATTTGTTTCCTAACTAATCCTGATAGGTATTGTTACGACTGGCACCGACTCCAAATATTACAGATTTCAATGAGAATACTTATAGGATTGTAAATTTCTATAATTTGATAGATTCTTTACTCCCAAGTATTTATCCAATGAAAAAAAAAATTTGGGACCATTTCGGAAACTATCCCCGTTATAAAAAAAATATTTTTTGAAATCAGTTCATAAATAACGGAGTAAACGCGTAACATATCCACAATAAAAACTTTCAGAAGACCTTGATTACCTCCTTTTTTTGAAGTCGGTTAAAAAGAAAGATTCATTTCACATTATGTATTTATTTCTTGTACTAAGTTATTTGTTGTACCTAACTAAATTCGTATACATTCGAAACACAAGACTAGAACAAGCATATTTAAAAAAAAATAACGTAGGTTAGTGTTATAAAATAGTTACTAAACTTATAATTTCAACAACGCTAGGTGCATCCAACGTCCTACAACTCAATAAAAATGCAAATTCGATCAATTAAGACTAAACACTAGACAAACGTCATCTATTCAATTTTGGGTTTCATTACACAAATGAGTAGCCATATGCTTAAGGTGAATAAGATATTGAAAATCATGTCTTAAGAACATATTTAACGTACAAATATTTTAATAACAATCACTGCGCCGTCGATCGAATAAATTAATAATCTAGACAGCTTAATATGTCATCCACCAAACTCCAGTAAATAGTATTTTATATCATTATCGACGCAGATGGCCAAAAAATTATTAATATACAAATATGTGTAAGTATATATTTTTTGTACCATTAATGACGTTGCTGACCAAAAAAGAGTAGTCAATAGGTGACTTTTGGCGCCATACAGGCATCCTTCAAGACACGGACTGGCCTTCCTAGTGACATTGCCAACGCGGAGGTGTCGCCCGCCAGCATTTTATATAAGTAGTTAGTAGATTTGGGAAAAATATTTAATCTATTGGTGTCTTTTTTGTTTTTAATGGCTTACGAGCAAAATAATGTGAATTATAATTTGACGAATTGGATATTTCCTTTTACAATATAGGTTCCAAATACTTGTAGTTACTGTAATCTGGGTTTAAAAGTAGACTATGTATTAATGCAGGATTTAGTCTAAAAGTAGAAAATGCCAAATTTCATCATTTCATAGCCGTTTGAACCTAAAGTAGGAACATACTCATTGGTACATAACGTCTGGGAAATTTTCGAATCATTAAAAGGTTCGTGATTAATATATTTCCAGTGAGCTACATAACTAAATAACACTACACTACACTACATAACTAAATAACATGTGTAACGGGAAGACGTTGGTATCCGGGATACAGATATTTCTCGTCCGGACGCCAACACACCGCGTGCAACTTTGAAATTAGATTATAAATATTATCTTTTCTTAGTTTCTAAGTACCTATTGTATAAAACCAATAAAAATTTTGAGTTTGAGTTTGAGTGAGAAGCCAGTATATATCTTGTTTTGGATTTGACGGAAAAGCAAAAAATAAAGTTGACACTGATTAACTTCTCTCGCTTCGCTCGCTCGTGAAATTAGATATTTTACTCACTATATCGCTTCACAGTGAGACCGAATTAGCATAATCGTTGCTCGGCACGACCGGTTATGATAATCGACTGCCGATAGCATTGTGGCTTGTGATTGAAAAAAATTAGACGCCACTTAGCTCGCGCTGTGATTTAGATATGGCGCAGAATGTGTAGCTAGAATACTAAATTTGATGGTAGCTGTACTTGGTTGGATGAATATTATATTTTTGGTTGGATTGGGATGCGTATTTTATTGATTTGTAATTAAATTGTATGTTTTTATGCTGGTAAATTTGAAGGTCTGGTCACCTTGCTAAGATTTATTATAAGTGAGATATTATAAAAGTTTTCTTGACAATATTTTATAAACTTAAAATAGGATACACGTTTGGATTATTTCACAATTAAGTTCGTTAAAAAACATTTCCGGTTACATTTTTCAAATTTCAGTTTTCGTTTTTATTTGTATACTTCAAAGTCCAAGCATCTAGACCTAGAATTTAGTCCAAGTTCATATAGTTAGTTGCTATATTTAAAGCTTGACATTAAATTATTTAATTACCTACACTGAAGTTGAACCTATCAAATGAAATAAGTAGGTACATATATACCTGTACACGTGTCAAAGTTTCTACAACGCAATTTGTTGAGTAAAGCAAAAAAGGAATAGACGACATACATACACATGCCTATTTCACCTTGTATTTTTGCTTTCTGAAGCTCAATCAAAGTAACGTAATATGAATCAAGTGAACATAGATCAATCGACTGTTTGTATGTTAGTACTTTTATGTTTCTTCTTCATATTAGTCCTTTGAAATCGTTGTCACTGATGATTTCAAGATATAAACAGATCTTGCTGTACCACAATCTTAAATTTACCTGAAAACGAGACAAAAAAAAAGATAATCAACCTTTTTTTCAATTATTATGTGATACCTATTAGGAATGTATATCTAAAAGAACGGTATATAAGTATTATATCCATTATCTAGTAAGTACCCACAACACAAGCGTTTCCTTTGTGTGGGGCTAGATGGCGCTGTGTGCAATGTCCCAGGATATTTATTTATTTATGTAATCGTGTAAGTGACTAAACGACAATTAGATTCATTTCAAGTTTCAGTAAGGCATATCATACATATTCTCGTATTAAAATCGGCAATTTATCTCGTTACTAATATCACAATTAGTATAGTTATTGAAGCATCAATGTAATTGAGGTCGCGGCCCTACAGTGAGTGTAGATTACGCCCCTATATCTATGGTAATAAGGACTGATATTGCTGATTGACACATCGGTGCCTGGTTGGACCCTCTCAATGATATGATATTGGATAATTGTGGTCTACTAATTGTGATTTGAAAGTTTTTTTTTCTTAAGACGCGACGCAACGTATGAAACCAATGTACAACAAAATTGAGATGCCAAAATATATTAAAATTTACAGACAGAAGACAAAAATATATTTTTTCAATAAAAGTAATAAACATCAAACCAACAAGACAGGAGTGTATTGTATCGTAACGATTAAATGACCTGATTAGATGTTGTGCTATTCAAGTTAGTGGTGCGGTTAGAAAGCCCAAATTGTACAGTGACTCAAATAGAAATTAGTAACTAAGTAGTAACTGTTGTTAAATAATATGTAGTGTACTCAGTACACCATAACAGCATGTATGTATGTACATATGTATGTATATATGTATGTATGTACATAGGTATGTAAACGCTTCCAACTACTTCATCAAATGTCTCGTGGCGCGTTAAATTTTTGGAACCGGTTTGGCTAGAAGGTAGAACAAGTGATATGATGTGTGGATGATGCATTGAAATGGAAAAGTGAAGTAGTGTATAAACGAGACAAATTACACCCTTACTTTTACGTGCTTTTACATACAATATATTATTTATTTAGACCACAAATTATATAAATTTTTGAGGGGAAAATAATTTTGATAATTTTAACCACTACAAAATATAAAAAAAAACTTATAAATAAAAAGCCTAAAGAGGGTCTAAAAATATCTATACAACTCCTAATTCTATAATAAACCGCTGTTTTATTACTACTTTTACAGTGCGACTTTGAAGCAGGAAGAAATTGGCTATAAAGTTCGCATTATAGTGCAATTGCTTTTTTTTTGTTTTTAAAGAAAATATAACTTTATTTACAATAATAAAATATAAAAACAAGGGAAGAAAAATTAAATTATTAATGCATTATTATTAAATTAATTATTATTAATCAATTGCATTGTATTAATATTTCTACTCTGTTTTTTGTAGGTTTTGGTTTTTAGTATTTGATATTGGAGAATGTAACAAATGATATCAAAATGTTCTATAATAAAATATATTAACTGAAATAATGACTTCTAAAAAGTGAATGATTTCTCCACTTTCATATTAGTATCTTCTTCGCGTAGCGTGTTTTGTCTGCATGTAACATTTCCAAGCCTAGAAAAGATGGCAGTGGAATTTTTTAGTTCGCAGTTTCTTGACATTACATTCATAATGCGGCCAGAGGGCCACTATCATACTAAACAGGTTAAATATATTCAATATTCATGCCCGTCCATAAATTTAAGTGATATAATTAAATCAATAATTTATTATGGAACTTTAAAAGTTGAAACAAGTTTTATTACTTTCACTGCTATCTGTAACGAGAACTACAACTTGTTTTATTTTATTTATGTAGTTTAACTTTTATACTGAGCAATTTTTTTTATTTCAATTTGGCATAAATGCCAAAAAGTCTTTTGGTGACCGTTATATCCCATCTCAAAATTTTTTGAGTCTAAAATGAATGAAAACCAACTAAAACCCATTAAATACGTATTCATATACAACTGTGAATAGATAATATTCCCAGCAGAAAGATTTCCGCATAAATATTTACAGATTTATATTATCATCAGATTACATTGTATTCTATTTATATTATGCACAATACTACCTAGTTGAACCAATTGACGTAAGATTAAGAAAAATACTCTGTCTATAAATCCATCAGTAAGGAGGATGTGTCAAGTTTTAATTAATTTACGGCTATTGATAAATACTTCAAATAGTTTTAATGCATTTATTTAAGTAGTATGTGCATAAATTAAAAATAAGTAAACGATTCTATATTTTATTCCCCCACAGTCTTACAGAAGTTACCAACCAATACCTACGCTCGACTATTTCGTAAATGTCCCACAAACTACGTTGCTTAGGAACAGCTCCAAATATTTCCTTCCAACCGAAAAACCATTTACAGTAGCAAAGATAAAATAAAGATTTAGTCTGCTTTGCAAGTCAAATCCCGAGTCCTTCGTACGTACAACGGTCGGAAGCGAGCCTCCATTCATGTTGGAGAGAGATTTGCGTGCCTCCAGCAAACAGCGAATAGTGCGATCAAACTAAACCAAGTAATCCGAAACATTTTATATTACCCCAATAGGCATAACTGGCGAGCGCTGCCGGCGCTTACACCCGCGAGGTTCATTCCACTAAATCCAATACATTTTTTATTCATGAAACGATTGACGTTTGTATGTTAATTCGCCGCGTAGGTCCCCGCCCGAAGGATGAAATATTGAATTATTGCCCAAACTCGGGGATATATAGTAGGGGTCTCTTCGATATTAATCCGTTGCCTGCCCGGGGCTCTGGCAGGAATTCAAATAAATCGGCTCTGTGACAAACAAGACGTATAAATCAATCAGGGAAAGGTGGCGTGCAGGCTGTATTGCACCCCCACCTTACGTCGGTCGGTAGGTACCACGCGGGCCGGATCAAACGTCGAACTAATTTGTATCGCAGATTTATAGCCAAGGTTACAACTAAACTCGTTATGAGTTTTCAGGAGCGACACTTTATTTATAAGTTCTGAGATGATTTACGGACTTTGTACGACTTGACGTTTCTAATCAGAAATATTGTGTTGAATAAGAGTCAGAAACTATTTGATTAATTTTGGGAGATATACTTTTTAACCGACTTCAAAAAAAGGAGGTTATCCTGATAGTTTTATTTTGTGGGTATGTTACGCGATTACTCCGTTATTTATTAGCCGAGATTAGATTTCATCTGATCTTTTTTTATTCGACGGAGATAGTTTCCGAAATGGTCCCATATTTTTTTTTTCATTCGGTCAAGTACTTTCTTAGAAAAAACCAATAAACCAACAAATTGATAAAGTTTACGCAAACTTTACCCATATTTCCAAAAGGACTAGTCGGATTTTGGTACAGTTTTCAGATGTGTTGAAGTTTAATAGGTGCATCTTTTTAGCTATGTATTATGTAGACAACTCTCCAGGGGGCGTTGCTGCATACATTATATCTTCTGAATTATCAGCCCGATTTTGATGCGGTTTTCTCTAATAGGCTTAGATTTGTTTAGTAAATGAATGTATATACCTATATGTGATTCGTTGATTACTCACTAGAGGACGCTTCATATATACAATTTGTTAGCGCCTAAAAGTACTAGACCGATTCTGATGCTGAGTTTGTTAGTGATCGGGGTATGAATCCTTTAAAAATAAAAATAAAAACAAAAATTCACGCTCGCTTCGCTCGCGCTTGGCTCGCTTTGCTCGCACACTCTTGCTAAAACTGCTAAACTAATATGGATGCTGCATGGCACCGACAACAAATATTACGGATTTCAATGAGAATACTTATAGGATTGTAAGTTTCAATAATTTGATAGATTCTTTACTCCTAATTCTGAATTTGAAGTCGCAATAATGAAAATAAATTATTTATTAACTTTTTAGTGACTCATGAAGTCGGTTTTTGATTTTTATAAATAGATTTTATCAGTTACGGTTACAATTACAGAAAAATAATAAATAAATATTTTTTAGAAGAATAATACAAAATTAGTTTTAAAACTAGAGAGACATGCTCTGTGCGATAGGCATTATAAAGCATTGAAATAAAATTAAGTCAATATTAAAACACACTGATGATAATACTATCTCTCAAAGCTACACAAGTTCCGGAATCAAATTGGGTCTGATCACGTTTAAATATACGAAACCAAGGCCGGTTGCTATCCACTAGCGGTCACACCTCTGACCACACACTCCCGAAGTAATCTCTTAGCACGAGTTACATTGGTCACTGCAAGCCGCCGAATCTAAAACTGGTCAGCATCTAAGCAGAAATGTAAGCTGTATAAAATCGTGCGTAAAAAGATAGAATAAATCACGGTCCGCACTATCGCTTACGTCAGCAGTTGCTAAGACCACGATAAGATACTCGGATTCGTTAGAAGTCGAAAGATTGAAATTCCACACGCACTTACTAAGAGCTTTAACAGTTTTCTCGCAAAACGGATTGAAGAGTCGTTTATCTGATCATTTGATATTTAATGTCATAGGATAATAATGATATTGTACTGAGGACATTTTTACGTATCTCGAGAAAAAATATAATATTGTATAATAATAATAATAATATCTTTAACTAGTGGGTGCTCGCGGCTTCGCGCGCATTAAGAAGTAAAATTTGCATCCCCTATTTCACCCCTTTAAAGTGGCATTTCCAAAAATCCTTTCTTAGCGGATGTCTACGTCATAACATCTACCTTCACTCCAAATTTCACCTCAATCCGTCTAGTGGTTTGGGCTGTGCGTTGATAGATCACTATATCAGTCAGTCAGTCAGTCAGTCACCTTTGAGTATTATATATTTAGATTTCAATGATCAGATCAATCGAATCTCAATCGAAAACTGATAATTCTATCAGCTATGCCATTATTATTGTGATTAAATAATCCAGATTAATATTGTAATGTGTAATTCGCAATGTGGATCAAGGAGCGGCCTTCCCTTTGGCACAGATCAGAGGTTTATAAAACTCATTTGACATTTGATAACCCATTGGCCATACTTGTCGACGAGTCTTATTTACTTAGAATATTATGAAGCAGCTATGGAGTAATCTGTACTACATATATACCAAGATTATTATAAACTCAAGTTATCATTTGACAAACATTATGTACTTAACATAGTTAGTGCAATATTATTTCGATATTTATTTTAAGATTTCTAAATCTTTGCTTTGGTAAGTTGAGATAATATATACTAAAAAAATCGTTTATTCATTTTTATTTTCAGTTGTATGTATCGTCGCGAGACATCAGTCATCATCATCATCCACAGCCTTCTCTATCCCACTGCTGGGCATAGGCCTCTCTTTGAATGTGCCAGCTGCGTCGATCTTGTGCAGACCTCATCCTTTTTTTTTTTTTTTTTTTTTTACTTGAAATAGGCTCACGCTTGACTACAACTTGCCTGATGTTAAGCAACGTTATAATCTACGATCTTACGCGCTTGCCTAGAAGAAACCGGTTTACTCTCGACTTGGAGACCGACAAAGTCATCCATAAAGAACCCGCGAGACATCACTAAAGTTAGATAAATCCGGATCTTAGCCCACACATCTATATCATTTGCAATAAGAATGCTACTCTGCTACTTACATCTATTCATATCGACCTTTTGTAATATTCAACACATCACTATTCATCTGTCAAGTGGTTCCATGATTGTGCATCCCATAGTGGCATTCATGGACGTATTTAAGTTAGATAGAAATATGTTAAACGCACAGTATTGTTATATTTTAATGATCTATTATTTTTAAGTTGGTTTACTCAAGTAAAAAATATGGATGAAATCCTGGGTCGTTTTATTTTCAAATAATATCTAAGTACTTATAACTTTTTAGCAAATAACAGTAACAGTAAAACGTATAAATTAAATTATCATTTATCATTGAAACAACTTATTAGAACGTTTTTAAAAATTATATAACGCGGTTCAAAGTTAAACTTTATCTGTAGGTACTCAATAAGCTTATTTACTTATGAATGTTAAGTATAGATGCTGCAGAAATGTGTCAATGTCACATTTTATCTAACGTTTTATCATTAATGTCAGTGATAAAGTCACTTCAATATCCTTTCCAAATTGTATAAAAATGAAGTCATACTTTACGACGGGTTATATTAAAACTTCAGTACTGTTCTCATGTATTATATATATAGTATATATAGTAAACATGATCATACAGATATTATGTAAGTGAAAAATTGTGTGTCGATGTAAATTTAACACATCGTATGCTCAAAACTTTTTAGATTAAATTTGTTTCGGAGATAGTCTTTTAAATAAAAACCATTGCAAGTATCATAAAATACTAGATAGTTAAACCAGATATAAACTTTGATTCATTTAAACATACGGACACTTAAAACAGGTAAATGAACATTTCCTGGCTTACAATAAAATCCATAGTTGATAACGCGATGCGTAAATGCAGTCACAAAAACACTCTTATTGTGGTCTTATGACGCACCCATAAAAGCTGAGATTTATATTTTATACATTACTGGAAAATCCATAATATTATGACAATACTTTATAGACATAAATAAATCTAAACAAACCCATTAAACTATATGAATGAGAGTATGGTTTTGTTATCTATGTTATATAACAGGGCAAATAGCACAATAGTAGAACGTTATCACCATTTTCAAGATGGCGCTCATGTAAATCAATGTAACCTCAATTACATATTAAGAAAGGTCTCAGTTGGAATCTTCCGTCAGCTGTAATCTTGTATGACGAGTTATAAAAGTACCCACGCAAGCATGCATAGGCATAATCTATTACTTTTAATAGACGCATAAGTGTTAACTACGTCATTATAAACAAGTCCGTTTCAATAGTTTGCAGAACAAAGATAAGGTTACTCCCAGTTTTTTTCCTAATGAGAACAACTGAGGCATGGCGGAAATCCTATGGGTTTCTTCAACCCAATTTTTCATACGCAGTTCTTTTCATAAAACAGTTTTGAATAAGGATAGCAATATTCATAAATGTGTACACATCATGTTTGCTGACGCTGAGATAGTAATTTTTAACAAGTAATCGATTCAACAAAATACTAAATAATCACATTCAGCGTCTGTAAGTTGAAACATAACAAACAAGTGAAGACGTACTGAATAGACAATAATTATATCCTAATATCATGAACTATTAATTAAATAAAAATTAATTTAATTTAACTTTTTTTTTTAATTTGTATATATACTATACTTGTATGTGTGACGACGTATATTAATAGTAAAGAACATAGTAAAGTACATTTGTTATTTCAGCATGTTTTTAGGATCCATTTTTTTACTACATATTGTTATTAAATACCGGCCAAGTGCGAGTCGGACTCGCGCACGAAGGGTTCCGTACTATCATCTATTGTATGTATTAGTTTAGATATTTATTTTAATACTTAATATATTTCTAAATATTTATTTGCCTACATATATTCAAGTTTCTACCTGTTTATTAAAATCGAGTAAAAATTGCTTAAAAATTACGTTTGTTGTATGGGAGCCCCCCTTTAATATTTACTTTATTGTTATTTGATTATTTATTTTGAAAGGTAACATACAAGTTAATATTCTGTGAAATTTTGAAGAGTCTCCCTGTTACCGTTATTAATATTGGGTAAAACAAAAACGAAAAAAAACACGTGTTTTTTTATATACCCACATTAAACTATTTTTTTTAAATTTTTAGTATTTGTTGTTATAGCGGTAACGGAAATACATAATTTTTGAAAATTTCAACTTTCTAGCTATCACGGTTTATGAGATAGTAACAGCCTGGAGACAGACAGACAGACAGCGGAGGCTTAGTAATAGGGTCCCGTTTTACCTTTGGGTACGGAGCCCTAATAAAAAAGCTACCGTATATTATTTCAGATATTTTGAATCCCAAATTTTCTTTCTTGAAATATAAATTGACATAGGATTAGATTTGTAGCTAACATAATCAGTTATTTACTCGTATTAATTCAACAGTTCTACTATCCTTATCTTCTGTAAAACACAGAGCGGTGAAACCTAGTGTCGAGATTTTTCAAAGCAATAAAGGAGTGTTTTTCTGTTGTACCACAGAATAAATAATACAAGTTGTACTTCTTATGATCAACAGCCAAGGCTTATCGTATCATCCATGAGCCAAGTGAGCAGTTCTAAGAGATGGCTCTACGGATAGAATAAAAGCCTACAACCGCATAAACTAAAAGTCTCCAATATTTTGCTCTAAATTTCTCTACAATATTTCCTCCCAACCCAAAATTGAGAAGGATGTTGAGTTTTGCAGAGGTTCTCTAACGGGCCCCATAACGGTATGTCCGTTTGTCCGTTTGCTATTCACAAGGACGCAGGCAATGGCACCGATACGGTGAATACGAATTCATAAGAATTTTCGCTTCGAAACAACGTGTTCTATAAATAGCCGTGGTAAATTTTACTACGGCCGTAGTTAGTAGACCTGTTGGCGTATTGTGGATCTTGACGGTTCGTCATTGTACCTACAGTCTTAAGCCATGCCAGAGTATGGATTGGAAACGCTCGAAACCATAATTCATTTTCATCATAATCTAACACAGCTTTCTCTAGCCTACTGCTGGGCATAGGCCTCTCTTTGCATGTGCCAGCTGCGGCGATCCTGTACAGGCATCAACTATCAATTCATCAAGGAAGTGCAGATATATAAACATAGTAGCTACGGGGCGTATCTCGATTTTAAGATAATAAATGTATATTATTAATATTATTTAACCTCTCTCTCTCTCTCTCTTCTCTTGTCATATTTCCTCATGACTCAGGGTCGTGACTCCCTCGCAGAATGAATTCGTTAGGGGAGTTCTCTTAGGCAGACACATCGTGGTAGGCGGTCTTGTCCTTCCACGGAAGACACATGTCCTCGGATTATGTGGGCCTCAAACATGTCGGTTTCCTCACCATGTTTTCCTTCACCGTTAAGCGTTAATTTAATCTCTACAGGTAATTAAAATATTTTGAAAGATTATTATAATATCATGTGATGTGTGTAGGATCAATACAAGCATATCTGAACTATAATTTCAGATATGCTTACTTTATTCTGAACAATTGACAATGTCTGATTATTCTTATGGCATATTTGTTTATTGAATGATAAGACTTCCTCAACGGATATGAGATGACACAGATAACTGGAATATCTCTGTTTTAACCATCTTTATAACTTTATCACTTTTGTACTACAATTTTCATGAGCAAATCAACTTCATTTAAAATAAGTACTAAAATGATATGAATGCATCGCATTACACAATTATTCAGTAATCTTACAATTTAACTCAATATTTTTTATTTTAAATATATCTTTACATACGTTGTCCCTAAGTAATAAACGGACCGAGTCACAACGAACAAATCGAGTGTCAATTTTGTGAACTGATTAGAATCGAATTTCATTGATAACGGGAGGGCGTCGGCCTCGTACGATCCATCTAGTGCTTCCTCTATCCTTCTTATAGAATATAGCCAGATATTGAGTTCAAGATAGAATGACAAATAACTACTAAAATGAAAATTTCACTTAGAAACGTAACTAGTTGGTTTCCACCAACAAAGTTATCCCAATAGCCTGATTGCGATCGGCTAAAAAAGTACATTTGATAAACACTACATAAACCTTCGCATTTTAGTTTTTCAGATTAAAAATGTATGATTTATTTATATAAATAAGTAGGTCACTTTTCTACAGATCTACATTCGGTTCCATAAAATCGAAGCAATCTAGCTTTGTCAGAATGACATGAAACTGTCAATTTTGGATAACAAATAGGTAGTATTAATCAGTAACAAAATTAAATCTTTATATGTACGCCTTTCTATGATAAATTTGACTGTTGATAATAATTTCATTGTTATTAGTGACGAAGTAAGAATTTTTATCGGAAATTTCAGTTTTAGCCAACATTACCCGAATACCACCGATGTCACTTGAACGCAGTAGGTAACTAAATACTCTGCGGTAACTCTTTCATGTACCGTTCCAGGACTGGTACTTGGTTGTGCGGTTTCGGCAACCATGACTTGAAAGCTTAATGCATTTATATACGACTGACGAATATGCAAAAAGATAGAGTAAGTAGAATATACATTGAATATCCCGGCGAAATAGCAATAAAAAGCAAGCAAATTGTTTTAAAAGTTACAATTTAGGCATTTGAATTCAAAATAGAATAAAAAAAAATATGCCATAAAATACGGTCCGTATGAGCATTTATTATTTATATTTATTTAATTAGGTTCATTTAATCTTTATTTATTTAGTACACTTTGAACGATTTTTATTAATTCAACTAAAGAGATATTTCTGTCGAGCATTTTAGTCACGTGGAAAGGGCAAGTCCGAAACCACTTTCATTTTATTATGCGTTACTTTTCTCTGATAAGAATCAGTGATGTTATCTACCTACTCACTTTATATTACATTCATTCAATCATTACAGTAGGTATTTATACATAGAGCAATAAATAAAAATTGATTACTTATATATAAGGAGCATTATAAAATCCCCGCTCCAGTACAATAGAAAAAATCTTAATTTAACAATTACTTGATTTTAGTAATGGAACATGATCAAGACTAATTCAGTTCTGAAGTGAACATAAATCCGGAATAGAAACACAATAATTTAAAAATTAGTGACCGTATGGTATCATTTACAATTCATTCACCTCGCTGAGTGGTATCATCCATCTCTTTCAATAGACTCAAGTGTTATCACGTAAGAAAGTGACGCACGACTTTAACAATTTGCTAATTAACGCGGCTAGCATTAACACCTTCAAATAAAGATCTATTTTCAACTCTACGGCCCAGGTCTTAGTATGTTTAATTACGTTTACACGTGTCGGAGTTGAATGAGCATTGTATGCGTAAGCATTAATCAATGCCACGGATACGTGAAGGTCACCATTTTGTGGTATTCAACGCAAATCTTGTAAGTTATTCAATCGAATCGAGAATACTTTGATCGCTTTAAAAAACATTCGTGTTTTAGTGTTAGTGCCATGATATTTATTCGCTTGAATTTTTTTATTCAAACTCGTACGGAGCGTCTTAGCATAGGCGTGTCAACATTATGTGACCACAAGTGTTTTGGTGCGGAATGCTACATTTTTCAATGTCCACGGATTCATCAGTACCGCGCGCTTCTAGCTGTGCGGTTGCGTAACAGCAATGTATTCGGTACAACAGAAACCATCGCTACAAAGTCGTGGATTGAGTGTGTAATAGTGTTTTTATTATCATTTATATCGTTCGTGTCACTGCCGATTGAGATAACGTGTGCCACTGCGCAGTTCAGCCAAAACGCGTTCCATTTCTTAGAAATTTATCTTGCTTCGAGTGTGTAGGTGGAGAATGCTAAACATCTAAAGCATTTTCCTGGATTTTTGCTGTTTGAAGTAGGTACTTACTTTCTAAATTTTAAAATAGTATTGTTTAGTTCGATTTATTTGTTGGTGCATTGTATGAATAAAATATAGGTATAAACATAAATAGGTACATTGATTATAATAAATGCCGCCGTACAAAAAAAATAACATGTAATTTGGACTCAGGCAGGGCAAAAATAATTTCAAAACGTACAAAACTTCAACTCAACGATTGTACTATAGTTCTAAATTTATTTATTCATTCTTACATTATGATGTAAGAATAAGTAGTATTTGATGGCAATATGCCACTATCTCAAATTTAACCGGCGATTAGATGTATATCAGCCAAATGATTCACAGCGAGTGTCCTTCCTGAAACCACCGAGACACGAGCAATATTTCGAAGAAAACCGTCTACAATATTGTAAACATTGATTACTTGTAAAACAATCAATTAAAAAACAAAACATTTAATCAAATAATTGGGTTTCTCAAATGTTTGTCTCCTCAATTCTAAAAAAACTGATTAGAGATGTTGTTATAAAATTCGATTCGGGTATTTTTTGTTTTTTATATTACCACGAAATTGACCATAACAGTATAAATTTTATGTGCTGTTTATCTGATGACGTTCATAGAAGCAAAAAATTGGATTAATAACATTTTTATTTATGTTCAAGAGATATAACTATTTAGTTCTCAAATTTTGCCGAAATTGAAAAAAGTCTCTAGTACAAACCGTTCAAATTCAAATTCAAAACATTTATTTACATATAGGATACATAAAGATGGTAACAAGTATTACAGAGCGCTACGTTCTTACCCATAGGGTGAGCAAATAAGTTACTCGTACATTTTCTTTTTTTTTGTTTTGGACCTATCAAGCTGATATATCCAGCTAGCCACTGATACTTATAACACAGCTAAGCAATTTTGTCCCATTACTGGGCAAAGGTATACTTCTTTTTACATACTACAACATAAAAAAGCAGTAATAATTTTTGAACACTGCCGGAGGACATCGTGCGTATCAAAATAATAAAGAAATGCAAATGCTCTAAAATTATAAATCTTACCTTCCATCCAGCCGAAGAGTTGCTATCCCCTTTATCCTTAAAGTATGGCACGTTCTGGACCATCCACTCGTAGATCTGGGAGAGCGTGAGTCGGTTGTCCTGCGCAGAGGTGATTGCTTGGGTTATGAGATCAGCGTAAGAGAGGTTGCCCCATGCGTTCCGACGGGATGAGTTCTTCTTTGAAGTCACGCCTGATGACGGGAGTGGCGGGGCTCCTGGAATAATACAGGTGTATTGATAACAATATTAAGGTCCAACAGGTTCCATACAAATCAAAATAGAAAATTACAAAAACAGCACCATCTCTCGTAGCGCAGTGCTTAGCTAGAGGATACATTTCCTTAAGTTATGCATGGAAATAAAGGATATTTAAGTGTTCCTTGGGTCGGATGACACGTTAAGTTGTAGGTCCCGGCTGTTGGTCTAGTACGACAGTCATTAAGCCATGTCAGAGGCCCTTAGGAAGGCTTGATAAACTCTCGACACCAAAGTAGGCCACTCTCATTCGATAAGAAGAAGTGTTTAATATTTAGAGTGGTTATCATAAAGGGGAATAATTTTCATCGTCCACATATCGTTGGATGCATTTTCATCGCTCAGATTTAATATGGGAAGTCAGTTGTTACATTTCATTGTGAATTTTCATCTGGTAAAGGTGCAAATCAAAAGCAAGTTTATAAAATGCTAAATTAGGTTAAAATTTAATATTATGTCTCTGTCTGTTGACATGTACATGAAAGTGTATTTGTTTGTTCTTCGCGCTCAAAGCTTTGCATTGTTTTAGATGAAAATTGTTGAAGAGATAAAATTATCATTTTGTTAAGTATGTAGGGAGGTAGGTTAGGTATAGTTACTTATATAGGTTTTTACAGTTCGAGCGACCGTTATTAGACCTCAGCAAACCCGAAGAATACATATTACGAGTGTATAAGGCACACACAATGTTGGCTGGTGGTAATTATTTTTATACTGATTTACCTGGATGCCAGCCTACTCATATTAATTATTCTAAATCTACTGCAATAACTGATAACTAATGATTGCAAATCTGCATAAATATTGTACAACGTAGATGTCTGATATTATTTATTAGGAGTATTTTAATAAACAACTTGTTTTTAATACTGCCCCATTGTTTTGTGTACAAAATACACATACAAACATTACATAACGTGTTATCTTATCTGTGATGTCATAGAATTAGTATTTATTTATCGGTTTTGTATCATTGATACTTCTCATGATTGTTGTCCACATTTTGTGTATTTATACAAATCAAATTATTGTTAGTAACTGGTCAAAACGTATCGCATATTCTTTTAATATCGGCGGGCCGGCGGCGCGCAGTCTGCGTGCTGCCGCGGTCCCAGAACGCACGTTCTGATGATGGGTGTCATTACATCCGAAACGCGTAAACAACATACGCGAATTTCACGTGAGTGAAAACCGTTTAGTTAACATAATGATTACATTATTTTATGTACCTGTCTCAGTTTTCAATGAATGTTTAAAGCCTACATTTATCAAGAGTGTGAATGTCGATTGATTATATTGCTGCTTGATAATAATTTATCTGAGATAAGTTTGAAAAATACAGTGGAATAAGTTTTATTAATAGCTGTATCTTGGGTTGTAACGATCTTCGACCTAGATTTGAGGTGAAGTTTTAATATGTTTTAATAGAACAAGGGCAGTCATTTAAAAAAAAGTAAATAAAATCTAAATTTCTAACAAATTATGACCATTAAATAACTTATGGACGAGAGAAAAAGTGTCCCAAATACACCAGATAGTTATTATAATACTTATATAAAATATTAAATTATTATTATCATATGTACCCGTGATACGGCGAATATTTTGTATGTGTTTCTATAGTTACTCAAGAATGTAAGAAGCTAGCAATTTCCTTCATTCTAAGGAAGATATGTTACATATATGTAAATATTGTTAATAATATATACGTATCGCTTAGTTAGTGAAACATAATACAGTTGAAACACTATGACGTACATGTGACGTCGGTAGTTTGTTGATGAATAAAAGCAATTGTATTAAATTTGTTTGAGAGGGACTTTGGTGTCGAGAATTTTCAAGACGGCCTTAATGTTAATTGCGACTGATATGTAAGGTAATAGCGGAGATCTACATTATAACGTGGATTTTTACCTACAGAGCATCAAGATGTATAAAAAAAATGTATGAGTTTTTCTACTTAGTTGTTACAAATTTATTTGCCCATCAATGGACTCAATACAAGGACAGTTGGACAGCATAGGCCTTACGATGTTTCCTGAACCGTGCAGGTACCTACCCCAATATTGTGTAAATGTATTTGTAGGTTTGTTGGTCTGTTTTTCCGTTTCATGTCACACGGAGTCTCAGATCGTTTTATATTTTGGATAGAGTTTGTACTCTTTATTCTGTGACATAGTTAAGGTGCGGTATGTGATATAAGCTATATTTTATCGCGAAACAACGCAAACAAATCCACTGGCGACCTCTAGAGATTAAAACAAAAATAAAATGACATTTGGCCAAAACAACATACGGCGTAGTAGCGGACCGAAAGAATTTGAATATACCTACATACAATAGCAATAAAATAATTAGAAGTAATTGAATTGGTTGCCTATGCCAATGATATTGTGTGCCTATGACGTCAATAATATTTTGTTATTCCTTGTATACTTACACATAAGTTTTTCCATACGATATTTAAAAGACACTTTTTACACAACTGACTAGTACTAGTACCTACCATTTATAAGAAACGGTTTTCCCATTCATAACAAAAAGATTTCGTTCCTACAATTAAAGTTTTAGTTTTTAGTTGACATAAAAAATATGACTAGTAGGTACTTACTGTAATCTTAATTCAATCATTAATTTTAATTAAGTAATGTTTTTTATTTTGTTTAATGTGCCACTAGATTCACATTAGATTTAGTAAGTACGTACTTTTGTGAGTAGTGTGGTTTTATTATTTAAATTTTGAACATTTGCTAATCTAACGCATAAAATCACGGCCAGTAAATAAGATATATCGATAGTTGGAAAATAGATAACTACTTAGGTAATTTATAGTAATTTGTAGTAAGATAACAATTC
This sequence comes from Macaria liturata, assembly GCA_964023185.1. Taxonomy (NCBI): domain Eukaryota; kingdom Metazoa; phylum Arthropoda; class Insecta; order Lepidoptera; family Geometridae; genus Macaria; species Macaria liturata. Next base: position 6,802,088 of record OZ026816.1, read on the forward strand.
ATTTTCTTCCGCCAATTTCGTCATTGAGCTCAAATATAATTTGTAAATACCTACGTCTAATAAAATTATCACAGTTTTTAGTCCAAATAAGTATGTACACTTACCTATATTTATGTATTGAATTCCAAGTATGGAGTGGTCACTTACGTCAACGTAAAACCAGCTGACATTTGTTTTTCCTCACATAGTACTTTTATATTATGTTTTTCAAAGAAGGTATAGGTATTTCAGAACCGCTGACCTAATTTCAAATCATCAAATGTTTGGTCTAGTGTTTTATTACTCAAATATTGTAATAATGGTTATTCTATCGGTCTTATTAATCTAATTACTGCAAATATTTGTTCATTTGTAGTAAGCACCTAAGTAGATATATGTAGTACCAGTGCTTAGGTACTTCAGACAGGACAGTGGACTGCGGTTGGACGGGAATTGCGGAGGAGTATTGCTCGCTTGCCCGCCTAACCCGTCCTTGCCGAGATCCCGAGATGAAGGGACATCGTGGTAGGTTTTAGTCGGTAGTGGAGTCACATTAGCTCCGAGCCCGACATACCCCGCTTTTCTTTTGATTTTATGTGATATATTAATGAAATAACATTATTAGGTATAGGTATAACTAGATGCCAGTGAAGTAAATTAACCTTTTAAATTACTTAGTTACTTACCAATGATCCTACAACCGTCAATAGGAATAGTTAGTTACCTAGGTATTAGGTATAATAAATCTGTTACATACTTGTATTTTACTTTTATCCATTATTGCTGATTATTCAGTTTATTTATTTATAAGAAGACATCAATCGTCATCTGTTTTGCGTAGCCATGTGCTAAGTGATCATTCACATTTTCGTGCTGTGAGGCTTTTGTTTGTTTACAATTGAGTGTGTTTATTGTTGTACAGCCAAGAAGCAACTTTAGAGTTTGGATTTAAGGCACGTTTTCACAAAACTGCAGTCAAATAAATCATGGTATGTATTTAATTTCAAACCTAGTGTTTTAAATTCAGTGAAGAGCGGGGTATGGAAATTTTAGACAGAATTGGAGTATGATTAACCCATTAGCTGTAAATATTGTGGTCGACTTATTTAGGCGCTGTTATTTCTATTTCTAATGACCAATAAAGCATGTAAGTAATTGGTAATATTTGATATAAAAACTAGTTACCTATGAAATATTATTTCTTATTATTCTACCTACTGAAGATTACGTGCAAATGTAGATTCACTTGTACATAGTGTCGTAGTTTTGTCTATCCCACGTTAAGTAAGTTATTATACTTATATGAATGTGACATTGATTGATATATTGTTATTTTATTGTTTTAAGGCATTATAGGCTATTGTATTTTTGTCGATTCATTCGAGGCAAGATTCCAATGTACTTAACCATTTATTATAATATTGTAGTGGGCGAATGTGCGCCCCAGAGTTGTTTGTTTTTATGTTACGTGTCGCGTTCAATCTAGAATATTTTTGCATACGGAACCGGCGCGTAGTAGGTAGGTATGTGGGTCAAAAGTGGAACTATAATGGTGGCGTATGAGGACAGTGCTGGTAGTATGCAGTGTATAGTTACCGGCCAGGTTCTGGTTGGAGTTCTTCTTGGAGCCGGGGTCGTCTGGGTCCACGTAGTTGTCGGGGCGCGGCAGCGGCCACGTGTTGGACCGCTGGCGCACCTGCGGCTCGAAGCCCACCTCGTGCAGCGCGCCCAGCTCGCCCATGGCGCCCTCCAGCTCGGACTGCGACGTCCAGGGGCTGGCGTACCCCGCGCTGCCCTGAATAGACATCTCGCCGCCTCTATCTAACTGTGGAATATTTTCGGTAGGTGTTCCTATTCGAGGCGCTCAGCGGCGCGTGCCAGCGACGCCCGATACCATCACACGCCACTCGCTTTTCGAATTATTTACCGTTTTTTTTTCTCTTATTCCAGAACGCTCAGATCGGGCCGCGATCCGCAGAGGTTATCTGACTTCTCCTTATCGGCTCTGTTATTCGAAGCCAATAACATGTGGCGTCTCGCTAACGTTCATAAACAGCGTTGTGCGGCGAGCGTCGGCCGTCGGGCCGCTCCCGAGAGGCGATTTTCGCTAAATATACTCGCGGCCGAGGCGGGGGCGGGGCGCACCACGTGAGCGACTACGCGCCGATTTTCCAATTCATCACTGGCGGGCTAAAGGCGCGATAACCTTGTAACGTGGCTCGAATCGGTCCGAAACACAGAGTATCGTATCGCCTACGATCGTCTCCACCGTCGAACGTCCTAAGGAATCGGCCGCTGCGCAAATTCGGCCGGCCTTCCTAGTTCTTATGACACTTTACAACTTTTCCACACTGATAAGAGTTATCACGTCGCGTCTCGGGGCTCGCTCGCGGCGGGTGCGACCTGGAGCGCGGGAAGTGGCGGGCGCCGGGAGCGGCGCGGTCCACGCGGTCGGCTATAACTGCGTAATAAAGTGAGGCGGCCGGCGCGCGGCAAGTCGTCCTCGGCCGCGGGCGGTCGCACGTACACTGAACCGAGCGGAGCGCGGGCCGCTGGCGGGCGCCGCGCTGGCCGCCGGAGGGCCGCGGGAGGAGGGCCGAGCGCGGAGCGCACACCTCGCCGCCGCACCGCCAGCACGAGGCCCGCGCCTCTGGCTGGTTTATAATGGGCTAAATGGTTCCTCGCGGTGTGTGGAGGCGAGTGCGAGCCCCCATGGAGCGACCTTGTCCGGCGCGCCAACGCACGCTCCATGCTCCGGTGACGCCGCCCGATGAGCCGGCCGCGGCGGTGCGCGGGTGTTCTCGGTGCAAGCCACGCTAGCGTTCCTGTTTATCATTCCTATTTCAAGTAGGCGAGTATCACTACGCAGAATATGTGAAGAGTATAACTCGAACCTCACGCGATCGCCGTGTGCTACTGACGCCTCGGCAAATAGACGCCATCACATAAATTTGTTTATTTTGCTGTGATAAACGAATTTGTAAAGCCGGCGCTCGAGCAAATACTGGTTTGTCAACCATGCCTACCTGCCTACTATAGACCAGAATATTGAAATTTGTAATATAATTTACCGCAAATACCTAAATATAGGTATAAAGTTGGGAATTATCTCAATACCTACGCAAGCCGACAGTGGGTAACATTATAAACACTGCGTAGTATTCCATGTTTAGGTGTTGCTACTACATTTACCCAATACATTATTATTTTCCGTGTAAAAATGAGTAGGAAACAATATAGGTATTTAGATTTTGTACCGGATGTGACGTCTACGCAGTTCGTAGCAGTGTCCGTAGGTAGCCGTAGCAGGAGGTCGTAGCTGCAGCTCGTAGACACGTTAGAAAATAGCCCTTTGCGGCTGGAAGATATATTTTCTAACATGAGTACGTACTAAATGCACACATACACATGTTTGTTCCCACAAAGGGTAAGAGACGAAAAAGCAAGATTTGTATCCCACGGCATAAAACGGATCTGATTAGGAAAAGTGTCTTAGGTATGGGACCAACAATCTATAATCACCTGCCAAAGTCGATTCGCGAATATGTAAATTTGACTGTTTTTAGAAGAAAATTGTTTCATTTTTTACTATCTAAATGTTATCTAATTTGTGACATTGATTTAATTTGTATAACTTTGACATTTCTTAAATTTTATTTTTCAACTAATTATTAAAATTAAAATTAAGTTTAGTTTTTATACTTATTGGGCCTTATTACGAAACGTGGTTTAAATATAAGTCTAGACCAAGTCCGTTTTAGTAGTTCGAAAATTGTCTGTCTACTGTCATAATTATCAAACTGTCAAAATGTACCAATGTTAAATCAAAGTTCCAATTTTTGTTAACATTTTATTGCGTGTATGTTAAGTTTGAACAACAAGAACCCATTTTTTTTTTTCAAAGTCCTGAACTAATACTTAAACCCCGTTTTGTAATAAGACGGATTATGTCTAATATGCCCACCAGTAATGGTTGAGATGCATGATACTAGTATTTGTTTTTTTATCACCTACCATCATGTAACACAACTACATCGTGCAAATAAATGAATCTTTATCTTTATCTTTTACTAAATAAAATAGTTACGTTAGCGGCACCAAATGTAGGTAAAAGCTATTATTAATACATACATCCGAAATCTGCAGAAACATGAACGTTAGTCAATTTCAGAAAATTAACAAAAACAATACATTTTTTTTTGGACATTGCACACAGCGCCGTCTAGCCCCACACTAAGCAAACGCTTGTGTGTCGTGGGTACTAGATAACGGATATAATACTTATATACTTTTCTTTTGTAAATACATTACTTATTATACATACAAACAACCAGACTCAACACAAGAAATTATTTTTAATATGCATAAATACTTGTGTCAGGCGGGAATCGAACCCGCAACCCCTAGATTAGAAGGCAGAGCCACTACCAACTAAGCCAACAGGCCAGTCAAACATTAAACATTGTTATTGTTAATTTTCTGAAATTTACTAACGTTCGTACTAGATTTGCTAGATTACCTATAATAAATTGGAATAGGCCTGTCGATGTATATAAAAGTACATAAAATAAATAGTGCCATTAGTATAAAACACCAGAAGTGATAATAGCCTATATAGATTTAGAAAGCACCCCTGGGGCAACAATTAGGACCTTAAATGGGCATTACACAAGATAAATCGATAACAGATGGCAAGTCTTCAAGGGAAAGGAAATGTGCTAATTGTTATGTAATTAACGATATACGAGAATGGTAGATACCACTTTTTCACCTAAGGTATAACAAAGTACGGAAAAACCACCTCGATTATAATAGATTTATTCCGGTTTTATCTATCTATCTCTCTTCTATCTATCTGATGCATTCCAAGCCGATTTCGGCTACGGCGAACGTATTTCCTACGGGTAAGTTACTGATGCGTCCTCACATGACTAATATGTATACCAATACCATATAAGAAAGCTGAAGAGTGTAAAAAAACTGAACATAAAAAATATTTAAAAAAACGCGTATAATCTAAATCCATAACAGAATACTTACGTTTCAGCAGATTTTAGAATTTTTGTCTGTTTCTGTGTGTATGTTTATTTAAATGCTTGTAACACAAAAACAGCTGATCATCACGATTTTTGGTATGTAGGTCTTAGATGAGTTATAGGTTATTTTTTATCTCAAAAAAATGCGAGCGAAGCCGCGGGCGTCCACTAGTAAATTATATAAAAAAAATTGAACCTAGTACCTCAAGAGGCAGTCTTACTGCTGAAAATGTCCTTTGTTTTAGTATGTACCGGCTTATAGCAGTACAGCAAATTGTAGCTGCTAAATAAAATTTTGGCTTTTAGAGAAGACCTCTAAGTTAAACATTGGCACCTTGAAAACCATTTAATATGAAAAAAAATATTAATATACATAACCAAAACATCTACTTATATAATTAAGTGTTGAGCTACCTACCTACCCAACAAAATCTACTCTTACTGTTTTCAATAATTACGAGTATATAACAAATTATGTGAAACATTTGAAATGTAGAATCTAGGAACATAATTATTATTCATAGAGTATACTCTTATTAGCCAGAATTTCACGAATCATAATATCATTAAGTACTTTAGAACACGTGTAGAGGTTTAACTAAAAGGAAATCATTTTCAATTAATCGTGGCTTTTGAATTTTTAGCTATATTCATAACATTCTCAGCAAATGAAAAACAAATCGAGTCTGGCTCAGCGGTTCCAGTGTCTGCTGTTCATCCATACGCACCCTGGTTCGAATCCGGCCCTACACCAATGACTTGTATTTTCAAGCTAAGTGTGGATTTGCACTCCCTTAGCGGTGAAGGAAAACATTGTGAGGAAACCGAAATGTTTGAGGACCACAATATCTGAGGACATATGTGTCTTCCGTGGAAGTACCCGCCTATCACGATGTATCTGATAAAGAGTACCCAAACGAATAAATTCTGCGGGGGAGTCACGACTCTCAGTCATGAGGAATTACGACTCAAGAGAGAGAGAAATAACAAAATCCAACTGTACCTCTATGTAATTGATAAATAACAAAAATGTAATAAATTACAAAATAATAAAAGCTATTGAATCGTATAGAATCGGTGTGCTATTTGCAGTTTATATTATAGTGGCTACACTAATAACCAAAAAATGCATATGCGTTGATGTCTTTTGTACCAACGAGCTGCGTCTGAGGAAAGATTACTTAAAAATATCTCTAAAATTATTAAATACATTAACATTCGCGATATAAAGTAGTATATATTATGTTTATCTAATCTATCTTCATCTCATAGCTCATTCAAATCAGTTCAGCCATTTGAGTGTAAAGAAGTAATAAATATACATATACTTACGCACAATTTTTTGCAGTCAATCAATATCTTCTATATTTAATACTTCTGGGTGGCCTTTATAATAATAGCGATTTATAATATTAATAACTATTGTCAACACAAAAAAAGAAAAGAAGATGCAATCGGCTACTTGGTCTATTTATTTAAATACAATAATCCAAAGAATTGTTTTCTACCTATATAATTTATTTAAAAAAAAATATTTTTACTCAATCCCTAAGTACAGGAAATAATAGAATTAATTACACTTAATTCGTCTTACTTTGACACATAAAATATCTAAGTACTAAAAATATAAAAAAGGAATGAATATGCTATAAACTGTGTCAAGTAAATTTCCCCCCAAGATTTCTGAGATCATTTGGTTTACATCATAGCTTCCGATTCACGTCCCGGTCGCTGGGTCCGTCGGATGTAGGAAATAGTTATGATATTTCCCTTCACTATATCTCAATAATATCACGTAAATTGTTTATGGATACAGCAAAGATGATATAAGAAATGAGCAGCATATTTTGTATGTCTAATTTCAGTAATTTCTTTCCTAAGTTAAAGTTTAAATAATTGCTTAGTATTAAGCAGTAAACGGTAAACCATAGTCTTACAAGCCATACAAATGTTTTGACTAGCTTTAGATTCCTTTAAAACATTGTTTTTGTGCAGGCATAAAAATGTAAACGAAGTAGGTAAATAAAACTTATGCGATACGTAAGAGTTAATTAACATCATTTGTGTTTATGCGCCATCTACTGTGTGACCATAAAGACTCGCCTGAAAGACGCTAACACAGCGACCAAAGACCAAAACAGTTTAAGAAAATTCCATTAGATGGCAATTTACATCAAGTCTGCAGCGCTTAAAATAGTTTCGGAAAATACCGCTAGATGTCACTATTCAGCCATCAGTATCTTATCTTGCTGATGATGTAATTTAGTAAGTGTAATATAGATGGCGCTTTAATTTTTTCGGGAAAAGCTTTTCACGCAGATCACTATGGATATCTTTCCCGGCTGTGCTTAGGTACTGTCTGGAATCGTGGAAAACGGACCCGGATACGATTCAGTCGCCTCGGGTCCTTCGCAGTGTGAACTTCCTGTATTTACCGGCTGGTTTCTGCGAACCAACCCTAGAGAGCTCGCTTTATCAAGAGATTAACCCCGGTTTATTTCGCAATAAAGTTCCGGGCGAATTATTGGGCTTTAATTCTTAGCCTCGTTTCTAACTTGCCTCTAACAAACTTTTCAACAATTATCTGAGGTGCGAAGACTTCCGAAGCCGTTTGTCGGGTATAATGATCGGTAAGTGCTCGCAAATTACTTTTTGTAGCAAAAGATAACTTGTATAAAACAAGAGATAATCAATTCTTATCGTCAATTACAAGAAGTTATGAGGTACCTACTAGACTTAGGTATATAGTTTCTGAATTGCTTTCTTTATATGCATGGCTTCTATGCAAGTATCAAATTAAAATTGTATTGTTGTTGCACGTTATACGTACGAGTACATAACGTATAACGTGCATTAAATTTTTGTAAGTTGGTACATAAATCAAGATTGTATTTTGCATTAAGATTTCATTCTGTATTTTACTTTGTAATCTTTTCTCAAGCTATGGGTCACGTAACTCATATAAAACATAAAATATTATTTCTTGAATTTCCATAATAGATGCTAAATCATATCTCTTTGAGAAATAAAAATAACCATGTCTAATGTTCCCATTCTCATACGTGATTAATTATATTTGTTACACTAGCGATGCCCAGCGGTTTTGGCAGCGTTAATCCCGGATTAAAGTAGCTTAATTTTGATACAACATAATATGTTAAATTCATATCCGTATAAAAATACAACGGATTAGCTGAAAGACCGTGAACAAAGGGACGAACATAGGTACATAGGACACAGCCCCATATTATATTCCTACTCTGTCAAAATTTCACCATCATTTTATTAGTGAGCTTTTTTTTTTTTTTTTTTTTTTGTCGTCCACCATTGTTTCCCTCAACATGAGTCAAGGACATTTTCTGGCTGAACATTTGCTAAGGCGTAATGAGATTTTATGATTGGTTTATTAGAAACGTCACATGCAAAAATTGTACTTGTATATGAAAACTGATTGTAAATGTTGTGAATGAATGTGTTAGTAATAATGTAATGAAATGGTTATAAGAAAGACTTCTAATTGTGAGAATCATAAAAACAAAAAACAAAACAAAATTTTATTAGTGAGGATAAGATGAGATCTATGTTTCTTCGTTCATCTTAAGTCTATCCTGAGACGTCGATGAATGGCCTAGGGAAAATCGTAGGGACCTTAATTGATTACCATGACTAGAATTTTGAACTATCTTAAACTTTTGATTAATATATCTTACAATCTGTACCCTGGGCTTTTAAAGAATAGAATAGAATAGAATAGAATAGAATATATCTTTAATGTACACCATAAAACATAGAAATAACAAAACAGGAAATAAACTTAAATATATTAAAGTGATGCACATTGGGCGGCCTTATCGCCTTAGGCGATTTCTTCCAGGCAACCTTTTGGATGGACATTACTAAGAATTATAAACAGGCGGTGTACTAAAAAATATAATTAGATACAAACATTAGTTAAAAGACCAATACATACTCATAATATACATAAATAAATACAATACATACATATTACACAAAACATTTAGGAAATAAGCTACTATTTTTATATAAGTAAACTACATAAATTAATGCTACAACAATGACAAATAATGGTGATACACTAACTTTTGGAATATACTCAGCGACTTGGCCTGCCTGATGGGCAGGGGCAACGTGTTCCACAAGAGGATGGCTTGGATGGTAAAGGATTGAGAGTAAAGAAGGTTGGAAAATTCAGAAGTAGAAGGAGTCTCTAATATAAGGGTCCGGGACGTGCGCAAGGAGCTGGAGTGAGAAGCGGTAACAAATTGGAAACGTTCTTTCAAGTAAATAGGAGTTGAGGGAATGAATAGGACTTTGTAAAGAAGGGACAGGATATGCGAATTGCGACGAAGACGAATAAAGGTAACTAATAAAAAATTTTTTTACTCTTTTTTGACTTTATCTTATACTAACCTTACCTAAAAAGATCGTGTGGTATTTCTTTTTACTGAGGGTCGTGACTCTCCTGCAGAGTTACTTCATTTAGGAGAAGTTCTCTTGGACAAGTAACATTGTGATGGGTGCCCAGATCCTGCCACGGAAGACACATGTTGATTTGGTGGTCTTCAAATATGTCGGTTTCCTTACGGCGAGTTGCTTCCCCATTATGTGTCACGTCCACACATAAATTGAAAAAGAAGTCATTAGTGTGGCCGGATTCGAACCAGGGTGTGTCAGTTTATGCTTCCACTGTACTCTGTATTATGCGTGCCGACTCGATATTAACCACCTACCAACTTGGTGTGTCTACCAAGCCACACTCGATATCTACAAACAGTTATTGTGAATGAAGTTAAAAACTGACTTGTGAAAACGTACTGATTACTGTGAACTATACTCACAACTGTAGTGCGTTAAAAATCTTTAAAATATTTACTTCTTTCTTTGTTATATTCCCTCATTATTTTTGAATCCTCAAAGCAAGTAGGTGCCTACTACAGATAAAAATAAAACAGAATGTTTGCTTGTCTTCCTGCTAAAGTGTCACGCGTTCAAATTCACCTTCTTATCTTCACGAAACTTTTGAAAAAAGGTCTAAAACGATGGTTGTACGTCGTAAAAAAGATTACAAGCTTAAATAACTTTAAGGGCCTGATTACAAAGAACAGGGGAATAAAACGAAGCTTTGATACTTGCGTTATATGTTGCGGCTTCCAATGTCAATATATTCAGCACATTCCAGATTATAATTTGATCACGGTTACGTATCAAATCAACGCGCGTAATGAAATTGCTTTATCACAATGAAAATCTTTCCATAATAATACTCATGATCAGAATTATTTAGCTAGCTAAATCTGATGATCTGATGATTGCCATAAAGAAATGATATATGATAAATAAAAAATTGAGGTAAGCACGCTCCATCTTAGGCCATAGCCTTTGCTTACCATCAGTCAAATTATGGCAAAGTGCAAAGATATCTTATCATCATTATTATCTATCTAAAAAAAATGAATAAAATTGAATTCAAAGTATTGCCGGTACAAATTGTATGATACATTGTAATATGTACCATGTGCCTTTCTATTAATGCAATTACATAAATACCTACTGTTTTGAGTGCTATAGACATATAAATTTGCTCGATTTCTGTTAAGCTAGAAGCACGTCGATTACATCAGGTTATTTTCCTTTAAACTTCAAGTTAGCCCCTTAATAACTATTGCTTTTAATAAACTTCTGTAGCGACTAGTTAAAACTTTCCAGATAAATTGCAAAGAAAACCCCGTCAGTGTTAAGTGTCATACTTGCAAATGTTTTCCTATTAAACTGTAATTAAACTTTGTAATTGCGGACGGGTACATGGAGCGTTAGTTTGCTCGATCACTTCTTAGTATTTGTTATTTAATACTTAGTTTACGTACTTAGAAAAATATAATATCACTTGCGCGTTACGGTCGTAGTTTTACGACCGACGAAAGCAAACCAAGTATCAATCAGTATTAGAAATATTAGCATTATCTATCTATCTATCAATCAAGGATACATATCTATAAACAAAACTAAATGAATAAATTAAATTTTCAGGGTTGGAAATAACAGACATACACATGTTTACTTTTAAAAATGTTTATGGGATAGACATTCTTCCCACCCAACTTATCAGTCAATAAGTGATTTCCACATTTCTGTCGTATTTTTGTTACTCTTAAAATATATTTGTGTCACGTTACACACGTCTCATACAACAGTTATTTGGTAAAACACCCAGTTAGCACGACTCAAAAGCAACAATATCGGATTTCCTCCCCAAATCACTAGCCAATCAGAGAGCCTCACTATCACGTATAAGAACGCAGAGCGACTCACAATTTGTATTGTGTCAGTATCCGTGACAATTCTGTGCTTTGTATTTCTCGACAATGTTGTTATTAGGTAGGTGTCAGATAAAGTTTTAGCACCTAGTTACTTGTTTCTGTTTTGCTTTGGCGGTGTCGTGGCAAACTATACGGGCTGTAGCAATAACACGGTTTGCCTAAAACGGATCGCTGCACGTACTAGTATATTTATGTAGTATTTGTTTGAGATATAGTATTATTAAAGATATTAGAATACTTTTAGGAAATAATCTTCTAAATCACTTATACTGTAAAAAGAGCACATTACATAACCTGATGTCAAACATAATGAGATTCGAGACATAGATATAATAAACGTTTCAATTGTAAAAATCTATACAAAAATAATGTACCTACCTACTAGGTAAACGTCTCAGAAGAATTATTAAAACAGTAAACGTGAACAGTTCATGACATTTAAATGACAGTCATGTCAAGATCTTTTCAATTTACCAAATAAATAATTTGTTACACTCTCACCACCATCCTTTTCAACTACAATCTTAACAAAATCCTTTAAAAGCATTTCAATACACTGTAACGGTCTTGAAAGTCTACGTACTAGTTTTCTTAGGCAGAAAATTAGGTCCGTTCTACAGAACGGTATAGGTTAACTCTCAAACACATACGAGTATAATGTACATAGTTATAGGTATATTGCTGACAGCTACGAAATTAGTTTGAACAGTCTGAGGCGAGAAAGCGTTACCTAGATTACTCCTTCCTACCTATGTATATACATACCTAGCCTTACTATACATAGTACACTGTAGCTGGAATTAAAATTGCAGGAAATTCTCGGCTCACCTAAGCTTGGATTGAATTTGTCACTTTAATAATAATAATAATCATAATCATTTCTTTACACTTAAATAACTAGTTACAGATCTTAATGCTATGTACTTGTAAATGTAGGTACCTGCTTAAAGTAGAATACAATATTTAACAAGATAATAATTACTACATAGACATTAAGCACTGGGTGCACTACATTGCACACTAAGTCGAAACTTGTGTCGTGCAATGTAGGCTCTTTCCGTTGATTCATAGATGTAGGTACATATATGGAATAAAAACAACAAGTATTACCTATGTACTTGAGTGTATTGCTTAATAAAAAAAAAAAATAGAAAAATAAGTAAATCTAATTATCAGAAATTAGTATAGCTGCACAAATTTATCAAAAACATATGTACTACTTTGGAGAGCTACTTAGAATATCGACGGAGCAAATTGAATGTAGTTGAAATGAATTATGGAAGAAGGACAACCCATTTAATAGTAATGTTCCAAAAACGTAGTACAAAAGAGATTTTAGATTGTTAGAATTATATTTAAAACTGTAGCAGTCCTTATGAAATAATATTTCCATAATGATGATGAGTTTTATAGAAAATATCATAAATTATATAGATTTAAAAACATGCCTACGAAAAATAACACGATTTTTGGATACAATATTCCACGCCTGTATGGACGCATATTCGCAAACTGCCGGCAATCTAATTGTGTATTTCACTTGAAACATAAACCTTTTTACAATACGTTTAGGTTGAAAATTGCGTATTTTCCTCTATCGAATAAATATCCATCTCGCAATACAAACGTGTGAAAGAGAATCAATAATTACAGAAAGACAACAATGGTGCTAAATTATGCCAATTTCGTTGGTTACTTTTGCAATTCTATAAATTACTAATGAAGAGGTTGTATGAGGTCAAAAGTTGAGTAACTCGTCAGTTTAGAAATGTATTTTGTTATTTTCTCACGGAAATCATTTGTTACTAACCTAGCTAATCTAGCTAGATGTACAATGTACGTTTGACGGCCTGCTGGATCAGTAATGAGCATGTCTAGATTTCGTTAAATACGTAAAGAATTCGAAGACAAGAAATATTATTTTTTTACGTGGGATAGGTTTACGTCTGACTACTACTGCCTGCCTGATGCTCTGATGTTAAGCATAAAAGAAATGTAAATAATTGTTTTATTAATGCTAGTATTTTTTTTATTATTGGTTATTCTGTGCAGCACAGTAATATTTTTCACAATTTTTTTTTTATAATTTTCATGTGTTATTTTAGTCAATACTGCACTTGCTGTGTAGGTTAGACATTTGTTTATTGTTATTTATATCTCTCTCACTTACGTAAGTTTTCTTAATTGCACAGGCAATAGTCATACCATATTTTGTGAGTGAGTAACACCAAGCAGGCATAAGTAAAAGGGTTATAACAAGAAAGACAATGGTGCTCAGAATTACTCATTCAAAGGGATACCGTATGCAAACCCACGGGTCAAAGTACGGGGATTGCGGAGATGTAGATTTACCGGTGATAGCATACTTGTGTTATAGCGGCTTTCTTGCAATTTACATAGTATATGTTTGTATAAGAGTGGTTAACTCTGATGTCGAGTAATTTTAAACTACGTAAACTAAACTTAGTTTAAAAAACTGCCGCGCTATCAAAATTGTCTACAAAAAGCGTCATCCAACCAAAAGCCTATCTCCAAAATCTGCTAATTTCACTTTTTTATACTGACCACCATAACCACCATGACATAAACACTTTTAGAAAACCTTTTATTAGATACAAAGATATGAAAAATCTTACTATATTATTTTCTCTTCTCAAACCTACGTTTTCCCAAACAACGCTTTTAAACTTATTCGATAGGTGTTCGTATTCTTGGGAATATAAAGAAAATAATGCTAGGCTTGGGAGCGACCCGCAGCATTTATTATACGGGCTCCCCTTTGACCGTGGTTAGAGGAATCACCACAACGATCATTCAGATAGGCTACCTGTTAGAGTTGGGATCTAAGGATTCAGTCATAGACATTTTTCATCGGATTCTGGTTCTCTTTTGTTTTTATTTGAGTTGAATCAATTAATTTTATTTGTTGAATGTATGTATATTCGGTGATATGTTCAAAGACAATCAAGACAAATACAAAAAAAAATTACAAAAATACAAAATCATTTATTTGCCAAATAAATTATTTCACAAAATGTTTGGAATCCTCTGACCTCGTGGTAGCCGTTAGGCTGTGTTACGAGGCCAGAGTCATCTCCCAGTATATATCTAGTTTAATTATAGTTACGTCTTATGAGCTAGGTTACATAAACAATGCTTTTATTTTATTTCAATATCTAAGTAACTACCTAAATATATTCCTATCAACGTAGGTAATGTTGCGACCATAATAAAATATGAAGTAAAACACAAATATTACATTTTACTACGTTGCTTGTAAAACTTGTATATGTAGTTACTTTTTCTATAATTTTCTCTTAAAAACTCGGATAAATATTTTATTTGTATGACATTAATAAAAAAATAGAAATATTTAAGTAACGACCGCCAAGCATCAATACATCTCGCTCACTATATCCACAAAACATTATTACACTACGGTTTGTCTGTTTTCCTCTCCGACACTTAAAAAACGCTTTCCCAGAGCATGTCCGCAAAAGGCACCTGTGGCCAGCCCCTTACGGATCCTCAGGCTCTCAAACTTTACGATATAGGATATAGCGAGGAACATAGGCTATATTACTCAGATACCTTTTTACATCTATCTACACTCTATGTCTATATACAAAGGTTTTATAACCTATGGACGTGGATTTCTTTGTTATACTGTGGCTCATTGACTGATATGCTTTCATAAGTTGTAAAACTGCCGGTTTCGGCTGTCTGCTACAGAGTTGCTTGCTTGTAGTAATTAAAATATAGCATCTAAATATTATTAAACTCAAAGGTGATTGATTGACTAGTGATCAACACTCAGCCCAAACCACTGGACGGATCGGGCTGAAATTTGGCATACAATAAGTAGATGTTATGACGTAGACATCCGCCAAGAAAGGATTTTTGTAAATGCCACTTTTAAATGGGTGAAAAAGGCGATGCAAGTTTTACTTCTAAATGCGAGTAAAGCCGCGAGCACCTACTAGTTCAATACATAAGAGGTCTCTGGGGGATTCGAAAACTCTCAGCCATAGCTCAACACTCCCATACGAATTAATCGACGTACTTTTTATCATAAGCCATACCTTCTATCGTACATCATGATATTATGGTTCGTAACCTAGACAGATCCATTTATACAACAATAACGTAAAGTCGCCGCGTCGACTGAATATTATGTCTTTGACACAGAGCAATATTTCGCGAAAGCGCTTTTCCTTCACCTGGCTTTTCCTCAAATTTCAAACGATAAATGGAATTCGGGTGGAGTGATCCGATTGCATTTAATTACTGTGACGTTTGTTATTTGTATTTTATAATTTCTATGTTAAAAATGTTAGGCAAAGGTACATATTAAATATTATTTGTACTTCTTGTAGTCAAGTTTTAAAGCCAATCCAATAACAACATGCTACGCCTACAACCACACCTGGAGTACTATCTGTCCTACTGTAAAAAAACATACACACGTACTTAAATTTACACAAAGGAAATCAGCGATGGCAGCACTTCTGTCTACCTATTCATTCAAGATCATATGTCATTAAGAACTGCTTAGTTTCTATTTCATCCGCTCCACGCGTATCTCGCGCTTATATTCTTCTTTGTACGTAGATTGTAGAACCACAGATGCAACAACAGTGTCTATAGCTGAAGGGTGGTAAACTTTTCCAACTGTACCCGGAAGCAGACATAAAATAGCAATGTACTGGCCTCAGTGGATTTTGTTTTTAACGGAGATAACGATTTATTACGTTGTTTTCATTCGTTAACATAAATCAAAACGGGTTAGCTTACTATTTTTGACAGTATTTTTGAGTGAATACACCTGTTTAATTGAACGAGCGTATTTAAGTACATCTTGGTTCGAGTGTTATCGATTCCTATCATACGTTATGGAATGCAGCTGCAGATCTACATATACTTATATAGTTCACAAAATGACAAAACCTGTCCTATGTATGTACAATGCTGTCAGGAAGCTGGGAGGTTTATCTGCGCTGTGCCGTCCGACATTTTGTTATTGTAGCAGTACCTACCGCTACATACATATGGCGGGTTTGATGGAATATCTGAGAACATAAAACTAGTTTATCTGGGAACATAAAACCACATCAAACTATGAGTACCATGAAACATATGGAATTAAATGTAATGTATAATGTATGTATTTATAACATTAAATGTTTCATATGTAGTTTTGTTTAAATGTAAACACTACAAAATTGATGCTTTAGGTGGACCAGTTGGATATTAACATTTTGTATTTGTTAATGTTACATGTACTTTGTTACTTAACAAAATTCATAGTTTATTTATTTTATTTATTTATTTATTGGTCATCAAAAACCTTATAAACTAAGTTACGACATTTGTTTGTTTCCAACAGTTGAAAAGCAATTAAATAAATACCAGTAATTTTGTTCGCAAAACACTGAATCTACAGTGTTTACTTCAATACAATGTGAAATTAAATAAATTTTTAATTGGCACTTCTAACTCGTAACCTAAAACTGCCACTTCAGCCGATAAGCCTCCAACTCTGTGACATTTGCTCGCAGATTTAATCAGCCCGAACAAAGGCCGGTAGATGTCGCTAAAAATATCAGTTTGCACCACCTGTTGTTTTCCAGAAAACTTTCTGAAGGTTCCGCTCCATTTCTGAACAGTCAGCTGTTGTCATATAAAAATAACTTTTATCGGTACAAGGCTTTAATCGTCTTTTGTTTAGAGTCTAGTTTCAATTTCAAGGAGAGAAAGGGAGGGATCAATATCCTTGATTTCAAGTGATTCAACATTCACAGAAATGATGTTTTTTTATGAGCAAACTATCGTACTGGATGCTAATTATAACAACTGCCCAAGTCATATCTAAATTATTATTACAACTAGGGATTTTTGAAGTATCCAACAATATGTAAGAAAAATATTTCAGCGATAAATTTACAATGATTTTCGATGAGAAACAATAGCCTTCTATTTGTCTGTATATGTTAGGTGTCTAATAAAATACGGTATAAAAAAAAATACACCTGATTCATGATGATGATCTTTTGTTTTTGTTTTTGTTCATTGCACTCTGTAAGTAAAATTTAGTTTATCTATTTATATTTTTGACATAGCCTCTATACAGCTTTATTTATAATTTTCTACGACATTATTTGACGAAGCCTCTTTACAGCTGATAGTAAAACTTATTTAACTATAAATACATATTTAAATTAATTAATTGCCCTCTAAAATATGTTATTACCAAAAATTTTAAATTTGTCATAAATAATCAATATACTTATGTAATGAATATAATTATAAAAATATTGACGATGTTAATCTTGAAATGTGCTTCCCCTCTTAGTGAATGTAACATGACTTGATTTCAAATAAATTATTTCATTTCATTTCATTTCATTTCATTTCATTTCATTTCTTCTTATCGAATAAGAGTGGCCAAGTTAAGAGGGCCTCCGACTGCCGTATTATGTCAAAAAGCCGGGACCTACAATTTAACGTGTCATTCGACCAACGGAAGCGCCCAAAATGGAATGCCACTATGTTGGTCACCCATCCAAGGACTGACCGCGTTGACAATTAACTTAACATTGGTAATCGCATGCGATTGCTCCTGCCAGCTATGCTACTGGCACTATGTCTTATGATAGTTTATCTTTCTTTGCCACTACCTGAAGTGGTGGGTCAGTAGGACAGTTTGCTGCAAGCCGCCACCATGAATAATAAACTCAGTGGTCGCTCGTGGAAGCACTCAGTCTTCTGAGCTGAGAATATTGATGCTTTTTTAATTAAATAAGTTGTAAATTGAAGAACTACTTAATCATTTTCTTTTATATCACAGTGTTACATAATTGTTGATAAGATTTTGAATCAGGCGTTGCATTGCGGAAATCCGTTGTAGATGAAACTCTGAAGAAATACGTAGTGTTTGTCGCAGCGGAAGAACACTACATATTTTACCAGAGCTTCAGTATTTTTTAAAGTTTTTTTATACTTTTGGATGAAATCAAGGAGTGAAGCATTATTTCATAAAAATATAACACTCTTAATTTGGGTGCATATATAAACACTAGCTGGTACCTGCGACTTCGTCCGCGTGGAATAGTTATAACCATAAAAACGGTTCTAGTGAGTTAATCTTAAAAGATAGACATATACTGTTGCGGACATTTTGTTAGATCATTTCAAGAGAAATAATTCTTTCATACATAGTTTTTTGATATCTTGAACCGTTTTCGCAGCGCACGCAACGAAAGCCCAGAAAGATGAATAATTTTCCCCGTTTTTTCCACATTTTCCATTGTTTCTTCGCTCCTGTTAGTTACAGCGTGATGTTATATAGCCTAAAGCCTTCCTCGATAAATGGTCTATTTAACACAAAAAGAATTTTTCAATTCGCACCAGTAGTTTCTGAGCTTAGCGCATTCAAACAAACAAACAAACAAACTCTTCAGCTTTATAATATTAGTATAGATTGAATCGATTTCAAAAAGTGCTACGAAAGTGCTACATCACACAAAAGACACACATTGTTAAAATCACTATCTACATACTAAACCAAGTATCGTCTAAATGCAATTCATCGATTTGTAATTTTGTTATATTCTTTTTACAAACGAACATTGAGAACGCTAATTCCTGTACCATTGCTTTATCTAATCCTTAAATAGTAGATTACATATTTCACGTCACAATTATAAAATACTAGCTTGTTTGAAATACAATAAAGTAACCATCTTGCACGGTTCAAATGTTTTAATCTCGCGTTATTCGAACCTACATAAATCTGGGATTTTATTCGCAGTCCCTGAAAAAGTGGAGAAATAAAGACCCTGTAAGGGACGACAAGGGAATATTGGATTGATTCGATTCTAAAAAGGTTCAAATGTACTTACTCTATTTTTTACTTGGTTATTGGTAGGTAATTGACGCAAAAAATTAAGGGTGAATATATTTAGACAGAGAGATTAGCTAGAAAAACTTTTTGAAACTCGAAACAGAAATCGATATTTTGTGATTTAAGGGATAACCCGAAATTTCGTTAAGTTTGACTGTTCATGATAGATGAAATAAGTGTATTTTGAGTTAGATTTGATTTTTAATGGTTTAATACTAAAATAAATTGCGGTTAAGTGCATACCTGTATTTAAAAAATGCAATGCGGCATGGCCAACTAAACTTAATTCATTAACTCTGTATTTTAAATTCCGTGATAAGTAATCAGTTTTCAGCAGTTTAACTATGTACCTTTTAACATATATATGTAGATAAGTGTAATGAGATACGGTTCAACGTGTATGCTATCGAAAACACAGATTTTCCGTTTATGCTCGAACGCGATCAAAGGCTTACATTTACTTTTAATTCCGAGCTTAAATTGTCGATAACGGTTACTGAGCGTTAATGAATGCGTGTGAACGATTATTACTGATCCGATCATTATGTAAAAACATATTAACATGCATACAAATGATTGAAGGTGTGGATAATATGCGCGAAGGTTCTATTTGCAGTAAAATTTTATCACTACAAAGCAGTACATCGTGTTTTTTTGTTAAGTTATTTTTTTTCGAAGTTTTCCGAAGACTCGTTCATAAGTCATTCATTTATTCATTCATTCATGGGCTATGGTAGTGTAACTTCCTTCTATTTGAATCGTATTCCTCATGACTGAGAGCTGCAACGAGCCCGCAGAATTAATTCGTTGCGGAAATCTCTTACATTGAGGTTTACTTGTATTTGCCCAGCCCCAAAATTTTCGCATGATTTTGTGTTCCTCAAATTATAACGGTGTCTTCATGATATTTTCCTTACTCTCTTTCTCTCTCTCTTATAGTGGTAGGCCAAAAAGTGGATTAACCTATAGAGGAAGTGCTTCTGTTTACCCAAACTGACGCCATACGACTAAATAAATAAATAAATAGTGGTATGAAAATTCTCTATACCAGATTTTTCAACGGGCATACACATAAAAACTTCTATTCTTAATCAACTCCTAGAATTTTACTGCTACAAAACAGTTGTACATACAAACATACGAATATACTTCCTTCGCTATCCACAACTTCCTAAAAGCTAGAATTAAGTAACGTGAATAAATTATCAACTTTGCCCCAACAATTACCGCCGTGGAGCGTAATACGCAAATTATTCCCTTTTACCTTCAATATTCTATTAACAAATGTATACAACGTGTAATTTAATAAGCGCTTTTGAGCTTCTCATTTATCACATTAAAAAACACAAAAATTTTGGGATTAGTCTAGCTCTAATCAACTATTTATTAGTAACAGTCCATCTAGCATGCTGGACACGCTGCTCTATAACACAATGTGTACTCGTAAGTGATAGAGGAAGGAAATATTGTATAGCCTGTGTCATTATTTGTTACTTTCTCATTGGCAATACAAATATAACTTCACTTGCAGGGATTTTAAAAAATTGCTCCCAGTGCTTGTTTGGGTGTTGCAATTGGGCTGTCTTTTTTATCGTTTTTTTTTGTAACTAATAACTTGTTATCTTTTAATAGTCATTATTTAGCACCTATCTTTAAAATATCGGCACGTTGTCAAATAACACGTAGTACAGTCTCCTGATTACGGAGAGATTCTGTAAAACGGCTAATAAATATTTTGTCGGTGCGTCAAAGGTGTCAGGTTTGAGTGCGGTAAGGATAGAACTGGGGGAATTTAATTTCAAGGGAATAATGCTGCCTGGTCATCGGGATTTGGGGAACTAGGGGGGATATTTAGGTTTTTGTGTTTGAAAATTGTCATTTTATGTACTTTACTTACGTTACGTTACTTCATATGTTGAAATGATTTGCTACGATAAATAATACCAACCAAGCAAGTATGTATATATGTATATACATTTTCAGTACGCTTCCTTTTCCAGTTACCGACATAATTTAATAAAAGACAGAGCTTGCCCATATACTCCTCACAAAATCATAATTCAGCAGTGAGAGCACAGTAAAAATAACACTTTCTGAAGACAGATACCTAACATTGTGACCCGTATTACACATAAATAGAACTGTTTTGACTCACTTATGAAATCACGGAAATAATGTCTAATTCTCATGATAAAGTATTCACCTGTATGCCAATAGTGATTGTCGATACATCCATGCTTTATTGAATGACACAGAAATTTAAAATCGATTTTCAGTAACTGTAAGTCGACTAAGAGTTTTTTGAAAAAACTCCGAGGATATTTCCGTGTTAGCCTAAAAAAAATATCATCTAAAAAACACTAGATAGTGTGTTTAGTTTAGTTTACGTCACTAATTGGAAATTACTCAAATCAAGCTCAAATCATTCCTGTTCTATGTCGCTGCTCCCGCCTACAGGCCGGATGTAAGACTACGTACATTACTCGCGTACACACAGTAAGTATGTAAGTAGCTGAATGTAAGAACTCCCAAGATAAGATACGCGTTGATCGATGTCCTCACTTTAGCAGGGGGCGCCACTCTCGACGCCCCTGGAAATTATGGGAATGAAACTCTGTTTACATTTATGGTGTACTTTACATACCAGGTTGTCGTTTATTTCTATGTTTTATGGCTTTAATGTTGTAAGTAATTTTTGTACATAGCGTTTATGCTCTTTACCAAATCGTTCTTTGTTGATAAGGCTTTGAATTTCGGCAGACATTCACTTTTATCCATACCGAAAATACAGAATGATTTGTCTTATGTGCTTAGTGTTGCTATGCTATCTATTTTTTATGAACTTTTTGTGCCTAAATTAGTTGTAATTTTGGCTAGTAACAAATCATAAAAGTAGGAAAATAACTGCTTTCAAACTTTACCTACATAAGAAACCACCAAACAACAAAACTAAAAACCACTAACCATTTCTAAACCGACCACACATATGTAGGTCTGAGCAATAACATGCATAGTTAATATTAGTTCCAGTATCCGATGAGGCGAGAAAAGCGCTGGGTTGGGATAATTCATTAGCTTCCGGAAAAACGATCAAAGCAATTTAGAGCTCATCATGGTTTGAGGTATGGCATGCGAACTAGAACATGCCGAGCGGTATAAAACGATTAGATGTCGCGATGAGCATAGTAAGGTTTGTATAAGACTAAGTATAATTATGACAATTCTTAATCGCCTCATGGGTTTTGATATGTTAATGACTATTCAACTTTTACTAACCGTTGGACCAAATATTTAATTTGTTACGTTAATCGTAAGGTTAGTCGTTTTAGGGGTAAATACAAGAAGGTATTTTTTTTGCACGCTTACCAATCCGAGGAATTTACTGCGACGCCAGTTTCTTTACTTTGTTACTCGTCTCAAAACCATTTTATCATTGATCTACCTAGTAGGTATGGTATGTATATAGTTTCATCTTCTCAGTTCCTGTCTCAATTTACATTTCCAAGTTTTCACCAAAGGTTTCTTTGAATCCTCATTTAGTTGCTTCATCATTTGTTGCCAGGAAAGTAGTTGAGGCAAGCTTCACCAACCTGTTTCTTGTAAGAACCTTTTCTGAAGTTTTCAGACTTTAGTCTCATGGGAAGACTACAATTACTGAACTTGAGAACGCGGTGAGAATATCGTATTTTGTAGGTAGTTAAAAAACTTTAGGCATTTTGTTCGTAGAACCTAATTTTAGTTTAGAAACTTGGAGCCAATCGGGCGTAACTAAATTAGTAGAGAAGACGTTTGAAATAAGTCGTTAGAGGCAAGAGCCCTTCAACTAAATCTTATCAACAATCAACAACTATATTTAATTAAATAATCAACAACTATATTTAAAGATTTTTGTATTTATAAATGAATATATCCATCAACGCAAAAACCGGCGTGAATAATGCTGAATATGCAATTGGCAATAAATATAAGTTCTTATTATAACAATAATTTATACAAGTTATGATTATACTATCAAAATGGTTGTATCAGTCTGCCAACAGGCTGTGATTCACAAGTCTCGTAACCAATCTACAGTTAACATCAAAGGAGCTCACTTCAAAGGGCCAAAGTTGGACAAATTGAATCACTGAATCCAAACTCTGTGCAAAAATTGGGATAGGGATGTATCGGAGAATGATGACGCGCAGTTTTTACGTAACGACTTTTTTACTTCGACTTGTAAGGCGCTAAACTGCGAACAGGATTTTGTGGATTCTTTAGTTTTGCTGTATTCACGATTAGAATTTGTTTGGACGGTGAAATTGTGTAAAAAATAAATAGTTTTTCAATTTATGCGGTCAATTTATGAGCATTTCAAAAAATAAATCTAAATAAAAAAATAACTAAATTCACTCGCCTGTTTTGGTAAAATAGTATGAAGCTCAAATAATATAAAATAATCATTAATATTTGATGCTTACAATTCTATCAGGTTACTCACTTTTTTTCTGACAAACAAATAAATTGATTTCAACTAAACTTTCCCTCCTTGAAAGTCTAGTCTTTATAAATACTGAAATAGGTAATATTACTTCCTGTCTGAAAGATAACCTATCTCTTCCTTGTTGCAGGTATCTGGCACAACCCGGAGAGCACAGTCGCGCTGTGCAGTGCCACCCGCGGGCGATAGCAGCGTGGCGCCGCGCGGAGCTCGCCGCGGGTCGCAGCCATGGTGCGCGGGGACAAGAAGTCACCGCACAAGACGGACTCACAGAAATGTACGTAGACTTGTATACTATGTATACCTTTGGCACAACATGAACATACATATAATTATCCTACGCACGGTAAAAGTAATACAACGAAGAGAGCATTTGTATGGGGTTTTAAAAATAACTAAAACAATTTACCTAATTGGCCCCGTAATCGTGTAAAATACTTACAAAAAAAACATTGAGTTCACCTTGAGAATTTTCTTTTTTTTGAAGTAAGTTTCACCTGGCGTGTTTGTTATTTGGGGTTTTTAAATATAAACAACCAAACTACTTATATGAAAAATTCATATGGGAACAGAGGCCACATGTTTCCCGCCAGTGCTCGACTCAGCTTGCTACCAAGCGGTATAGCTCAGCTGCCTTCAAGGGTAGCTTCCGCTATGCTGCGACGAAGTGCTGGAATAATATCCCCCCACCCATCAGAAACTTGCATTATATGTTTTCATTCAAAAATAAACTAAGATTATTTATTTTTGATCATCAAAAATTTGTGACAGGAAATTGTGTATGAAAAATGTGTTTGTCTTACTTTCCTGAATGTGTTCGTATGTAATTTCTTGTCACAAAATAAATAAATAATTTTCAATTTTAATTTTCAAAAATCTGTAAAAATTAAACCAAATCAAATCAGTATCCGTTCGCAGATTAGCCCGCGTGGTTCAACAATGTTAAGTTAAAATTTCCAACGTATATACTCATTCAACTAGAGGTCAGTTTTTTTTTTTAACTTTAACGGGCTTGCACTTGGCCATAGTTTACTTGATAGCAAGCAAAGGCTATGGCCTAAGATGGAGCGTGCTTACCCGATAAGAACCGATTCACCCTCGCTTTGAAGATCGCTGGATTATAGTGCGTGGGGAAGATTTCTAGAATTCTTAAGCCTTACATCATACTAAAATCAATATGCAACGCCAGCTGTTTGAACTCAATAAAGATTTTTGACGTCTTTCAAAAACCAATACCGAATCTTCCATTTCTTTGTCTTGACCTTGACCTCGAACCCAATCTATCCCTGGCTTCTGAAAAATTACATGCAAGGGAATTGAGCCCAAAGATTCAAGGCCGGAGCAGAATGAATAAACTAATTTATTCTACATTGTTAGCTGTTCAGTTAACTTTGATCTTGTCAGCTGTTCTAAGGATGTGTATTGAAATCTCAAACAATTTGACAGCCAGTGTCATGAACGTGATCAATACGATCATTAAGGATAGTATTGATAGTGCCGTAGTTAAGTACCTACATATATGGCAGCTCTGATAGAGAGGCGTGATAACTCAATAAATGTCTTCGATCAACTCTATTCATGCTCGAACATAGAAAGCAGAAAGCCTGTCAAGGTCTGAATCAAGTTCAGAATACGCATAGTTGTGATCAAGATTTATACGTAATTCATCCAGTATATTATGCGTTTTCCTTATTTATTTGAACGACAACGTTTATTCTGAGCAATCAACACAAATGAATGCAGATAAAATGAATGTTTATCAACCCATTGGCTCGCTTTTTGTCATAGCTTTGTAAAAGTCTTCAGAAACCTTCCATCTAAATTATTTTAGACCCTTCTCAAATGGCTCATTGATTTTAACGGAAAACGAAAATCTTACCTGAAGGATTTCTTATGCCCGTAAAATACCGAAGGTCATAATAAAAGGCCTATCGGAAGTTTAGTAGCCATCTGTTAACAGTTCATTACACACAACGGGAGGAGGAATAATAAACGAAAAATATGATGGCCAAAAGTATTAATAAAGTCAGCAAATTATATTCTTAAAGCCTATTTTATTGGGCTATTATTAAGGAAGGCAAAATAAGTAAACCTAAAGAAACAATAGAATGGAATAGAGAACACCTGACGATAAAATTTTATTGCGTCCCGCTGTGATGGGGAAATTAAATGGTTGTAATTTATGCTTGGGTGTTCGGATGAAGCCATTATAATATATGGCAGATTTCTAATATAGATTTGAGTGATCACTATTGATTACAAAATTTTCATGAAATTCAAATGAATGTGAAAATGTATGAGTGTAATTACTGATCAAATAAAGTTCAAAATCTCACTAACTGCCTATCGAAGTAATATAAAATGTTGTTAACAACCTTTGCTTTAAAAGCATATTTGCTACGGTATCTGTGTCATCTGTGTCATATCTAAAAAAACCTGCGTAACATTATGACACCCAACATGCAATGATAATGTGTGAATACATTTATTCAATTGTTGACACTAGAGTGTGAAGCACAGAACAACGATCGGGCCACATCGCCCCCGCGCGCGCCCCGGGCGACAAGCATGGACTTCAAAGCTCTGTGGTGTGAAGGATTGCTTTTATTCATAATCATGATCATTTATTTATAAATTATTACCATTTTTTTTTTATGTGTTTTAAGTTTATTAAAAGTTTTAGTTTATAAGTTAGGTATTAATTACTTAAGTTTTTATTTTAAATTAGTAAAATTTGTTTTGTAAGTTTTTATGAAATAAATATAATTTATTTATATATTTTTATTAATTATCTAATTCTAAGAAGTATTTCACTCTCTTCGTTAAAAGTCCAAGTGATCCCAAGCTGCACAATTCACAACTACATCAAACCCCACATAAAAAATATCTCCAGATTCAGTTATCACACTCCTGTTACAGCCAGAATAAGGCACTTGGAAGGACGTTACGACTTACCCACTACGTGTCTTATTGGCTCCTAACTTGGCTCATAAAACTTTTTATAAGAAGAAACCTTTCCTAGTTCAATACTTTTTTGTCGCGCGGACTGTCTCTATGGTGGCAAAGTAAGTTATGGCACCAGTTGGAAAGTTACGACGGCCATCTTACGGGTTTTCTTTTTTCTTGTTGCTTCTGTATGTGATTGTACGGTTTTGATTGTTTTTTCCTGTATTTTATACAGTTGGTTATTGCGTCATTGATAAGATTCTATAAAATCATTTAGATAATAGTGATTTTTTGTTTTATTATCGTACAGTGAAGCGAAAATTCAGGACATTTGTTAATCGGTTCTAGTAGGCTTTATACCTCACAGAAGCACTGTATTTTTTAAATACACGAAATATATGTAGGTCGTACCGTTCTTTGCCTATCAAATTACCCTTAAAACATAAAAGAACATCCCTGTAAACTGTAACAATGGCATAATTTAAGCACAAAAGAAATAACTCATGTTGTAAGCCCTGCGTCGGATCTATTCGACCTCCGGCGCCCGCCCGGCGAGGGCCTTCAATTAAACACTAATTCCTCTTTAAAGGGGCACCAACCCGAGTTTATTTCCATACAAACCATACAAACTCTTGTATGGTCTTGTATGGGGCTCTTGTATAGCAGGATTCTAAAACTAAGATAATTATACTTAATTAACCAATATATTAACTTCAATCGTCGAACTAATATAGATTGACAAAGGACTTTATTGGATTATCTTAAATTGTATGTATTACTAGAAATAGTTCTGTGCCTCACACTATTGTGGTTTACTAGTTTTATAAAAATAACTTTAGTACAAACGTTTCTGATATTTAAATGTTTAGACAAAACACTCTGCTACCATGATAGCAGTAGGCTTGCTCTGAAGTGTGCAATTTATCCGCACCAGTTATATACTTTTAATTAAATATTATTTTGTTATTTGTTACCATTTCAAGGGCATAATTAGTTTGAGTATTCTTACTATACATCACTTTGTATGAAAGTACGTTCAGGCGACTGCGCCTTAATGTAATCGTGCATTAGCTCACGCTGAATATATTCCGTCATTACGGAATTTTAAGCCGAGATTTCGTGAGGATTTAGAAGCAACAAGATATGAGAGCTCGAATGAATTTTAAGCACTTGTTATCATTCCAACTGATTTTAACCACCATACGTATAAACGTTCATTAACGAGAAATAAGTTGATCAGCAGGGCTAGCACTGCACGGGGACTAATAGTGTTTTCCACCATTTTTATCCACTTGGTGTATGGGGGATAAAATGGTGGAAAGACTATTCTTCCCTGTGCCGTGTTAGCTCTGCAGATCAACTTATTTCTCGTTAATGAACGTTTGTACTCGTATGTATGGTG
The DNA here is from genome assembly GCA_964023185.1 of Macaria liturata. Classification (NCBI taxonomy): domain Eukaryota; kingdom Metazoa; phylum Arthropoda; class Insecta; order Lepidoptera; family Geometridae; genus Macaria; species Macaria liturata. The sequence continues at coordinate 6,830,172 of OZ026816.1, forward strand.
GTTAAAATCATCAAAATCATTTTAGATTCACACTCGTTTTTGACACAAAACTTGCAAATGAAAATAGGAATCATATGATTATAACTCATGTTTCTAAATAAGATAGGTTTACATAAAAAGGGATTTTTATTATAATTGACTCAATAAATAAAATGATTACGTCGCAATTATATATCGTTCCCGAAGGAATCTTACTGTAACCCAATATCAGCCTACTATTTCGTTACATTCTATATTACTTTATTTTATTCTATCTTATTTCGAAGACATATGACCCTGTAAGAAATACTACCGACAAACCTTAACAAATTTAACGCTCCCATGGGATGTAATTATTGCTACTACCAGGAACCGATGGCAAATTGTCCGGGGTATATTCTGTTTCATTTAATTAGAACCATCTTACATAGGACCTGTGAAATCTGGAAATTAAAACTCAAGGGTTAATAAAACTTTGAAATAAGTACTTTTTACAAAATCAATTGTATTGTGCGATTAAAAACGATTTTTTACCTTGATATTCTAACGCAATGTCTCAGATGAAACTTTAGATTAATATATAACCAATGCAATGTCTTACTCTATATCTTGTGATAACAAAACACAATGTAGCGTCAAATTTTGGATTCTGAAACTCGAATAAGTGTTGCTTTATTCTGAAATCAAGAAACACAAATGTTGTTTACTGATCATAAAAAAAACTTTGTTTACATTTTATTACTGTTTTTTTAAAGCCGTATTTATGTTTATTTTACAGCAGATTGTAGGTAATACGTTAGTGCAGTCGTGAGGCAAGTTATGCGCGCAATCCAAATCGTGATGGTGATTCACATCCTCAGTCGCACTGCTTTGATCACGCAATCCATCCTGCCGTTGAAAAATAGCTTTGAACGGTAAATCACGATTCAGGGAATGAATCAATAAATTATTACAGGAACTACGATGTTAATTGAGTGAATATTCGTGGTTGTATATATCTACTGTATTTTTAATAACGAAAAAGTTATTCGTGAATTTCTGAAATGTGTAGTATATTGTATTGTTTACTTATGGCTAGTAAGTTGACAATAAAGCGAGATAACCTAGCGTAGCTATAACCTGAGACATTTATCCTGTACTCTTTGTTCTGTGCCTGAGATCTTATGCTTTTATCATCTTATTTCTTATGTATCTGCTTATTTAAAAAAATTACGGACGTTTTTCCAAGCCTGGACGATTCCCACGTCTATAAAAGTTTAGTTACCTACTACACTATTTATTTTAGCCTTGCCTATTATGCTTCTCGCTAAGTTAGTACATACCTACACTTCAAGTTTCAAATTGGATAGTATTCATACATACATATACCTAGTATGTAGTATGATTTTCGAGTGTTTGTAGAATTGACAGCTCGTATCGGTTTCCGAACTTTGGCTCTAATTTGACTTCGGATGGGAGTAGCAGAGAAACTCGATGCCAATACTGAATTGCTATTGACTTGGACCACTTGAACGCGTGTAACAAACATCGGTTTTGCTAACTAAGATAAACTAACTAAGGTAAGATATACATCTGGAGCGCACAATCTCCGGAACGGTCACCGGTTGCAAACAATCTCTTCCTCGTTATCAAAATCTCGCAAGCTAACCCATATAGCAGCAGCAGGTCCAGAAGTTTACAACAGGTTACCAGATACAGTCAGGTCAGCGACAAATAATAATATATTTAAATTTCGCCTTAAACATTGGCTTATCGAGCAGACTTTCTATAGTTATGAAGATTTTCTCAAAGTCGACGGCAGCATTAGAATTCGATATTAATAAATAATTGTAATAACAATATTGATTTAATTAATGTATATGTGGCAGGCATTTTGTATGATTCTGCCGTTTACATACGGCGTCGTCAGTTTATAAACGCTTGCTGTTATGTAAAATGCCGAAGGCAAAATGTATAATGCCGTGTCGTTATCTAATATGCCTGAAGATTAGTCGCAGGCATTTTGTATGATTCCGCCGCCATTGCCATTAGGCTCCAAAATTTGGTATTCCAGTATTCCTAACTGACTACAATATTCAGTACGCAGTTTGGTAAATTTACACTCGCAATATTGACACGATACTCGAATTGGGCACACATTACAGTCCCTTGGTGATATTGGAATTTAGTGATCGGCCGTTCGCAGTATAGCAAATCAAGTTTATTGATTATAGCTGTACTTTAATCATATTTTATTGCTTTGCCGGCGCTTGTTGGTTATTACTACTAATTAAATGCGTTAGTTAATATAATACTTTGTACATATTCTTTGTTAAAGTCCGGCAACTGATCGGCGTCATTCCGATAATAAAATAACGTTTATTTCGTCTGTATATTTACTCACAATTATGTGTTTAGTCAACAAATCCGAAAAGCGCATAGCTGCTAAATATAAACGCCTAATGTTGTACAATTTTCCACGAGTGCAAGGTAATGTTTGCGTAGCTCTAACTTTATTTGTTTAGTCAGTCAAATTTCAACATTTGTTTAGTCTGAATTTGCCGTCACATAATAGTGGGCTGTGCCATTTGGATAGCTACGTGTATTGTACGTACATAGCTACTATTATCATTTCACGCAAGCTGTCAAATGCTATTTCTGCTTTGTTATTGACATAAACTTCATAACTAAGAGACACAACATATCTTGACTAATGAACAGTTACAACAACCATATTTTACAAGCGGACCAACCCCGCATTCTTCAATGTTCAATGTAGATTGGTTGTCAGATCAGCGAACTAATATCTATCTTGTGCCAAGCGCAAAATTATTGCTTGCTGGTACGGCAGACGTGAAGCCATGTCAGAGGCCCTTAGGGCGGGTTGATAAAGTCTCGACACCAGAGTTATAAATAAATAAATATTTTAGGACATATCACACAGCGCCATCTAGCCCCATACTAAGCTTACGCTTGTATCATGGGTACTAGATAGCGGATATAATACATTGTAGAATCTTAATCTGATTCCTACAATTAGACGTGATGAGGATGTTCCTGCTGTGAGTGCTGCTACTGGATTTGTAGAAAAAATACTCCTGTTTGATTTAGATTGGTTCTGTATTTAAAATAGAGGTTTGATACAATTTTGTGGTTATTTGATTGCAGTTGGATGAGAAGTGAATTTTATTCTATATAAATAAATGTGAGGTTATGTTGAATTTGGAAAAAGTACGGCCAAAGAATCTGGTACGCGAACGGAAATGTACAGCCATGCTTATGCATTTTTGCCAAGAATTTGGTCGCTGCGATCGAGCCGCGACATACATATATACTTTTTTTAGTTGGCCACTCTCATTCGATAAGTAGATTATAACAAACTGGGTAATTGGCATGCAGTATATCGTGATATTTGCACTGATCTATTACAGTTATTTTATTTGGCAGATGGCCATACATATGTCGGTATTAAATAAAGTGTGGCGTCTAATACGTGTGTGGTTAGTTGCAGGTTTGCAGGCTGTTTAAAATTCTAGGGTACATTAGAAATTTGCAGCACTGACTACGCATTAATGAGGAACTGTTTCAAGTCGGTGAAAGTGTGGAAAATTGTGAAAAAGTATATAGTTGAAGCAAAGAATAGATTTCACAAGGTTTTGTCTTTAAAACTTTTCTTTCATACAAGTTCAACAATTGATTGAAAATTTGTATATGAAAAACATACAGTACCTATATTTCTACATTTATAATATTTATTACATCTTAACTTAACTACTGAAGTAAAATATACTCTAAAACTAATTATGTTTCATCTATTAAAAAATAGTGTGTGATGATCATTGGATAACAATTTTGGATTCCTTGTTTCAGGTTAACAATTAAACAACTAGTACCATTCCTATTTATTTGTTCCAAATTGGCAGATTGTTTATCCGTACGTTTGAATGAATTAACTGACAATACAATCATAACTGTCTATAAAGTGAGTTAGGGAACTTACAGACTAGCAACCTTAGTTAGGGCGGAGTTAACGAGGGTTTTATTGGAACTTGCGAATTAATGTTAGTAAGTTGATCTACTGCGCTGTTTAGCTACGTGCCGGTGGAAGTTGGGGTTTGGGTTAGGGAACTATTTATTTATGCTAAAATTGGAGTAATTTGGTTAGCGTCCTGTTTTGGGAGAAAAGTTTGAAGGTGTGATAAGTATACTCACTATATATTACTAGCCAAAATTGTGAGTCCAATTTAACAGAATTTCTTCTATCATTATTTGTTATGCGCTCTGCTTGTCGAGGTTTTTGGATTAGTTGACGAGGGCAGTCCTATAACAACATTTGGTATTTCATTTTATTTTAATACAGCCGTTTAAAAAAAAACAACTAAAGCATTTTCGTATGTCGGGCCATTTAGATAGATAGATAGATAAAACTCTTTATTTAGTAACACACATTGAAAAAAATAAAGACAAACAGAAACACAAACGACTTAAAAAAATAGTGCCACAACTGGCGGCCTTATCGCTAATAGCGATTTCTTCCAGGCAACCGTAGGATGGACAGGAATTATCACTAGCCAAAATATAATTTTATAGAATCATCTTCTATTATTTTCTAGACGCGCTCAGTTAGGCTGGATAGGCTGGGTGTTCCCATTGGTCGCCGCGGTCATTCATTGGATAGGTGACAAAATTTGGTATTCCGGTCCATTTTCGTATGATATGTTAAATTTTACGGTCCAGACTGTTTGTTACATGTAGTGCAATAGGTGTTAGCCATAGCCATATATTTTTTTTAATTTTACATGAGATAGACTCACGCTTGACTACAACTTTCCTGATATTAAGCAACGTTATAATCTACGATCTAGCGCGCTTGCCTAGAAGAAACCGGTCTACTCTCGGTTTATATCAGAGATGGATTTAGGAAGGGCCAATTCTTATATGTATTTAAACTTACTTGTAGTCCTCATGTTCCACCATGTTGTTGGTCCATCTAAAAGCTGATCTTTCTGCTGACCGCACAGATTACGCGACATCCATTCATCACGTTAGCGTTCAAATATGTAAATACGTGACCAAAATCCAATAAATCCGACATCGGGCCGACAATTTAACGCCGCTCTATACAAAATGTGGTCAAACTGTCCAGCACCGGATGATTAATAGCCTGTCTAATATCACCATAACATTTATTAAGGCGGAAACCAGTATTTATGGGTACCGTCTAATTGTTTCGGTTGGATGAACCTTGGTGAGAAAATTCGGAAAGAAATTAGTAAAGTATGTGTGTATTACTAAAGTATAGTACTGGGACTGGTAATTTGAATGAAATAAGCTTGTTTGAATTATGTTCTAAGTTTTTTCAATACTTTTTTTTACTTCCTGAAATACATTTTCCAACGTTTTGAAAATCGTTAGCATTACTTTGTTGACAGGCGAATACTACATTTTATAATAATAATAATAATAAATTTCGTTTATTGCTCCAAAAACATAATAAAACTATACATAAATGCACTATAAACACCGCACTAGGCGAACCTGTGTCGCGGTGTGATTGCCTTCTCGTTCCAGACATTAGTAGTAACAATAAAGAAAATAATATATACTAATAGTGATAGCAGTGCATAATAAACTTTGTTAAATTTCTAAGGTATCTTAACAATTAGGTAATTACATTTTACTTTTAGGCGTTAGGTACACATTTTTTTTTTCATATGGTTTGTATTCATTACTTTTTATTTTGTCTTTATGATACGCAAAAGGATAAAAAGATTACCACAAAGTTAGTCTTTATACAAATTCGCTTTTAAAAGATTAAAAAAAGTCAAAGACAGTTGTTGGAATCTTATTTGTATGCACTTTACATGTATCACTTGTTTGTCTACTATTTGTTTGTTTGTTTACTTATTATTATTTTTATCTACTTTCAAGGTAATTTTACAATCCTAATAAGTCACTGGTCAATTATTACACATGTAATGTTTATGCGTGTGTGTGTGTGTGTGTGTGTGTGTGTGTTATTTGATTACTCAAAATCATTAATTCAGTTAATAGAACTCCTCAACTCCCAGCCGAATCTACCTTTCATACACAAATATTGTTCGAGCTACCAAACACAAAGAATGAATAAATGATTCGAAAATTTCAGAATTAGTAACTGTTTTTCAGCTTTGGCGTATTTGAAAAGTTGGAACGACACACGCGCCGCCCATACGCGCGCCGAAGTATAACATTCATGCAGATATTTTGAACAACAATATAATTTGCAGTAACTAAGTGGACCACTGACGTTTGCTTTCCGTTATTTTTGATAAAAGTGAAGCATTTTTATAGTAATTTTTCAATCATCTCATATCATCGTATTCGTAGGAATGTTTCGTTATTATTTTAACTACAATAAAACTTTAAAAAAGAATCTACTGTATTAAGAGTTTGTTCTTATAAATGGTACATAGGTACATATCATTATGAAGTTGTGATATGATTTTACTTTCTCACCTATCATATATAAATCAAATTAATCAAAGCTGGCTAAATAGGTGTTGTAATGAAACAATCTTAGTTAAAGTTTACAAGATTTCGTAGGTCTCCTGAAGTTGTGAACAAGATCAAGACTTACAAGTTGTAGAAGTTAGTAGAAATAGGAACGTAACTATGTTGTAATTAGTGAGATAATCAGAGAAACAATAGTTTTTATTAAATTCCAGTTACGTGATTTCGACGATAACCTACTTACAGCAAAGAGACTAAAATTATACGTAATGCCACAGAAATCTAAATAAACAGGTTTATTTATTATTATTTTTAGGTTTCTTTATTAATCTAAATAAACAGGTTTATTTAGATTTCTGTGCGTAATGCGGACTTAAGTTTGTATAATGTTTTTTTATTTTCTCCAATCATTTTGTCGTTTTATAACAGCGTAATTTAAACTTACCTTTGTCTAATAGTATGCTTGGATTTTAGAAGGTTGGTAAAGAAAACCTGTAAGCCCGCGGATGAAAAAACTCTCTACCTATACCTAACATATAACGTTAGACTTTGGATATATGAACTAAATTGAAATTTAAATATGATGGGTACTACAAATACCAATATAAGTGGAAATTATGCAAATAAATACAGTATTGTGCAATAGTTTTTTTTAGATATATAAATAGGTATAAAAGAAGTGAAACACAAATAATCTGCGCTCTTGACTTTTAAAATAATTGTTCGGATTCCTTTCCGTAACTATAGCTAACTTGTTGCTATGTTTAGGCTGAGACTGGCTTGGCTCTGCGCCAAACTGCCAATGTTTACTTTTCTGCTTGAGGTCCAAGTTATTTTAGATTTGCTGCTCGATTAATCACATGCCGGCGTACACTTTAGAACGAGCTTTTCTGTACTTAGCAATTTTGTCACGATATTTTTCTTGGCAAAAGTTAATGTTAGACCACTTTTCAAGTATCTGCTACTATGCAATAATTTGTTATAATTATTTTTGTTTACTGTTTGTTGGTTGAGTAACATGTCTGTAGTATGTAGCCTATAGTTTATTAATCACTTTGATAAGTTAAATGGTACACAAGCTTCGTTGACAACCTAGATCGTTAATAACTATGGCTTATATATGTTTTTCTAAAACTATTTCTTATATAGAAATCGTAACAACAAAAACCATTGCGTAAAAAACTTAAATCAAGTTTATATTTAACAGTCTTTCAATAATGTTAGTATGAGTAAATACCGCTAATGTTCACATTTCACGTCGAGTTATTAAACTGCGAGTAAAAACTTTTTGCGGCTTTCAGTGCGTCGACAACGAAGCGCTCGTCACAAGGGTTCACGTCGAAGAAGTGTGCGCCACAGTTGAGCTGCTCCGAACAATGGCTGTTCATTTTGTCGGAGGAGCAACAACCGAGCACCGCCCGAGCGCACGGAGAGAGCACTTTGGGCCGTTTACTGTCCTCTCCTCTCTTCGTCCGGAGAATGTACTGCAGCTCCTCGTAGCTCATGTTGGCCGGCGACTCCAGCGCCGGGCTGCCTTGAGGCGCGCTCGCCACCGCACCAATCAACACCGCCATTACGATAATTGAGATTCTCACCATCTGCAAAAAAGTTCATTGTATCGCTGCAATTAGTGTTCGATAAAAACGCGTTGGATAACTCTTTTGTTGACTGCGATGTTATTTGCCGGTCAATTATTCGGTAGGTCGTCCTTCGCACGCCACGCTTCTATTAGACATAACCTCATAGTCACCACAATGCTGCAATTTTGGTCAAGTATCTGGGCACTCTGCGGTTGACTTAAGTTCGTTCTTGACCCTTGTGCCTTGACATTTTTAGTGCGAAACGAGCTTACAGAGTGAACTTAGTTTAAAAATATCCGACACACGTGAATGGAAACGTGCGTGTGTTGTTGAACATGTCTGGGTTTTCCCGAGGACATAGTACGTTACAAGCGCCCAGCAGGCGGTGTGTCATGTACGACTGGTTCAGATAAATAAACAAACGATTTAATAGTACACCCGCATGCAGGTAGCTGCAACAGAGCGCTCGTGGTTTATAGGCAGAGGCTTTTCAATTCGTTTTTGTAGAGGTTTGTTGCTCTGAAATTTTCAGTGAGCGCCCGACCATTACCTTTGCATTGGATTTATATTTGTCAAATGGACGACGTTCAATCCGTGTTTCAAATGAAATATTCATGCCACTTTAAGTTTTTTGTCTTGTAATCATAACCAGTAAATATTTTTTAATCCATTTCATTTTTTACATAAATATAAGTGGCAATGAACTCGACTCGCAGATGTTAAAAATACCTCTGATTTAAACTTTAGTAAACAACAATATTTAATTAATTTTGCAGAAGCCAATTTATGCAAAATAGGTCCAACACCTAAATTGGCTTTGTTCATAAATACTTCTTATGGATTACTCATTAGCTATGTATTATCCGTAGGACACAGTGATAACACAATGTAAAGGCAAAGCAGGTCAAGTGCGCTGAGTATTCAAAACGTCAGACACTATATACATCATCTATGTAACTACTTATTATGTTCTACCTATTACCTTGTAGGTTGCTTACGTAGTTACTTAGTAGTAAAACAAAAACTATTAAACACATTAAAACTATTTTAATTTATATTATATGCTCCCAGTCTCAATCAGAATCAAGTTAGCAATTGAATACAATGGTTATCTAGTTATCAAAAACGCATATTTTTACCATATTATAACGCAAAAATGAATACTTACATTGAAAATATCTCGTTCACAACTAGTCTTCAGTAGATAGTATAGATAGATCCAGTAGTATAAACCAGCTTGATAAGTTCTAGATCCAGAGACTCACAAACAAGAACACACGTCCGTTGGCAACACAAGTTAACTCACATCTGACTTGTATCGTTATAAAGGATGGTTATTTACATTGAAGTTTACATCACAGACAGATTTTTTTCCTTTCTTGGACTTCGGGGACGGGAAATTGCAATATTTGTCGAATGACGTATCACAAGACCGATAACGGATAACGTTTGCGATAGGTAGTCTTTGGTCATCGATTGGGTTTCCCCAAGAATAACACATGTGCTTACATAAGTATTAAGTATGAATAGGTATGTAAATTTTATTAGATTTTATCGATTACTTGATTTCGCAACAAAAACATTAAATATCGTAATATAACAAAATTGCTTCAATTTAGTTTTACGTTCGCATGATTAAGTTGAGTTTTTGCTTTGAATTTAAGTCCAAACTATAAAGTTCAAATCAATAGATAATTTTAGATATGTATCTTCGTTGTTTTTGTAGTTTATCACACCATAGCAATTTTTTTTATGTACGAATAATGAATATACCTGAGTGAGTGTAGGCTTGGTGATAATTAAGTTTTTATATTGTTAAAAATTCTGCCTGGTACTGAAATTGTAATCAAACCTATTCTTTTCTGAAACAACTATAACATACAAGTTAAACATACCAAAAAAATGTGTTTACCATTTATTAAGTACTTTGATTCAGGAACTTTCATACATGTTTTTATAAATAAATTTAGAATAAAATTAAATATAAATGGAAAAAAAATATCGTTTTTGTCAATGCTCCACAGAAAGGGATTACATTTCAATGCTTAGATATAAATTTGAACCGCTTTGTTTTAATATTTTTTTGTTATTATTCGTGTAATTCTTACTAAACTAAATTTTAAAATAAACCTACTGTTTTTTATCACAAAAATCTCGCAGGTAATTTTACAAAATACAAAATCTAAACTAAAATAAATTAAGAATACATCTGCTATCATCCACTCGTTACGCCGTAAAACTGTTGATATTTTCCTATGACTTTTAAAATGACTAATGGATCGCAAGGGTTTCCATATGACGTAGGATCGGGGCAGCCTAATACCGCGAAACAGTCGTATGTTATCTGTGGCTGGTGGCAGCAGCTAAGTACTGCTCCATCACATGTGGTCGGCTGCTCTCGCCGAGGAGGAGGATAAGGGCCCGATGATGCAAAGGCTCCCGCGGCGATTGGTGGCAGCGGCCTCTCAGGCTGACCAGGCCTGGGTATCTCATTACTAGGTATATTGTTACTGGGGCGAGTAGTTGTGCTGGGCATAGGATTTCCGCTACCAGCTTGGTTACTCCCGTGCTCGACAGGTGGCGCTGGCCGTGAAGTGGCCGCATCCACTACAACAGGGTCGAAGGATATCGGTCTGCTAAAATCTTCTCCGAAGTCATCACCACCTGTTTCGTTCACGAAAAATCCCCAGTTTTGTCTCTCATCTTCCATTTCTGGCCGTCTATTAGTTACGTCAGGTGTGGTAGTTTCTACGTCAGTAGGCGGTTTTGTTGTTGAGTCTGGTCTAGGTGCTGGTGTGTTTGGGCCATTCGAGCCACATGAACAATACTGTGGGACGAAGATCACGGGGAAATAGAAGGGATTCACGGGATAATGCACTGGTACAGGCGGTGGCGGGGGAGGCAGTCTCGATAGAGACGCGATCTCTTGTATTTTTCTGTGAATCTGGCTCAGCGGGTCGTCTATACCGTACACGCCTAGATCAGGCGCTTGATCTCGTTTGTTGTAAGTAGGGTATTGTACGGGGCTGATCGGTGGGAATCCGAGCCCGTAATGATTGTAAAACCTTTTTTGTCGCTGATTTTCTGTCACGTTGCTATCGTCCTTACCCTCTTCTACAGGCGAAGGTTGATCTTGGGAATGTAATTTATCGTTTTCAATTTGGACAGCATCTGCTGTTTCTGTTGTGTTGGCCGGTGCTGCGTTGACGTATATTTGTAGGACCAGTAAGGCCAAGATAGTTCGATATGCCATCATCATCTGCGAAAAAAAACAACAATTAATTTTTTTTTTTGTAAGTACCACGAATAGCAAGATAACGTTATCATAGTGTTCAGTTATGATTAAGACTCGGGCAAAGTAGGGGTCAGAAGATTCTTAGAATTGTTTTGAATTTGTCGGGAATTTACTTTTCCCTATCACGCAGATGAGAAATATTTATACATTGACACATAATACTTAGGAAAAATCGTTTTATTTTGGAATATTTACTATACTGCAAGCAAACATCGTTAATATTTATTATAAAAAGTTCTTTATTAAAAATCTGCGCGAATTCAATTTAAACAATAAGTAATAAGATTAGAACTTTTAAAAAGTCGTAAGTCGACACATATTTATCCAATATAATAGTAAAAAAATTGATAAAAACTTTTCCAAGCAATGAGACAACTCGTGTTTATTTTAAAACTAGCTGTGCCTGCGACTTCGTCCGCGTGGAATAGTTAACTATTTTGAGCATCATATTTATTTTGCAAACAACTTCTTCAGCTTTATAAATTATAGCTGTTACTCACGACTTCAACCATTTTCGCAGCGCACGCAACGGAAGCCCTCAAAGATGAATAATCTTCCCCGTTTTTTCCAGATTTTCCATTGTTTCTTCGCTCCTATTAGTTACAGCGTGACGTTATATAGCCTAAACTTCCTCGATAAATGGTCTATTCAACACAAAAATATTTTTTCAATTCGCACCAGTAGTTCCTGAGATTAGCGCGTTCAAACAAACAAACAAACAAACTCTTCAGCTTTATAATATTATAGTATAGATTATCAATAAGCTTTCTTTACATTTTATACGCACCGAAGAGTAGCTCTGTACCCACACCACCCATATAAAATTACAAATTCCGCTACATCATTCCTACTTAGTCTACAGATTGCTTTGATCGTAAGACTCTTTCATGGGTTCGATTCCGAAGTCACGCCCAGTTAAGTTCGTCCATTGTCTGGGAACAATCGAACTATTGCGACGCTCTCATTACTTGATATTGTGCTGGGATTGAACATCGGGAGATGATCGACTTCAACCAACTTGCCCTGATGATGAGATACTATCAGAGGTAACGTGAGGATCGTGATCAGAAACGATGCAAGATCGTTAGGAAAATTGCAGAGCTGAATGTCAAGCTTCACCAGATGAATAGGTGCCATATGAATAAGAACACATTATCTTTTCAGAGTAGCTGAAGGGTGTCAAAACCATACATTTTATTCCACAACTTTTGGAAATTAGAAAAAAAAACGCTTAGCCATACTTTAATGGTAAGAATAAGGTTAGAATTTTAACATAGAGTAGCATTTTTTAGGAATTTTCAAAACCACCCTAATAAAGTAATGTCCTTAGCAGTAAAGCTGTAGTGTACGTATTTAGACAAAATGTTGTGAATACTGATACTGAGTGATACTCATCAAATAGAATGTTCAGTTGCGGATTTTAAGAGTCTGCAGACTGATGTTTATATTAGTATGTATGTGAAATGTACGACAGACAAAATCTTTACGTGTAGACCAGTTCATGGACAAGGTCTAATAATAGAATTCTAAAGCCGGTCAAGCTCGTACGAATTTACTTAGGTACAAAACTGAATCTTCAGACATTAAAAACCAAGCTATTTAAAGCAACCTAACAAAACTAGACCCAAATCACCCATGCCAACACTTAGCATGATAAACACGTCTAAACTGCCAGATTATGGAAGATTACATATGCTGTAACAATGGGAGCACAGTATTACGAGATGCTTAGATATATGACTCAACCGGTAGTGTTTACTTCAATTCAGATTATATTCCTCTATGTTTCCTGCCAAGTTCAAGGGCTATGAGGTCAGCTCTAGTTTTGTTAGCATCCTTATTGTATGCATGTGTGTGAGTATGAATGTAAAACAATATTCTATTGTTACGTTTGTACCTAAATACTGAATCAGCGTCTAAGGGAATAGGAATCTATACTGACAATTGTATTAAAACACTGATAGGTACATATCTTATAATAAATGAAAATAATGTTTTGTAATGTGGTCATATTCATAAAAACATAAAATTAAAACAAAGGTGTGTGTGTGTTTTAACTAGGTACATATTTTAACAAACCAATTCTTAATTGAATCCAGCGTCTTTGTATTGGGCACTGAGGATTGTCCACAATCGCTTGTAGGATGGTATTGTTACATAAATAAATACTTAAGCTATAAATATATTTTAATTGACTTGACAATATTTTGTTTTGCCTACACGATCACAATATAATTATGTTTTTATCCCATTATCACTGCAACCATTTTAAAATTCATACCTATTTACAGAGTTATTAAACTCTCTTCAACCTCGTGTTACAAAATATTGCCAACTATAATTTTGGTCCATTGAAAAATAAACCTTGAATTTTAACAATAGCGATGTTCATCCGTTAGCTTCTTCTAATCGTAATGGCTGGTTGTTATTGTTGAAATAGCTGAAATTTGAATATATCGATAACAGTTTGGTTCGAACTTTTATAAGCGGTTTATTAGTTTTATTTTGATCTACGTTTACTTTTTGCAAATGCCATGGGAAATAACTGTAATCATAGAGTAGAGATAAATCTCATTTTACATAGGTTTCAAGACAGAAGCCTTGAATAATATAGTCATATATGTAGTATCTGAAAGTTGACCTTTTACCTCTATGGCCGGTGGGTACAATATTAATTTTGTAATGTATATTTATTCTGTTATAAGTATTACATACATATACTTGTAGTAAAGTTTGATTAGATTTTAATACTAGGTAAATATGTAATTACTTGCTTTTTATACAGAAAATTACTTAATTCAACTATTGACTTTACATCGTCACACTTCTTGCAATTTGGAAAGAAAGGTGCTTACAAATCTGGTTTTGAAGGCTCTATCGCGACATTTAGAGCCTGACATTTACTTACAGTAGCATGAGTAAAGTGTCAATTCTAACAAAAAACTTAATCGTGACTTACCTAGCAAATATTGCATATGATTATACAAGGTTGATTTTTCTGTACTATTGTGTGTGTGATTAATAAAAAATGAATGCTACTAAAAGCTGCTACAAAAAGCTATTTCATAAGTAATGTATTATGTAAGTTAGAAGTAAAGTTAAGCCGCATGCCATACCTTTTGGCTGAATGAGAACTTTCGTAGGTGGAATGAACGAACTGACGAACTAATAAACTTTGAAAATCACACTCATTTCGAAGTCTTTTTTTATTCTTTGTATTTTATAATTAATAAAAGATTACTTTTCATTCGCACATAAATAAGTAAGTTTTTATTTTTTTGGTTTACGTTTGACTTCAGCCTGCTTGATATTAAACAATTTAAACATTGCTGCAGCCTAGGGTGTAACACGCTACCTAGAAGATACCTATTAACTCTAGATTAGAAGACTCCTGGATTGTAGTTTTGATTATTTTTAGGAACTTATAACTGTACTATATTTATGATGCAAACTAAATTCATCCAGTCATACAAATCAAAGCAAAAACTAGTGCTATTCTGTGCATCATATTCTTATCCGATGACCGAGTAAATGACTCACTTTGTCATTCAAAACACATTTAAAATGCACGACCCGATGATAATGTGCGAGTGTCCGCATTTAAATGCAACCAGTGCTTGCAATATTATTAATACCAGTAATATTTGTGCAATATATGTGTATGATGATCCATTATTATATTTTTATTCAATTTGAAATTACGTTTACTACAGCTCGCTTGATACTAGTCACCGCAGTAGCTTAAGATATTTATTTATTTATGCCATTTCAATAAGTGTACCTTACAGCTACTTGCTTACTATGGTGCACATGCCTAGAAGAAATCTATTAGCTTGTTCTATGTAAAACAGCAAGACGCGTCTGATAATATCATCATAACCCATTCCAAAAATCGTATTCAATGGAAGATGTCCCAGTATCTACTTCTTTAGTCAGTTAAAGAACAGCAGTCTGTTACGGGACTGTCTGTTACACCCGCCTTTATAATTCGCACAACAAAATGCTCACATTAAATGAGTAGGCACTTTTAAACCATACAATATACATGTGCTGGTTTTTTTAGTAATGACATTCAATTGTTTCCCGTTTGAGCATCCTCCTACTAAGGCTTATCTGTTGTAGTTACAGACCATTGTCTGGGGCTACCTAACCGTATTTGCTTACAAGATACTGTCGTGGTCACAGTCTAGTCTAGACAGGTCCATTGAAGCAAGTTTAGACGTTTGGACACGTTGAGACATTGTTTCCAGAACTTCTAAGAAAGATTTTCTAATATGTGGACCGTTAAGATGAGACATGGCGTGACAGTAATGCACACATATAATGGGTATATTTTGTATGTTTTCAACCTTTTTTGCAATAATAGTGGGCTAACAATGTGTCGAGTCACACACTGTATGCATTTCAAAGTTTACAGTTTAATTTTATATTACAATTAGTAAACAATGTGTCGAGTCACACACTGTATGCATTCAAAGTTTACAGTTTAATTTTATTTTTCTAATATTACAAGAAGATTGGAAAAACTTAAATTCTATACCACACTTATTTTTAAATTTTCACTTAAATTTTATGTTACTTCACGATGAATGGGATATCACGGAACCATTTCATGTCAAGCGGCTGTGTATAAGTTTTTCAGTTATTTTATATCTTTTTACAGCTCTAATTGAATGTGTCCATAATGTGTTATATTTTTTTTAAGTGAATAACTAGTGTTTATCCAGAGCATCGATGTCATTGACCTCAGGATGTGACAAAAGGATCACAATCTACATGACGCAGCTGCCCAAATTGGAGGACGTGCGTTTTTGTACGAAAAAACATTATAAGTGCCGGTTTAGGAAACTGTGGGTATAACCTAACAATTTTATAAAGACGTAAACGCAACCACATTTTATATCACAAAAAAGTTTTCACATTATTATGTGTCTTTTAAGAACGAATATTAAAAAACTTATATAAAAGAAATACACAAGAATATTGTAAGTGTAGTTGTGTAGTAAGAGTTATATGAAACTATGCGACTTCCACCTAATAAAGTAAAAATAACGAAGGTATGCTTGTTGAGATAATAATCCCGAATCTAGTTAGCCTTTGTATTTTAAAATAGATAAAACAAGAAATATTCTTTGAAACAAATATGTATTTAAATGAACAAACCTATTTCAAATGGGATGGAAAAATATAATTTTAAAGTAACTCTACCTGTGGAGCCCAATACTGAACGCAAGTTAAATCGTAAATACTTGATTTGAATTTGCTTGTACACGATTATACACAATCTAACGTATATAAATAAAGCTTTGTTCCAAAATGCATTACAAATTGGATTCGTCTTCTTATCGAATGAGAGTGGCCAACTCTCGTGTCGAGAGTTTATCAAGCCGCCCGAAAGGCCTTTGACATGGCTTAACGACTGCCGTACTAAACAAGCAGCCGGGACCTACAATTTAACGTGTCATCCGAACCACGGAAACGCCCAAAATGGAATGCCACTTTTCGGTCACCCATCCAAGGACTGACCGCGTCGACCTTTGCTTAACATTTGTAATCGCATTCAATAGCCTCCGCTAGCTGAGCTACGGGCACTATTGGATTAACTTAAACTAACTGAAAAGTGTGGCAAATGTTCGTTGTAATTTAAATTCATGTTTCATTGTTTGACAGATAAGCTTGCTGTTACTGTAAAAATACTGAGTATTAGTGATATATTATGTCGTGAAAAAGGTCTGGACAAATACAATATCTCAAAAAATATCTAATAACATTCAATTTTAAATAATAGATGCAATTACAAATGCATCACGTGCAATTAAAGCTGTAGAAAGAGGATGTACTCTGAAACAATATGCATATTTCATCCTCAGATTTCAACGCATCATAAAACTCGCTCATTACCAAACAGTTACATTACAAAACTCAATTGTTCTATCGTGAGTGCAGTTAGGAATTCTTACAAGCTTCGATGTGAACTTTTTTAATGACCTTAGTACAGTTGCAACAACTGCAATATGTAGCTTCTTTAGCGGGTCCGTCGGCCAATCACTAAAGAGCATGCGAATTTGATTAAACTGTGATTGGCTGACTATTTGTGATAAAATATAATTACTGCTGTAACAGTGTCAAAAACATAGCATTATATTGTACTTCAATAGTCAGACGCTGTAAAATATTTGCATCTCTAAATACATCTTTGTTCGTTTGAATTTATTTTTAAGTGACTTAAATGCTGATAATCTATTTAGCAGATGATTTGTTTTAAAACCGATGTTCTTCACAATACATATCGGTTGAGCTTGGAACGTACCCTACCAAATGTGGTAAAAACTTAACCAGTAAATTGTAGCATCATTTGAGGAGCTGTACAATATACATATTATTCTGTGCCAAGCGGAGATGTTAAATTTCAATATTTTACATGTGATTCAACTACCATGCTATCTAGACCTAACACATTAAACTTAGCATATACTTAGTAGATACCTAAGCACCTGCATTGCACACTATATTAATCACAACTTATTCACGTCACGACTCCATCGTACTTGACTTGGTTTTAAAGTTCATCTTTGTATAACTAAGACCTATATAAGATTGAGTCTGCATTTGGTGCATTTTTAAAAGACTGCTTATGCGTAATGGATAAAGTTACTTCGTCTTGCACGATCTTTTGCATCATCGTAAGATTAGGATTTAAAGAATCGTGGCTCAGTCATTTCAGCCACAGATACAAAAAATAAAGGTAAATTGTACTCCTATTTGTTGTTAAAAAATACCTTGAAATTATAAAAAATAACCGTATATTGCTTAAAAATGTGTGAGGTTACAGTCATTGTCACCAAGTCCTTAAACTATTATACTTCCTACCCAATAAAAATTTAACTAATATTTAAAAGATTTTATAGATTCCATTGTGTAAACCTGTCTTTGATCAAACATTAAATTTGCATGAAACAAACCCATAATCAAGTTCTATGTTAGTAGACTAATTTACATTTTACTATAGCTACGTTGTAATTTAGCGTCCCATAAAGCGATTGAGATACGAACATACTTGTGAGGTGACGTTTTTTTAGGTTATTCCAAAATATATTCAATAAAATCGATTTAAATAACCACGCTATGATAGCTTGTGAATTTATCGTACAAAAGCCGATATCCTAGTTACAGGCTTTTGATCAATAATTCTGCTTTTCCCTCTCCAATATCATAACAAGTAATCAACTGAGAGTTTCATTAAAAACGCTTTTAAAAGTATGACTACATTCAGCTTTTCCGAGAAAAATCTACCACATGTGAATTTTTATTTTTCCCTTTTGATAGTGACTCAGTAGAAACAGCCTATTTCCCCTCTTAGTAGCTAAGGATCGTCATAACCATGAAAATAGCGTTAATGTAACCTACTATACATTAAACCTTATGACTTAACCACACAAATTACATTAAAAGTTACTACTTTTGGGCCTTTATAGAGGACATCATTAGTATCTACTTCTGAGTAGTTTTAAGTAGGACCCTTTTGTAAATTTAAGGTAACTAAGAGGCCTTATAGTAGGTACAATTATTATTATATAAATAAAAATTAATTAAATAAATTGTACGTTTTGTAGGCCTCTTTTTTATAACAAGCACTGTTTGTTATTTATTTATTTATTTTAAATTCAATTACATACAATACTTACAGTTTACACCGTTTTTGTGTAAACTGTAAGTCGGCACAGTATGTTATAACTTCCAGATTTACTTATATTTTACAATACCGAGCTTTATCAAAAAAACCCTTTTACTTTGTTATACAAGTTAGCGAAAATATATCCTAAAATGTAGTACACAATATGTTGATACATTATCTAACAAAATACTATAACAAATCATTAACATATAAATCAATAATAATAATAAAATATAATCAATTTTAGGAAAAGTAAATTAAATGTTTAAGAAAGAAACATAAGCTGAGTGCTGTGTACCTAATGTTTAACTGCGAAGTTTGTTTACCTAAGTGAAAGCCACACTTAAACTCTAGACACCTAGGTGTCTAGTAAGTAATTCTACACCTAGGCACAGAATGCAAAAGTACTACAACTAGGTACTAAGTGAAATTTCAAATATACATACAACTATCGGTCACATTCTAATCTTGACATTTTAAGAAAGTATTTGTTCAATATGCATCGGAATGATAAACCTGTCTAATAATGGAATATATTGTTTATTTTTTTAATTTAAGAATACATTTTCTGTTTATTTATAATTAGTTTTAACCCGTTGATTTTTTCATAAGGTTTTAAAAAAAATTGTGTTACACACTGTATGTACTCTACACTTTTCAGAGCCACAATGTCAAAACCAAAAAATTGCATTGAACAAATGTCAGCAATTAAGGTTTTCAGCTCTCAAACTATAGACAAGCAATCAAGATTAGACATAACCCTCACTTGAAGGTGCATGAACAAAATAAACTGCAGTTCCCGCGTTTTGTATGTACATATAAAACAATTAACTGTCGGCCTTGATTAGATTACGGAAACATATACCTATCTAACTCTATTATCTTGTTTTAGCACCAAAATATAAAAGTATAGCCTAGACATTCTACCAAAGTTGAAGAGTACGCTAATAGTACAGTCGGCATATAAGTTGCATGAAATGTCTCACAATCATCATCATCCACAGCCCTTTGAACCCCAGTAACTGCTGGGTAAATGCTTCCTTTTGTATGTACCATTCAATCATAAAATAATTTATTAGGTAGTTCAAATGCTACATTATAAATGTAACTTTTATACCGTTATTTCACAAACAAACTCACTCTATGTAATGTCATAAATACATGTAAATATAATATGGTATCTTATATTACGTTATTACTTCCTTGAGGAAATAGGTTTCCATAGCTATACAATAATACCGTTGGTTGTCACATCGCTTGGAAAATGAACAGAAAATCTTTTTTTTGTTTTAGAAAACAAAAAGACAAGCTCCCTCAACTTGTTAAGGTATATTAGTCCAAGTATGAAACAAGATTTCATTTTGCAAATTGTGGTATTTGGTTTTCCACTTCAAATTTAGGCTTTGTTAGAACAAACAAAGAAGTTTCTTAATCCTGAGCTCGATATAGCCATCCTTACCTTTGTTTCATAAATCCTCCAGAGTCACAAAGT
Source organism: Macaria liturata (assembly GCA_964023185.1). Lineage (NCBI taxonomy): Eukaryota > Metazoa > Arthropoda > Insecta > Lepidoptera > Geometridae > Macaria > Macaria liturata. The sequence goes on from OZ026816.1 coordinate 6,850,664, forward strand.
TCACGATAAACCACGATCGAATTTATTACTTATCGTCTTATAAACACGTGTGATTTTTCATTGTCCGATGGCTGGTATTAGACGGCACCAGCTCTCTCGGAGGAGATTCTCGACTGGCTCGGCGCACGTATCTAAAGTTGTTTATACGTTCTGTAACGTTGTGCCCATCACTTCAGCTAAACTACCGGTAGCTATCACACCTTTATGTCTTGTTAGATAAGGTCGAGTTTAGCACAAATATTAACCAACATTGGACGGGTATGGTATCACCGTTAGTTGCCGCTTTCAAGCGTTGAGTTCAAGTTTATTTGACGACTGCGCTATGGTAGGTATGAAATTAGATAATATTTATGTGTATGATTAATCGATAAGTGCATTAACCTTATACAATGAAAGCCAGTGCGTTATGAACTGCATTTATTGTTTGAGTCGTAATGTTTGTGTTTATAAGTTTCGTAGCTGACCTTCTAATTATAATGGCCATGCGTAATAATTGTAGTGTATAGTAAAAACACTTTGTGTGAAATCGTTTTCGTTTATAAACACTATATGATACTTTTTATATAAGAACATATATATAAACAAGTTTCCGCTAACTTGTGACTGTTCTTACCATAGACCTTACTTATACATTCCTATGCACTGTGCAGCTTACTTATCCGAGCAATACAATTTTTGTGCGGATTTGGGCGAGCATCTCCATGCAATAGGTATATAATGTACATATAATATTACATAGTAATAATATTTGTTCAACTAAGGCCCTCCTACATAAATGACTATTTCAGTCTTTGCTCTACATTTTTATTATACCTACATACATTAAAGTAGCATGTGGTAACGCAACGCTTCCTTTCCGGTTTTACCAGATTTGCCAAAATTGTGCCTTCCTCGAAAGCTCATTAAAACTGAGCTTTCACCGACTGGACTGTTTACGCCTATAAAGTTGACTTTCTTTGATATGACTCACTTCAACCTTCCTAGATTAGGCAAAAAACTTAATTTCAATTTTATGTGAACGACACTCATTGGCATTCAGGTTTTGAACTAGTTTTACAGATCAATTTTTAATCCATATAAAATTATGAAATTATTTATAACTAATTTCACAAAAATAAATGTTTTGTTTTCAGGTAAGTACCTACGCTTAAAAAATCTATCTATGAGCTTCAAAGTGGTAAAGGTAATTTTTTTTAGAAAAGTTATAAAAATGGCTCGATATTAAAATAACAATAGCAAAACTTTAAACCGTTAATAAACACAGACATGCATGCATAGAGTAGGATACAAAATGATAATGATCGTCTTACATACCGAATGAAACATGTCATGTCTACAGTTTTCGATTAATATACAGTCTTTAGAAATGCACTAATAATTGCATATGGAAAGTAGATATTCAAGTTTTCTTCGCCTTATAATGCAAATATAGGTTTCTAGGTACACATTAATAGGTAAGCTAATTTTATAAGTGAGGGAAGAAATCCAATTCCTAAAGCTTTTTCTCAAGTGGATGTTCTAATTTCGTTCCATAATAAGGGCTCCCTTTAAGGGTATCTGACGGCAAATTGATAGGGTTATTACGAAGGAATATTGGAGAAAGTATTTGAGGGCCGCTTCTTCGATTAAAGAAGAACCTATATGGTTAGTCATGGCAATCAAACGCATGGTGTTTAAGGAATGAGAAGATTTCTGTTAGGCGTTTCGAGTTCATTTGGAAAATATTATGGAACTTGTAAATGAACGATGGAAAGCGAGTATTTTTTATCTCTAGCTTGTCTAACTTGTGGGAATGTTTATATAACAACAGATTATACTTATAATAATTAAAAGATCATAGCATGACTATTAAAAAGCTTATTTTCTTCTTGTTTTGTCTCTATTCATAGGTACTATGTAGATTTCATACAAAATTAAAATTAAAAGTACTTAGCGTAAAAAGTATTAAGTTTTTGACTCTCTTCTTAGTCGTATCCCTCACTGCTGAGGATCGTGACTCCTTCTGATTTTGTGTACTAGTTGTCGCCATTTGTTGCGTTCTGATGCCTGGTGCATTGCAACATTTATAGGTAATCTCCAGCTCTTTTGTTACTTGGTCAGACCACCGTATGGGATTCCGGCCTCTCGGTCTTTTTCCTTCTACTTTCCCAGTCACTATTAGGCGCTCCAGATTATCGGCAGTTAGTTCTTGACAACTGACCTAAATATGAACAAGTAACATTTTCTGTCATTGTCAAGAGCCGACACTACGATTAGAATTGAAATTATTGTTAGATCGATTAACGTTCTACTTATATCATAATGTGATCTCAATTTAAATCTCGTTAAATAATTTAAAGTTTAACATAGTAAGTTACTACAAAAAAATCATAAGTGTTGTAACCTATTCATTGGTCTTACACGTTCGGTTGATAGGTAAAAAATCTTGCATGATATTTAAAACCGCAAGATATAAAATATTAAATTATAAGCAAACGTAAAGGTTCTTCAAAGCACGAAAAGCTAATAAGTGTGTGATATCCTGTTAGATATTGCAATGTTTTTATTGAGCTTGTATCAGGTGTCAAGATTCGTTATTAGTAGGTATGTAAAATAATATTTGTACTCTGCATTTTTATATAGTTTGAACCCATCTCATTTGGTCATACTTTTACTGACTTACCACAAAAAAAAACATGTGAGGAGTTTCCTAGTCAGATTCAGCACGGCCGTCACCCAGGTCCTTTCAGGGAATCAGGATAAAAATCTTTTACTCCATTAAGCGGAGTATAGGCTTATCTAAGGCGATTAAAATATGTTTTAGCAGTTATTTGTGCAACAACGACATGTGGTTTTGCATTATATGATTTTATTTTATTGATTGATAATTGGTACAATTATCTGTAGTAAACAAGTAAGCTGTTGCTTGCCACGGCAGGAGATACTGCGGCTTTGCATCACAGGATCCCAGGATACCTAGCGCCAAGCACAGTAAAACCTGCCAAGTGTAGCACCAATACAAAGGAAACAAAACTCTAAAATTATGTAGGTATATACGTAGACATTATTTTTTAACATAAATGTAATATTTTTTTTACCTAAATTATGTTTGTACTATAGATCAATTAGTATGACAATTCCGAGACTATTGATGACGTAAGAAAGTAATTACATCACGTCATAGCGTGTGCGTAAAGATGTTAAAACTAGAGTAACGTGACACAGATTCGAAAGGTTTTTTCTTTAGAAATCCAATACGTAAACATTCGTATTAAAATTATAGGACAAGTTGAACTGTTTACATTCTTTAACCTGCTATAAATTTGAGTCATCCTCATAAGACCATCAATGTATGTTAGTATTATACCTAATGTAACTTCTTCTTAAATTTAAAACTCTTCTTGGTTCTGTTCTTTAGTACCTATTCAAGCTGTTGAATTTAACGAACAATTGAATCCTTTACAATAATATCTAGGCTTTCCCTAAGTGACATAATTAATCAAATGTTACCACCTATATGTGTCACGTATTGACCAATAATTAAATAATTAAATAATTAAATGTCCCGGAATATATATTTATTTATTTATTTATTTATTTAATTTAATTCGTTATTTTTGTGGTCAGTATAACTTCTGTTCTTTTTACTGCAACTGTGGCTTGATTTGTAAAATTAAGTAGGTACTTACATGGATTTCCCAATCCAAAAAACAATCACGGGTCGTTAATATGGACATAACCTATGATGTAATATTTTTCTTATTTTTTAAAAGATCGGGTTAAATGTCTTATTAAGGTACATAATTATTACATTTGGTTAGGCATGATATTTCAATGTCAATCTGCCAATTTTTATTTTTTGTGAATGCGTGTTAGGTTTAGGTTTAAAGAACTTTATTTCACACAAAGATAGGTATATTTATCACTTACGCGTGAAACATAATTTAAGTAAATAATAAACATATATTACGTTCGTCATCAAGTAAAAATTTTTGTTACTAGGTACCCTACAGACAAGTATGACGCTGTCCGTCCACCGCATTCATAGTAGTGAGGTACACTAAGAAGCTGAATTTTCTATCTCGCATATGTAATTACTAAGTTAGATTACCTAAATGAAGCAAGCCTAAGACTGCCACGCCATTGTATTGTTTTCTCAGTGTTATACTTTGCAATATCTGCAGTTTGCACTAAAGTTGTGTAGCAACAGAAGTTTATGGCGGTTTGCCTTCTAATAATACATTTGATGGCCCTAATTATGACATTTACACACAATGACAATGTAATCACAATTTTCGATATAAAAAGTTCGGAATTTAATGATAGACGTGACGATCAAAGTTAATTATACATTTCGTGACGTTAAAAGACAATACTGTTATTAAATCTCTGTCAAATTATTATGATTTTTACTGAAATTGTGTTAATGGTTGACAGTGTTTAAATACCAGTTTCTTAGGGAGGCATTTATTAATTGGATTTATTATTTTGGTCATTAATGAATCGTATTGATGTACTTAATACTATATATTTCACTTACCAAATGTTTGATACTGCAGTTTGCTGGTTCGTTGTTCCTCTTTCTATCTATGAAGCGATACATATTCATGATTTTTGGGGTATTAGAGGTACTGGCTTAGTGACATTCCTCAAGAATTATGTATATTATTAGGTACAACGGGAAACTAAGACCCCCAAACGCGGGCACACGCCACCCTCTTAGTTTCCATTTTGTCTAATAGGTACTTATATATGTAATGTACTACTAAAAAATAATGTGACATTAATGTGTATCACATGGCTTACAATAAAATGACTTTTGATGTATATGACATTATACAGTCGACGCCCTGTCCTAATCATGTTTTTTTAATCCATAAAGTACTAATGGATAAAATGCATTTCAAATGTCAAGATAGTGCTAATCTGTTGCTGTCATTTAGAATTTAAGTGCCCTCATGAGTAATATTCTACATTAAAACCTTCATTTCAATCAATCAATCAAATATACTTTATTGTACACCAAAAAAGAACATATTTAACATTAGGGGGAAGGTAATCAGGGACATTGGCGACCTTTTCACTAAAGAGATCTCTTCCAGGTAGGTCATTTGTTAGAATAATAATATTATATAGGCGTGTTGTGCGCTTATCTTTGTGTGTATAACTTCTTCATACTCAAACGGCGGAACTGATCTGGATGAAAATTTGTATGAAAGTAGATTAATAAATAATCAACTTTTTATCTGGTACTTATTACGCGGGTAACACCGCGGGACGCTGCTAGAGTTACATATAAGTTTTGAATGATTTTGGAGTGTCTCACGACCCTCACCGCCTTAAACGAGAATACGAGTACTAGCAAAGAAGAAAGGCAAACTATGCTACAGACAAATACTTATAAATAATATGTTTTTTTACGGAAAAGAAAACCATTCCTTTATTTACAATAATAAAATATAAAAACAAGAGAAGAAAAACTAAACATACTACTTCTAACTACAACATAAAAAGGGGCACTATATGAAATTGTACCAAATATATCACGTATTTCCACAACTTTTTCATAAATTCAATATGTTTTAAATCAATTCCAAACGTAATTATTAATGCCATAGGTAGGTACTCGAGTGATTTGACCTCAATTAAAACTGTCCGGTTTTACCAAACACGCAATTAAAAGGGTACAATTTGTTGTAATCAAGATCTTGTCTAGTCATTTGATTTATGTATCCTAGTTTAGAATAATTGAACTTGACTTTAAATGACATAAATTGTACTTACATATTTTTTGTATAATTATCTGAAAGAAACTTTACCGTTGAAATAAAATGGTGATCAATTCAGATCAATGTTTTATGTCTGTTATCGCACTTGGTCTCTTAAAGGCTGGTTGGAGAAATCCTTTCAGTTTGTTTTATTGTTTAAATGACTTGGTTACTGGTATAATAAAATTAACTTAAGTAATGTATATAACTGTACGTACATGTTTAATGTATGTAATAAGTCAGCTTTTCCTTAGAAATAGTTCATAGTCCTCTGACTAAATCTATGAAAAAACGATTTTTGTTTCTCATGGAATTCATTCAATCCTAAAACAAACGTTGTTAATGTTGTGTAGGTACTAAAACTACCCTTACAAGGTTATGCATTATTTACGAGTTAGGTACATATTAGTTATATTTCTTACAATGTTACAACCATTTACCTAATACCCAACATGAAAAATCCATTAATAGATTAAGTGCCTACAGACATAACCAACTAAACTCAAGGTACTTACTATAAGTATATGATAATGTAACAAGGCACTGTGCCCCAAACATAAGCCTTTGTCCGAGTGCGGTCACCGCGTCCAAACAGTGGCCCTGACCCTGGCGACAACCCACATCATGTGGATTAATGACACACACACATCTTAAACACTGACCAAATGTCCACCCATACACACTAAATTTGTCACACAACGCCGCCGCGCCGGCTTGCGTCGCGATTTTGACTCTTTCAGCGTCAAGATGTGGCGATATCGACAGGCTGCAACTGCCGGCCCGTTGCCTTAAGTCTTTCTGCCCCCTTAGACTAACGGACCTTTTGTAACCGAAAGACTAATGTACTCTGTACAGATATCCAGTTAATGGCAACATTGGTTTGGTTTGTGTTGAAAAAAAACCTTTGAGAAGACTTGATAACCTCCTTTTTTTCAAGTCGGTTAAAAACGAAATGCGACTGTAATGGGAATTGGGAACAGGCTGTGGTGCCATGATTGAAGTCATCGTGGCTCAACTGAAGTCAACTGTCGTCGTGTTTTCAGAATCGCTCGTCACGTGAACGAACCTGGGTAGCGACTAAACGCAGTCGCTAATCCAGTTGCTCTGTATGAACTGCAGCGCTGGCCCCTTCGACAAGAGGCGTAATTTAATAAGTGTACTGACGCATACTTATGGAATAGAAATACCAATGTACGGGAGTGGTGTAATAATTCCCCCCGCGGAGCGCATCGTAATGTCCATCCCAAATCAATAATAATAATTATTTTATCAGAATTTACCACAACAACGCTCGTCAGTAGTGAGGCCAAAGCTGCGGGCAATAATTGAAAATTTATCAAAACCGCGCAACAACCATGATATTTATCACATTTTGACAGACATATTGCAGACATACATTTATGATATTGTACGAGTATATCATTGTTATAGTCAACCATCAAAAATACATTGGACTTTTTTTTTAAATAGCTAACATTAAAAATCCCCATCTATTCCATTTATTCATAAAGCAAAAGAAAGATGGTTCGTTCGTTTTGTTGGACATATTCTCTTTCTTATACATAAGTTGTTATATGTAGTACATAAATTACGTGCCGTCTTGGCATGACAATACAAACACATAAATACAGTCATTCAATCACAAATGTACAGACAATTTTCAGTGGTTACTCATTTAATTCGTATTGTAATTGATATAGTCTCAATTGACGATGATGGCGCCAAAAGATAAATTAACTTTGATTGAGAATGACATTTTTCAGAGTCAATTGATTCGAGAATTCAAGTGCCTGCATACTCATAGTTGTCTTTATTTTTACGACCGTACTTTCAAATAAAAGAGACTTTTATAACATGCTAGTGGATACCCGTGACTACGGTCGCGTTGTTACGGCATAAAGAGCCGCCTATGTTACGGCCAAGACCGAATACTACCACTATACCGGCAATCATTATGACCCGTCGCTCCGTATTGGCGTAAAAGTGGAACAAACAGACGAACAAACCAATGAACACACTTTCGCATTTACGAGTATATAATAGTGTGATATGAAGTATATGATAGAATGTCAGTCTTCAAACCATCTCAGAGGTCTTATGAGCGGATCCAAAGTCTAGACACTAGAGTGGTCCTCTCCCATACGTAATTACAAATAGTTACTTAATTTAATGGAATTAATTTCCATCAAATTTAGTCGTTTTGATAGTACATATTTAGGAAACCCTTACGTTTTTTCCACATTTAAAAAGAAAACCTTGTTTTCATGATCAAAATTTGCGATATCCGTGATATCCGTAATTACTTAAAGCATGTATTTTCAGGTTAGTTATCTATGTAGGGCTTAGCCATGAATATTTACCTTGTATAGTGTCCTTGCGTTATCTACCTTTATGCTAACCGAGGTGTGAAGTTTACATTCTATATATTTTAGTCCAAATATAAAGTATTTTTTTTAAGATATAAAATAGGTCACTAGATAAAATTTAGAGAGATATTTTTTAAAGCGATGAGTGGAAACAGAGAAATTTATTACAGTTCTATTATAAGTACTTTATTAGAGTAGTTTTGTGTGTGGACTCCTGTCTAAACAAACATAGATATAATTATATTATTATTTCCTTTCTAAACATCATTTATTATTCCTTTATTTGAAGTGTTTTTATTTTGTTGTAGATATAAATTGTAAGTAATATGTTTAGTTTTGTCCGTCTTATTTTTGACATTACGATAAGATTTATCAAATACAAAAGCAAAACAAATCAATCAGTGTAATACTTTATTTTCTCTTACATATATAATATTAAGTATATAGACTAGGAGACACTTGCGATCGATTAACTTATACTTATACAACATCAACATGCTTATCAAATTGTTGCTTATTTTGTTAAATAAATGCTATCAAAATATAACCTGACAAACCACTGCGATACCTCTCTGAGGCTAACAGGATAATTGATACAAAAATAATGTTTTACAAAAAGAACATGAAACATAGCTTAGGTTGTTTAATTTAGTGTAGCACAACCTTTGCATCTAACTATGCAGGCTATCAGATTTCATATTATTTTTAAAGGATAGTACAAAAAAGGTTATTATATACTCTCAGGCTATTATATCTCACAAAATGGTATACTGTAGATTTTCACAATCACTTATCGAATTTTAAAAGGATAAAATTGAAAGTATCTACTACTTGATCTATAGGTAGTAGTATTATACAGCATGCGTCGTGTGACAACCTTAGCAAGGTTATATCGGTACGAGGAAAACTATTTCAGATATTATTTATACCTACCACAATCTAGAAATAATAGTGGATTTACGGGTCTCACAAGACTTATGGCAAAAGGAGCGACATCATACCTATACCATACATTCAAACAACATATTTAACAATTCGAGACTTAGCATATACCAGCTGACCAGCAGAACAAGACACAACATAGGTATGTATGCGAAGGAATACTGATAGTGACTGAACTGTGTGACGACATTCAATTCATGGGCGAGTAGGCTACTTGAAAGGTCTCTAATGCTCTTTGAATAGAGTCCTTAGTGCAAGCGCTCCCGCTGTCGTATGCGTTGCTGCAGCCGATGTTGCTGAAGCATTGAAGCTGCTGCGCTCGGTCGTTGCTGGGGCTGCAGCAGGTGAGGATGGCAGCATTGCACATTCCGGGGACTGGTGCAGCCACGCTCAGAGATGGCATGTCGTCGGCAAATCTGGGAGCCTTGGTAGTTGCTTGCTCTGATGCAGCCTGAAACAAGAAAATTAATTATTAGTAATTAAGGCTATACATTACGCATACATGTTATCATAAGATAAAAAGACAAAAAAGTTTTATTGAGACACCGAAACGAAGTATTATCTTCTTAGTTATTGTGTAATCATGTCTGCTTTAAATCTTAGGCCAGTAGTCTTACGTTATGGTAACTTAGTTACAAGTGATACATATTAGTGTCGTTTTTTTTTTTCAAAACTTCAACGACTGCGACAAACTAGAGTGAGGTAATATTACCACATTACATCTTATCAACACGTCTCATAAAAAACCTGGTAATCTTTTTAGACTAACTTTGGCTTGGTACCCCGAGAATACAACAACTGACTCATGGAAATATTTGGCTGACCCAAACTACTCCAATTAATACGATGTATGTGGGTAGTGAATAATTTATGGCCCTATTCAACGATTTGTTTGGTTAACGTTCTCGACCTACGTTATGTAAATTTTGGGGAAACAATGCTTAGGCTGAAGCTTGCAAGGTTGATAGACAAGATATCATGTATATATTAGATAGGTATACACTCATAGCTTAATAATAGCACCATTGCACTATACATTAATACTGGCTAACTTTTCTATTTTCCCAAAAAAGAAAACATCGGCAAAAATAATACTGTTGCAATGTCGCCTATACGTATCATGGGTGGGGTAGTGTGGGCTCTTTGGTTATTACTCATAGTTAATCAGAGCAGTTGATAATGGACTGCAATTTCCTATGTTGTTTGTCAATGTCGTCTAACAATTGCTAAACGGTAATCATGGAATCAGAAAGTGGAACCTATTACCCCTGGTGCAAACATATATGTGGCAATAATGTCTTTTATCAGAAAAATTGAAATTACTAATAATCAACTACCTACTTTATAATCTACATAATGACCGAAAAAATACCTATCAGTAGATATTTATTTAGTTAATAGATAGTAAGATCCATAAAGGTAGGTAGTATGTCATATAAAGGTATGTATACTCACAGAAGCCTGCACACTGCCATGTTCCACGCTAGGGGCTGGTCTCTTCATGAACTGTTTCGGTGCGACCGGCTCGAAAGAAATAGGCCTCGCACCATCAGCATAGTCGTAGTCATTCTCAGTAGATGCCACCAAGCCCCAGTTGCGATTGGGATCCATTTCATCAAACTTGTTTCTATTGGGGACATCAGGCAGTTTATCGCCAGTCTTATTTTGATTCTGAGGCTTGCAAGGCACTCTCGGTGATTGAGGATAGTAGACCATTGGGTAAGGAATATAGATGGGTTGTGGTGGCGGCGGAGGCGGTGGCCTGCGAATGTACGTCGAGATCTCTTCTAACAGTTTAGATATATGCTCTAATACAGCGTCTTGATTAACTCTTTCGTAGTCTCGTCTATCAGGGTAACGATAGCTGGGAGGTGGGTAATCGTATCCATAGTTCTGCCAGCGCCTCCTTCTATGCTGCGACGGACTATTATTATGCTCTTTTGGTCTCCTCAGTGTCTCCTCTTCGTTCTCGATTGATTCGTCGTTTCGGTCAAAATGGCGGGCGTTGACCGCCACCAAACACAGCAGCGCCCCAAACAGCAAAGTTAATTTGTTCATCTGAAAAAAACCGGTCGATATGTCATTACGTGAACCGTTACCTTCAATTGCGGCAATGAATACGGAACTGCGGCCAATGTTTGCGGTTATTTTTTATGTGCTGATATTTGAGTGTTGTCTGTCTGTAATTTACTCGCATATCTGGCCAAATTTAGTAATTTCTGAGATCACTCGTGGTGATTTACTCGTAGGTATGCAAAGATGCTAGGCGCCATCGATATTTCATTATCATTTCATATCCTACTAAGACTAATGACATGCACGCATACTATATGGACGTAGTTTCTAAGCGTGCCTAAGTATAATAAAAACAATAGTCGTTCCAATGTTTTCAACGGCTACATAATGTGTGTGACGCTAGTATTGTGGGTTTGACATTGAGTTGAGATCATCGTACATATATTTTGAATATAAATAATATTCCAGCAGCCTCTTGCTTTAATAAACACGAAAAGCTGGTTTTTCGACGGAGTTTGTATAAACATTAACATCTGGTATTTGGTTGGACGCCAAATGAAAAACGAAAATTATAAATGTTTATCGTTAATTTACCTAAAATGCGATAGGTAGTTTGCACATTATTTAGCAGTTTGTCATTGTTTTCTATTATCTCGTAATGTTTTAATAATGATTTGTGGTTGATGTCTAAGAACCAATTATCTTTTTATGTATTTATAACACCTAACTAAGATCTAATAATAAAGCATCTTATTAAAACCTGATTGCTTGCATCATAAAAGGAAGAATATATTAAACCGGTTTCGCAAACACCGTCTTGCTTTCCTTCTGATGGAACGGTTTAAAATATTTGCAGAATCTGCACTTTCTTTGCAAACATGGAAAGTTGCGATCTAGCTTCCTTGCTTGCAAAATTTGTTCGTAAAAGACTACGGAACTAAATGATTACGTGTGTCGCTGTAAGCGTCTAGTATATTAATTATTTCCTCAATTAAATCTTTAATTGAGATAACCTACCTTGTAATCGTGTCAAATCAGCGTTGCTAAATCCTTCACACTAACAAGTTATTACGGTCTCACTGTTTTCCACAGATTATTTTCCGCTAGTCACAGTTGTTTTGAAGACGCGTGCATCCGCCTTGGATGTTCATACGCGACTGACTGAGTGAGAATAATAAAAATAAGAACGCTTGATCGTCGTGGGGAGGAGAATGCGCAAGAGCACGCCAGTTACGTTATTTATATGCACATTATCAGTTAGAACAGGAGGATATATTGGCACGAGTCAAGCGTCGATAGATAACTGGTGGAACGAAATTTTGAGTGAGTGTTTTACTGAGAAATGGAGACCGGAAATAAATCACACTTGGCAGTCACTTTATTTTTGGTATTTTAATACATAAGATAACATTTCAAGTACCTATGTATGTTCACTTTCAACCGCAAAGTGATTTTATGCAGCGTATTAATTATACTACATACTTGTCATGCGTAAAAAAAACTTAATTAATTTGCGTCTTTTAATTATGTATGTACCGGTAAAACATGATTTGGAAGAATACCGCTTAAAAAACAAACAATAAAATATATTGTCTACCTAAATGAAACGTGGCAATATTAGTATTAATATATTAAGCCTAAAAATATAAAATTAAAACGCACATTGTGTATTTTAACTTTGTCTTTGGTAACAACAACTAGTAATACGTCACTACATATGGCGCCAATGACGTAGGTATATTTAGATTATTTGGTTCTGTTCGTGGGAGGAAGTAGACACACCTATTCCCGTCCGGGTTTACCCACAATTACAGCCACTTGTAAACACTATGTCCATTCATGACTCTGACTCATTTACCGAAGGTAGATTAGATGCACAATCATTAAAATCGTTAGAATCTAATTCTACGAAGTCGAGTTAACCAACGTGTGTGATCAAATTAGTTGAATTTGCATCTAGATGTAGTTACTGAGGTCATTGCCCGATTGAATTGTACTAGTTTTATTTATTTTTGAAATTTATTGTATCTTATTTACTTGCAAATATGAATTAGAGCTCACAACACAATTTAATTTGTGTGTCTTTCATATTTTATAATTTTCTATATAATTATATAATATTACAAACTTGTATGCGTCGCCGTTGTTATGGTTTTTTTATTGTAGTGTTTCTTAAGGAAATAAGGAGGATACAAGACACAAACTCATTCAATTCTTATGGCATAAGGAAATATCTATGCGCATGTTGAATGAAATAGATTTACTATTCTGTGAATTCCTAAATAAAATGGACGAATAAAGTGGAAGGGACCGATAAATCACGGCATTTTCTGGTCGTTTTTGATACATATCTATGTACTCTTTATTACCGAAACAAAAATATAAATGCAATGAACTTAAACTACCTCATGTTTGTGCTACAAGTGGCAGCATTATCGAGCGAGCTATATCGATCTAAGAACAATCTCTACCAAGCAAATTTAAGAAAACTCAGATCTCTATACCATAAAAGTAACACAATTTTTTTATATAATAGTCTAATTAGAACTGCTTTTACGAGTATTATACTCGTATTATTAGCCACTGAGACGCCAGATGGTCTAACATTCTTCTCGGGTTTTTCCAGCAAAGTCCTTTAAGTCTTGTCTCTCAGTAAATGCAAACAGTTTTACTACACTTGACACACATGACTAAGATGTTTACTGAAGATATTTCTGCGATATTGTCGATTAGGTATAATGTTATATTGACTAATAGATTACCTAAGCTGGATTAACTGTGGTCAGGACTATACATTTAACTAACGCATTCCTCTTAAATGTAAGCTAAATTTCATGGTAGCGCTGAGTTACATTTTGGTTTTATTTTCTGTCCAAATTTGTATATTTTGTATGCCACAAAGAAGCTAGATTTGATGTAGGTATGGAATCAAATATGATTATTTTACAAAACATAGTCTAGTTGCAGAGTAGTTTAAGGTTAAAGTTACAACAGTAAAAACACAACAACTTTTCTCAGACTTTCCTTTCAGATAGTATTGACGTCATAGAAAACTTTGAATTAGCAATAAATAAACTGAACCAGTAGGAAAACCACTATCTCAGCTTTGGCGGCAATTCCTACCGCAATCCACATTTATGACAGACTCGTAGGCGTCATAACAATTAACTATTCTAAAAACAATTCAATAACTATCATATTTATTATATTCATGCATTACATAGTATAATTTAAAGTCATTGAAATAAAAAAAAAACATTACATATTTTCTTGACTTGCTGACGTCGAATTTTAATCGAATGGTGAACTCCTATACTATATTTCAGCTAATGCTTAAGTTTATACAAACTGCAGTCAAACGCAAAAGCACGTAAAAAACAAGAACATTTTATTTACAGCCAGTTACAGTTACATCTTTCTCGCTAGGTCAAAAATCACTAGAAATAAAAATAAAATAAAAAACGGCTCAGGAGCGGTAAAAAATTTTGGGGTTTTAACAACTTACTTCAATCTGAGCCTGGGGCGGTCGACAGGAAACGTGGCCTATGATGTCGATTAAGGAGCGGAAGAAAAAGGCCTAAAAGGTCCTATGTCACTTGACACACGGGTGCATTTAAAAAAAAAGAAAGCAGGGGTGGCTTTGGCGAGTTCCCACCGGAGTACCCGGAGCCCTACTCCTTCTTATTTTGGGGTTTTAGTGGTTAAAAATCCCACATAACCCGACTACACCCCATTGTGGTCGGGTATCTTGCTGAAGATTTCCACCTCGAAACAAAAAAAAAGGTCAAAAATCACACTTATTTAACAAATATGTTTAATAAGCATTTTTTGCCTCAGGGTAACTGGTCGGTCACTTACGTATATTTTTTTTAAATGAGGCTTCAAAAGTGACATGATATTTTTCACGATTATTGAAAATTCAGCTGTTCCACACAAGAAGTTCATCAGCCCCCAAAACAGGCATGGAAAAACATTTTTTTATTCAGGATTTCCCAATATCTAATTAATAGTTTTAAAGTCCTAAAACTTGACAATATTGTACAAAATCCACCATTAACTTTTTTTCGTAAAGGCAGTTCCCAACGTCTATCTAGTGTACATATATATATCAGAAGGGAGCCCGGTTGAACCGCGGTCCGCCGCAATCCGGCGCCGGCCCTGAAAGTGTTTCCTAGTATTTCCTACTTTCCACTACTTTGTGCCTCATTTTACTTCACAAAGCACTATTTTTAGATTCCTATTTGTAGATTGCTTTGGGAGTAAGAAAGTTTTATTGGTCTGTGTCTTGCTGGACTTTGTATTTCTATTTACATATGGACGAGAAACGTAACTTGTGAGTTGTGAGTGCAGTTAGAAAACTTGAAAACACTGTTCAAATATTTTCCCAGATAAAGTGGTGCAGTAGGTGATTGATAACAATGTAAACGTAGATGCTATTTCATGTTTATTTCCCTTATCTTACTAAACATTCTCCGCCTTATTACAAAACGTGGTTTAAATATTAGTAGTATAGTAGTATACCAGAACTTAGAAAATAAAAAGTCAGTTCTCGTTGTTTAAACATCACATATAAACAATCAAAATGTCAACTTTAAAACGAACGTTGTTATCATTGGTAACAGTTTTGAAAGTTTGATTAATAATAATCAAACTGTAATAAGACAGTAGACAGACAAATTTCAAAACAACATAAACGGATTTGGTGATATCCAAGTTCTAGACTAATTGTTAAACAACGTTTTATAATAAGTCGGTTTATGGTATCATTTGAAATCCCGCTCAATACTAGAAACCTGTTGGTTTGATGGATAACTTTAATTATACTCGTTCTTCTTAAAACTTCTTCGCTCAGTACATATACTACTTGTAATGTCAGACGAAACTTACAACTTACAATATACCTATGTCTTAAATATGTCGAAGTGTTACTTACAGTTCAACATTATGAATTATAACTCAGACCATACAGTCTTACATTTTTTTTTAACAAATACTCGTATGGTCTCAACATTTTAATCTCTTTACATTTTGAATCACGTCCTAAACCATTATTTACTTACCATATTATTTGCGTACCTGAACAAATACAAATTTATAAAGATATGTCCTCTATGAGTTGACGATACCGAAGATAAGTATTTGTTATGTGACGGTAGCATCGGTCTAAACGCACCTAAACGTTTTACAAGCTCAATAGAACACAGATAACTGTACATGCGGATAAAAATCGAACAAATAGTTCTGACTGGAATAAGATTTTAACGACCAATATGTGTTAGAAGGTGCTGCCATCCTTCAAGTACCTATCTCTCTAAGTGGTTTGCCACTAGAGTGGCCCCTCCACTTGATGGCTACTAACAGGCTATTCTGGATAAATTCAGACGTTAGTGCGGTTTAAAACGACGCTGTTAAAATGGTAAGAGCATGTGGTACTAGTATCATGCTACTCTAAGTCCAATTGCACAACAATTCTTAAACGAATTTAACACCAAAATAAATTTGTAAATGTTTAAATATGTTTTAGAGACGTGCAAGTGGACATTAGTATTAACGTAGTTTGAATCTATACTTAATATTATAAAGCTGAAGAGTTTGTTTGTTTGTTTGAACGCGCTAATCTCAGGAACTACTGGTGCGATTTGGAAAAATCTTTTTGTGTTGAATAGACCATTTATCGAGAAAGGCTTTAGGCTATATAACATCACGCTGCAACTAATAGGAGCGAAGAAACAATGGAAAATGTGGAAAAAACGGGGAAAATTATTCATCTTTGAGGGCTCCCGCTACGCGCGCTGCGAAAACGGTTCAAAATTCAAGGAAATTAATGCCCAAAATATCTATACCACGCGGACTAAGTCGCAGGCACAGCTAGTGTTTTAATAAACATGAGCAATAAGCAAAATAATGAGCAATATTTATGTGTTTATGTGAGTGTGTGGTTACTTCCTACTAATATAATGTTATTGACAATATTTTATAAAACATAGGACAAAAGGATGAATCAGAATGTTATTGCGTTTAGTTGCGGCCGGCGACCTGAGTTAGAAAAATATTGACAATGCCTTACTATGAAAAATTATATAAGCACAAAAACGGTATAAAAGATTTGACTGATTTTATTTGGTTGACCGTTTTGCCGAAACTCATTATCATCCATAGCCCTTTTAACCCCTTCGTATCGTGTGCCATCTGCGTAGATCTTGTGCAATCGACCAGGATGGACCATACATTTGATAATGTCGTCGACCCATCCTGCAGCCGGAAGATTTACCTCTTGTTTGTGGTTCATTTGTTTATTCTTGAACACAAAAATGACTTTTCTTTCCAAGTAAGCCTGTCCCATAAAATCACAATACAATATCCAAAGTAAACAACAACAGAATTAATACAATCCATTACCTTTTAAAATCACCTTCAAACTGTTTTCATCATCGCTGCAACCAACAGATAAAGTTTCCTCTAAATACTTGCTAAACGTTAAAACGTGCGGTGCAAACGAAATAGCGTATTCAACACGAACTGTTTACTATCCACGGCTTATAAAAAGGCTTGTTATCGCTGAATAAGTATTTTTAAACGCCTGAAGCTATGGTTATTGTAAAACGTTACCGGTAGAATAGAAACGCGAATACTGTTTAATAAATGAGTGAGTTTATTGTTAAAGTTGTTAATTATTACATTTCAATCGTAATCTACACACTATAAACAGGTTGTGTACTCCATAGAAGTATCTTTTTCATAAAGAAGCACAAACTACAAGAAGTCAACAAATGCCTGTATTATATATCGCGTTATCTGAACATTTCATTCGGAGGCATTTCAAAAGCGTTGTCATATTTCATTTATTACGATGGCGCGTTTTGTAACAAACGCTTTCGTCGACGCTTTTCCTTGTAATTTTATAAAAGGCGAAGAAAACACCTTCGCGATTTCGGGTTTCGTGAGTTTTCCTGTTTTACAAATATTCTATATACGAGTAAACGGCAATAAGAAACCACATAATCCAATTCTCGGAAGCCCAAACGGTTTACTACGTGAGGTTCTCATTTGCAATCTGTATAAGATCCATTTAAATAAAACATTTTCCATGTTCGGAAAAGGTTTTTGGGATCTCGGAGTTGATAACAGTCGGTCCTAGCCTGAATCGCGTTTACTCGTTTATCTACAGTCGCTATTACAGTTTAATGTGCTGTAAAATTGAGGCAGATGAAGCAGTACAGCCCCTTTATATTGACTGTTTGAAGTGTGTTCTATTCATGAAACCTTTTGTGTATCTATATTTAATTTTAATTTAAACTAAACAAAAGGCATGATATTTTTACAAATACTTATTAGTACATGATTAAAATTCACGCATTTCTAGTCGTTTCTGGATTTAAATTTTTGCACAAATAAATAAGATAGTATCAATTTTTATATATGGTGTTACAACAAACTCACCTACGATTTGTAATAAATTTATCTTGCTTATTATCACTGAACTTCTTATACGAATACAAAAAATTCGGCTCGCAATTGTATTGTTTTCTACGCTAAATTGTTATTTAGACACGGGTTGTTTTACAAAACTGTAAAAACCCAACTATTTTGATTTCATGGTCACTTGCTCATGGTTTCTTATGAGTGGTTCGTGGAAAGCCATCACAGTTTCATGTTTTATGTCTAACGTATAAACTGGCCATACGCCAGATCTATATTGAGGGTCGTAACTCAGAATCTGTTCTTACATCATTCAAGTTCATTGTCCCAACACTAGTTTATCATTCAACCGCAAAGATACACCAATTATTCAATGAAATAAAATTTCTTAACGTGGTTGTAAACAGTTAACACACAATAAGCTGCCATGTAAAGAATAATAATATTATCATCACCATCATCATCCACAGCTCTTAGGATCCCACTGCTGGGTATAGTCCTCCCTTTGTATGTGCCATCTTCGTCGATCTTGTGTAGACCACATCCAGGTTTGATAATATACTAAATTATATAATAATATTCAAACCAGGCGTGACTCAGTTTTTCAACTCAAAATAAACTTATTTGCATAATTTTGATGCTAAAATGGTGGATTATTATGATATTATATCTAACAGATATTTAGGTCCATCAAAATATCATAATTCATAACAGACAGTAAGATGAATAGTTTTTGAACGCTAACATCTGTTCTGCGTCTGTTCCCATGAAGCTGTTATTTATTAATCTTGAGTTACTGATTTTGTACAGTCTATTACATTAAAATTGAACTTAGTAAGTCATTAAGGTATTGAGTAATGCTTTTATTGTTATTTTTTTTTATATTCAGTTAATCAAAACATTATCAAGTATTTCAGGTGTTTTAAAAGCAGGACGAAATGTTTTATATATAGGAAAAGTAAATTGGCAACATAACTAATTATGGTCTGTTTTTGTGTCTCTAAGATTATATTGTGACAGTACCAAGAGTTATTTAAGTTGACATATTGTATGATTACATAGGTACCTATTATTATGTTTGACATGATTATAATAACAAAAATTTTCATTATTTTATTAATAAAACTAGACATATGTAACTTCTAAAATTTTATAAAAACTAAATGTAATAAATTCAATTTGACGAGATATTGTAATTTGTGTAGCATATTCTGTGATATTAGTACTTATACCTATACCTATGTATGTTACAACTTTACATTATCAATAAAGATTCTTTATCTTTTATTAAGCAAGTTATCACTAATTAAAACTGTATAGACATGTCTTGAAGGAATTTGTTCTGGATCGAATCCAGCTTAAAATGAATATTAAGTTAATTTAAAAACATATTCTGTTTTGTGTGCCATTATAATATTATAAACTAATTATAAAAAGTCAATGTTAAGTTTTATAAATATTCTAAATTCGAAACATGGATTATTTACGACATCACAAATGTTTGATACACTGCTGTGTTTGACTTTACAACTGTTTTACAATAGTAGTTTATGCAACTGTCATATAATGAAGGGTATTAAATACGAGTGTGAGTTTATATTTACGAATAGTAACGAGTGTTTTAATACCCGTGTTATATGCAGTTGCATACACTACTTTATCTTCACTAATGTTGTAACATTTTAACTTTTAATTTATTAAATTAAATTCACGCGTACGTGTATTGTCACAGTGATTTTGCCGCCATTAAATTCTAACCAATGAGAGCGCAGCTATGCGCGCATCAATAAAACGCGACCAACCTGATTAGCCCTGCAATCAGGTTGGTCGCGTTTTATTGATGTTATAATGAGATATTACGATATCGATGTGGATATTATACCATCATGTGAAATTGCTTAAATTGAGTGTTTTGTTGTCTGCGCTATAACAGTAGTAATTATAAGTCAAGTAAGTATTGGAAACATAAATAGAATGTTACAACATTAGTGTAGATAAAGAATATTTACAGGACATCATAACATGGGAATATACGCTGTAACTGTTATTATTCTGTGGCTGTACGTTGTTTTAATCAAAATAAAACTCAAGGATGTCTGCAGAATATACTCGTACTTGCAAAAGTAAGCAGCATACATACAGCTGCTTACTTTCGACTACTCCATTCTTCAAAAGCAACTAAATAAATACAATTGAATGATTAAATCTATGAAATACATTAAAAAAACCGGGGCACACAACGCCATCTTGCCCCACACTAAGCAAACGCTTATGATATGGGTACTAGATAACGGATATAATACTTACTTATATACTTTTCTTTTGTAAATACATACTTATTCACTGTATTATAGTTCCCGTAAGGCATGATTTAATTTAATTGTAATAACGTAGGACGTTGTAGCTGAACATCTGCCACTAGACACGGTCAGCATAGTGTGCGCGGACCCCAATATCTTGGTGCAACGGGTCTCAAGCGATGAGGAAGAAATACACGATCCTCCGGTGGCGCCTCGATCGCCTATCCTCACCCGTCGCGGTGCGCGAGCGGCTGCGAGAGCGGAGCGGGCGCAGAGTCGCGGGGGTGCGGCAGCGGGTCGGCGAACCAGTCTGGACGAGGCGGCCAACCGGGACGCGCGTGCTGACTCGTCCTCCTGATGATGGAAACCTCAGATTTCCGAAACTTGTCGAGCTAATTTTTCGACGTAATTTTTTGACGTAAGTGCTAGCCGGTTATTACAACTAAATTACATACTTATTATACATAGAAACGACCAATGTCAACACAAGTAATTACAAAATTTTAAAATGCATCCTTACATATGCAGTGAATTTAAATTAATTATTATAACAAATGCATAAAAGACATTAGAGTTATTTCATACCTAGTTATTTGCAAACAAAAACGATATGAAACTAACAAGGGTTTTTTTTATAACGCGTAAAGTGTAAGTGATATTCGTGTGTACGAATATTGTTACAAACGAACGATATCAAGTAACGCTTATGAAAAAATATGATGTCAGTTCAATTTGCCTTTTCATGCAAAAACTCCCAGCAATATGTGCCTGACAATATTCACATATCAAATAACTATATTCCGGGACATTTCACACAGCGCCATCTAGCCCCACACTACGCAAACGCTTGTGTAGTAAATGTAGCTCTGTTGATTCAATGTCGTAACAGAGGCCCTCAACTCATACTAACAGTAACAAGTACAACTAGAATACTATTTATTCTAAACTCCAGTTTGCCTTATAAAGTTAATAGATAACCCTTATATATTTAGCTGCGTAAAAACTAAAATAGACAAAACTAGACTATATGCTGCTAGCAATAAACCTGATATTCGAATGACCACATTTTCATATTTTCAGACACAGAGCAGCATTTACAGTTATGAATGCAATGCACTCAGCTATGTAAATAATGAAATGCTGTTTTGTGTGAAACATGAAGCGTGTACCACTTAAAGTCGATTCCTCTATACTTGGTGAAAATAGTAAACAAACCGCCGGCTCTCACAAAATCACTAAACTTTCGATGAAATCACTACACTTCGGTATTTTAATAGTTCTTGGACACAAACGGTACATGTATGCTACTATTTACACACGTAGAACACTTTGATTCAACATAATTACGCTGTATTTCAATAAATTACGAAGACGTGATCAAATCAGCGAAAAATCTTTTGACAGCTTTGAAAAACACTCTATGATAGACTTTTAACGTTGTCTATGTTTTAGTGATGGGAATGGTATTCAAAGAATGAACGTAAAATAAGACTAGAAGAATGAATGCTTTCATTTGCAACATATTATTATCAAAATACTTTTATACAATATAAATAAAAATATATAATATGTATAATATAATTACTGGGTTATTCGTGGCTATTGAGATTATTAAAATTTATAATTAAATTAATTATTAATATTTATAATTTTAAAATTTGGTATGGCTATACGTCAAAAATATGTCATTGTACGAGTGAGAGATACGACTTGGATATCGTGCCTCTCGCTCGCATAAGTCTGAACGAGCTAGTAACGAACCGATAGCAGCATTCGTCTCGTAACTTCCATCGATGTCTTACGTTTCGGGTGCTACGTCACTGAAAGCGAATCTGATTTTTAAATAAAAAATATTGC
This sequence comes from Macaria liturata, assembly GCA_964023185.1. NCBI lineage: Eukaryota > Metazoa > Arthropoda > Insecta > Lepidoptera > Geometridae > Macaria > Macaria liturata. The sequence continues at coordinate 6,873,311 of OZ026816.1, forward strand.
CTTAAGAAAATGTGTTTTTATTTACCCCTGGTTTTGACATGTAGGAACTGATGTGTAGAATGTGATAGAAGTAAGTAGGTACTATCTGTCTGTTACGGCATTTTAGAGTACTTTAAGTAAGATCACATAAACAAGATTTCACCCACCTAGCACAACCTGTATCTGAGCAAGTGCTGTTTAATCTAGGATTTTCTGGTAATTTGTAGCTTCTAGGGAAAACAAACATGATTATAGGTTTTAATACAATTTAGGTTTAAATATTAAAAGCAAAATTTTTATTAAAAGTTTGTTCATACTTAAATAAAATAAATATATAAAATATTAGATTCATATGTTCATTCACTTAAATTCAAATTGTCGTTCATTCGACCTAACCACATCACTATTTGTTCACTATTTCTTCACTCTTTGTCTATGGTTTTGGTTTGTTTACTATTTTCACCAAGTATAGAGGAATCGACCGTACCTATTAACTATATTATCTGCTATCCATGTATATTATATATAGGTATAAAGCTGAAGAGGGTCAAAAATGTGAACAGAAGATATTAGAAAAAAAAATGATAATGAAACACGTTTAGCAGTTATTATAATTTTTGACTGTTTTACTGTGTCTTTGTTTATCTGTTTATTTAAATGTTAATCATGCAAAAACGGCTGAACGGATCATCATGATTTTTAGTACGTAGGTAGTGTAAGGTCTTATGAGTGGCATAAGCTACTTTTTATCCTGTAACAATGCGAACGAAGCCGCGGGCATCCACTAGTTATAGTATGAACAAACATGATCTTCGTGCCCGATTAATTAAGATAAAACATAATGACGTGATCGTCGGGAAATCAAATGTGTTTCTGACTCATACTTTAGTGTCTGCAGTTTGACCCACAGATCAAAATCGTTTCCACATTGTCACGATTAATTATAACCAGTATCGGTAGACGTATATAAGTATTGAATCTGACATCATTAGTGAGATACCTACTCTTATTGCTTGCATTTTTATCAGACATCATGCAATAACGATAAATGAAGAAGAATAAAATATACATGTAATTATTTAAAATACAATTGATAACTTAATAGTTATCAATTGCTATCTGCCAGCTATATCGACTTTTTTCTAAATAAATTACTGAAATTTTGAAAATGTGAGTAAAATTTCCTCCTCCTCCTTTAGTCGCTTGCTCACTGCTGAGCACCGTGATGGTCCCGACCCACTTGGTGGACCAATAATCGCCATTTATGTCGATCCGTGGCTTCATGTATGGCTATACTTGCTTTCGAGCCAATATGTTGAGCCACTTGATCGGACCATCTAGTTGGGCTTCGACCTCTTGATCTTCAAATCTTAAATAAAAATTTAAACTGCCATAAATTTTGCAGCAAGAAGGTGTGATTGAATGAAATTAAATACTGTTTTAAATTAGCCGATGGAGTCAAATTTAAATTTATACGTAGGTGGTTTTTTTTTCAAGTCAATATTTGGTTAACAATGAGCCATCAGACAGAGGAGTATGAGTAATTAATGTAAAAACATTTGCAAGAAATTCACTTTTTTTTTATAAATACCTACCACTTAGTATTTAATTGACAGGCACGATTCTCGAGATAGTTACTGCGTAGTTTATATGTAAATATGCGGAAAATATTTAATTTACGTATTAGTAGCTAGTTACCGAAGCTGAATTTAATTTCTAGAAACGTGAATTTATTTATTAACAAAGTATTTGTTTGCATAAAAATGTATGAATTTATATGTACATAGATGAACATTAAGATTTTCCAATACAAGTGATTGTATAGGTACTTAATATTAATTATCCATCCAGCGTGGTAATGCGGCCAGTATGCTGGGCACGCTGCCCTCTGGTAGTGGGCTGGAGCACTTAGATTATCTTTAGGCTTTTCTAAAGATTTTCTAAGTGCCCCTATTTGTAGTAGTTAGAAGTAGTATGTTTAGTTTTTCTTCCCTTGTTTTTATATTTTATTATTGTAAATAAAGTTTTATTGAAAACCATTGATCAAATTTAAATTTAATTTAATTTAATTTAAAATTAAAATAAAAGTGTATTAATAACCAATAATTACATTTAATGCCTCGTAATAATTCAATTAAAATTTAATCCAACAAATTAAGCAGATGAATAAACTACTTACACTGACTGAACCAAATCAATAAGTAAAACGAGAGTCACAATGTTTTGTTCGCCACATTTGGTCACTGTAAGCCCCTTTCTGGAGAAATTAGCATAAGCGCATTAAAACAGACCTGTTCTCGCCAGGAAGTCCATTAAAAGGAAGATGAGGTCGGCAAGTCGCTAAGTAGAAAGGAACGATTGCAATTTTAAAACTTACGCCTTTGTCCGGCGAGTCTTCTTTTATGTTACCTTTTTTATTCTGCTATGAAAAAGTTTTTTTTTGCATGATAGACTCATGCTTGACCACAACCACAACTCGCCTAATGTCAAGCATATTCGTTCAACATACGATCTAGAACAGAAGAAACCGTTGAATGTCTTGAAGACCGAGGTTTTTGTTTTGAATTTTTCATTAAATCATGACGTTCTTTCGAATATAAAATCAACCTAATGATTTTTATGGGGAAAGATTCTACATGTTAACAAAATTTCAAAATCAATATAACAAAGTCTTGATCATGTTTTATTAGCCGATTCAATCTCTAAGAACAATACTAAAATATGAGCATTTAAAATTCTTTAGACTTCATTTTAGATACATTCTTAAAGGTACAAGTAGGGTGACCTGTTATAATACAGCACTGGACCTAAGAATATTATAACTATTATTGTTTCTGTTGTTACGATGTACATTATTATTTCACACTTTACTCACCACAAAATTTGAACCCTTCGTTACATAACAGTCAATTTGTACAATAACAGAGATCCTCTATTTAAACGCTGATTGCAAGCTCCTTGTTTGCACTAAGCCCTAATTATCGAGTGTATAATTGCTTCTGTTGTGTTGTAGTCGAACAGCTGAGCCTATCAGTAGGTAGGTACATTTGACAATTTTGCCCTCGTATACGAAACTAGGCGTGATATTAATAATTTGCTATTCGTTTGGGGCTAGTTGTTTGGTTGGCTAAATTTAATTCTAATCTAATTGTGGTCAGTTTTTCTTTGGCTACGTTATTCTGAAAGCTATGTATATACGTTGTTTTGAAAATATCACACATGAGGGATCATGTGTGATATTTTCAAAACCTATTCTAATATAATGTGAGTAACACTTCATAATGTAAAATGAAAGCCTCCAACATTCAGTCTTCTTAGTTTAGTGTGCTTTTAGCGGTTTTGCCACAAACATGCATTTAAAAGCTTTGTTTTTAACAAAGCTCTATTTAACGCGCAGGCAAAGCTTTTCCAAAAGAAAATTAATCTTACTTTTGAATTAATGCCGTGTACATTTACCGATTGTATTAAACCCGTACACGAACACAGCAAATGCATAAAGCTTTTAACGAGCTTTATCCATGACATGCAACAGTCGAGCTTTTGTAGTAATATGGAAATAAAATATGCAAAATTGTAAAATATTGCCACGAGCTTCATTTTTTATACCATTCCGTTTTTAAAAAGTGATATTTGGTAGATTTTTTATGAGAATTCAATATTTAATCCGTATGACGAACAAAAATGTGAAGGATAAAATAGGTATACGGTTTGTGATAATAGTTATTTTACACTAATTTCAACATTGTTACCGTATGATATGCTGTACAGTACATCGTCTAACAATATTTTTGAAACTACTTGTGGCAAACACAAAATATGCGCTTAACGATATTGTCATCAGTTTCCTGTATTACATAAAACGGCAACGATTTGGAGAAAATCTTTTGAAGTTTCAATTCTTTTTTTTTTCTATTGAACACTACTTCAATTTAATCCAGTTCAGACATTCAAATCTGTTCTGCCGTTTGAGCATTAATAAATAACAAACATACGCACTTGCAAGCAAACACACATACACACACAAATACGTACAAACTTGCGCCTTAATATTATTAGTTGGATTTTGCCCTAAACAAAAATACAATAAACTTTCTTAAGATAATGTCACTCTATTCCAACTTTAGTACAAACGTTCGGAGATGCAATTGTAAATTAGAATGGGCACGAGTTTTGCTATCAGACAGTGACATCTGCCAATTTGTACCTAAGGGTGTTAGTGACAGACAGACAGACAAGCAAGCACTAAGGCTTTGTGTGTGGTATCTATAGGAATAATTTTGATTTAAACTTGTATTTTGATGCCTTTTTATGTGAGTGGCTAAATCTCGCTAATGTCTAGAGCTTTTCAACTACCCCGCAACGCCCGTAGCTAAGTAACTGTTGATAAGGATTTTGACCTTGGATAGGTGAACAAAAAGAATCACGCTTTTATGGGATCTTTCATGAGTTAGTTGGTACGTTAAATTAACGTTCCCGAGTATTTGTAACAGTGAGACAGTCCTACTTCCTACAGCTACCTTATGACAAGCATACCATGCATTACATATAGTCGTTACTTCTGAATATTAACAGTCCCAAAATACCAGACTAAATATACTAAGTACCATAGTGTTATAGTAACAGCATTAAGCACAAAGGTTGTATGCTAGACACGGTTACTCGTCTCAGCAAGTGCCTAACTTGTATTAGTTTCAGACTAGGATTATGACAAGGGGTGATTTTAAACGCAGGTAGATTCATACCTGGAGCTATTTGGGTAGATTTCCAAATATAAAGCTCTGTCCTTACAAAATTAAATAAAATATATTCTTAATAAATAAGTGGCATTTCTCAATAAAAGCTAATTTATATTATTGTAATTATTGATTATTTATTTAATTAAATGCCTACGTAACACGTTTTATTTTCTTTTTATTTGTTAATAAAAGCACTATCTATTATTATCTATAAATAAGTATATAATAATATTAAAGGTAGGACTTTCAAGCAGACGGGTCACCATATGCCAAATTTAACCGTCGAATTCCAACATCTGCGATATCAGTTATACTTTATTAACGTTTATTCAAAAAGTAAATACAGTACGTGCAAACATACTCGCATTCCTTACTTTGTTGTGTTATTCTAATCGGTCATTTATGTGTAATTATTTATATATTTTGTGGGAATACCAATCAATATTAGGTAGAATTTACTTTTGTATAACTACAAATTACACACGCGTTTGTAGACACATTCTGAGTCACAATAAACAAAACTCATTATTGTTTTGCCTACAATTGGTACAAAATGAATAATTTACGATTTGTCATGCATGCAATTAGAGATCAAAGTACTTGCATATAATGTAAATACATAATATAGCAAAGATAAGACTTTGTACCAAAGTAACTGGATGATTCATCAAAACGATATAATTATTTACATACATAGTTTCTCAAGTTAAAAAATAAAAAATGCTGTTAAAAACAGACCATCAAGAAATCCAATGATATCATCATTCCATGAGGAATTGTAACTTGAACAAAGAGCGCTTTATTTTTTAACGGCGAGTTTTCTTTCCATTCAAAAATCACATGGATCTTCAATCACTAATCTCAACAAAGCAAAAGACTACAATTTGTTCCACAAATTAAAATCTAATCCGATCTTAGAGACTTTGTACACTCTAAACTTACAATGGAAATAGTTTGGAGTTAGCAAAATTTAATATTCACTATTTCGTGTTCCACAATCTACAAAGTTCGAGTTTTGTTCCCACAGTTATAAATTGTTTTGGCGGTGAGACTGCAAGCGAAGTTCCAACAACTATAACTTGCAACAAAGATTAGCCAGCAGATTAATTTTGTTAATTCGCAAGCTTGTAAATGGCCCACTCCATATTTTAACACGCGCAATACTTCTGTGGAGGTAGAACTGTACTGTGTGGTGTAGAAATTGAATTTGTTTAAACATTTGCAGGTACGCATTGTCAGAAATATTTGGAGGGGCTTGAAAGTGTGAAAATAAATTACAAACATTCAAAATAACGTATTTTCATATATTTACATGTTTTATGTATTTTAAGCAAGATAGTTCTTGCTACAACCCACATTCACCTGGCCATGAAATGCCTATATTGAACTATTCAAAAATCTCGTGACATCATTTGCTTGTTAGGTCCATTCGATACGTTATCAACTATTGTAAAGTTGATGCTTCATTGTTGACTGACATTGAAGGTCGTGTTTCTACCAAGAAAAAAGATTAACAAGATTTGGTTTATCTTTTTCGACTGATTTGCAAGTTACAAATATTTACACTTCTGTCCTTACCAGTATATATGGTATAATGGCAATAGCAACTTCATTAAAATATAAACTACACCATTTCCTCACCTTGAGAATGTTAGTTTGATTTTCGTTTATTTACTGCATATTATTTTAATTGACGACTTTGTTTAAACGGATTAATAACGCTTAAATTCATGCCAAATAAGGATATATTACTAGTATTAGAGACAATTATATGCCAGTATTTAAATTTATTGGTGTCTGAGAGACGTACCATATTGAAATACTAATTGCACTCATTGAGTTATACCTTAATCAATACACGTACATAATTAATAATTAATTAATCACATCAATTACGACATGCAAATATTAAAGAAGACGATAGACTATAGACGCTGAATAGAATAAAAATAAACTTGTATCTCCAAAATAGCCTCGAAAATGTTACCTCCGCTTTTCTTAATCCACTTCATTTTATCACTTCCCAACCATTACGCTAATACCATTCATTCCATAGCTTCACAAAATTTACGGAAACAAAAAGCCCATTATGAGACTATTTTCCGCCAAAGGAAATCCCTCGAAACATGTAAGCACCTAATTAAGCACATAGATTCATTAACAAAGGTAACTTTGTTACTAAGTCTTTGTGCAGAACGGTTTAGTTGCTATTGTTGAAGCTGTAATAAACTGACCCAAAAAGCTTTTTGTTGTAGCAATTCTGAAGTAACGGATCCCGTGGTGTTGTCTATTTTCTCTGACTACAATAATGTGATCGTAAGATTTGGGTTCATGGTTACTGGTTTCTTAGATACGAGTGTTTCTCTTTCTAGATCACATTTTGGGTGTTCCTTTACCTAATAATTAACAAACGACTTCTAGAGAGATTTAGTATCTTACTAATATTATATGCGAAAGGTTGTGCGTGTGTGAGTGAGCGTGTATATTTCTAACTTCTTCTGGCTCAAACGACGAAACAGATTTGGATGAAATTTGGTATGGAGATAGATTGGACTGGATTAACGTACAGGCCACATTTTTAACGCAGGTTACCACTGAAGATTTTTGTAACTTTACGATCATTATATTTGTACAAAAAACTCCTAAACTAAGTTACTAACTAAGAAGTTTAGCCAACTGACCTCCGAACTTCAATATGAATATGGCACCCGATGATGATGATGATAAACTAGCTGTCTATTATTATATTAGCATCGTTTAAAGGCTCACAGCAAAGTAGTTGCCACTGAATGTTTCAAGAACTCCAAGATGGGTGAAATGGAGCCCAAATAAACATCTAGCGCTTGAAAGCGCTACATTAATAAAGGTTGCAAGGCCAAAAGGCGACATTTCCCGCCCCCGGCTATTTAGTCCATCGTTCAGTGACACTTGAATTATCACCACGATTTTAGTTAATAGAGTTTTAGGACAGCCATTATAGTCTAAGTTGGTTAAGAGACATTTATACGTTAAGTTGCCGTGAGTCAGAAATAGGCGGTGTTTGGTGGTAAGTACGCAAACTTTTAAATCTATAAGCTGTTCTATGTTTTTTAAATTAGTGTAGGAGTCTCCGGGCATATCTAAGGCTTAAAACCCGTTAAAAATATAATTTTTTCTACTATTGGCTACTCTAGTTGATTACTAATGTTCTATTTGGCTAAGTAATTTCGCAATGTCATCTGTTTAGAAGTTTACCAAAAGTCTACAACAATGTGAAGGTACCTATAGTTAGTATATACATACATACATTATTTTTGTATTATGGCTACGTAATATAACTTATTCCGCTAAACAAAAGAAAAGTATTTTTCTTTACAAACATGTGACGGAATTATATACTTTTAATGTATTTTCATGCTCATTTACATCTGCCTGGTGTTGAAAGATTAATAGCATACAAGAGAAAACGTTTCTACTCTGAAAAATAACACGTTCACTTAGTAATTGATCTGTCAGTTAAAGCTACACTTCAAACATACTGCCTGGGTATATATTTATTTATTCTGTTACAAAGAAATCATTCATATTTGACAAGCCTGCTGGATTAGTTACCAGTTGTGGTAAAATATTGCGCTTTTGATTCCTCCTTTACACAAGTACCTAAATGTTAATTTTCAATTTGCACAAGTAATATCCAATTTGCTATGAATTGCGTTGAGTTTTTTTTCTATCCATATAGTAAATAACGTAAATTATTATGTACATGAAAATTATTACCTGATGATTACAATACAATTATGAAATACACACTGGTAACATGCTGTGTGTTATTCTATGACAGGAGAATAAAAAAATATTTTGCAAATTTCCTTCTTATTTTAACAATACCCATGTAAATTGTTTCTAGCAAAACTTCACGACAGTCTCAATTAGCTTTTTGAGCAACGCAATTAAAACAATACAGCAAAACTCATAGAATCGAATTTACGTCCTGAAATAACTAACTTATGACATTAACGCTCACATTTAACATCGAAAGTAAATTACGTAAAATACAATACGTTAATTTAACTTTTCAAATTACGTCTTGAGTTTAATTAAATGCTTCGTTTTGCTATAACCTTGTCGAGGGTGAATTTTGTCAGCGGATTTGACGAAATCCGACCGAATTATAATCACAGAGAATCAAAAGAGGTCCTTGGTTAATATTTGCTTTACCTGAATATTTCTTAGCCCGAGGGGAGCTTCGTGAATACGAGCATTCGGATATAGAAATAATATTATTTTATTTCTGTTGTATTATCTTTTACGGATAATGAAAACAATCGTTATAATTTGCAATACATGTTACCTGCTTTACATTAATTTCCAAAACTACTACATGCTTTTGAATGTTTCATGATGATATCTCTTATTAATGTACCGTACAAAATAATACCTAGTTTCTAGCAGTTTGAATTTAAATCAAAGACTTTATTTACAATAATAAAATATGAAAACAAGGGAAGAAAAACTAAACATACTACTTCTAACTACTACAAAAAAGGGGCACTTAGAAAATCTTCAGAAAAGCCTAAAGATAATCTAAGTGCTCCAGCCCACTACCAGAGGGCAGCGTGCCCAGCATACTGGCCGCATTATCACGCTGGATGGCAATGCGGATACGTTGAGCCAGAAAAAGGCCAGCATTTTGGTCATCAAAATAAATCAAATGTCTTTTTAATATCTAATTAATGCAACGCACGTGACAATAAACAGTCTCTATAAGCGTTGTAATAAAATTAACAACAAATTAATACGCCATATTATTAAAACGGTGTTTGCAAACATAATTAATACTGCACGTACAGTCAAGGTAAGAATATAATGCACTATAGACTGCGCCTCGTATATCAATCTTCATTAATGGTTTTATTGATAAAGTGAAGTCAAGCTTAAAGCATTTCAAGGAGATCTCTTGCTCATACATTAATGCTAGATGTATATAATGCCTTCTTATAAATATTCAACGGAGGGTACGACGTGAACCATAAAGCGCGTAATTGTACTAACCCTAATTTTAATAACAAATAGTAAAGTTGTTAGTTGATGGCCTGTAATAATAAAAAGACAGTGAATCTTTGACATATAACAATGATATTGATGATATATAGTATATACGCGTAGATTTTAGTATATGCTCCAGTATATAGTCTAAATTTAAAATATTGCTTGGGTTTCATTAGAGCGACATGTTTTATTTATAATTTTTTTCAAAATCACGCTCTAGTTTACGTATTATAAAAAAATTGCATACATTATTAAAAATTACACGCATTCACAGTATTACACAGTACCTACAAAATACAAACCAAGCAAGAGTTGCCTTTCAACAATAGAGAATCCTTAAAAAGTAGCGAGTAAAATAGATCCTTGGAAATTGATAAAAAAAAGGAAATTTAGCGAGGCGCCTCCCGATTGGAACCTGTATAAACTTGGTTGTAGCGTATTGATAAAGGCTAGATTTTTTATAGGTCCCAGTAGAGAGAAAATCTTGAATTTTGGTGTCTTATTTTTATGTTATTAAAAGAATCACTTATAAAATGGTAATATATATTTTTGTTTAGTCTATTAAATTAATTTAGTCATGGTACGTTTTTTTTTAAACAGGCGTTATCTTAAGTGTTTTTTTTTTGTAATAAAGCTGTTTACGACATAGAATGTCTTCTTGGAGAACAATACCTTTCTAAGACCTGCAACAGGTGGACGAAAACAATCAGATCATTCTTTTTCAGTTTCAAAAAAAAATATTATGACGCTTTTCCTTCTAATTTGTAGGTTTGTATATTTTTTTCTTCGCGGTATAGGTCCGCGTTCGTGTTTTCGCTTAGGCGCCAATTATGTTATATGCCCTAGATATACTATAATATTATTTTAATAATTTGATCTCTATATTATGGTATGCGCCTTTGCAGGTTGATAGCTGTCATAATATGTATGTAGATAATTCCGCGCCAAATTGCTCATTCCCTAATTTTCACAAAATTTTATGGGAGCCAAAATTGAGTGCATGAGCAAATTTTAACGTCTCCATTAAATTTTATGGCACATAAATATAGAGTTTTTAAACCACGCAGCGGCAACGTTTTCCACCGTGTTTGTTTAGAATACCTACCTATAGGTATAGGGCTATAGGTGTTAATATATATTTTTTTATTAAATGTTAACTTTTTTTGACTCGTATAGTTTGCCTACAACTCGCCTTTTGAAAAAAAACATCATTGTACTATAAGATGTTACATAATCAGAAATCTTTTTACTATGGATTTGAAAACTTCTTCGGATATATCTGTAGGTACTTATCTAATTATGCGTGTAATGATCCTGGATTCGATTCTTGTCTGAATCTTTTATAAAAACGATATGATTTTACGTTCATTACTAGTAAAAACAGTATTCCTGTCCTCTTGAAAAAAAAAGTTTTACTAATGATCATTAGTAAAACTCGAATGATTCGATCATCACATTATTTATGAGGTTAAATCTACATGTACATGTATTATACATGATTATATAGTTCTATAAATTTGCAAAAGCCCCATTTCCGTCTTGATCACTTTTAGACAAGACTTCGAGTTGATGATAATAGTTTTTCTCTTTAATTAGTATTCAAGCAAAAAGTTAAAAATGCAGGACTATGCTAAAAGCTCCGCACTCTATGAAAATTAATGACGCAGAGAGTCGTTACGTGAGGTCATAGTTTGAGGGAGACTGTCATCTGATGGAAGTGAGGTTATCATATTATGTAGTTATATGTACATTGATGATTGATTAATGATCCGAGGACATGTGTCTTCCGTGGAAGAATCTGGGCGCCCACCACGATGTATCTTGCCCAAGAGAACTAACGAAACCCCTTACGCGTTAATTCTGCGGGAGAGTCACGACTCTCTGTCATGCGACGACGACCGAATAAACGACTCAAAACGAGATATAGGTAGATGTTTTATAGAAATTAGGTCATATCGTATCTTGTCTTAAAAATAAATACTTTACACCTCTGCTTCATCTTATTTATTAATAATTTGTTGATCACAGTCGCCACCAACCAAAAATGATCCAAATCGATTGTTGAGTGGCTGATACTCGTATCTCTGACTTTTTTTTCAATTTGTCCTGGCGCGCGCTACTCAATTCACCGGCCAGGCCCGCGAGCTACCTCTATCGAAAGGTAAGGACTTTGGGTATCAGGAAGTAATTTCAAGATGTAGCAAAACTTAGAGTACTTAACTGTAAGTTAGGTGATAAAAGTATTAACTTTACTCTCTTTCTTGTGTTTAGCCGTGTTGAACAAATAACAGTAAACGTAAGGTAAAACGGTAAAGGTAAGGTTTTACCGTAAAACTTTAAATAATTTCCAATTTAACGACAAACAAACACATCTTTTCATGTTCACTTTACGAAGCAATTAAAACATTCTCCAAGTGTTTTCATTGCTTTTCTAATAAACCAAGATAGTGCTAGAGGTACACAAGCTATTAACAGCCACCTGGAGCTTTAAGTGTAAAGTGCAAAACCACTTCAAAGCATCGCAAACAGAGTAGCCTTGTTTGTCCGTCAGTGTATACATTTTGTGCTAATTTGAGCTCATAAATTTGCAAACAACTCACAGACCGTATCAGAGTATGCAGACTGCACATAATAGCATCGACCTGTGAGCAAACATTCGATGGGAATACGTCACATAGGTATGAGTATCTACTATGCCTATTTGCAATAATATAAATTTTAATTTGAACTTAGACAACTTTTCGTTTTGTGATCTCTTTGTGATGCGTTTTCTGTGATAGATGACTAAACTTGTAAGAGTTCCATATATAAAAATAAACTCTGCTCAGATTATACGCAGAACTCAAACTTATGCCCACACTGTATATAATATGGGTGTTCTAATCTATAACAGTCTAATAAGGAATCTACCTCGCTTTCAATATTCAACCAAAAATTAAAAATGTTTCTGTTAGATAAGGTGTATTATGCTATAAAGACTTCTTAAGTGACGATTTGTAAGTTACTTAGTATAGTATATTATTTTAAATGTGTAAAATTTGTTAACGTTTGCAAAATTTGTTATAAAATATGTATATTTAATGTAATACTCACCTGCTGTCCCTCCTCTACAAAGTGCTATTTATTCCTTCCACTCCTTTATACTTAAAGGAACGTTTCTCCTTTGTGAGTGAAACTCACTCTTCATCCCTTCGTCTTTCACGTACTCTCATCCTACAATATCCTAAATTCAACCACTCCAATCTGTTCTATCAATCCTCCTTCACAATTAAAGCTCTCTTACTCTGGAATGACCTGCCTTTAAATATCAGGCAGGCTAAAACTCTGTCGATTTTCCAGAGTATGGTGTACAGCCATTACATCTCTACGTTGTAAACTATCAATCGCGTTTATTGGTGTTAAATGTGTGTGTTCATAGTTTATTAATATTATTATTTGTAACATGTAAATTAGTTTGATTTTCTTTTATTTTCTCTGTTTTCGTTATAGGTTTTATTTTTAAGTACTTTTTATTTGTACGCCACCGACCAAACTGATCTCTTTCACCGCTTTCTTGCTAAGGTTGCCTGGAAGAGATCACTCAAGGTGATAAGGCCGCCCACTTGTACATTATTTTTAGTTTAAGTCCTTTTATTTTAATTCATTTATTTTGGTGTGCAATAAAGATATATTGTATTGTATTGTATTGTATATTTGCATACCTTGTGGGTTGAGTATGGTGTTCTTATGTAATGAAATGTACCATCTTCTTTACCTGTACTCGGCAAATAAATGCTTTGACTTTGAAACTTCTGTACAATAAGTAAGTATGATATGTATCTTACTTAATATAAGATCTCGTATTTTATTATACCCCAAGCAGCCCTGGAGAGACCCAGCCCAACCCAGCCAATTTAGATAACTTTATTAAATCCCGGCTTCATGCGATCCATTTATCAATCTCCAAACAAAACAACCAAGATTTCAACTCCAATGTCCTCAATCCCTAACATTACAAGGAATGTTCTCGAATAAAACAAATCCAGGCCCAAATTCCACGTGATTCTCTCAAAAGGGAGCTAAAGGATTATGCAGATCAATAAATAAAATATTCCCGAAAGTGCCAGTCGAAATTGGACGTAGCGCGGGACAGATATCTTGGCGAATGGAGGAATTCAATAATATTGTGAATAAAAGGGTGGGTTCGCCGCTACCAACCGAATATAACTAGGGGGAAACACTTTGTCTTCCCGTTGCATCACTTTCACGCAGAAATGGAGTTTAGTTAACTTGATCTTGTATGTTATTCTGGTATCCAGTATATCAATGTTATATACAAGACTTGTATTACACACTATACTTTTACAAACTGTACATTCATACATCTATGTAGTTTTTCACCTGTATAGTCATGAAAATCCCCAATTTATAGGCTTTGAAGGAACATTTTCAACATTGTTGGATATGTATAATGTATTACTCTAAATAGGCTCTTACTTACATAGTCCCAATTATGTATGTTTTTTTAAATTTTTATTTAAGTAAGTACTTATATTAATATTAAAAAAAATAAACATAATTTAAGAAATATTGTTTCATGTGATTAAAATGTACCTATTAGTATAGATTTAAGATAACAAAATAAGAATGCTTTTGTGTTGCCTTGAAACTGTGATCTGATAAGTTAAAGAAACTGCATCCTGTCTAATGTTTAATACAATAGGTTATTGTAATGATTACAATCTCAATTAGCGATACAGTACAATACTGATTGAACTTATCAACTTTAATGGATTATGAATAACTTTGGCGTTGTGCTACTTTAAGGTTATAATTTTTCACCAAAATCATCGTACTTAAAATGTCTGACATGATGTCTGTACTGTATTCATATTTTCTAATTTCAATAGTAACATTAGTGAATTCTCACGACTTTGTTTACTTTTTTACCTTTTTTTTAGACAAAACATTAGTCCATGTACTCTACTCTCTCTCTTGAAACCTTAAACTTTTCGTAATTTTTAGTGTGGTGGTTAAAAAAAAACAAACAAACAAACCCAATTATGTTGTCGTACAATAGTATGATATGCTATCTTTTCATATACAATATTAAAACATTTATTTCCTTCATATTTTATGCAACTGTCAACAGCTTTCTACATATTAAATAATGTAATTCATCATCCAGGCAGTTGTACGAGCTATTTTCTGCTTTATGAAATAGTAAGTATCCTCTGAATATGATTTCAATATTACTGACATTAGATGTATAAAATAGTTGTTTATACATAATTTTCCTGAGTTTTTTAGTTTTTCCTGAATAATATTATGAAATAATTGCCAACAATCGTAGAGCATTAAATTCACTGTTTTTCCAATGTTGCATAGTAAATTTGGTTCTGCTAACATCAAGCTAATTAAAAAAACATCAATATTCCAACGAGAGTATTTATATCCCAAAAAAGAAAAAAGAATGTCTGGCTCCAAGCAATAAAAAAAACGTTTATTGCTTAATTTTTTGGACGGTGGCAATTTGCCAGCTTTTGAAAGCTCAGCTCTAAGCTCCATTGAAAATCAACGATGAAAACGGCTTGAAAGCTTGTTGATGTCGAGAATCTTTTTACGATCTTTTTACATTTAAAACCTTTTCGTGGGTGGTTATTAAATAATTGGGGTTTATCAGTATACAACTCATTTTTAAACTGATGTCAATTACAATATAAAGTAGTGTCAATGAAATTAATATTTCTTTTAGACATTTTTTTTACGCATGATAGATATATATATAAGGCTATAGATAGATAGATAGAGGTTTGCGTTTGACTATAGTCTGTTTGATGTTAAGCATTGTCGCAGCCTAGTAATATAATATATCATTTTAGTATATTTTTTCATGGAATAAGCGTACGTTTGAGTACAACTTGCCTTCCTTATCGTCAAACACACACAGTTACACACAAATACCTTAAACCGAAATCGTCATCGTCGATTTTTTAAGTTACGATTTACCTCTTTCCTCAAAACTTTAACCGATTTCGCTGTAGAAACTAAGTGGCTCATCTACAATTTTACGTCAGACACATAAAAATCCTTTACGAGCTATGAATTCCCTTATCATCCTAACTGCGTACTTCTGGGAATATCCTCAAGGATAATACCTTTACTAACTTATGTGAGATATGTACTGAAAGAACTATTCATGTTACGCTTCTAAATGTCCTAGGGGTAATATTTAGGACAGAGGTTCTGGAAACTTTAATATTTTGTGAAATATATTGTACGGGAAAAGCTTTTAATCTCAGACGCAAAATTATGAGTATTTAGCAAAGACGTATGTACCTATTAGTATGTAATCTACACATTAAAAGCTGAAGAGGGTCGAAAGTATGAACATTGAAGACATTAAAAAAAAATATTTGGAGATACTTAGAATTAGAAGCAGAACACGTTATAACAATTTCTAGACATTTATTTCTGTGTATTGGTGTATCTGTTTATCTGTTTGTATGTTTATTTAAACGTTCATCTCGCAAAAACAGCTGAACGAATCATCATGATTATCAAGTAGTATAAAGGTCTCAGGAGTGTCATAGGCTACTCTTTATCCTGAAATAATGCGAGCGAAGCCGCGGGCGTCCACTAGTGTTTTGTATGTGGAGCTCTAAATACATATGTATTTAACTGTGACCCAGGATGATTCTTAAATTAAAAAGATAACTTGTATGTATGTACTCGATATTTGATGTATGACACAAAAAGTGAATTACTTAATGTGTAAAATTGGTAAAAACTACAT
The DNA here is from genome assembly GCA_964023185.1 of Macaria liturata. Lineage (NCBI taxonomy): Eukaryota > Metazoa > Arthropoda > Insecta > Lepidoptera > Geometridae > Macaria > Macaria liturata. Next base: position 6,889,829 of record OZ026816.1, read on the forward strand.
CGACAAAATTAAGTTTTTTTTGTTGAAATTTTATACACACTGCATTCCAAAATATCTTGTAACTAGCTGTTGCCCGCGACTTCGTCCGCGTGGAATAGTTATTACCATAAAAACGGTCCTAGTTAGTTAACCTTAAAAGATAGACATATAATGTTGCAGACATTTTGTTAGATTATTTTAAGAGAAATAATTATTTCATACATATTTTTGTGATATCTTGAACCGTTTTCGCAGGGCACGCAACGGAAGCCCTCAAAGATGAATAATCTTCCCCGTTTTTTCCACATTTTCCATTATTTCTTCGCTCCTATTAGTTGCAGCGTGATGTTATATAGCCTAAAGCCTTCCTCGATAAATGGTCTATTAAACACAATAATAATTGTTCAATTCGCACCAGTAATTCCTGAGATTAAAGCGTTCAAACAAACAAACAAACTCTTCAGCTTTATAATATTAGTATAGATTATTCATCTACTTTATCTAAAACATCAGCTCAAGCGTATCTAAATAATAATGGACACATCATTATTCATAACAACTTCGCAATCTGAAAATCGTAATAGACTATACCATTTATATGGCTTAGAAATTATTTATTTGCACGTGTTATACAAAAGCCAATTCTAATTATGTTCTATTGTACTGTAATTATTGCAATATAATACCGTTGTATATGAGGTGCCACCTTTCAATTCAGTACATTGATAGACAAGTTATCTAACCAATTTCAATTGCTTTAATTTACCGATACATATTAGGTGTACTTCCCAAAAACCAATGTTCATTCAAATGTGACGATAAAAAGTGCAAGACTTTCTGTCATATTATACGGTTTTTTTTTTATGGCTTTTGCGAAGATATAACTTCGCAATTCTGCCAATGTCAAGTGGGAAGATAGGCCATCAAACTGAGAAATTTTAATTGAAATATCGATATGTACGGTGGTTTTAAATTGCACAGTTGAGTGTTTTTTTCCCCCTTTTTTGCTTTCTGTAACAGCAATACTTAACCATTATACGGATTAGGTACTAATTATTCAAATTTAATTTTAAAATGTGTCATCTTAAATGGTCGATAAAGAAGTGACTAATACAGGTGCAATCGTGGGTGATGACTCAAAAATTGTAAGCTGACATTGACATGATCGTTCATGACATGAGAAACAAACATGTTCTTTATCGAAGACGTTACGCTTAAAACTTTCAATTCACACTTGATATTTGAAGGTTCCAAAGACTTTGTACGATAAGATGTGTCAAACTCAAAATCAATGTTCAAGGGGGGGTGATAGAGATCTATCTTATTATCCACAATCTTATTTGTAGAAGTTACAGAAGCTCTTCGCACCACGTCACTGTCACGCACCAACACAACGTCTAAAATACCATCATACGTATTCTTGGGTATATCTTAATAGGGTGGAAAGAAAGACTAACATTTTGAACATTAAACATAAATGTAATCATAATATAGCTTACGTTGCCTAAAATAAAGTAGAACTAACTTCCCCCAAAGTTTAAAGCAGCCAAACTTAATTAAAATGTTGGCAAACTGCAAAGGGTGATAAAGAGTAAGGGTATTTGCGGCGAGGCATTAGCGATAGCACCGCACTGCACTCTGAATGCTGATCGATGCAAATCAGGCTTAATTCCACGGGAACGGTTTTGGTTTACATTTGCATTGAGGGGGAAATTTGGGCTCGAGATTATATAGAAGTTACGTATGTATATGGCAACATGAGTATGTGATCGAATACGTAGATAAATAGTGTCCTTCTATTTACAGATATCACACGGTGCTAGGGTAATTTTGTAATTTGGCGGGCATGTTTATAACTGTATGATATTAATATGGTATAGCAGGCAACATTTCATATTATTTTATTGATTTTCGCGTACAATTATCGGTTTAAATAGTTTCGAACGCTTCTATAGACTAAGTAACAAGAGTGTCAGAAAAATGACGTTTCTCGATCACACTATTGTGTTTTTATTAATTTGGTTCATCGTCTTGTCCAAATATACACCTAGCCCTAGGCTACCCTTATCCCATAATTGGTAGAAAAATCCAATAAATCAAATCGTCCGTTGGTTCTGACAGCACTGTCAATACCGCGACCGGCTCAGGAGAAACCAATTACTGGCCCACAAGCTCAAATAAGACGTATTTCTTGACATGCACTCTCCACCAATAGACGGAATGCGGAACTAATAATTTATCGGAATTGTTGGAGAAGAACAATTATTTTGTTATTCATTCACACGCCATTCAGGATAATACCTAAAATTGAGATACTTTAGTTTAACCATGTTAAACACATTGTAATAGGCCCGTTGATTTGATGATGTATGTAACTAATGTGACCAGCCTAAGTTTACTAGACTATAATATGAGTGTCAAAAAACTCAAGCATTTCTAATCTAAGGTTTAAAAATTGTTTCGATAGAACTTGTTCTACACCCATTTTAGGATAAAAACATACTGTTAACATTTTGGATACCCTTTTTTGCACCGGAGCAAATTGTAAACCTTCGTTCCCTTTCAATTGAAAACATCTTTTTGCGAAAAGACGGTTGTTAGATAAGAAGGCAGTTGTTAGGAAAGTCCTGGCTATTTGTGACACCTGACGCGATGGGAAATAAAAAGGCAGAATTTTCTTTTTGTGTCATCATTATACGAATCTCGGGAGGGTCAAGTTTGGAGTCTTATTAGAGAGTTCTGTATATTACTTATTTTATACAGTTTATACTGTCTTTGGATCAAAACATTTACAGAAAAACAGACCTGTTGAAGGAAATGTGACGTATGTTATTTATTTAGTGAAATGGTCTGACGACAGCCGATTGGGATTATTAACTTTTACTAATTATATGTTCGCGTTCGACTACTGCAGTCTCTGAGTTTAAATCCATACACTCTAAGGCATCTCAGATATCAAAAGGTATCTCAGAAAAAAATCCAATAGAAAGTGTAAATATAAATAGTTTGAACTTTTAATGACATACCTAGCAAAAAACTTAAGTTAAAGTCAAAGTCATTTATTCATAAGAAATGTCTTACAAGTCACAGAGTACAATATGTTGTAAATTCAAAACAAAATATTTATATATATAGGAACACACATGTACAAATACACGTACACAATGAGTTCGTTTATTGCTAGTATATGTTGTAATATATCAAAGGAAAACATGGAAGCTAAACTAATAAAGTTGATACGTTTCGCCTCCCGAGGGAGTCACCAGCATTCTCATCTCAATAACTTTTCACTTAATATGTGTGTAAATATGAAACATGTAACTACGTATTGTTAATGTAAGTTCTTTCTTTCTATGTAATGATAATGTTTGAAAACTTGTTTATTTAAGTTATATTTACATGTCAGCTAAAACAAAACATAGTTCACTTTGATACAGCTATATTTGAGCTAAGCAGAAACAAAAACAGATTTACAATATTTTACCCATTATAAGTAAAATTACTTTATTGTATGAATTACTTACTTTAAAAACGTACATACAACGTACTTTTATTTTATTCCTTTCACTACCAGTATGTCTAATTTAAAATTTTGTTCCTCTTTGTATACGTCTTTGTCTTTATTTGTTTGCCTGCCTTCTTGTACGTGCGTGACGTCACAGCCAGCCCCAACGGAAGACCAGCGCTGGTTGCTTCCACACAACCAGCATTATGCTGAGTTGGGGCTGTGTTGTGGCAGATTTTTATGTTTGTTTATTATGTTTTTACTCCTGTGTGTTCTTCTGTTAAATCTGTCACAATAAATGTTTTCTTTCTTTCTTTCTTTCTTAAATTTTTGAAATACTTAAACAACAAGGCTTCTTTTGTATTCTCATCATATCTGTGGATCTGACCCTGAATATTTTCAACATCCCGCGAGTGATTATATTCTCGGGCCACACAAAGCTCCGCCTGATCGAGATAAACATATTTAATGATCACATCACGAACAGGCGCTAGGCGCTGTGGTGGACAATACATACTACAGTTATAAAGTTGGCATAAATACGGCCATAGGTTGATATTATTACACATTGTAGTACTACCAAAATTGAAGAAATTTAATATAAAATTATTATGTCTTTGTTTAAACCTGGTATTTTTAACAACTTCCATAGCTTGAGTAGACTGGCCAAATAACGCTATAACTAATATTCATAACCTGTTAAATATGTTTAAAAATAGTTGTTTTTTAAACAGTTGGGCAGGAAGTAAATATAATTTATCTAAAGGCGCCGACTAATAAATTGCAAACCAATAGAACTGCACAAATTCTTAGTTGTAAGTTTAATCTGAATTCATTTGAATACAATGGTTTTAATAAATCACGCACTAAATGGAATATTGCAAGACAAATGGGAATATTCAGCGTTCCAAGAAAGACTTTACATATTCATGAACATTGAGAAAAACCGACAACATTTAACTATTTATACAATTGCTTCCTACCAAGTTTATTCTGTTTTAAAATTATCTCTGCGTAAGTAATAAGTATGTACTCGTATAATAATCATCTCGTATAAAAGTCGTAATAATGTTAAATATTAAGAATTTAAATGGTAATCATCGTCCTCATATATAAGCCTGTACCCAAGTATAGGCCACCTCACCATCGCGATGGTCATATATTATACAATATCGAAGATAAATTTACTCTGAGGGTACCTAATTTCTTTATTTTTCTTTCGACTCCTGTCCATCCTACGGTTGCCTGGAAGAAATCGCTATTAGCGATAAGGCCGCCAGTTGTGGCACTATTTTTTAAGTCGTTTGTGTTTTTGTTTGTCTTTATTTTTTTTTCAATGTGTGTTACAATAAAGAGTTTTATCTATCTATCTATCTAATTTATATATAAAACATTTTTTCGAAGAAATTTAATCTAAGAAGTATAATCTGTGCAAGTAAGTATGAGTTCGTACTAAATGAGTAATTAATTACAGAACACAGTACCTCGATTCAATTTAATTAAGTATTGTAGTGCCAAATTAATATCGAATGCATTTCGTCTCCCCAACTATGTAAGCACAACCACCCGTAAGTAGATGCTTTTAAAGTGTGTATAGGTACTAGTGGACGCCCATGGCTTCGCTCGCATTATTTTAGGATAAAAGTAACCTATGACACTTCTAAGACCTCATACTACCTACATACCAAAAAATGTGTGGATCTATTCAACCGTTTTTGCGTGATGAGCGTTTAAATAAACAGACAAATATTCAAAAAACTGCTGAAACGGGTTCTGACATCGATTTGAAGACTCCCTAATTATTATTTTTTCGAATGTCTTTAATGTACAGATTTTTGACCCTCTTCAGCTTTATTATGTGAATCGATTCTATAGATAGATAACAGAAGCCTAGTATTGCTTCACCGCGTTCATATAACGGCAGGAAGCGTAATATGGTTCTATATTGTGGCAATAATACGTCATTTCCCCTCTCTTTGCCATATCGAGCTGTAGACAGGGAGATGATGGCTTATCTGTTAACGAGACAGCTTTTTTAATATATGGGTAATATTAATTTGAGTAAAGATTACTTATAAACTATTTAATATTGTAACACAAAACTGGATTTCTGCGCATTTTTGTTTGAAAGGCTCAGTTTCTGTAAAAATCGTTGTAACCAATGTTTCCTCTTTCTTTTATATGTACTAACTTGTAATACTCGTATAAAGCTTTATTTAATTTAAACTGACTTAAGTTTGTATGATACCAACTATTGACTGTTTTCTAGCAGGAAAAAGGTACTACGAAGAAAAAGAAACTGCAACATCTTCTATAGATATAGGATAGGTTTCACTCTCCCGTAATTTTCCTGCTCATTTCCACGCGACATATCAAATTGGGAATCCCAAAAGTGGATTCCATGGCGTGATTACGGTTGGTTAAACCGCCATATGTGACACTTTCCCAGATAATGTGCCTACTGTCACTTTTATACAGCGCTTTTCATATTTACATACTCGGAAACCCTACTCGTAATACGTAAATGTACATTAATAAATACTAGTTGCGTAACCAAGGTTCACTCGAAAGCAATATTTTTAGGTAGTACGAATGGCTTACCTGAGATATTTATTTATATAATTGTGTTATTAATTTCAAAAACTTTTTAACTCGAGAATTATAATTCTGGCGTTAAGCAAAAGGCTTACTTTGCAGATAATTATATACACAAAAAGGTGACGTAATAATTCCATACAATACTTTAGTTAGTTACCAATAATTTAAAGTGTTAAGTTATAAATAGTATCAAAAGACGTGCATCTAACGTCCTTGGAATCAATGATATTCGCCAGTTATTCAGTGTGCGTGGTTCATTAAATTTTATGTCACATTCGACTACGTGAGAAAACTTCTGGATGTTCCAAGATTGGCATTAAATTATCCTCTTGCCCTCATTACGATAACTAGCAATTGCAAATGAATCATACATGTATTCTACGACTTCACTCGTACAACGATTTATAAAAGCATGTATGTAGGTAGTATGATGTCTTCGAAGTGTCGTGGGCTACTTTTTATCCTGAAATAATGCGAGCGAAACCGTGGGTGTCCACTAGTATACAAATATAATCATCGTAATACTTTGAATGTTTGAAGCTCAGAATACAGAAAGAACCAGAAACCGTGAGCGCGCCTAATATTGAAGCTACTAAAACTACTCTGAAACAGAGTAGTTTGGCGCGCGACCGACCAGTCACTCTGTGACCGTCGGAGCGAATGACGTGTTATAACGGTGACCAATTTAGCTAAATTATGCCGTCTTGTGTCGTTCCTACCTGTAAAAATGCAGCGGGTCTAAAAAAGAAACACAATGGGATCACATTTCACGTGTAAGAATCGTATTTAGGTATCAACTTATTTAATTAATGAATAAATTTCTCAGTTTTCAATTGTCATAGATAATGATGCATCCATCTTGTTAGTGTTGCCAATATAAGAGTTTTGATTTACCCTTCTTTTTATTACCTTTTGAGGGCTTTTATTCATTGTAGAATATTAATAAGTAATTTAATAAAAATTAACCGACTTGAAAAAAGAAAGTATAAAGCGTCAGTGCAGCCCGTGTGTACCTAACCAAATAATCTTATATGGTAATATCGGATTTCTAAATATTTTTTGATGTGTGTGTGTGAGGGAGAAGGGGTGAGGGGGAGCGGGTATGTAACTATGTTTCTATATTAGTTATCTCAAATTTTAGCTTCCCAGTTGATGAAGAAAGGAAAGCGGTGTGGACAAAAATAATACAAAGAGCACGGCTGGAAGAGTTATGGAAACCATTATTGTTATATTATTATATTGGACAATATATTAAAAAGCTTATTCAGCAAAAAGAAAATTAAATGTATTTTTTTCTAAAGCGTCTTTTATTCAATAAACCTATCGATTTCTTGAGACAATTAGGTAGGTACATAATTATATAGAATAGGACAATTATTATTCTATTATTATCTCACCTCCTAGACTCCCAAAATTTACCCTAAAAACGGGCAAATAATGCCTGAACTAGCAACATTACGCGGGTGGGAAGTGAAGCGGGCGGGGGGCGTTGTTTTGGTTTTTGGACACAGCGTGTAGCTCGCAATTACAGTTGAACGCGGCTTCTGGTTCTTTCTGTATTCTGAGGTTTGAAGTAACATAAGACATCATTTTGACTGCTCCGTTAGCTTAGTTGGTAGTGGCTCTGCCTTCTAATCTAGGGGTGCGGGTTAAATTTGTAATTACTTGTGTTGAGTCTGGTCGTTTGTATGTATAATAAGTATGTATTTACAAAAAAAAAGTATACAAGTATTATATCCGTTATCTAGTACTCATGATACAAGCGTAAGCTTAGTATGGGGCTAGATGGCGCTGTGTGATATGTCCTGAAATATTTATTTTATTTTATTTTTTTATTCCAAAACCATTATTAAAAAAAACTCTATGGTCATGCAAATTTCACACACAACGGTAACTTGTCATCGAAAAATATATCAGCCAATCAGAGAAGTCTAAATAAAGTGATTTGATGAATTACATTATTATGGGTTTTTGATTGGCATTTTTTCCTCACAATACTTTACATCGCAAAAAGACGACATCCAACAAAATATCTTATCAATTCTTATAAGTAATTGTAAAGCACGAAATGTCAATTATTGCACCATATGTTGAGCTTTAATCTGTTCGAGGGTCGTGTACGTAGAGACGTCAATCTATAGATATCTAGATATCTACTCGTATATCTGTTCCATCGCACGATCTTCGATCCTGAGCCACGCTTGCAGCAATATTGCAGGGATTTGGCCCAGACTTAGTTTAATGCCTACGATACAACCATATGCTTGTATGGGATAGATGTATGTATGTATATGTGTAGACATACTTCGTATACAATGTACATACACACTTCGTATATTTATTGATTTTTTATAGATAGTATACACACAATTACACAGTGACCCTTCGTTATGCCGTACACAATTTCTTATTGTCAATGTTATGGATTTTGACTTTACAAGTTTAAACATTTTGACTAAATTAGAAATTTTTAGGTTAATTACCTAATTAAAATTATTTAATCAAAATATTTAAACAATAACTTAACTAATATAGGTATAGGTATACATTGATCAGTATGTATTATATACGGCAGTGTTTAAGCCATGTCAGAGGCCCTTAGGGTGGCTTGATAAAATCGCCACTCGCATTCGATAAGAAGAAGTATATATTGAATGAAGAATATTCGGTCCTCCAAATGGTGTTGGAATGTGATAAAGTTTTGAGTATTTGTATAAAAATACATATTACGACGCAAAGCATACTAAAAGGCGAGCACATTTATAACATCGCGAATAATTTCCAGGATTCGTAAGTTTTCTGCGCCAGCTTTAAACATGAAAGCTTTAAATTTTATTTTTACTTACAGTTAGACTTCTATAAAATTATCATTTAGTGACAAAGTAACTTTCACAAAATAAAATGAAAATCGCAATAAGTATAGTGAAATTGTTTGTCATTTTACCGGGCTAAAATTACTGAAACAATTTGTTTGGTATTTACAAAAATGGTATTTAGTTAACTGAAACTAGTCCTACAAAAACTTAAAAACGACCATTGGCGATGGTTATCTTATATTGTATCAGAGTTTGTAAATTAAATTAACCAATCTAATATTTTCATGACTAGTCCAGTAGGTGCCTAACCGATGCCATAAAGATAGCAATCCTAAGCTCACAGCCACAATTACGTTACCTGTGATTCAACGTGTTGCTCTGTGTCATTCTGTGAATCAGAGGGATTCTACAACTGCACCATCACCATATTCCACTTAAAAGAAATCATTTGCATGAATTGCTAACCATGAATCATATCTACAATCAGATCACCAAGTCAAAAATAAAGAGCTCCAAACGTGTGATAGGGAAAACCTCGTGCGTATTTGGCAAACTGCTTTGTAGCCCTGACTGCAAATTCTAGCATAAAGAATTGCCTTTTTTGTAGTTTTCTATACATATAATAAAGCTGTAGAGTGTCGAAAATCTGAACACAAAAGATATGTACAAAAAATATTTGGAGATACTTACTTCGAATTGATAACAGAACACTTTCCAACAATTTCTAGAATTTTGTCTGTTTATGTGTTTCTCTGTTTATTTAAACGCTCATCGCGCAAAAACAGCTGAACGTATCAACATGATTTTTGGTATGTGGGTATAAGATATTAGGAGTGTCACAGGCTAAATTTTATCCTGAAACAATGTAAGCAAAGCCGCGGGCGTTTACTAGTATAAGATATTTCTATACTGAAATGCTCTTGAATAGCTTATCTTATTTCAAAGCAGCGAAATGCTCAATCATTCTCGTGTATTGCACTTTTACGTATCCGATCCAGCTAAAGCCGACAGTGACATAGAAAAAAGGAAAAATAGGAAACGTTTTCCAGCTGCAGAAAATTTCCACAAAGTTCGAATAAAAATACTTAGTTTGAAATATTCAGCGGAACACTGATTCTGTATTCAACGTTGGAAACAGATTCGAATTTATCTATGAACTATAAAAGTTAACTGAAACGTTTTAGAGGCGCAAGATTATTTTGTCATGCCAACATCGATTTTGTGAACGTGATATCCCTTTGTAGTCGGGAAAAAATTGCGAATCTGGTGCTAGATTGTAAGGAGATATCTAGCCATTAGCGCTAGCGTGACTTATGGCTCCAATATTTCCCGAGAGCTAACGAACCTGTCTGTAAACGATGGATGCCATCCTCGCACAACTACAACTATCTACATAGTATAAAAGTATACAACTATAGTGAATGACCGCGCTATAAAAGCGATTAAAGCGGATTCAACTCTTTTCCATACGAGCTTTACGGAAAATATTGGCTGAAACACAATGGCGTTATGATCGGAATCTATCAAAGAAGATAAACATAGTCGATCAAGCTAAGCGTTTCATAGTCAGATTTTTAACATTTTGTTTTTTGACAAAATATATTCGCTTCTGCTTGATTTGTTACACTCAAAAAATACTTAAAGCTTGCAAAAATATTCCAAATGATGACAGTTACAGTATAAAAATCACAGTACTTTGTATTACTGTGAGAAAATGAAATTCAATAGTAGTCGTTGCGATACAAATCTGTCAAGTCTCGGTGGAAAATCCTGTTAATTCACTCTGGGTGTCACCCAGGAAAACTTTCATTCAGAATTGTATTTTCAACTCACACAACACACTTTACTACAAACATCTTTCTCTCAAAATTACAACCGAACAGCTATCCATACACGAAAACTTTGTTCGTATCAGTTTATCTCTGCTCTCAAATCCAACAATTGATTTAATGTTCTTGATGTACCTGAAGCTGCTAAAATAAAGCCCAATAGGAAAAAAATATTTAAAAAATAATTATCGAAGAAAGTGGCGTTTCTTAATCTCAAAAAAGAATGAAAATATTTTTTTTGTTTCGGCAACTGCACCTTAATTCTCTCTGGGCGCTTAATCGCAAGATGAAAGCGACCGACACTTTGTTACCAGCAGTAAAGTCGCTCGTAAACCATCTGTCATCAAGGCAGTGTTGCTGTAATGAAAAATATAAAATACGGTTGCCCGCACGACCCTTACGGCCAGGGTGTTGCCTGCTTGCTTTAGATTATCTGGGTAATTGGAAATAGGCAGCTTATGTACACATATATCCATATAGCTTCCGGCTAAGTTTGCTATATCTATATGAATTGGTCACTTAGCTAAGATATCCATTGCATGTAGATCTACTGTAGAAGAAAACATGGGAATTATTTTTAAATGTGTAAAATAACAATTCAATATCAAAACTATTTGTTGTCTTTACATTCTGTGTAGTATCTGTTCAATCAATGAAATCAAGTTAGATTCAATTTATATAACTTTTTTACGACTTGTTGCTTATATTCACAGGGAGTGTATATTTACAAAGCTCACTCGAAGGAAATAAAGTTGGGAACTAGGTACCTAGCAGTATTTTGCATTAATTTATTATTATGATTTTTATACCTTACTAATAAGATGAGATTTTTTTTTAAATAACTTGCTTTTTTTATCGAGAGAACATACGAGTACATATAAACCTCAATAGAAATTGAGATATTATTTGTTTGTAATGTGATAAACTTAAAAAATACACAACTTTACCCAACAGAAAGCCGAATCAAATAAACTGCTCAACAAAGGAACCATCAAAAGAAGCCGCAGGACAAACAGCAAACAATGATAAAATACAATAAGCTTGACAGGAATAATTCAGTGAAATGAACATTAATGCTATTTGACTAGCGGGACAAAAACTTTTCTTATTTACACTAATAAATGTTCCAATTCAGGCCAAAAGGTCACTTTTGCTAGTTCGAACTCATTCGATCTAAACTATTTAATAAAGTTCAATTGTTTTGTGTTTTGTTCCGCCTCCATTTACTCATGTAACTTACATATACCTAACTCTTGAGCTATATCTCACACTGCCTTGCATTTTATATTTTTTTGCGTGGGAACAGACTAAAAAGGACTTTCTATCTAACAAGCTACCACTAGCTAGTAATTATAAATAAAACCTCAGGATTGTGTCTGACGTAAAAGTTCAGATGGAGTCAAAGGCGGAGATCGTTAGCTATATAACCTCTATATACCCTGTTTTCAATTACATTCAATTCTAACTATTATAGTTTCTGGTGAAATCACGCTAAACTTTACAAAGAGTTTATTTTTTATTAAATGTCAAATTTTACACATATTTAACAAATGTCTTTACCCATAACCCTATACATCTATCTGCGTTACAAATAAATATCGGTTTCCAATGTAACCATAATAATAGAAACAAACAAGTTTTGTGTCCCAGTCAGCTATATATAGGTATACTGATAGAATTGTGGCTTCCAAGGAACTTCGTAAGTAGATTTGAATAAGCCCGAATTTATTACTGGCTGGAAATGGCTGCGGCTGCTGTCTTTGCGTGCAATGTTTATTGAGATATCATCATCATCATCAGCCCGTTTTCGCCCACTGCTGAGCATAGGCCTCTCTTCTGGTTTTCTACTCATCCCGGTCCTTTGCAAATTGAATCCAGATGAATATTAATGGGAATGGATTGAATTAATGTTGATGATAGTTAGTAATATTCGTAATATACTGTGAAAATATTTATGATTCATTAACTTAATGAGCCCAAATTATTTTTATACTGTTCCGTTAATATGAGTCCAAAATATGTTCATATGGTAACGCATAGGGAAAACGTTAGTCGGGGTTTTTATATTCACATCGAACTTGATACCTTATAAAATAAATGTAAACTTCAGTTCGTTTTTATAATAAATATTTCCAATTTTAACTCGTTTCTAAACAGTTTGAAAAATGGATTGATCTCTTAAGAAGCTTTCTGCCATCGCACAAGTTTACTGCCAAATGGGTTTTCATGAAAATCTCAGAGAATGCAATAACTTTATTAAATCGACGGTTCTCGAGAGGAATTTGAACGAAACGGCAATTAATTTTCATTAAGAGCCACCGGAGGCAACGGGTTGCTTTGACTCCCGCCAAATTGTGTAGGTCTTAACTTTGGTACTTGATGTTTATGGAATTTATACAGGACTATTAGTAAACAGCAACGTTTTAAAGGCAACATCAATTTCAAATAACATTGTTACACGGTGTCTATAAATGTGCAGAAATGCTTTTGGAATATTAACAGAACCCGTTTCATTAAAGATAAAGCAAATCCAAATAAAACCTCTATATGTGCGAAGAGGATAAAATGATTTTGACCGCTATTTAAAATAACATACCATACCTTTCATGAATCGTGTAATATAATCACACCAATATAACCGGAAAATAAGTCATATAATATCAAGAATTTCAGTTATTTATGTTCTGGTTAGGACCGTATAACGCAAGGTTTCTGTTAACCCAGTCTGGTCTAGAAAGTTTGAAGCATGAGGAAACACCGAAGCGTATAAAACTCGGACAATGGGTGAGGTTTTTAAGTTGTGGTGAGTTTTACGACTTTTAGTATGGCATCGTAAATGCGAACGAAAGGAGTATACGGGCTGATATGCTGTCCATTTTTATGTTTTTTTTTCTAGTTCTTGTTTTATAGCTTATATTGTGAATGTTATGATACCTATATATACTTCTTGACCAAAAACTTCATCGGCTTTGATATAAAAATGTATATAATGATTGATCGTCAAAGATATAAGTATTAAGTATATCCGTTATCTAGTACCCACGACACAAGCGTTTGCTTAGTGTGGGGCAAGATGGCGCTGCGCAATGTCCAGGAATATTTATTTTATTTATTTATAATATTACGTATATGTATAGTTTAGAAAAGATCACACAAATTCTGTAGAACAAAGTTTTGTATAACTTGTTTGATAATAATATGTATTGAATGTCGATAGTAAGTAAATAGGAAACTTAAAATGTTGCATGCTTAACTTATTGCTATCTGCACTCGGCGTGCCTCGGAGACACACAAAGTTACATTTAAGTAAATACTGAATACGTTCTGCAGTATGAGACCTGGCAATATAAATATTTATTCATGCTAGTTTCGAGGTAAATGCACCTGAGTGATTCTATGGACAAGACGATATATCTTCGTAGCAGACACTTCGCTATATAAATAACTAGTGGGTGTTCGCGGCTTCGCTCGCATTAAGAAGTAAAACTTGCATCCCCTATTTCACCCCTTTATAAGGGGCATTTTCAAAAATCCTTTCTTAGCGGATGCCTACGTCATAACATCTACCTTCATTCCAAATTTCAGCCGAATCCGTCCAGTGGCTTGGGCTGTGCGTTGATAGATCACTATATCAGTCAGTCAGTCAATCAGTCAGTCAGTCACCTTTGAGTTTTATATATTTAAGATATTGTATCTCCTTATTTACATTTATCATTATTTTTTTCTAATATAATGCAAAAGCCTGACAGACAAGGAAAGACAATTAAAAGTGAATGGAAATCAATTTAAATTATATCATACTATAACATAGTTTGATATTTAATTATGTAGCCAAAATTGTAACCCTTCCTTTGACAAACTCTATGTGCACAGTGCTTAAAATAGTTTACCTACCGTGTGCATTATTATATCACTTTCATCAAGACTGCAAAATTAACGGTGCCTATCCGACGCTCGGTTGACATTAATCCGGACAACCGACGTTGTTAACTACATGCTACGCTTCCGGTAACCGGTAATTATTACGAAATGTAACCGGAAAATTACCGATTAATTTATATCCTAGCATCGTAGTTCCCGCTTTATGATATGACTAGCTGGTGCCCGCGACTTCGTCCGCGTGGAATAGTTATTACCATAAAAACGGTTCTAGTGAGTTAACCTTAAAAGATAGACATATATTGTTGAAGACATTTTGTTAGATTATTTTAAGAAAAATAATTCTTTCATACATATTTTTGTGATATCTTGAACCGTTTCCTCAGCGCATGCAACGGAAGCCCTCAAAGATGAATAATTTTCCCCGCTTTTTCCACATTTTCCATTATTTCTTCGCTCCTATTAGTTCCAGCGTGATGTTATATAGCCTAAAGCCTTCCTCGATAAATGGTATATTAAACACAAAAAGATTTTTTTAATTCGCACCAGTAGTTCCTGAGATTTGCGTGTTCAAAAAAACAAACAAACTCTTCAGCTTTATAATATTAGTATAGATATGATATAATATGATATACCGTAAACTGTAACTGTACCGCACGTACTAAACAGCTACTTCCAAATATTTTAAAAATCATGTTTCTCTTACAAAAGCTTATAAAAATCAATACAGATGTTTCCCCCACAATAATCATAAGACTCTCCAATAACATCAAAATTACCTCCAAAGTCAATCCGAAGAGCATTGTTCCATAAAATCGACCACTCAAGCGAATTTTCCAATGCGTTTTCATTTTATGCGTAATCTCATAAAACAATCGTTAACCTACATCCAACCCTTGCAATAACAAGGAGGAAAATCTTTTTAATCAACTTAAAACCCGATTCAATTGCGGCAAGAATGGGAAGTCGAAAAAATTCGATTGTGGCGCTACAAGTGGGTTGGGTATTTCTATGATGACCTCTATTGGAAAATTAGATTAGCTAGGCTTTCTTCGGGAGGCAGGGAGAAAATCTTGTGTGTACATAACGCCTGAGTTTACTAAAAAATTGATCATAATTTTATTGTAATATAATTTCCAGAAGTACTAAAAACTGTAGGGTTAGGTATTATCAGCATAACTTTATCGTAATCGTAGGAGTGAAGTAATAAAGTACAAAACATATATGCATACATTACATATGCTCAGAAACATTGATCTTTATATACAATACAGCAAGGAGTTTTTGTTTGAATTAAAAACTTATACCCAATACTTTTGTAATTTGTTCAACCGTAAACTGGATGGTACTAGCATTTCCTAGTTAGTTTCTGTGTTTAGATAGTAGAAACTAATAGTTTTCTGTGGTTTAGTTCCGGGTAACTAACGAGCGAGGTCAAATCAAGTTACGTAACACCATTTACCCAGGCCATTCCTTTCTTATTTGCTTTCTATTCTCTAGAAAGGAAATAGGATTTTTCTGAAACCAGATGTAACTTGCCACACGGCACCAGTGCAGGAGTTTTAAAACTCATTGGGTTGCATTTTCCATTTCCTTCTTGCAGTAAATGTTCAACCATAGATATTAATTGGGCTAGATAAGAGCGATGTTCTTTTAGCACCTGTCTTTTATTTATCAAGGATCTTCTTAAACACTATCTTCATTGTGAACGGTTGCGTCAAAGTCGAAATGTTGACCACATTCAATACGCTGCGTAATATTCTTGAATATTGTGTGCTTTGCGTTAAGTTTAGTACTATTGTCAATCATAAGTCAAAAAGCGATAAAACATACCTACGTTTATTCAACCAGATTCAGCATAAACTCCATACACCATGGAAACACTATTGAGTCATCATACTTATTTCACTAGTAACTACTGCTATAGATTTTTTGTGTATTGGCCAATCGCACTTTAGCAAACGATTCTGTGGTATTCTTTGTGGCACGCCACGCCAAAATAGCATTGTCAAGTCCTACATTTCCTTTCTTCCAACTGTCAAAGCTATTATTTCCTCCGACTCCGTCTATTGCAGCCAGCTTTGTGGATATCAACCAGTTGCCATGTAACTTGCTCCTTCCGAGAACAAAGTTTATATGTAAAAGTTTGTCCACAATAGTAGGTAATGCTACTTGTATCTCGGTCTTCGATGAGGTGGACTGAATAAGACTGGTATGAAAATATAAATATATCTGTACAACTTCATAAAAATTGTTTTCTGTATTAGAAAAACTATTTTTTTTTTCATTTTCGCCTTTTATATAGAACTAAATAATCTAATAACGTAACTCCGCAATTTTGGATTTCACTGATAAAATTGTATCGTTGAAACTAATTATAATATTGTTAAAAGTCATAACAAAAATTACTGTGGTAGGAAAAACGCACGAAAATCTGACTGTTAAAAGAAACCATAATTCCATTACGGTACCCCAGTCTAATGGATGAGATAATCTTTATTAATGAGAGTCCGGATCAGTTCAACCGCCGAATATTTACTCTAACTTTTCAGCCCCAAAAGTGCGGTCAGGAAACATAATTAAAGAGTTGCAAATACACTTTCTGGCTTACTGGCACATTTACTAAAATGATGCTACCGCAACCCGAAAACAACAAAGAGCACATTAAGCGGACTCGCTCGTAAAGGAAGCGCAAAAAAGCGGACGTGTTTGAGGGTAGTTACACACTGCCATACATTTATAACGCTTCTGTTATCTTTCTTGTCGGGAGTGGACGGAGCGTACCTTGTTATACTTGTACCAATTACAGGGACATAGATGTGAATTTACATAGCTGTATCTTCCAACCAATAACATGATGCTTAGGGTCTTTATTGTGCGAAAGTAACTCAACAAAATTTAAAATAAATGGAGGTTATACTTGTACTTAATGTAGACCCAACGATAACAAAAATGTCTTGATTCGTATCTTATCATTTAACATGATATGTCTAATATAATTTCCACAAGCTTCTTATTTATATTTCCTTCATAATAATAGGATTATAAGAACGGAAATGGCTAATTTGGAAAATATAAGAAGGCACCAAGCCACTTATTTTTTGTTTATGGGCATAACGAAGACGAGAAGCGGCTCTCAGAACGTGAAATAATTTTCAGCTATTACGAAGGAATAATTGTGTTTTCTTATTTTATAATTCAAGGTCATGTTATAACAATATATTATTGTGGACGTTTTACAGATTATATACGGTCGTGATTGTTATTTTTAACTGACTTCAAAAAAAGGAGGTTATCAAGGCTATCTCTGTGATTATAAGCGGTTGTCTAATTGAGACTTTTAAACTTAAATACTTACATCAATAGTTGCAATCACACCAAAATCCGAAATCGTCTCCAAACTCCACTGGAGTCAATAGCATCAGTTGATATTTACGTTCAATCACAAATCAAGCTAATAAAGCAGATCTTTGATCATCCAATGTTCAAAGTGCCACTGCTTACGGATTAAAAGTACATGAAATAGTCTCGCAGCCGCGTTGAAACTTTTTCAATTTCAACCTCGGTGCCGAGAAAATGATGTGGCGCCATCTACTGTAAACGCCTCTTGCAAAGTTGCTTCTTGTGAAACGGTACCTATCGTGTTTTTAAGAATACTTGTCTTGGTTTTAGAGTCATTTTATTGAGTTATTGATATCAATTGAAACAGAAAATACAAGTATCCGGATAAGGCGAGCGAGCGAGGTCTAGAAGTTATAAGTACATATATTACATTAGCGGCCCCGCTTTAACCGGTATAAAATGTGTCTTAGTGTGAATCCAGAGTCAACACGATCTTCACCCTAAACTTCATCCAAATCAATTCAGCCACATAATCACTAAAAGGCAAAACATGCTCGCGAATTCGCGTTTAAAATAAAAGTGAAATGTTAATTTGATTTAAAATCGAGGTAGACATAAACTGAAATACGCCAAGCATATCTGCTAGATGTTTTTCACACATTTTCTTCTAGCAAATTCTAGCTACAATCGGATAAAATCGTGTTTTACAAGGTTACGGAAAAACCAGACTGATTGAAAACAGATTTCTCAGTTCAGCTTTATTCGTGGAAAAGCTACAAAAATAGTTGTTGTTCAGTTGAGGAAAAGTTTATGTAGACGATACAAAAATAATACACATTCCAATATCTTAGACAAGAAAACGAATCTATGGTAATTTACACCACAAATGTGAATTTTGCCACAGAATGCCAACCTACTTAACCATAATAAACGTAATTTGTTGTATAACTTTAATTTCTATTAGTTATGTTTATAGTTTGACTGAATATTTCCTTTTATACATAGAAAGATAAATTTTTATAGCAACACACAAATGAAATACATGTAAAATAGACTTCATAAAACCAACTTGTTATAGTACCAAAAGTGACAGCCTTATCGCTTTTAGGTATTTATCTTGCAGTAAGTTTAGTTTATGCTGTTCTATCATAAGCAAGTACGTAGTTGAAATACTACTCGTTTCACCTATTTATGTCTATTTAAACGGCCAAAAGTTAATCCAACTAGTTGAGAACTTCTCTAGTATACAAAAAGTTGAGGACTGCGGTTGACACAAATGTTTTCATAATGCTGTTGCTTTTTGGAGCTGACTAGGGCAAATTATTTAATTTTAATAGCTAAAAAAGTTTGATTGATTTTGTATATTCCTTTTTTTTATTACAATATAGAAGTATTGTTAGTGTATTTGTTTATTTTGCTATTTATGTATGTTTATTTTATTATATGTATTTATGTAATTTCACATACATTTAAAACACCTCGTCTACCATTATACTTGCGTCTTATCCCTGCCAGATTGGTTGCCTGGAAGAGATCGCTTTTAGCGATAAGGTCGCCAGTTAAGACACTAGGCTTAAGTTTTAATATGTTTATGTAAATTTCTGTATTGTGCTGGTGTTTTTAATAAAGTGTAAATCTATCTATCTATCTATATCTTCTATAAGTACATATAATAAAGCTAAAGAGAGACGAAAATAAGTACATAGAAGAAATTGGAAAAAATAAGTTTGGGTATACATTCAAACGATAAAAAAACACGATTAGCAATTTTTAGAATTTTTGTCTGTTTATCTGTTTACTGAAACGGTCATCACGCCAAAACCGCTGAATTGATGATTTTTGGTATGTATGTAGTATGAGGTTTTAGGAGTGTTATAAGCTACTTTTTATTCCGAAATAATGTGAGCGAAGCCGCGGGTATCCACTAGTTACCAATATTATAAAAAGCTTGTGTTTGTTATTTTATTGATTTTATTTCTATTTTAAGCCGCAACGGAGCAACGGATGATTGTGAATTTACTTATAACGGAACTAACAAGGTCCTTAGAAAGAATAGACTACTTTTTATTTCGAATCCGCGGACAACGTCGTATAACAAGCTAAATTGAAAGTCCCCTGTTCATCATTACAATTACAGTACAGACAGAATCCTTGAACCGTTTTGAAGACTCTCGCCACCACACCAGTATTGTGGCCACTTACTTAGTTTTTTAGTTTAACAATGAGTGAAATTCTTGTAATAACTTTTTTGTTTTTATTTGTTTCAGCGAGTACCAATTTGGTGGGGAAATTCACGCAGAGCGTGCGGAGGATTGTACAAGACGTGAAAGATGAAGGAGCTTCCAGTTAGTAAAGATTTTTTATTTATGTTATACGTTATACTTACATATTTATCTAAAATGAAAGCTAAAGGTTTGTTGATTATGTTTGTAAGTTATTTCTTCCATATCAAATATATAAAAACAAAACAGCTTTGCGTGAATATTAGAATAAAACTAAAAAAATCCAGAATTATCATGAACTACTTTTTATAGCCAAACAAATGAGTAAATTCATTGCTGTTTTTTTTAACTTTATCTGTTACCAACGCGTAACGAGGAGGACGAGTTATAATGAACGTCCACCGAATTCCGGGGTTAATTTTTGTTTGTATTGACATATATTTAATTAAAAGGGTCGGCTAAGTGTCCCGGACGGACGGTCAGGAATTAATTGGTCCCAGATTACATTTCCAAATTCGCAATTAAGCGCGCTTGTTAATTTTTAATTTTTGTGATGATTTGACATCATCGGCAAATGGGTTAGCTGCCAAAATATTTAATAACATTTGGTAGAATAGACAGAGTTTTTCGTTGTCTTCTTTTTCTTACCTGCTAGCTTGGTAAATTTGCCATGTGTGCTAATTTTTTTCTGAAATTTAATTTAAAGAAAAAATATAATTGTTTATACAGAACAGAACACAGAAGTATAAAAAAAACTTAAATACGTCTACATATCATGCAAATATTCATTACTTAGAGTGAATAAATATTTTTTGATTACCAGGCGGGCAGACAAAAGAAGAGGTGATAGAAACGAACGAGCGGCTGCGAGGTGTGCGCGTGCGACTTGATGAGAACTATGACACTGCCAAGAAGGCCCTCGTCACCTTGATGGCAAGATACAGCGAGTCCAAGACTGAGAGGAACGTCTTCACCAGATATGCACTGCTTAAGGCTATGATCAAGGTAATGATCACCCCTTAAATATACTTGGACACAAGCAGGTTCTTCTTCATCGGAGACCGTCATTCCCAACATTTGAAATGGCATTTTCCAGTATTAGGGCATGGTACACATGGTACTGCTATTTCAAATTAAAAAAACCGCTTTCAAAAGAAATAAACTAAACTGTCGACCTTTACAAAGTTCTTTGCATTTACTACACAATCAGTATCAATAAATCGAAAATTTGCTTTGCCAGCTTGATAAAGTTTGCAAACATGTACCAGCATATTTTAATCCAAATAAAATTATGTACGAAAACCATATTCATACGAAATTCCCTTGATATATCAACCCACGCTCACTACTTGCATACAAAAACAAAGTGGCCGATTCAAACGTGAGTGTTGCTATTGCCAAGCTCCCACCTATCTCGCAGCCCAATGACAGTGATAAATAGGACCGTCAGTTCGTGAGTCAGCCATTTTACCCTATTTTCAGCGTTCCCTAGGCTCAGCCGTTACCTAATCCCTACTGGTTCCTGTGATATGCTAGACTTTATCTACAATGGGACGTTTGGGGATGAATCTCTAAAATTGGATATTTTGTCTGAAATCTGCGCGCTTTGGTATTTTCAGTAATCTGTTATGCTCATTCCGAGAGAAAAACTATATTTTTATCAGAAAATATATCATGTAAGTGATAGTGCAATGATTTGATATAATTCCACAGCTCTCGGAAGATAACTCTAGCAACGACTAATGATATTATTTCTGTCATGTACCTATTCTAGTCAAACTTTTTCAGCTCTAATTTGCTTCATGTGGAGTTGTTTTTCAAGGCCACTGAAAGTTAGTACTTGGCTTTAACGTCCAAGGAGTATGAATAAGATATAACCTTAACACTATGTAGGTACATAATAGCAATAATCATTTGCAACGTGAGCTACAATAAAACATAATAATGCAAAGCAAATATCTATTAAGCTTAGCAATAAAAATGCGGGGACAAAGTTATTAAATGGAATGGCTCAAATTCTAGAGCCCTGTTTCTAACGCAAGCGCACTGCACATGCATTCGTTGCAGTTACATTTGCAGCAGGAATCCACCAGCTTAAAGTTAATGATGAGTATTTGCATTTCTAGCACTTATTCCGTGCATACAAATATCTTTAAATGTGCATTCAAATTGATACGTACATACGTAGGTACGTACTACAGCTACGTGAAAAGTATATTTACCTATCGGTGTGGAATGTAGGTTATTAGTATTCGAAACTCATGTTACAGAATAAATAAAAGTCTAAATATAAAAGTTTATACGTGGCTTTCAAACGCACAGTTTCGAAAAATATATTTTTCATTACTTATACCACAGAACAACGATCGGGCCACATCGCCCCCGCGCGCGCCCCCCCATAGAAGCGAAATGACTAATAATACGTGGTTCTCGTTTGGACCAGTAAACATGCCAACCTAACCTACGACAGCGCTTGTCAGTTTGTTGTCGAACAAAGTCCGAGCGAGAGAGAGTTTTCGGTCGTTTTACTCGGTTTTACAGCATGATAAACTATTAAATATGTCCTGGTGTCAAGTTAAAAATTGTAAGAACAAGTTCCAGTGTTACTGGCGTGAAATACCATCGGTAAGTAGTAAAATTTCGTAATTTTAATAAATAAAACTTTTGACATTCTGAATGGCATTAACACATTCGTTGTCATGACGACGCTACTTCTCGATAGCTAAGTGATGTGTAAATGGAACCTAGCAAATTATCGATAATCGATATAATGTATATGATGTTTCTGGATTACGGTTTTTATTTAACACATACTCAATTTACATTTTCCAAAAAATCCAGTGTTAAAAAATAAATGGATATTGGCGACCGGTAGATACAACTGGTTTCCTCATAAAAATGCCAGAATATGCTCCAGTCATTTTGAAGATGATTTGATAATTAAATAAAATAGATAAAAATAAATTTGCTATAGTGATAGTTTCAGTCCCCGGTAAGGACATAGGATAGTTTTTATCCAATTTTATTTTTTATCCACGGGATAAAAAAGTTTTTACAACGGATAACACCGCGGGCCATAGCTAGTTAGCTATAATTTGTACTTAAATAATATAGTTATACTAAAGACATATATTTCCATCTTCGAAGTAAATGTGTAAATAATCGATAAAAAAATATCGACATTGCACAGCCGATGAAGTTGAAGCGTACTGTGTACATGAACATCTCGTGCGTCGTAGTGTGCGTGCCGAAAGTGTGTTAGTTTTAGTAAATGGTGACACCTGTTTTGTATCGAATAAAGAAAGAATTCGCCTCTAGTCACAGGGCGACAAGCATGGACTTCAAAGCTCTGTGACTTATACTCTGAAAGTAGGTCTGAAGTTGCCTGAGGAGCGGGTTGAAAGTAATACTTTTCATCCCTAGGGAGAATCGCTTTCAACTGACAGCTGTCAAATTAACATGTAAAAACTCTGCGCGCGACTGGCGGCAACACTTATGCCAAGAATTGGCCTCTGATGCAAATTGCAATCAGAACACTTTAGTTCCAATTTTATCTGCGCGCAGAGTTATCTTGAACTCTACTAACTTCTTTACAAAAACAAAAGAGTTCCTATACCTACATTCAACAAAAGAGTTCTTATACCTTCATTTAACCAAATAGTTCTTACACCTACATTCAAAGAGGTTCTACGTCACAATACGTATAGCAGAGATTTTGTACCTATAAAATGAGTTCATCTGATTTTAATATAAATTTAACGCCTGATTTTATAAAAGAAGAGGCTAAAGCGGTAGTGGAAAATCATCATACGATTTGAGGTATCTTTGTTTTGACTTGGGTGCTAAAATAAAATTTACTCATATTTTCTTTAGCTAATTCATGTTTTTATTTTTACTTTCCTCGTATTTGTAATGAAAAGCACAGTGTTTACCTCGGGTTAAAGACTTATTTAGTCCCTCGAACTATTGGCGCCCTCACTGCGTTCGGGCGCCAAACCCCTTCTCGATACTAAATAAGTTACTTTCACCCCTAGGGTAACAATGTACTATTGATCGTTGTAAGCAATTAGTTGGTGCAAAATAAATTCATATATTGCATACCATATACCAGTCCCTACCTAGTCGAAATGAAACATAATCTTCAATAATAAAATAAAATGTAAATAAAATCAATAATCCTACCTAATAAATTTATTGATTTTCATAGCGTCCCAGCATCCTTATAGTTATTGCGAACGAAACGCTAATCATATCAGAAATCTTTTATTTTTATGTTCCCGGCGTTCATAATTGGGCGAAAACATCCTAACAAAGTTAGGAATCTGGGACGTGGTGGAGGAATTTCGACCTTGTTGAACGCTAGTCACGTATTTCGTTTTCGTCGTGTTTTAGAAGTAGGCCTTACTACAGTTTCTAGATAAAAAGGTCTCAAAACTGTAACTTTTTTTAATTATATTTTATGTACATACTAGTGTTTTGATTGCTTTAACATAATAAAAGTTAGCCCAGTTAAATTGGTAAATCGTAAAAATTGGAAATACCAAAACCAGGCAAAACCATTTGACCTAGCACTATATAAAAAGGCAAAGGAAATCGCTTGTATGTACAAAAACTTAAGAAAAGAATAAAAAAAGTAAATGAATTGTACTTGATATAGTCCCAGCAATATAATCCGTTAGTAACAGTAGTAGGGGCTCCA
Source organism: Macaria liturata (assembly GCA_964023185.1). Lineage (NCBI taxonomy): Eukaryota > Metazoa > Arthropoda > Insecta > Lepidoptera > Geometridae > Macaria > Macaria liturata. Next base: position 6,914,698 of record OZ026816.1, read on the forward strand.
AGTTCACCGCGCAGTCCCTCAGATCTGTGGTTCCCATTATATCCCGTGTGCCGTGAATGCAAAGCGCAGAAACAATTTGCTCTCAGAGTATTAATATTTTTTACTTCACCATCGTGTGCCATTAAGCGTTTCTCGCGCCGCCGTAGTATTCTGAATTAAGATTTCTTTACTAAATTCACACCTGGAGTAAAATTACGCTGTTTTCTTTTGCTTCCGTAACTTTGTTTTCTTTTGTCTTGTTCCATTAAACAGGTTCCCGGGCAGTTAGCACGTTTTCCTGATTGTTTCAGAGTTTTCTTGCATTTCATGTGCTTTAATTAGGGCATAAAAATGCTGACTGCATTCACAGAGACATAAATATTAAAATGAAAAAAAATATCAAATCAAATCAAATCAAATATACTTTATTGTACACCAAATAAAAAGAACATATTTTACATAAAGGTGGAAGGTAACCAGGGACATTGGGCGACCTTATCACTAAAGTGATCTCTTCCAGGTAACCTAGTTTGGACAACACTAGAGGAAATCCGTAAAGCTGGCGTACTTAACACAATATTAGATAATTTAAAAATAAAACACAATAACAAATATAACATTCAAAGTAACAACATACAAACATAATTACACACAGAACTACATATTACTGATATTTAAAGAAAAAAAATATCCTTTGTGTAGAGGATATTTTTGGGCATCTGTGGTGAAACACACATTCATTTCAGCTTCCACATTAATTTCGCACTAATAAAAAGAAGGGCGTGACTCGTTTTAATTCTGTCGGCGGCTAATTTTCAGTTGCTCGCCACCGTTTGCCTAACGAAGTGTTGACTGGGTAAAACGTAACCTAATTTTTATGTAAAATATCCCGAAACACTTTGAGGCTTTTATGCCGCTCCCTTGTAATATCAAACGAGTACTTGTAAGTACTTACAAAAGCAGGAAAAAAGCTCGTAAGTACTGCCCTTGTTTTGAAACACACTTGTTTTGGTACCTACGAGTATTTCGTAAAGGTACATTCATAGGTAGTATGTACATACATACAAGATTTGGTTAAAATGAAAAATATTGCGAAATCTGGGTTCTCTGTCTCAGTTTTTAACCAAACAATCAAAACATAACGACAAAGAAGAAAAGTTAGTAGGTATGAAAGTTTTGATTCTCAACATTAAAATAAAATCGTAAATAAGTAAAATCTTAAACGCTTTGCACACTTTGAAATATATCTTGCGATCTTTTCAGACGAAATGGTCGTTTACCAGGTTATTTTGTATAACAAAGTAAGCGTTTGTACGGTCAATATAGAATTCGGCACATTTTGGTTTTTAAACTCAAGTCACGTAGTCTGCTGTCATCCTCGGCATCACAGTTGACGCAAATTAAATCACACATTGGACAGCATGGGAATGTTATTTTATATTTTTATATTCTATTGCGTTTATGTATAACTGGCCTTTGTTTTGATATACTTACTCGTAAAGCCTTTGAATATGGTCCATGTAATTCAGAAAATTATAGTTACTTGGAGTTTCGTTCTTTACTCGTAACTCCATTAGTGGTAAGTTTTAAAGCAATTTATGAATTTATATGGCTAATGTTTTATTAAAATTTATCAGTTATTTAATCACAATTTCGGTTGGCTTGATATTAAATTAGGTACATGAGTGACCACTAATCTAAGTAATCTTTGTACCTGTTATAAAAAAAATACATTTGCTTACACGACGTACATTTCCTAGGTACATCTAAATATATAAAACTCAAAGGTGACTGACTGACTGATTGACTGACTGATATAGTGATCTATCAACGCACAGCCCAAACCACTGAACTGATTGGGCTGAAATTTGGAATAAAGGTAGATGTTATGACGTTGGCATCCGCTAAGAAAGGATTTTTGGAAATGCCACTTTTAAAGGGGTGAAATAGGGGATGCAAGTTTTACTTCTCAATGCGAGCGAAGCCGCGAGCACCCACTAGTCTAAGATAAGACTAAGCTCCATACTCCCTCTATCTCAGCAAATATGCATGTCAATTAATGTGATCCTCACAGATTTAATTACACGCAAGGTGCGTCTAATTAAATCGGCAATTAGTTGGGAATTTAGCATTGTTTGAGATTCTAAGCAAGGTGTTATGCATCAATGAGTCTGTAGACATCAATTAGAGATACTATACACTATTTTCAAAGTTATAGGTATATAGCAATAGATTATAAGCATCGTTGAATGCTATTTCTTTTATATTTTATATTTAAAGATCTGTTTTTGTGAATTGAAATAAAGCTTGAGTAAAATAGGATAATTACAGATACATATGTGACATCCAAACTTTTTTTTACGTGGGATAAGTTTACGTTTGACTACAGCCTGCCTGATGTTAACCATTGCTGCAGCCTAGGGTGTAACACACTTACCTAGAAGATACCTATGAACTCTAGATTTGAAGACCCCTGGATTAAATGTATCTGTCTGTTATCAATCATCAAACGGTGTGTTTCGGCGGGCCCGTTTGAGAACTTATCCTATTTCTGTACAGAAAATAGTTTTTGCGCAAGATGCTTTGGGTAAACGTCAAATGCAGGCCCGATAATTGAGAAACATCATTAAAGGTTAGACTGAATGATATTATCTTCTTTCATGTTCGTCTGTTAATTTTCGAGCAATAAATACACACTGAAATAGGTCGACGTAAACGTAACACAATTTTTCACGGCATCCCTCTAGGAGCAAGTTAGTGTAGCCAAGCCACGCCAAGCCAAGATGCTTCACGACGATACGATTGTTTACCCGAGGTAAGATGCAGTCTGCTTTACTGTAGCCTTCTGCGGCTTGAAGCTCTTAGCACACTGCACCGCATCATAATGTGACGGCGCTAGGATAAATATTTATAGCATTGAAGGATCGGTGAGTTGGTAAAATTACGCATACAGCACTACATACAATACAAGAAGCCAAACTTGCATCCCCTATTTCACCCCTTTAAAAGTGGCATTTCCAAAAATCCTTTCTTAGGGGATGCCTACGTCATAACATCTACCTGCATGCCAAATTTCGGGCCGACCCGTCCAGTGGTTTGGCCTGTGCGTTGATAGATCACTAATAATCACTATGTCAGTCAGTCATTCACTTTTGAGTACACAAATATATATATATAATCAAAAAGCTAAAGTGTTAGTTTGAGAGCTTTGTTACTTTTTTATGCTTCAACAGCTATTATGGATGAAATTTGGAATGGGAAAAAATTAGATTCTGGCTAATTTTTATTTTGTTTAATTATATGTGATTGCTTTTTTATTATGACATAGGTTTAAAACATTGGTTAATTAGACCCCCGTAATAACTAGAAATAACATTTTTATTGCATGCTTATTTTAAAGTATCCTTCTCAGATACATGCGTAGGTTTAAATTTATTAGCATGGTATTCTGTTTCGGTGTATAAACTGCTTTACTTGGGATACTATCTAAGTTATATAAGTTTATAGCCAAGTTATGAGGAGATGCGCCGATAGGTCGATTTAACGTTAGAGATACGAGCGTGTTTGCCTAACTTGTGTTAAAAGCTACTACCTACATTGCAGTGGCAAAGGTAAGTTTTCGTTGCTGATATTTGCAGTTAGCAAAAAATAGGAAATGCGAGTATCAGTACCAAATTAAAAGTTTAAATATGCATATATTATGTTGGCGTCTACCGTCTACTTGTACAAATGTACAATCCGATATTGCGCCTGTATGCAGTATTGTACACGTATGTGATTACGCAATTTTAGCAATATCATTCGCGATTCAATATTTATTTATCGTAGTACCTACCTAAGTTAACGTGTAAAAACAAATGAAAGCAAAGATAGATGTGAATCACAAAAAAAACTAATCAACCTAAAAATAAAACACTACAATTTTTTCTACTATAGCCATAAATCGAAACTAAAAATGGCGATATCAAACCTTGTCCACGTCTACCAATCTGTTCACAATAGAACGGTCATTAATCACTTTGAAAATTAATTAACTGGAATAAAAGCGTGGCGTTTATTCAAACACTATCTTGATTGCTTTGTACAATAGAGGGGAAATTGCAACCTGAAACATGACGAAGGCAACTGAACAAAACTTTGAAAAGAGGCTGAAACGGTTACTCAAATACTAGGAAAGTCTTTTTTTATGAGTCAAAGGTTCGAATATTGTGAACTGCAAAGTGCAAACTAGATACAACTGAAAACCAAATTTTGGTATGGAGTTTTGTTATGTAATGGTACATAACAAAACTCCATAACAAAAGTATAAATACTTTAGATGCGGGTTAGACCAACTTTTTTCTCAATAAGATAACATCAAAATCCATTGAAAAATATAAAAGTTATACAAGCCTGCGCATAAGCAATAAGTACATATGTACGTCTACCAGCAATTCAGATTCTATATTTTAAAACTACGTTCCGTAATATCTCACTCCTGCATCAAAACCTTTGCCAACCAATAGAAGAATATGCGCTTCAAGTAAGAGAGTAAAGTAAGGAATATTCGCACAATTCAGAGCCATCGATCTGGAAAATGAGCGTTCGTACGTGCCCTACGTTTGACAAGAAGGGTTGTTTACACCACGTGATCAAAGACGGCCGTTTTATCACGTGAGGAAATAACGAATTTCAACCTTCTGCGGGCTTGGAAGAAAAAGTAGGGAGTCATTTTTAGACATATTTTGTTATAGCTACTCAATAAATCGCGCTTTACAGCAGAACAATTTTTCTTTTTTCTTTAACCTCACTTTACTTTTATTACATGTTTCTCTGTTTAAAGACATATACAGTTCAATTACGTATTTAGGATACCCTAAGTCTTCTGAGATATATACAGAGTAATTTTAGAAATACTAATCATTAAAAAATTTCGTTATTAAACAATTTTTAAACGGCTATTATGTAGAATAATCAAACCAGATCACAGCAAAAAGCTTACTCTTTCACACAGTTCTTTTTTACAATCGAAATGGAAAGGAGTGAACTGCAGTTAACCAAGTAATGGAGAAAATCAGTCTTACATAGATGTAGATGCCGACAAACAGACGACATCTGCATTTTGAAATGAAAAATTCCAATTTCAGCGGACTAGGAAGATTCATCGGCCATGTAGGGCTAGCGACAAGGTAAAAATAAGAAAATAAAATAATTAAACCCATCATAATACATGTTAACCTTAACATATGTTCAATTATTTGCTGAAAGCAAACCATCGTTTGTTTATTGCGAATTGAACTAATTCTTAATCTGTGCAATAAAAATTGAATTTTATAATTTGTTCAACATTCAATTATTGTCCATGTAAGATTTGGTATGAAAATATACTCCTATATAATAAATAAATGATACAGATTCCAGGCTATTTCATTCATTGAGTTGGATTTCTTTTTCTACAAAACTCCGTTCAAAATTGATAATTTTACCTATGTACATCTTCACCATATTTATTTTAGTAGGTAGTTAAGTATGTTATGACTATCAGTAACAACTACAAGTAATACTAATTTTTGATCGGGACATTCTCTTTATTGTATTCCAAGTAGCGTCGGCCCTATAACGCTAAGGAGAGGAAATTAGAATCTTTCATTCTTTTCTCTTCCCGCACGAGTCACTCGGTTAGAACTTTTATTTAACAAGATCTCGATTTGAACTCGCCCGGCCTTATTTTGAAGGGTTTATTCGAAGAATATTAAATTCTAGTGAAAACTTTGCTGTTTTTGGCGTACTAAGTAGTTACAAAGTACTTAGTTTCCAGACATTTTGATCGTACTAATTATTAAATTTGAAACATCAATAATTTAAATTGGCGTTATTTCAGATGCCACAAACTAAGTTTGTAAGTAACGAGTTTTAATTACGTTTTGATTAAATTTCATATCCAATTTTCGTTCTTTTCAAAATATCTTAAAATTGTACAAGACCCGTCTATTTATCTTTACACTCATACCAACAATAAACAAAGCTTCGAAAACCAATTCCCATAACTGAAAAACAAACTTCAAAACTCTTTCTATCATTAATACAATATCCTATCCAAGTGCCTAAGAAAAACAATCCAATTACAAAGGAAATTCGATTCGGAGCCAAAATGCAAGCTCTCTTATTAAGACATGGTTGTTACAAGGCGGGGAAGTGCAGACCAGCTGCCTTTATCAATGGTGCTGGAAACACGCCAGAAGAACTTATCCACCATTGCACATTTAACTTGTCTGATAATGCACTTGGACAACTGTTCCGCTGGCGATGCAGTTCACAGATAGTCGAGTTTGTTTCAATGCTGTAGATAGTTGGTTTTAAGTATCTTTATTAGTAGTTAGGAACTAAAACTAATGTTTTTATGCGGACTAACCAACTTTTCCATGTCGCCTGAGGCAACCACGCATAAACAATAATATATTATGTATTAATCTGATCCTACTTTGAAAGTTTGAATCAATCTTGTGGCCCGTTATTATTGTTTCAAAATACGATGTTGGCTACATTTGGTCAAAATAGTATAATTTCACCATTCACTACAAAAATAAAAACAATTGCCTGCACTCATCAATTTTTCAAAGTAAATCAGACCACAAGCCACGGAAACTCCTATTGTAAATTTAATTGAGCCTATACAGTGTACATTCAATATTGCATCGTTGAAGCCAAACGAAAGCCGGCCGAATGACGCCACGTCCCAGATTGATTCAATTTCATGAATTAAATACACACAGCTTTATATTGTTGGCTGAACTTACTGTTCTCTGCGGTTTTATTGATTTATGCGGCATATGAATTTGTGCGGTGAATACAGCGTATGGAAATTTTCTAGGGCATAATTGTGAGTTTTTGTTTTTAATTTATGTATTTTACAATAGAAACATTGAATTCCGGGAACATCTTTCAAATTAAATATGAATCGAGCTTTTTATTGCAATGTCATTATCACGTTATGCCACTAGACTAGTTTGTTATCATCAACAGTGTTCAAATAAATATGAATCACAAACAAAATAACCGTTACAGATTAGAAAATCTAGTTCTTTTTACATTGATTAAATTGTAGAACAATGTATGCAAGAAAATGGTTATAAATAAATTATTATTTTGTTGTATTGTATTTGTAACAAAAACAACAAATATGTCGGTAAATCAAAAAAGAACGTTACAAAAAACATTGTTAGGAAAGTCATGTTTCCGATCTACATGACAAAAATGTGGGTATTTCAGAAAAAGATCGTTATATCAGTTGTTGAAAAAAAACCTTTATTTACGATCTATTCGGTATAGTTTTTTAAAATATATAAAATTATACCCAGAAAATTAAAATCGATCATGAACAAAAGCAAAAAGATTGCTTTGGTAAGTTAGTAGTTGCACTAACCTTTATCCTTTGAGCTGGTTGATGAATTGCTTAGTTCTTGTACCAAACGTCGAAATTTCGACGTTATTTTAAAATTCCGATGCTCCTTTTCCTAATTTACCACTTGAACACATGAAATAAACACTTTTTTCCACGAAAAATTCAAATAGTATAATTCAACTAAATTTATGATGTTGCGACGCCCGCACACAAGAAAAGAATGAGGTTTGACAGGAGGACGGTGCTACAGGCGCGACATTGACAGTGACATTTGTTCAAAAGTTTTTTATTTGTGTTTTTATTTTCACAGCTATAAAAAGTGTGACGCCTAGTACATACAGAAGTGAGACTACATAGTTAATTAAGAAATCTCGAGCATGTAACGTCGTCGTAGTATAATTGCCACTACGAGTAGTGATCGCATTCTTTATTTGCAAAGTACTCCAAAAGTCCATTTACGAGAAAAGTAACAAAACCTTTAAAAACTTTCACGCTTTCCTCGAAACATGTACCTACAATAAAACGAAAGTATCAACGCGAACAAATTAGAAATAAGGTTTTTCTCTATTTGGTGAGAGCAGAGGTACGAGTTTTAATTGAATTTATGAAAACACGAAGTTACATATAGAATACCTATACCTGTTAGTTTAGTAAGTAATTTTACTAAAGTGATGTTTTTTTTATTTTCAAAACTACTTGAGTATTATACCTACTCATTTTCCTATTATTTTAGACTGCAACAGTTGTGCTTGATCAATCCTATGTTTTTACATGTGATTGGCTCATGCTTGACTATGTTCTGTTTAACTCGAGTGTTGTAATCTACGATCTATCTACCATGTTTTTCAGGCCTAGTTCCAAGAAAACCAGTGTGTCAATTAAAAATTATAACTATGCACATGTTATTAAGAATTATTTTGGATACAATGTAATCAATTCAAAAATTAAAACATGTCGATACTAAAGTTCGGAAGCTGGATTAAAACTTGTCCTTGTTAACGCGTCCAATCTACTTGTTCGACGTCATCATGCAGCTTGTTCGAGAATTTAAAATATTTAGCCATTATTTTTTCAAGGTAAAAACATCCTAGCATGAAAATGTGATCAAATTTTTAAGTTCTCAACTCTTCACAGGGTTTGATTAATTTGAGAAGAAAAAAATAGGTAAATAAATGATATATGAACCTATGTCATAACGACCCCTACAACAAAACTACAGAGATGGTGATATTGTATCGGATTGTTAATATTAGAAAGGAAAAAAAAAACAGTCTTTCGGGAAATAACGTAAAAATTGCGCAGAATCACAATTATTCTTCAACATTACTCGATCATGTATAAGAATAACTACTAAGACATCAGGCAGTCATACCTTTATAAAACAGATCCAGGTAATTGATAGAAACCTATCTCAATTCCAGGATGTGATTCTCCTGGAGACGCAGTACTGGTCACTGGTGGAGATTCCTCGCCAGGAGAAGGCGGAGACGGTGCCAGCCTTCGTGCTGCGAGCATGTGCCATCATGGAGAAGACACAGAAGTCTGGAGAAGGAGTAAAGACGTCATCCAAGCTGGCCGAGGAAGCTGCCGATCGAAGAGAACGGATAGAAAGACTGAATGGTAAGAAAAACGTTTATATTTACCATTTCAGAATATTGTTAACGATAAACCTTTCACATTGAATGAAACCTGTTTGTTGTTACATTATTCTCAGGAAAATATCGACAATACAAACAGTATTTCAGGCAGTCTTAACTCTAAGCTAGACTAGCATATGGTATAAATTCTACTCCAGCCTGTCTACACCATAACATCGTAAGATCGATTTTAATTAAACTGTCACAGACTAGCGACGCTCGAGACGTAATGTAGGTAAATCTGATTTGGCTTCAAGGACCGAATGCCCCGAGCAATAAAGCTAAACCAGATTAATTGCTTCCCTACAGAAGGGTGTTGTTCGTTGATTCTTTCGTGGTCCCGGCTTGTTGTCTTAACGGAATTGGCGGGAGGCCAAAGTCAGCCAGGAAGCTCGCTCGGCAATCTCACAGTTAGATTACAGCAGCACTGCATCTGTAATTACATTCCCTTCCCAGTAGCAACCTTTTATTCCCAGCCAACAAACAGACGGCTCCTAACACCTACTGGACGTTAGGAAGTTATTACTACAATCCCTCGGCTCTAACTAGCTCACCCGAGGAACCTAGACTTAAATTGCATTAGCGATGCAGACACAACCCCAAGGAATAAAGTATTCTAACATCTCCGACAAGTATTCCGATTCATTTGTGTCCGCTCACATTTTCAATTTCCTAATACGAGTTCCGAGTTTTATTACGCCGGGGCTGTAATAAAAAAGTTAATTTATATCTAGGTTTCTGCGTCCCGGTACTGAGAGCAGCACTTTTAATTAATATTTACGCTTAATAAATTCCATTTGTAACATAAATTGGTGCGGGGGTTCTCGAATCCAAATGAAGCGGCGGGCGGCGCGGCGGTCGCACCGCAAACCCTGTCCTAAGCACGAATTAAGCACAAACAATAAAATGAGTTAAGCCTCAGAACCGTGCCGACACGAAATACGGGCTTTTATGTATTTCACCTAACGTTCATGGTGAAAGTAGAGGCATCAAATTGAATTACGCGTATAGGCGCCGGGGCTGCGACGAATGCGAGGCAATTCGCGACTATGTTTACATAAACTCGACTCATGTAGCAGGTGCGTCGTCAAACAGGGCTCAAAGTTAATTACCCACCTTTGTGACAAGGCTTCCGGCTAGTTTTGTTTCAAATTTATGGGACGTTCATGCCCTGCGGTTTTTTTTTTTTAAGTCTGATAAAATAGATTCGTGAATTATCTCTTTACCTTTGTTACTCATGAAGGTACTCGTTACTCGTATCAACTTAAAGCTAATCAAGAAATGATTAGAAATCCATCACAAATCGCGGTCGTTGTTTTATTTCCGCTTAAAAAGTAGTCTATTTCCAATTTAGTACAGCCTAAGATAATTAAAATTATGTAAGAAATGTAGGTTCACTAGTAGGTACTTAATCTAGTCTTATGTGTATCTCAATATATACGAGTATGCATATAATAAAGCTAAAGAGGGTCAAAAATCTGTACATATGTATAGGTATATATTATAAAAAAGCTACTTTCATATTTTTGTCTGTTTATCTGTGTCTCTGTTTGTCTGTTTATTTAAACGCTCATAACGCAAAAACGTCTGAACGGATCATCGTGATTTTTGGTATGTACTTAGGTAGTAAGAGGTCTTAGGAGTGTCATAGGCTACTTTTTATCCTGAAACAATGCGAGTGAAGCCGCGGGCGTTCACTAGTAGATATATATGTATATATCATATTCATTATTTCTAATTGATTAATTGTATAATTCCAGATATGACCACATCTCAGATAGAAACGGAGAACACTCAGATGACAAACGACTTGTATCGCTTGCTCAAGAAATATACCGGCTTGAGGAATCTTATCAGGAAACTCAAGGTAAATAATTCATAGGACGCCCTAGGTTCTTGATGCTTTATTTATGAGGGAAAAGAACTGAACAAAATAAAAATGCGACCAGATATTCAGCATTTTTGCAGGAGATAAGCAGGTACTTTTATTTATATACCTATAGTAAGAGTGTAACTGAAATCATGGAGTTTTTACTAGAAGGATATTTTGAAGAGTAAAATTTACTATTTATATAAAACATAATCATCATAGATGGTAGTTGGAACGGAACTATTTTATTTGTGCCTTTAAGATGTAAAAGAACTTACAATATCTAAAACACGCTACAGAGGTGGAACACGGACATCCTGCAGGTGGCGGGAGCGCTCTGTTCAAGAGCTGCTTCGTTGAGACAAACATGGAGAAAAATGGAGGAGGCTTTTACCGCACTAGGCGGTCCCTATACTTAACGCAATAATAATAATAAATAAACACTAATATAAGATATTATTACTTTTTTTTTTTTTTTTTTCAATTTCTTGTCTCGCTCCAATCGGCGGAGCCATAAGCAGTGCTGTTAATTGGGTGCAGGCTTTTCGATAATATTACTAACATTAATTACATAAATTCAAAAACTCTGTTTCAATTTTTTAAGTAAGGGAAAATAAAAGCTTTTTTATTTTATATATGCATTATCTAAAACACTTCGTAGACAATTTTTCATACAGAAATTGTTACGTTGTACTTCATCTCACGCATATACCTATACATATTAAATCTAATCCAATAATTTTATTTACACGATTATTTTCACCTATAAAGTAGGTGTTGAATAAAATTTACTTATCAAATATTCAGCCTTCGATTATATAATTAGTTCTATGCGATAGGCGTACAAAATATTAGTTTTAATCATTTTTTAACACGGGATCGGACTGAGGGTCGTGACCCCCCCGCAGAATTAATTCGTTAGGGGAGTTTTCTTGGGCAGATACATCGAAGTGGGCGCCCAGGTCCTTTTACAGAAGACACATGTCTTCGGATATTGTGGTCCTCAAACATGTCGGTTTCCTTACGATGTTTTCCTTCACCGTTAAGCGAGTGCAAATCTACACATAACATGAAAATACAAGTCATTGGTGTAGGGCCGGATTCGAACCAGGGTGCGTCTGGATGAAAAGCAGACACTGGAACCGCTAAGCCACACTCGCTTTATCTAGTCTAGGTAATAGACACTAATAAATGTTAAGATATTGAATCAGGCGTTACTTTGCGGAAATCCATTGTAAATGCAACTCTGGAGAAATATATAGGTAGTGTTTTTCCGCTGCGACTGCTCTTTAACCGACATCAAACAACACCTAAAACCATCAAGTTTGTTGTTTGATGTCAGTTAAGGAGCAGTCGCTGCGGAAAAACACTACATGTTCCTCCAGAGTTTCACTAATAAATGTATTTCTTTGTTCCGTTCCAGTCCGACTACGTCAGCTCGAAGGTGTACCCCATATTCCCGCGGCACACGATGCTGAAGGATATGATCAAGGACATCATGCATGACCCGGACTACATGGAGGTGTGCCACGAGGTGGACCCATAGCGCGGGGTGCGCAAATAGATGAGGGCTTCCTTCGTAGACCGACAGAGGTCGACCCGTCGCTAGCTTTTCAATGCTTGAACTAACAGCTGCAGAGGTCTTTGAGCTTTGATTGTACGATTTTTGAGAGGTTTTTTTTTGAGGCTTTCGAGGTATTTGAGCATTGGTTGTACGACTGGGTTTTGAGCAGTACGAAATTTTGAATGTAATAACAATATATATATTTTTTTTTTGGAAAATTTGTGTGAAAATTTTTTTTCACAACTAAGTTGGCATGGTAAAGTATTAACTTCAAATAATTGGATGGAATCGTTAAACTTTCAGTTTACTACGAAATTTATGTTACTAGACATCTTTTTCAAATGAGGTTTTTAACCAAAGGAAAAATACCCGCTCGTACATATAAAATACACTATCACATCACTCGTATAATAATCTACACAGCCAATACGACCTCTAAAACATAAAGCTTCTTAGTTGAAGCTTAACTAGCTTAAAGTACCTGACGTCTGAAATATTGCAGCAGAAATCGCGTTGAATTTGTTTCAAGCTAGCGACGGAAAGGGAGACGAGTACTCATTTTATTTGCGCGTCTTTTTTATTGGACTTTATTTAGTACTTAATTACTTAGATTTAAGTTGTGTGCGTACTCGTCCTTTGTGTTCAAGTTACTCAAGTTAATAGAAGAGATCCAGGAAACCCGCAACTTGGATTAGTGTTACACTACGTTACTTCACTTAATTAAAGTTATTCATAGAATGTTATCGAATTCGTTCAATTTAACAATACTTACATTGTTTGCATCAGCTACGGTTTTGTAAAAATAATGGATTTCACCACAAGTATGTATAAACCAATTGTGAATCGATTGTACCTACAGCAATTGATTTGAAACTTGTAAGAGCGTATAAAAAACTCATGAATGCGAATTGATAGAAATCCTCATGAATTACACATTCATATTATGAATGTGTAATTCATATTATGAATGTGTAATTCATGAGGATTTCTCCACAAAATGTACCCAGCAAAGACGTATCACTGATTGTTGATCATATTTCATCATATCACTAAAATATAATGAGGCTTCTTTTACCTGTGCTATATAAAATAAATTATGCCAACTCAATAGATATTTTAATCTGATGTATCTGATCATGACATATCAGCCTACAACTTTTATAATCACTTTGTTACCATATTTTGTAATTCATAAACATCAAAATATCCTAAGCAAATGAAACTATAAGCATATCTAACTGTTTCATATCTGCATGTATTTCTTCATCATATTCATATGTAATGTAACCCACTAGTTGCTTATGTAGAGAGTATTGTATACTTTATACGAGTAATGGAACATTATTCTAAAACAATATTTTTCAACCAATGTTTAGGTGTTGACTAAATAAATATGTGAGAAACTATGCTATCTATGTAAACGTGAGAACTTCAAACTACTCTAAAAATAATATGCAACTATTCTTAAATAGATTTCTAGGGTAGTTTGTGGTGAGATTACTGCAAATTCATGCACCAATGTTACATATTCATGCAATAATTTAGTGGTCATTTATTATTATCTAGAAACTTTTTTGAAATATAGAAAGGTAACATTAATATACTTTCGAAGGATCATTCGATCCGTAATAGTAATTATTTATAAAAACTGTATTGTTAGTATTTCATTTTCGTTGTTCTTAGATTTCCTAGCAGCACTGTAATTGGATAGTTAATCATGTACCTACTTGTCTATAATCTTACTAAAATTCTCAAACATAACTTATATTCAATACTCATAATAGTAGTCTAAATAAAGAATATTTAACAGCTATCCAACTAAGGGATGATTGTGTCAGCTAATTTTAGTGCGTTAAATGGAAGCCATTGTATGTGTTCATAAAAAATTAGAACATTGTTTATGTACAGTAATTTTGTAGCTAAAATCAAAAGTATTCATGTCTGAACCTATTCTTGTTTATCTGTTAAAAATATAACAAGTAACATCTGTAAACTCTATCCCCTAGGTAATTTCAGTGCAATATCGTAGATTATATAACGTTGCTTAACATCAGGCGAGTTGTAGTCAAAGGGTGAGCCTATCTAGTTTAATAAAAATATATCAACATCAAATGGTGTTACCACATAATACAGAGTACAGTGTAAAAACATTGAATCAATATTTCAATAAGGTGTTCCACAAACTCGGTAAGATTTCTCGTGAAAACAAAACGCTAACCACGAAAGAAAATTTGATTGGCATTTCGTTTCCAAGTGACAAGTCTCCGGATTTATGATACTCATTATTCTCCATTAACTATGTGGCTCGCTCGTTTTATTACCAGTTATCATATTAAAAGTACTCTTACATATCTAGCAAACATATTTTAAACGAAAATACATTATATCATGAAAATATTCTATATACTTAGTTGGTAGTGGCTCCGCCTTCTAATCTAGGGGTACGGGTTCGATTCCCGCATAACACAAGTAATTATGAATATTACAATTTGTAATTACTTGTGTTGAGTCTGGTCGTTTCTATGTATAATAAGTATGTATTTACAAAAGAAAAGTATATATGTATTGTATCCGTTATCTAGTACCCATGATACAAGCGTAAGCTAGTATGGAGCTAGATGGCGCTGTGTGATATGTCCTGAACTATTTATTATTATTATATTCGTTAGGTGTGTATCATAAATGTACTTGACAGTTGTGTATGATAATTTGTATATGTATGTGTATGCTTTATATTTAAAAAATGTATTCTAGATAATAAATTTCATACAATAGTCTTACATAATAAATATTGTGAACAAAATTTTTGCAGTGCGTGGATTTGGCTACTAGGAATAGAAAACAAATAAATTAAAATATATTAATTAAGTGTTGGTACATACATTGATTAATTAAGTACTAATTTGTAATTATTGTTTATTAGCTTAGCTGATAATTATGTCGCAAACATAATCTGTGATTAAATAAATTAGTATTGTATGACATAAAATATTTTAAGCAATATAGTTTTAAAGTTACCTGCTTGAAATCTTTTAGCAGTTGATAGCAAAAATAGTAAGTATTTTATTTTGTTAGGTGTGAATATTTAATTTATAAATAGATATGTGTCTTTATTTATTTAAACTGTCATGGATTTCATTCCAACTCTTTTTGTACTGGAAACAAAGACACATAGTTTGTTTTTATATTTTCAGTGCTAAAGCAAAATTGCCGCTTTCGCAAACCGTTTTATCAAATTATATTCGCTATCATATAAAATTACTTCAATGTCTATAGGATTATTATTTTTTATGTAGGTACCTACATAAATTGATTACTTATATGTTAGAGAAGTTTTTACTTTTGAACGTTATAACATTTATTTATTTGTTCTATTATTTTAGTAAAATTTATAGTAAGTATATAAGTAAGTATATATTGAACTAATTAATCTCAGTAGTAAAAATTAACGCTTGGAAAGTTGTTGTATTTTAAGGGAAATTTGAAAGAAAATAGTGAGTCAAAAATGATAAATTGTAATTATTCTTTGTATTAATAAAATAGTCTAAGATATTAAGCATCCAAAAGTCGAAAGGGCTTTATTTGTAATTAACTTTGGTTGAAATGCAAAACCTGCAAAAACAGTTTATTAGACATGAACACAATATTAATAGTTTTGCTCTTGTCATATAAAACATAATATATTAAATAATAGTAAACATAATAACAACAGGCGGCATCACTTTTCATTGCCTAATGATTTGACAACCATTGAAGGTTCGTTGTATTTATATATGTCGTAGGGTAATTTGATACTTCGAATCTTCGCGGAAATCCTAGGGGTTTTGCGAAAACGCGGATAATTAGACATAGGCGAAAAATTATCAAATCTTACTGGACAAAGTCAGGATTTAAGTCCTGTTGCAGTGCAAGTGGTGGACTCGAAGTCACTTGTCTGTGACAGAAGGTAGATTAGGTTCGTTAGGTTGCTTTCTACCACGCACATGCGACGACGAGCGAAGCGAGGAGGAGCCAACTTCTTTCAAAACATGTCTCTTTTCGCCTATGTCTAATTATCCGCGTTTTCGCAAAACCTCTAGGATTTCCGCGAAGATTCGAAGTATCGAATTATCCTACGACATATACATGTAACTAAAAATAATACCTATGTAATAAGTAATTAATTTTATTTACTTAATTACAAAGTTATTTCTTCCAGGCGTATTAATAAAGATATGATCTACTAAACAGAACTGCCATTAATTATAAGATATATACCTATCTACAATAAAAGTGATACCTAATTTGGAACAAAAAACATTCAGAATAATTGAGACCCCTGTTTTGAAGTCGGTTAAAAATATAACCGACCTTTGCTATTGCTTTCGTTCGTATGTACTTTATAGGTAATCAACCATGTCTCAAAACTACTGAGCCAAATTTGATGAAATTTGTACCATTCCCTAAGTTCAATAATATAATACCTTTCCTAATACAAAAGATCTCTCTAAAAAGCTCTTGATTAGGTGTATCTGGTAAAGATTAAAGCTGTAACTGCAGTACCTATGTAAAAAGGTCATTTTGCTAAGAGCGTATTTTCACTTAAAATAACAAGACATTAGTATAACTATAGATTGGCAAAAATGTCTAGAAAAGAAACTAATTATATTAATACTTTCAGCACTAAAAATAATTCAGATTCAGAATTTTTTTTTGTTTGAAACTGAATGAGAACATATGTAATGTATTGCGCGCAAGATCGTAGATTATAACGTTGCTTAACATCAGGCAAGTTGTAGTCAAGAGTGAGCCTATTTCATGTAAAAAAAAATGTACAATTGTACATGTAAGTGCTCAGCCCCTATTATTTTCAACACTTTTTTGCCAACTCGTAAGTAGGTACTTATCTATCCTATTTGCATATTGTACCTGCCTACATTTTTTTGTTTGTTTGATTTGTTAGACTAATTTAATGTAGGCATTTAAAATGTATAATTCATCTAGTCAAGTACGATTAAGTAATGAGTAGTTATTGTATTTAACTTACCTGACTTACATTGGTTCATCAAAATGTCGACCTCTCCAAGTAGGTCTGTTATACATAATGATTAAATAACTATGTGTAAAGTAGTTATGTCTACATCAGAATCAAATAATAATCGTGCATAACGCTTTGTTACATGAAATGTAATACATTATTTTTTGTGCTATACCCCCATAGTGTTTCATTTAATCAAAATAAGAATAGGTAGGTACTAAACGCAAACCCTCGTGATACGCGGGAATCAAACTGCGACCACTGGAGCTGTAAGCAAATTTTTAACAACTTTGCCAGCAGGTCAGTCAAATTTGTAACTACCGTGATATTTTAATTTACATAAAGAAAACGAAAATGTATAACACTAAAATTTTGAACACTATAAATATACTTTAATAGTGACATCTATCAGGCTGTACTAGAACTTCTTGTCCGGTTGCAATTTTGTATCAAGCGCCATCTGTTGATTGTAAATACTACTATTACGTTGTGAAGTAAGCATCGAAAAGACCATACATAGAGCTGCGAACCAAAATTGACAGATGGCTCTTTTCTCAAGCTTGTGATAATATTGCCAGATTTCAAACATTTATTTAACCTTTTTTAATGGATGTAATTCGAGATCACAGTATAATATCTAGTTTTGGTTTTCATATAATATATACATATTATGTAAATAATACAGAAATGTATAATGCTCGATGAGTTCTTGAATATGACAAACATTTTGCTTTCAATTAATTTCGTAAAATATTATTTTTATTCATAACATAAAAAAAATCAAACATTATTATAAGTATAATTATCTCTAAATCAAATTACTGATATTTGTATAGTTTGACTTTTAACATTATTACGTTCGTTACATAGGGAATGCTTCAAAATAAAGTAAAATTTACGTAGTTATGGAAATACTTACAGAACCACATTTTCTATTGAATTGAGTTAAAGCATTGAATACGTACTTATAGCACAGAAAATAGGTAACAGTTTAACCAAAATTTTACAAACTTGTGAGGATATTTCTACTAGCCTACTAGGTCAGTAAAAAAATCTAATCTGTAGACTGTTTGCGTACTTTGTATGTATACAGATATCGGTATGTATCTTACAACAACGACTTGTTACCTCTGTAAACGGGAAACTGGTCTTCTGCGTCTGGTAACATTAAACCGTGCGTTTGTATTTTTTTTGAGATTTCATTCATTCATTCCATTCCATTCGTGCCGCAGCTCTTGTTGGGAGGAGTATTGCGTGCGTCTGTATCGTAATGGCGCGGTTTCGTGATCAAAAAAAGTTTTTGTAACTTTAACTATTGATATTCATGAACTAAAGCTTATTCGTAACGATAAGACGGTACCGAAAGTCACTTTCATCCCGTTAAAAACTGCTAATAAGTGAAAGTTCACCGGTCAGGATGTCGGTTAATTCAAAGTGGCGGTTACCTGACGGTTTTTTGTGTTGGTGTGTTGAATGAATGACGGAATTACGTTTAATTCGCGAGGGATGGGCGAGTGAGTTCAAGGGACAACTTCCGAGATGCCTTTTGTGCAGCGCGTGGTGGAACCGAAGTTTTTGTCAAGGACAAGTTTACGTGACGCGGATGGCAAGCCGAAGGTGGACGATGAGGAGCTTCAGGCCGTGACGAACTGTACCCTGAGCAATGCGCTGAGACAGCTCGCCTCCCTCGTGCTGCTCGCCGAGGACATATTCAGCGAGCTGACGGCGCAGCTGCAGGGCATATCGGAGCGCTCCAAGGCGGCACAGGGGAAGATAGACAAGATAAACGAGATCGTTCTTCAATATGACCCGAAGAAAGTTACAGTCCGTAAGTAGTCTATTGTTTTCCCGCATTTGTTTTAGTTTGTTAATTTTCAAAGCGTTGTTTTCGTCAATAATCAATATAGATACTCAGACATAACTAAGATAATGTCTTTAGTAGATAAGCCTGCTTTCAAATTTTCTTGCCACATGCAAAATGAAGGTTTTATCACCATTGTGGCTAGCATTAGGTACCTTCCTTCCAGTCTGCTGCTTGCACAGTTAAATAACGACATCTATTTTTTATTCTTTATGGCTAACTATACTTACAGTTAGCACCTAACTTGATTTTGATTGATAAAAATATTTGATTTGTTTACAAGATTACTACAATATATTTTTTGAACTTACCTGTGTAGCTAATAGTTATTTACCTTAGTCTGATATTTATTTATTTATTCTGTACACAATACAAAATTACATTTTAGAACTTATTCTAAAAAAAAATTAATTGTGTGACCCTGTTGCTTGTTTGAAGGTTAGGGCATTGCACTTTTCTTACAATATCTACTTAAACACTAATTTAGTTACTTACCTACATGGCTAAATACTTAATAATATCCTTTAAAAATATGATAATGAGCAATAAGTATAAATTGTAAAGATTTGAATCTTAATTTGCTGATGTTATTGTAGCTATCAAATACAACCTTTTTTTTTTTTTTTTTTTTTTTGCCCAGGAAAACCTATTACAGGTACCACCCTAAAACCCCGGGGAGGGCGGATGGTTATGTGGGAGTCTCCGCCCCACTCCATAAGGGCGGCATACCCACTAAAAACCTGGGGTGTTCCACCTCCGCATCGTTGGTCCAGGGCCACGAGAGCGCGATGCAAACATCCGCAGCCCTGGTGATGCTGGCCCGGCATCGGGCCCCGCCTCGGGGAGCTTCAGCTCAACCCTCAATGGACGACGTGTCAGAACACGGGACACGTCGTGCATCCTGTGGGGACTCATTTTAGGGCAACAGGTTCCCCGACCTGCCACCCAGAGCCCCCAGGAGTCAGGCAGTCGCAAGACAAAGCGGCCGCCCTCCTCCAATGCGCCCTCTGCGCACGGAGTTCGGTTCCCGTGTCGCCGCTACTCGGCCGGTACACCGAACTCCTCTCGCCTCTCGGCGACCACCTCGGGTGCTCTGAACGAGCACCCAGCTCCACCTGCACCGCGAGGTGCGGCGAGCTCCACGCCCCGGGCCCTACACCAGCCCTCTCCAAGGAGAGGTATAGGCGAGGGCCCCCACTCGATCGGACATTTGGACACAGGCTAGCAAGATCCACCGGACTGTGGAAGTTACTAACCTGTGGACGGGGTGCACCAGGCCTCCCCAACTAACCCCAAATCCCCATATGGAGAGATGAAATTAGTTGGGCTTACCCAACGTGAAGGTAGTCCGATCCACGCACCCCATCAAATACAACCTATGATAACCTCTATTATTTTGGTACATAATTCATATATGAGCGAGCATACCTACCTTATTTTAATGATAACTAAGATAGGACTAGAAATATGTAGGTACTATACTAAATTGTGAGATAACCCTTGTTCCATCAGCCAATCTACACTAACAATGAAGTATTTTCTTTCAATTGTTTTAATTAGTTAACATTTTATGTTAGATAAGATAGTTTCATACATCTAATTTGATTTTAACGAGGAAGTTGCCTATGTTATTGGCAGAACCATCAATCATTTGCCTTCTTACATCATAAAAAGTAATAAATAAGTAGTTACATAGAAGTACAATTGAATTTAATTGTACATACTTAAATTACCTACTTACTTACCTATATAATTTTAATTGATTGGTTATACTCCTGACTAGGCACAATGTACCTGTCTAAGCTTATCAAAGTTTGAGACAGCTAGAAACTGCCTAGATAGTGCTGGCATTTAAAGATTCAACTCTCACCTTCCCAATATGTGTTCCTGGCATCCTTATATAGACAGGTGTCTGTCTATAGGATTAAAGTTAGATACAATAATAGGCTATCTGGCCTAGGTTAGTACCCACTAATTTTTTATCAAAATGGTATTTAAAATTCACTCACTCAACCCTTCACTTCATACCTAAATACTGCCCTACGTATTTCTAGCGAAAGACGGATTATTTACTGAAACCAATTGCACAAAGATGCATTTAGAAACAATGTTTTGTAGAACGAAATGGCTAAATGTATTTAAGAGTGATGCAGAATGACTTAGGCCTGAGTTAAATCTACATTCACACACTTCATACATATCTACATATAAAGAAATAATACTCCATATTATACCATGTCCATCCTGACAGCTATGACATTTCGCATCTCTCTTGCCCTGTTGGCTGATGGGTTAAGGCCTAAAGCTCATTGAAAGGAACGTACCGAAACCTCATTACCTCGTCCTCCTTGAGTATGCCGCCTTTACAAAAACGTTGATGCATTACTCGAAGCTCTATCTAAAAACCTGTTTGGGCGTTCGAACGGGCCCGCGATGGGAAAAAAACGCTCCCAGATTCCGATGCGCACCATAAAAACGTTTGAGATAATTTCATCGCATCCAATTCCACAGACCGAGACGCTCGAGTCTGACCGCTTGAGTGTTTAGCACATGCCCGATGGAATTCTTACTTTTTTATTTAGGGACTACTCTATTCTACTGAGGAATTCAGAAGAGTTTCCTGCAATAAGTGGTTACAAGCGTAAAATAGCTTGCTATCTAGATAAGCCAACTGATAAAGTTAATCTTGCAGCCATTAAACAAAAGGCTAACGCAAGGTGTCACAATGTCTCCGCACCTATTCCCAATATATACCAAAGAGCCATGTTGTTTTAGCAACAATCTTGACGCAAACACGAAAACCTTTTTAAGCGGGAAAGGTAAGAAAACAAAGCTCGAAAGAGGCACAGAGGTGTGTAAACAAAACGCAAGGAAATGCCCGTTGAGTGAGATCCTGAGTCTCGACATTATTTTATAGCTGAGTGTAAACACTGCAATTCGTTTCGTTGGACAACCTTTCACCTGGCGATAAGCGCTAAGTGTTGTTTTTAGTGTCGCATACACCGTAAAAGCATGTATGACAGACAAGCCAATGTTATATTTTGCTTGCACCAAGTTAACTGACCTTCTTTCAGAGACTTTATGACCAGAAAGATATTACACAAAATTCGTAATTCCTAATAGCCCGCCCCTAGGTTTCGTATCTACGAGTACTCATTCATACGATTAACTATGGGACAACGGTTTGCTCACATAAAGTAAGTGTAAGTTGCTCAATGCATATTCTACAATGTGCGTAGTTACTTACACACACATTCTTGTATGAACACCTTTTGTAACTTATCCGCGTTTCGCAATTATGGAGTTCGATGCCCGATAAAGTTCTTATCAGCTTTCTTTGTAGAACAGAAACGTGTTTATGAGACGTGACGTAGAAATTAATTAGCTAGCGGAAGAGTTTTATAAAATGTAAGGCATTTTATTAAACTCTTACTATGCTATTTTCAAACAATCCAAATACCTAACGATCTAAAGTACTGCAAAAGATCTTTTTGCCCCTTAGAGATAGCTAGTAGTTAACTCACTTACAAAATATGTACGCACCTGCACTGGCATTATAGCTCATTTGAAACCATGTAGGTATAGTGTCTATCAATGTAAAAGTTCAACAGACAAGGTAGACAACACCCGGCGCATTGAAATTCAAATCATTTGCAAGGCAAGCGATCAAATGTCACGGAGCGTCTAAGCAGGGACTGCAAACAAAGCCCGCGACCGGTAGTCTAAGCGACGGCGTTGGTTTTTCCCATGCTTGATTTATCTCTGCGTGTGGAAGGTCCATTCACCGCGTGCGACACCGGCAATGGTCTCCAGACTCTACTAGAGCAACTAGCTGGCCAATTCATGACCGTATCTCCGCCCTATGTGGGACATTTGCGTCGAAGTCGTGAGCGCCAAATTAATGTTGGTACCCAAGTTTCAAGGTGGCCTCGCTTTGTCAGTTGACGCTAATACCCTCCCTTATGGGTAACTGAAATTATCGCTTTAATCTACATGGCTTAGAGAATTATTATTAGTAACTAAGTACTTAATATCAATCAGATTGTTATCTATAAGCTCAAGGCGTAGCGGTGTGGCCGTGAGCTGGCACTGTCAACATAAATCAAGATTCTCTGGTATTGTAAGAGAGTGAATTATTGAGTATTTCCGTGACCCGCATCTCTAATTCGATAAGTATTAAGATAAGTAACGCTCTTACATCACTATAAGTTGCTCTTATCCCCAAAAAATATACTCCAAAAATCACTTATAACTAGTTATTGTAACCCCACTGTGAAGACGGAAGGGTTCTTTTTCTTGCTTAGTTGGTGTCATACATAACATATTGTACTTAATAGTTGTTAACGTTTGAACACAAAAATAGTAGATAACTACTTAACTTAGCAATTTATTTCCAGTCATCAGCGCTTTAAAGTCACGCGTTCTCTGTTCTTACTACTTAATGACCATACGTACTTAATAAGTATGTATGTATACATTTCGATAGTACTAAAAGCGAAATTCACTTCAGGTCATACGATATTGTACGCCGACAGTGAAAGTAAAAAGCCCCTGCTCCAGTTTCTAATTAGTTCATAATTTAGGTTTAGCCGATCACACGGTACCACCGCCTGTCTGGGCAATGTCTGGGCTGTCCATCACAATCGGGCTCTAGTGCATACGGGCTGCGTGCTCAACGAGGCGCAACAGGCTGACAGAATCATATTTAAGTGTTTATTATCGAAAGCTACTCAACACTAAGTGCTTTGCGTTTAGTTCGCAAGGGAACCTACAACGCAATCATACGCTACATGAATCTTAATCGTTTTGAAATCGTTACCCCTTTTGTCCTTGAGTCACTCCCTTGTGGAAATGCTATTGTAAAATCTGAATATTTAATCGTACTCAAATCTCTAGACGATGCTAGACGACTTCTAGATCTTGCACACTTCTGCTTCACCTAACGTCCCCAATAACGCCTTTCCTTAGCGTATTTTTGCATACTAACTATTGAATGACTGCAGTCGGTCCGCATTAAGCAAGTCTTCGTTACGTAATCTGAGACCCAGATTAAGACTTTCCTGTACCTGATGCTTTATGCCTGAATAAATTTACGAAAAATAATACCTAAAAGGTTTTAGAAGGGTGTCGTAAGTCACTATTAAGTTACTCGTACTTACTACACATACTTACAGCTAAAGGATGGGCCAGAAATAACTACTCGTAGTTATCTTTAAATATTTTTTGTCCGTTCAAAATCTAGTTGCGTTATTTTATTATCGCACTCTACAAATAGAAGAGGAGACAAAAACCACACTTGAGATCACCCCTCTCGTCCGCTTCATTGTGGGAACTTGGAGCAAACATGGGAGAGATTTTTTTTGACAAAAGGTTCCGAGAAGTCGTTTCTCAGGTAGCTGGCACTAATGTGAGGTTGTATGCAAAAGGAACGGAAGAACCCGCAAATTAGAGTGGACATTGTTGAACAATGTAGAGTTAAGTGCAGCTAATCAATTTACTTTGTTCGGATTTTTTACTTCGAGTTACAAAAGTTAGTAAGGAAATGCTGAATATTACATTCTAACTTTTTATAACATGACCTAGTTACGATAGCAAGCTGTTGGTCCAAGTTTCGAAAGCTTGCAAGCAAATAATTAATTATTCCAATTTGCCAAAGTTCAAGTCACGTTACACAACTTTACGGTCACACGGATATCAAATATTCGCGTTAGTTAGTTATCGCTACATCGTAAGTTATTGCAAAATTTAACTTGATTACTCATGTTTCTCTTTTCAATAAAGCGTAACATTATTCCTTGCATGTTTTCAAATACTTACTGGTAGATATAACTAACGCAATTCTCACACAGTAATTGCAACGTTATTATGAATATTGCGCACAATTACATACTTATATGTATGTGCTTCTCGTGTAAAGAAATAATGACTTTTTTCACAGAAATAAAACATTTTGACCGAAACTAGACTAAGCGATATTTTAAAACATGGTAAGTAACTAGTTATCTAGTAAATAATTTTAGTCGCCGACTATAGTTAGGCTTATATTGGCGCAGTCGTTGGTTTAAATTGAAGCAGGGGTATATCAAATAGCCTACTGAACTCACAAACCAAACAAATCCTATCTTAATTAAGCCGTCACCTCTCTCTCCTACAAAAACTGCCACATCCAAAAAGACTTTTGTAACAGCTCCATCAAATCCGGCAGTACTCCATCCTATTCCGATGCAGTGAGTCTGTGACAATGACCTTTACCGGCCCACGCTAATTATACACACGTCGCTACGACCGGTGCCAGACTAGTTCACGCCTGTCTTGTTTCAACACCAGCCAAGTTCCTGGTCCCATGACGAAGACATTTCTGAACCCTCTATTATGAGTACCTAAGAAGCTCTTTAATGTACAGTCTCTTTGATTGCAAGAATAGAAATTTTGAACTAGTTATGTACCTATTTAGATCACATCATGTTAAGAGACCTCATCTCAGAATTTATGGAAATGTTAGTGTATCTAAGATTAGTCACACGTGTCCATGTCCTACCCTTGATAAATTTATGCTTGTAAAATTTGCATCACGATGTTTTTTATTACAAAACAGAAGTACCTTTGTAAAATTTTCAATTTATTTCAATATGGTTCGTCTCAATTTCGATAATTATACAACTCGCCAATAAACCACTTAAAAACCAATATGCAGATTGTTTACGACGCAGATTTAATTGAGCTTGCAGGAAAAAAGATTGAAGATGCGCAAAGGATTGAATTAAGGTTCACCGGGGCTTATGATGTAATAAAGCTAATAAGCCCTGCTTCGGGCAATAAATTTAACGCGCCCCTCCTGTTGCTAACATGTGGCGCAATTGCTAATATGCGTGAATATCGAGTAAGCAAGGAATCATTATTTGATATTGAATTTGACTCTGTATAAAAAACAATCGAACATAATGCACCTGTTAGAAACATACAAAATACAAAATTATTTATTAACTGAAAGTATTACATAATACATACATTTTAAATAACAGCTTGCCCAAAAATACATAAAAAATCTACGAACACACAAACTAAACAAACGAGAACAGCAAAAACGTACACGAAAAAGATTGAACGATTGGCAAAATATGGGGTGAATTGGAAAACGGGCGATACGTGCAGTCGTAAAAAATGTTCCACCGTGGCGTTTCCGAATCAAAAAACTGTGATTATTATTTCATTCGGAAGTATTTCATTTCAGGTGTGTTCGGCCTATAAAATATTAGGAAGGTGGTGTTCTTAAATATTGATGTAAGCAAGATTTGTAACTGCGGTGAGTTTCCCCCGTAGTCCAACACTGTATTGACGAGGGTCTGACATTATCAGAGCGGTTTGGATGTTATTTTATTTGATTACCGTTAATTTAATAAGCGACTAAGGAATTGGTTTCGGGACTTCCTCGTTCTAATTTAGCCAGTCAATAGAGGATGTTTGGCTATGAAAATCAAAGCTGCTTTGAATCAGAGTATAATTTAACCGTATGTTTTCTATCGTTTGTTCAAATAGTTGAACCTTTTTCACTAAAAGCTTCAAATGTGTCGTAATAACAAGCAATTAATCACTGTAGCCCTGAAACAACAATGTGTGTTTCTGTAGCGTAATGAACGTCATTCGCTCCTGTTTTTTAACATGTTTCTCTTTACGTGTGACTTCCATACAAGTAGTTAATATTAGAAGAAGCCCGTAAAAGGCGAGGGTGCCGGCAGCTGATCGGAAGTACCGCCCTTTGTTCACCTTTCAACCACGAGTGTGTAGTTCAAGAAAGGAAGGAAGCGAGGGATTCATAATCGATATCTTTTTTAAAACTTGGAAAGTAACTAGCGTTGTTTTACTTTAAAAGTACATATGCATGTACCCACTTATGAATTTATATCGTTCGGTCTCAAAAACAATGAGCGGACTTTTTAGGAGTGGTCATGAACTTTTGTCTCCTCTCTCCGTTCATTCGGTTCCATTGTCGTTTCGAAATATTCGTATTTTTTACAAAGAGGGAAAGCCTCCTTTATGCAGATGTTTGGGCATAATAGCATACAAAGCACAGCGGCGCGCGCGCAGCGTGTGATCCACAGCCGAGATCGATTGTCTGCGATACATTGAGAGCCGCATACAAAATCGTTGGCTTTTGTGAACCTCAACGCGAATATAAAAGAACTACACACCTAGATAATTTTTATGTTAGATTTATTAGCTGTTTCCTGCCATCCTAGTGTTTCCGCTCTCTTTTTTGGCTCTTATTTATTACAACCCATCATTTGTGTAAATGTCGATGCGTTATTTGGCAATCCATTGCTAGGTAGTGTTAGTAACTAATATACAAAAGCTTTAAATAAACACTCTTGGGCGATGTTACGTGCACGTTTTCAATAAATTGTCGATTGAACTTAATTTGAAGCCCCACATAGTTTTATAGCTAACCCAGTCGTAGGTTCACGTTTAGAGCAATGCAATGCCGTTAATTGGCAGAATTGTACAGCAATTAATAGGGTTCGGCGTGGAAGTAGCACGAGGCTGCTCGGATGTACACGTGCCTTCTGAGCAGCTTAGTGTTGTGGCATCTATATTCATAAGGTTAATTAATCCGATTTTGAATGGATAGGTTAGTAAACTTTATGATTGTACTTTCTGTGCTCTTGTCTGTAAAACGTTTATTGAACGTTGTTTGAGTTTGGCTCTTGTCTGTAAAAAGATGCTGTTGTATACATTTCTATAAAAGTAAGTACCTAATCAAAATCATGAAGATGAAGAATCATGATGATGATCTGAGTCAGAGAAATGCTCCATTCATGATAATTACCAGCCTTCTACTTCTAGACTCGGATATCCCGTAAGCACGATCATTACACACCCAATACCTAATATTTTAATGTTTAATCTCGGTCTGTTTCATCTGCGCCTTAACCAACTGTTTCTATTAATGCTCCATTACAAGAACAGATGACGCAACGTGGGAATGCTATAATTGAACAAGGAAAGACGCAGGATATTATTATCATAATCATGGTGTCGTAATATCCTGTAAATGGTTAGTGCGCGATTTATTGATACCTTTCTAGCTGACATGATAGTTCCAGGTATCTAATCATTATGCGATGTATTACTATCTCGGTCTGTCAAATGACTGGAATGAGATGACTTACTAATTGCCACCAACCTATGTATTTCAGATTTTATACTTTACTTTTTTATTTTATTTTTAACTTTACTTTTTATACAGTATACTGAGTTACGTTTATTGTTACCTGTTTTATTATGTCAATAAATATTTTTGTATTTTGTATTTTTGTACGTACTAAGTAGATAAATAATTATTCCGAAAATCTAAAGTAAATTATGACCATTCAAATACCCCGAGTTTGACAAATTGAATTCATTTCAGAAGCTAGGCACTTCCAAAGTCAAACTGTTGACTGGAATAAGTTTCGAAACCGGAAAGTTTTTATAGACACTCTGAATCCAATTTCTGCTCACAAACACTCGATAGTGAACGAAATAAGAAACTTCGATCACGATCTGGTAATGGATTTCGTCGAATAACAAACAACCTTTTGCATTTTTAAAGGGCCTCTCGCTATAAATCTTTGGACAACAATGTTTTTGTTGTTTTCTATCTCGAGTATCACTGGATTCCGCTATTCCCGATGCTCACTATCGGTATTTCCCTAATTCTCGCAGTATTTTACGATTATGTCTGCTCGCCTACACTTTATAGTGAATCTCTGTTTGTTCACCTTATTCAATATACTGGGCAAAGTCAATGTCAATGATTTAATTTACATAAACGTTCTGTGTAGTTTGTTTGCGTAAGTTCAAGTTAACTGTTAAAACCCGCTAGGCCGCATTTCGGTCCCACGTGTTAATGAATCACACATAAGTGACACTGATTACAGATAACTCACATGTGTTCAAAAGTGTTACAACAAACTGGTGGGCTTTTGAGTTCTTTCCCAGCTTTTAGAATCTACAAACACAACCTGTAAGTGCATATACATTTCAAAAACTGTCATTTTAGATAGGTAGATTGTTTGAAGTTTGTAATAACTTCAGGCAATGGTGGGCATTGAAGCCCAAAAGGGTTGAGAAAGTTTTGTACACTGATAGCCAATATATTGTGTCTTCAGTACGCTATGTGCATAAACAAACCGGGTTCGAAGTGACACGGGTTTCTACTAATATGGTCAAAACGACCACTCATACATATTGCAGCCAGCAGACTCCCGTTCCACCCGTTCATTTATATTGCAATCGGATGTTCTTTGCCGCATTCATATGACTCGTTATCTGCTCTCTGGCTGCGAACTGAACTTCTCAAGCCTTTACTGTTATCGACCACCAAAGGCCATGGAAAATTTATTTTCTCCCTCAAAGGAAAAATCACGGATTCCAGAGAGAAAAAGCTATCTTATGCGTTTGATCCCGGAATTATTCTCAAATCAAAGGAACGAAAATCCATTGTGTAAGTATTTTATCTTAAATCTTGTAAGTATGTATTTTCAATACCTTAATTGTATTGGTAAAGTGTATGAAGAGAATGTAGCCATTGTGCGTACATTTCATCAAGAGCCAGCATGCGCACTAGTTTATCATAATCAAACTCTTTTCTCACATCCAATCTATTCTATGCCATGGCATCATTCTTACAATCAATACAATAGATCTAACAAGATCGGACAAATGAAATCAGACGAAATTTTCCATCCCAGAGTTTATCATGCCTATTATCTCGAATGACTTGTGTTTCTAAACATAGACTTTTATTTTGAGAATATCGGTCGCTTATTAATAAAATACATTTGAATAACATAGATTCTGAGCATCATAGTTGGTTTAAAGTAAGACTTTGCAGGTTCTACTATATTATCCATAATTTTTTGAGCATAATACTTAATTAAGTAGGTACTTATGTTGAAAATAGACAACTCTTGCCTGATTTTCAAATTCAAATTCATGATATTTCATTCATGAAACTTGCATGTTATAAAATCGTTTAACTGCAGATAAATGCACTTGTAGCAGATA
The DNA here is from genome assembly GCA_964023185.1 of Macaria liturata. Lineage (NCBI taxonomy): Eukaryota > Metazoa > Arthropoda > Insecta > Lepidoptera > Geometridae > Macaria > Macaria liturata. The sequence continues at coordinate 6,945,053 of OZ026816.1, forward strand.
TAATCTTGTTACATTGCTGAATCGCTGTTGGTAATGCTTTGTTTTATTCAACGACAATATTAAAGGTGAAACGCTGATTGCGAGCGCATTGTGAAGATAAGAGGTCCACGTCCGCCAGATAAAGCCGTTTAAAAGGTGCGGCGATGCATGTGCAGTTGTGCACGCTGCCTCATGCCTGGAACAACAAACTGACAGTTACACGACTGTTTGTTTGATAATGGAAATAACTCCCGCAGATACGAGTCTTTCAAAATATATCCGCAATAAACCAAAAGACACGAGCAATCCATTCAAATGAAAGGATCATAAATTCACAAAAAGAAAAAGCGATTGCCGCTTGCCGCAATTGTTCCTTACAGTCAAAGTCGTAAGTAGATAACTGGGTAGAGCTTCAAATCCAATGATAAGGAAATATTTGAGCTCGAAGCATTTTTGTTCAGTAATTGGGTAAAAGATTGTATAAAAGCAAGTGTATAAGATTTGAGCAAGAGTTACGCTATACTTAGTACCGGCGGCGCCGGCATGTTTGTATTTGAAATTATTAACGTGATACACAGTTACCTACATGATGACATCGATGTAATGATCGCGGTCGGGTAGATTACAGACATCGTGCGACTCGAGTAATTACTTAGACATTGACGTAATTACTGCTTGGCGCGTCTTTGCCACTTATCACACTCATTTTGCTTGATCTACCTCAACTCTATTACGTTTATGATTATTACTTTCATTATACGATCATAATAATTAACTATATTCTTAAACTCAGCATGCAAGGTAGAGTTGGCGGTTTTTTATCTGGTTCAACCATGCGGGTAGAGACGATACGATGTGTTCGCGATATTTATATTAGGTTACGCTTCATTAAATTGTTATGTCACCTCGTGCCGCCTCATGGAACAGATGATATATTTCGCGGCTCCGAGCCTTGCGGTGAATGAACCCTGTCACTGCACATCGAACTACAGGTTTGGTGTAGTTGCTCTCAATGTCATACACTACATGAACTCACCTGTGGCTGTCTCGTTACAGACTTTCCTTTACCTAAGATAAAGCATTGCTTTACAAATTGATCCTAAACAAATTTCAATTACCAAATCTACTCTCAACAAGACCAGCAGGCCTACCATAACGTTTTTAAAAGCAGTGTCATTGCCGCTTCGCTGCGATTCCGCTGAAATTCAATGCTGCTAATATTCGTACCACAAGCTTATGACGTAATATCGCGTTCCAGCGGATTTCAAGCGGATTAGGGATGAGACACTGAACGAATGATTTCGCTAAAACTGCATAAAATGAAAGAGTTTGTGATAAAATATAGCACAACCTATAGTAGTTTTGCTTTCAAAATTTGTCACTGTCACTGATTCGAAAACAGTTCAATATTTTCTTTGAAACTATCGTACTTGCGTGTTGCCAGATATCGGCTTCAACCGTATTTAGCTCTTTTCAAATACATAATGTAGTAAAAAAGCACAATAACAATTATAAATAATCATGCAAGTATGCAGTATGCAAGGGGTACATGCAGTATGCAAGGAATATTTTTTTATTTTTTTATTATTAAATTTCGTAAAATGTACATAGCTATTGCGACTGGAGTTGGTATACATTGTTTTGTGTACATTTTATGCCGAAAAAAGTATCCTGTATTATTTTCCTAACCATTTATTTTATTTAAATTTGAGCCCGGCTTTCAGCTGGTGTACATTTTCAAACTTTTTTCAAAGAGTTCGTGCTTATTTGTATACAGAAATGGTACGAACTGCCAGATCACTATGTCTTATTCTCTTTTTTGCTTGTGTGTGTATAAAAAATGTCATGTACGGTATAAAAAAATATTCTGGTAGCACTGAATGATTTTGTAAACAAACTACCATAACAAACTGCCTATAAATTATAACTGTTTTATATATAGAAATGCATTGGGTCCCCGATTTAGAGGTGATACATTTGGTGCTGTATGAATACTACACAGTATGATGGACAGAATATCGCATGAATGTGTTCATGCACAGTGAAAAACTTATCTAGATAAACCAAACACTTTGGATACGCTTCTTAACAAAAAGTTGATTTCTTCAAGCGGCTTTTTGTTCTCGATACAAGCTGATGGAACGTGGTGGATCACCATGACTGTGATCACGATACCAAGACGGTGACAAACCATCATCAACTTCTTACGAGCAAGCAAGGCTGCAGTCGGATATACTCCATCTATTGGAGCTGGAAGATGATCAAATTCCTCTGCAAGCAGTATAACCACTTCGTAGACGAACGTTTGCTCGTGTAAATTACTTTTCTGTGTGAATACTCTAAACATACGATGTGGATACATAAACTTAAAAGTTTTTTTCAATAAATTGATGTTATAAGCTTGAATTTATTTTTACTGGACGACAGTTATTATGTTGGGGAACATAAACATATAACACAGAAGTTAGCTCTAATTAATCATCCTTTTTAACTCTAAGATATCATATAGATTGTTAGCTTATGCGTTCTATATTGTGTCTCAACTATACTAATTTATAAAATAGGTTTGTGTGGTGTAGGCATAGTGTGTCGTACATAGTCTAACTATACTGCTACTTTATACCTTTAAGCACAAGATGGGACCTATTTAAGATTTATGTTTAAATTAAACAAATAGTTTTTGTACATTTTGTCTTATTAACAGTTAATTTAATACCCTATTCACAATAGTATATATAGAAGGGCACTGAGCAAGTCACTGTTCTCAAAGCTAGGGTACACCAACATTCTGCATAACGATGCCCTGCTGCGGTACTGAATCATCGTTATATTGCCACCTCATCTGCTGTGGCGGTAGTGTGATCTCGAACTGGGTCCCTGCTGTAGTTTTGGGTCGTGATAGTTGGCTCTTTAGCTTGCTGCTGGCTGATGAATAATAAATAGCTGCAGCTTGAGATTTATTTTCGTTGCTCCACATATTCACTGGTGCTCGGTATTTTCGCAAAAATTGTGCCGAACCACACACACATAACCATTGTATATCAATTAAATTCAGTTTTCTTTCATATTTTCAATAATTCAAAGGATTTAAATGGAAAAATATCTCAAATACGCAAGCAGATAGCAGCGTTTTTAGCATCTCAAAATAATGTCAAATTGACAGCTCAGCGATAATGATTCCGCTGGCAATTAGACGTTATGGTACCGATTTAGGCAAAACGCCTAGGAAATGAATGAACAAAATCGCGTGACGTCATCAAAACCTCGACGCGCCGCGACACTGATTCCACCTTATTTAAACGTCAGAAACTAGACGTTGTAGTACCGATTATCGCAGCAGCACTGCTGCAGTACTGCTATAAGACGTTGTGGTAGGCCTGCAGGTGTATTTGAAGAAGTTTTGATTCACCAGTATCAGTGCTCGATAGCGAACCCATACCTTTATCGTCACTTACCTTAGTGGGTAAAAAACTTGATTTACACCGTTAATCCCGGTTAGTGCGAGCAGCTGCCATCACAACAATCAGTGCCAGCTTACCCACCAAATTATTAAAAGCCATAAAACGAGTCTCTTATAGAAGGGTGAGCCACCCCATGCATTGACGATTGACGTGTCCAAAGCTTGCATGAGCGTTTATTATTTCAAACAGGCGAGGTGCAGTATTGATTTTTGATTCCATGACAACTGCTTCAGACCTTAACAACTTAATGTAAATTCTGATAATTTTGTCCTAAGGCTATTTTGATTTTATGAAGCTATTACTACCACTACCAATAATTTACTCGCAAATTTAGCAGTCCTTCCAGTTGATGAGGAACAATTTGTTTTTAGTATCCTACTCATACAATTTTACTATGACTTACAATCTTAAAATAGAGCCAATACTAGGCCATCTTCTTATTAGACAAACACGTCCTAACCTAACACAATAACAACCGTGGACGGTGGAAGTCTCCAAGGTTACATCAACTGCTCTAAGGTAGTGGGCGCGCAAATGTCCGTGGTAAACTACGTCGTTTTACTACTGACCATTTCAATAAACTCTAACAATAAACTCACCTCTGATAGGTCTGAAATTCCTGAGTTAACTGAAATTCTTCCTCTGGTAAATAATTCGAAAATCGATGTTTTTAAGATCATCTTTTAGGTGTAACGTAACATCTAAAATATGATTCTGGCTTAGCTAATGGATGACTAATATATAGAAACAGTAGATAAATAAGACAGTTTGATGAGGTGGTAAGTCATAGACGCGTGTTGTGTCGCGTGCAACCGGTCGCATTGTGTCGCGACCGTTAGTTCGCCCACCTGCGGGGCTGGACGCCGCGCCGGCCTGCAGCCTGCAGCGTGGTGCCCACTGAGCCGAGAACGACGCGCCACATACACGTGTTGGAGGGTTAATAGACCTCACGTTTGCATAACACTATCAATTTGACATTTAAATTACAGCCGCTGAACCGGCCCAACGCACACCTTGTGCATTAATTCTTGCCTAACTAGCTGTTAGAACTCGTAAATAAATAACAAGTACTAAATGCATAGAGGACGCACCGCACCTGTCTGATTAATTGCAACTTTCTTGCAATACGAAAACGACGTTGATGAAACGAGGTTCAACAACGATGCTCGTCTGCCATTAACAGCGAGATAAATTACGAGCATTAACGAAAATCTGAAGATTCATTTGCATCGCTGGCGGTAGATAAGGTTGAGTTTGAATATTTTGCAACTGTCATCCAATTAGTAAAAACAGCAGACGGCGGATGTTACAACAAAGCACTCGGAACGATGGGGAACATGTTACGTAATGTTACCTTAATTAAATATTTGCCGAACGCGCCATGCATCGCGATGCATCCGCCATTATCGTAAGTCAACACGCAAGATAAGCGGTATCGAATCGTGACCGGCTATCGAGTTACGACACATTCGATACTTTGACACCACTCCACCGACTCGTATGTTAGTTTGTACGATTATCATTTATGCGCTCTCGGTTTGACCCACTTGTGTGTATACGATCGATTCATTAGTTTGGTGCCGAATTTGGACATAGTATTTTTAGAATTGCAATCTGACTCCACCAACATAATATTGTTAGTAGCAATCATATTGATTTCTCAATTCTCGTTATCGTTATATTTATCCTCGTATCCCCATCCCATCTACTGTCTATAATGAATCCTTATCCATAAGTTATGATAACATGGAGATATTTTATTAATCTTGCTGGAATCTTCACTGATGATCATTACGTTCAATATATTACAGTTTTCTCCCCATTTTCGGAGGCCATTAATATGATATTACGTTTCCTCCTCGTTGACTTGTCTTTGCAGTTATATTATTGCAAATGGGAAGAAGTGGCAAATCTTATCACATTATTCATGGAAATAGAGAAGAACATAAACAAATGTCACTGAGTTTTCGCAATACATACGAGTAGAGCTTGTAACAGCCGTCTAGTGGAAACTATTTAGTTATCCAGATTTATTATAAACTAGTCACAAAGTAGGTTACAATGCAATATGCTACTCCTATCAAGCTCACGTAGGTAAACATGAAATTGTATGAAACATAATACCTACAACGGCAATAATAAATGCTGATTAAATAACATGAAACCACACAACAACTGACATCATTTTATGAAACACATTTCTTGAAACGGTATATGATAAAGATTGCATCGTCACCGCTGATTTGAAGAGTTGTTTTTGATTACAATCGACGCAACCCGCTGACTCGAGGGCTCCGGCATTTCGACAGCATTAACTTGCCTTTTAATACATACTTAACACAAACACGTTCACTTGATAACTTCGTTTTCTCTTAATTAAGTAAAGAATTTGGGAGCGGGTTTCCGAAAGCCACACATTCTCTACCGCCCACAGATTTCGTCAGTAACAATGTAGAAAATCTATACTATAGCTAATAGCTATCTGTAAAATGATTGTTAAAATATGGATATTTCATTTAGAATACTTATACATTTGAATCAAAATTTTCTCAAGAAAATCTTCCTGAAACTACTGGCAGCTTTGATGGAAAGCATGCTATCAATCTTTAGAGTGCCTCAATAGATGACATGGCTATAACATAATACTAAAGCCGGCATTGTAATGTAAATATGGTTTGATCGCACAATAGGCAGTGGGTGTGGAAGTGGGCAGAGCAGTCCCGAGACTCCTCAAACACCCCAGCGCTATCTGGTTGCTAGCTGGTGAGCCGCAAGATGCCTCGCTTCGTTACCTCCAACATTCTCCTTCAACTAATTTCCATGACAATTACTGGATGTCTCGAATATGGCAAACACTAAGGGAGGATATTTACACCAATTAAACTGACGAACGGAATTATCGTGACATACAATCTAAGCTTCGAGTATCTGACGATGGGTCGATGAACTGTGAAGCGATTTGTATCTTGTGCTTGAGACATTTTGACTTTGAGCGGTAGCTAATTATTGATTTAATTGTAATTGTGTATAACTATGTATGTTTATAAATTATGGCTTCTCAGGATCATCTGTGATTGCACCATTAAATAATTACGAGCACAGAGTGCCAGGTTTCATACTGTGAAACAATTTAAAAATTCCCTTTAGCGCTAGATAAGGCCAGTAATGTAATTATCTCGTATTACACAGTTAATCTCAGCTCAGCATCGTTTACATTATCCATCCTCAGCTCGTCCCGACCAGACTGGTGAGTGAGTGGGTGTAATGTTTCGTGCATTCACACTGCCAGTGAAAGCAAACATTCACGTTCCACCTAATGCGTGTACAGGAACGACATCTGACACTCTGGACGTAGTTACAGGGATACGGACGCCTGACTTTTACTGTACTCTGCTATGTTTGACATCGGACATACTGCTCTCAAGCTGAATTTGGATAATAATGAAATTTGTGTAAGCGCCCTGTTGTTCCAGCTTCTAATTCTACTAATAACGTTGTTCACGACGTCTTACCAATCTCCATATTTCGATATAGAACGACCATATTCGGAATTCTGTTGATCAACATAATGCTGTTCCCATGACGTAAAATTACACCATCTCGAAAATTGAGAATGGTAATTGATATAATTCGATAATCTCGAATCGTTTCGGATTTATGTTACGTGCATTTCAAATCGAATGCATCTCTTGGATGCGAACCATGAATATAAATCAATGGAAATTGTCGGCGATTGGAATCACGGTCAAGTTCAGTCACCTCGTCTCGTGAAGTATTCTGGATTGACAAATTGACCTCTCTCGTCGGCTTTATTACTCAACGTCATCTTAGGTTCTGGCGAACTGAGTACTACAATACAAACATTAATACTTTATATTGATTGCGTGTTTACGCACTGTGAACCCCCTGTGAAGTCGTGAAAAATTATTGCGAGAAACACAAACGTGAGTTCCGCCCGACTTTCCGTCTCAAGCACAGAACTTTAATTCCGCTCTGATTCCTTTTGTTTTTTACCTCCAGTACCTTATCTTCGGTACAAATAAAGAAACAGATATCGCGAAAATTGCATTAATGTAACAAGGCGTTTATAAGAACTGTAAGTAGGTGAACGATAGTGAAGATATCTTATCATTAAAAATGCGTTTACTAGAGTTTGTAACGCGACTGATTAGATAAGCTCTTTATTACGATACATTAATGTACGTGTCGCATAGTATGTAGTAGCGCAAACAAAACGGTTTATTTTTTACTACTAAATTAAAGCAAAGCAAAACAGATCTCGTGTTGTCATTTACGATGAATTCCTGCGAGAAATGTTTCCACGAGAGCTGGCGGACGTTAAATTCCATTTTATAAGGTGCGGCTTCATGCTTCAAGTTTATTTTTTTCCGGAGGCTTAAAAATGCTTTTACGTCATTACATCATATTACAGGCTCGTAATCACCACGTCATCTCGCCGTGGAGCGTGTTGAGCAAGTTTCAGTCCATTTTACGTGCCCATTAACTTTACAGCTACTTTAGGTATGTTGCCATAAGTACTAAGCCATGATTACGCCATATTACGCCTATGATGAGTTTAATAATGGAGGAATTATGGAGATTGTGTTACATCCCTCTAATATTATTAAGCCGGAAACCTTTTAGGATAAAGATACTAATTTTCAGTTAAGAACACAGTTCGTGCTGACTTTAGCAGATTTAGGTCCGTTTAAATTACTTAGCAAAGGACCACTTTTTGTAAAGATTTGTTTATTTTCTTTAATGTGGATTTTCCTCTTACGAAAATTAATTACCTCCCGTTCTGTTCGGCATGACCTATGATTTTAAAATGTATATGGGCAGGGTACAGTTATGCGCGTGGGCCCTTTGAGGCTTTGGGGTCAGCCCTGATGACGGGCCTCTACCTACGCTATAACCATTGTAATATCCATACTAACTTTATCTCTAACTTACGTAACATGATGTATGACGTTTTCCGCACATTCTCGACTCATAATCCAACTTATGGAAGTAAAATTAAATTAAATTAAATATTCAGGGACATTGCACACAGCGCCATCTAGACCCACACTAAGCAAACGCTTGTGTCGTGGGTACTGGATAACGGATATAATACTTATATACTTTTCTTTTGTAAATACATACTTATTATACATACAAACGACTAGACTCAACACAAGTAAGTATAAATTTTAAAATTCATAAATACTTGTGCCAAGAAGGAATCGAACCAGCAACCCTAGATTAGAAGGCAGAGCCACTACCAACTAAGCTAATAGGATAGTCCAACTTATGGAAGTAACCTTATATTAGGCAACAGTCAATGGTCCCTTTATTCGAGATTCAATTACTATCGCTTAACTACGAGATGAGAAACTGGTTTTTCCTGTAGACACCTACGCAGGCCGTTTGCTTACGCGCGAGGCCTAGTTTAGTTCATTCTTGAACATATTTTACCAAGGTTTTATTTATGTAGAGACGACAAACTTTACTGATCTTTTTTCAGAACTGGCTTATTTTAAACATTCTAGTTAGATATTTTCAAAGAAGTTATGTGACGCCATTAAAACGCCATCAATTTGTTTTCAAAATTCCTTGTCTCAAACACAACCGGGTTTGTGTAATTTTGTAGAGAATTAAAATTGGCTGTCGACTGCGTGTGGCTCCCCAATTTTACCGAAAATAGCCGAGTGCTACGTGTTCTCAGAGGTAATCAAATTGCATGACACTACACGTGCAAGGTGTGAACTGACGACTAACACACTCCCGCCCTTCGCTAGCCGTATTGCCAGTCTGGAAACTATAAACAACAATAAATACGTCTTTACTTCCTAATGAGAGCTTTACAAGCTCAAATACTCGTAGAGTCATTTATTGTATTTCACTGATGGTAATGAGAGGTGCAAGTAAACGTGGCACGCCACCTATGGTGCGTGGCATGCCTCAATCAAACAAATGAGAATCTGTTTTCATGCGTGAGACGCATTCTTCATTCAGGCGAGCGTAAACACTTCACAATGAGGCCGGCATTTCTCCTACATTTTACTACGAGATAGCGTCATTCTACGTTCCCTAAAGTTTTATTACGATCGCTCACTGCTGTTGTAAAACCGGTATGGAAGGTTGTCGAATTTTTAACGCTGCTCTTGAACGTGATTCCGATATAGAAAATAGATACGGGCTCTGTAACTGGCGTGTTGAATTGTAGATATGAATTCACTGGAAGAGTCTTTAATCGGTGATTCTGGTTGTTTATCATGGTAACATTTTTTTGATCCACTGCCTGTTTTCGTTGCTAGTAAGTATTGTCACGAAAAATGAAAAAAACATTCACGTCAGTTCTAGCTATTACTAAGCAAAACACTTAATGTCGATTCCATTATACTTGGGGAAAATAGTAAACAAACCGCCGGCTCTCACAAAATCACTAAACTTTCGATGAAATCACTCCACTTCGGTATTTTAATAGTTCTTGGACACAAACGGTACATGTATGCTACTATTTACACACGTAGAACACTTTGATTCAACATAATTACTAATTCATCATAACCTCGGCCGAGGTTACATATTTGAGCCTTTTGGAGTCGAGACTTTGGGGCCGTGGGGTCCGGGAGCCCATACTATTTTCCAAAACCTCTCGGAGCGCTTGGTTGACGCGACGCATGACCAAAATGCTGGCCTTTTTCTGGCTCAACGTATCAGCATTGCCATCCAGCGTGGTAATGCGGCCAGTATGCTGGGCACGCTGCCCTCTGGTAGTGGGCTGGAGCACTTAGATTATCTTTAGGCTTTTCTAAAGATTTTCTAAGTGCCCCTATTTGTAGTAGTTAGAAGTAGAGTGTTTAGTTTTTCTTTCCTTGTTTTTATATTTTATTATTGTAAATAAAGTTACATTACGCTGTATTTCAATAAATTACGAAGACGTGATCAAATCAGCGAAAAATCTTTTGACAGCTTTGACAAACACTCTATGATAGACTTTTAACGTTGTCTATGTTTTAGTGATGGGAATGGTATTCAAAGAATGAACGTAAAATAAGACTAGGAGAATGAATGCTTTCATTTGCAACATATTATTATCAAAATACTTTTATACAATATAAATAAAAATATATAATATGTATAATATAATTACTGGGTTATTCGTGGCTATTGAGATTATTAAAATTTATAATTAAATTAATTATTAAAATTTATAATCTTAAAATTTGGTAGGTATGGCTATACGTCAAAAATATGTCATTGTACGAGTGAGAGATACGACTTGGATATCGTGCCTAAGATCACATAAACAAGATTTCACCCACCTAGCACAACCTGTATCTGAGCAGGTGCTGTTTAATCTAGGATTTTCTGGTAATTTGTAGCTTCTAGGGAAAACAAACATGATTATAGGTTTTAATACATTTTAGGTTTAAATATTAAAAGCAAAATTTTTATTAAAAGTTCATACTTGTAAATAAAATAAATATTTAAAATATTAGATTCATATGTTCATTCACTTAAATTCAAATTGTCGTTCATTCGACCTAACCACATCACTATTTGTTCACTCTTTGTCTATGGTTTTGGTTTGTTTACTATTTTCACAAAGTATAGAGGAATCGACCGTACAACTGTTTGTACATACACATTCAATAAATATGACTTACCTACTTTAATTTTCAAAGTTGAACTTTTACTTAGTAAGTACATAGGTACTCGTAATTGTGACATTTTATTTTCATACTGACTTAACGACGACATTCTTCTCATGGGAAACTTACAGTACAAGTATATCAGTTCCATAGAATCTACTTCCACGTTCCAAGGCGCATAGTCGCAGCCGGCGCCTGCGGCTCTCACGTCACAACAAAACAAACAGCGCCGAAGCCGACTAGATACTATCATCCACCGAACACCGATGGCCGCCCGTTTAGGGATAGGTGGGTTAGTAACTTAGTATAGCGATTCCCCCGCTTATCCTGTCACGTACTAAACTTTCCATTTCGAACAGAGTTACCAGCTTGCCTCGCTTATCGGGACTTTTCGTAGGAGTAGACATTGCTTCAACTGATTTGATATCTCGGTGATAAATGGCAAAAAAAGTGAGAGCGGACAAATATTTAAGGTCATTGAGAAAATATAAATCCAATATGCTGGGATTATTGGCCAAAAGCCTAAAATTGTTCTTATGTACTTATTGAACAACAGTAATAACTACAATGTAGAGTATAAATATGGTTACTACTTTATTTCGAAAACCATATGGAATTTAAAATAAATATACTATGTAGCTTGCATATTAGTCGATCTGCTAGCAACACTGTACTGTAACGTATTTCTATTCTATCATGCGTAACACACTTACTTTTATTTTTGGTGGTAATTAAACGCATTCCCTAGCGGTACGTGATACACCTTCAAAGGTCTCATTCACAATGCACATTACGTCCTTAGAGTCCTACTATTAAACTAAACCCATCATTGTTTTCTTTCATTGTTCCTATTTTAAAGTAGCACGCTACAATGTAAAACTTAAGCCATGATGGTTATGAAAGTTTCTCTCAAGTTAACCTTCCAGTATCCTACTACTGAAAAGAGCGTCGTTACTTTTACGATGTCGTCAAGCACGAGTCAGAAGCCACTTACCATTTAACGCTTCGAAAAACATTCGAGTCTAAAATTATAGTGGCATTCAACTTGTCCTACAAGGCGGTTAACTTTATTCCATTGTCATCAGTTTGAATGAAAACTTTGGACCGAATGTAAGAGCAGTGTAAGCGTTTTTTTGTTGACAACAATATTCAGTACAATTCGCTCAGCATTTTCCTTTGTTTAATCTATATTGTTAGACAACAACGATAATAATAAGAATATGTACGCTGTGTAGGTAAAGCAAAATTGCGGTCTCAAACCCTTAAAAATTGGATAAAACAAAGGCTTCGTTAGCGTGGCGTTGACTACACAGACACACCCCTTACCCTTATTATAATAAATAACGGGGTATGTTTGACTACCGTCATACAATGTAACCCACGTCTTGTCGTATTAGGTATATTGGAACAGCCAACACAAGTAAACAAAAAAATAACATTGCTAAAATATGTTTTCTATACCAGAATATAATTATTGTATCCTACATTCGTAGTAGAACGGAAGGTACCAAAAAGTACTAGAATCGTTAGTTGAAATTGCACATACATATGTAGTTATACGATGTTTTACAAATATCTCTGAAACCTCAACAGTATGCCGATTAAGTGTTAAGTACTAACTCCTACTCTCTACTACTCTAGAAAGATGGACTAGTTATATCAAGCTAGTAATCAAGTATGTTGATCGTATATGCTGAAAGACAACAAATATTCAATGATCATTATTCTCCTATACGACATCATTAACTTATTTGCATTTGAAACGACCATTCCACTTAATTTATTTGTTTTCCTCTGAAAAGCTGGTCATAGCGGAATTTTGCTCGTTCCTTCTAAGATTATTTTGAAGCACCGCTTGAGGGTAAAGGTTATATTTCCTAAATCAATCTTTAAGAGGAAACATAAATATTGTTGACATAATATATGTATAGAATATACCCGTGGCAGTTCATACGGTGTTTAATGTTTATTCTAAGGGTTGCGGTAAGGAGAATTAATCTATAAGACAAGATCAAACGCTGCGGTTGAATCGGAAGCTGCCGGTAAATTTATTGTTCCTTGCAGGTGGGCTGTTACCGGCAGAAATGTCCTAATGGCTTTGGAACCGGTTGCCATTTTACTTTGTGCCTACGACTTGTACTCTATCTATTTGTTGTTCAATCATTCTACAATATATATGTTTTTCTATTTTCGCGGCAAATACCAAATATAATACACGTGTTGTGTTACAAATATTTCTGCGTAAGTACCGCATCAGAACGCTTCCTGTGTAAATAAGTTCTGTTTATGTAATCATGGTAATCTAAATTGATATCTCATATGGGACATCTCTGCTTAAGCTCCAAGTTATCCCGACCTTACTCGCAGTATTCGCTATAACAGCTATAACTTGTAATATTCGATGTCATGTTTTATAACAGGCAGGGTTAACCACCCGGAAAATAAACACGGCTCCCAAGATCCGAGGGAATCGGTGAGCGAGACGAGAAGCCAGAGGCTGTGAGTTGACCCGAGATCTGCTATATTGAATTCAAGTTATGATTAGGAAACTTTCCGACTTCCTGGCGTGCTTCAGAAAACGTATTCCGCCAAATGAAGCAAACTAAATTTATTGACGCGTGTCTGATTGGAATCTCGGTACATATAAGGTTTTTATATTGTTTGTATATTTAGAGAAACAAAAAATAAGCTTTCGTGGCGATAAATTAACAATTCTCTATTATCAGACATATAGTCCATAGATATTTTACACACACATAAGTTACGTACAAAGAAAGTACAATGATACGTTATGTACATTATCAAGAATTTGAACAATGCAGCCACTGCAGCCAGAATTATTGCACATTGGTTAGTGCTTTGTATTTTGCGACAGCCTGGAAAATAGAACACATATGGTTTGAATTGGAACACACAACACAGACCCTCGGAACTTAATTGAAAAACCTTTGTTTGTATTTGCGATAAAAATTGCGCTAGCCATCAAATGGTGTGGGGTGCTATACGTACGGCATAAACCACTCAATTTTATGGTTATTATGGGTTTGTAATAAAAAAGCTTTTGCCCTAAAGGGCGAGCAAGTTATTAATCTGTGCTAGAGTGTATTTAGTTATAAGCGAGATAACCAATTACGTTTGAGTGTGCTACAACTACTAAAAGAAAAGATGGCCTTTTTACTGGCAGTTCCGTCAGCTTACTGCGTTTACAACGTGCCGGCCTGTGTCGAATAGATTAGAGCAGATGATAGATGAGAAAGATATAATTGCACAATGAATAACAGTGTCAGTCAACACAATGCATGGCTCATTCAACGCTTTTTCAGGAACAGCTGCCGACGAGAAGTGAGCGCAAGCGCACGTGCCATGATTTTGGTGCTGCGTGCGACACAAAACGCACCAAACCGATGTTCATTCAGATAGCAACTAACCAAATTAATGACCCCACTACAAAACATTTAAACAGCTCGTTCCGAATGTTAATAGTTAATTACTAACTCAATTTTCCTAATAACATTAGAGTTGTTATAGTTTAGGGAATTAATACGACTTACATTGACGTAATGCGTTCGTGATGTGCGGCATCATTCAGTCACGCCTGTTGGCTTCGGACCTCCACAACGTTAGTGGATGACTTTTCGAGTTAGTGACGTCAATGTGGCGTGAGCAACTCACAAATTTACCTCACGTTTCCGTTATGCCGGTTCTGGTAACGAGATTTTTTCGAATGGCTACTTTTCGATGTCCATAAAAGTCGAACTCTCGAAAGTTATGGTGAAGCGAGTTCGCACATGAGAATAAATTTTGTTGGTCCTCGTCGCCCTTTTGTTCAGTGACAATTTGCTCTGGACACGTGTCTGTGTAAACCGCAGATATTCCCTTTAAAAGTATTAATGACCAGGATACAATGGTCCCCTCATCTGTGACCATTGTCACATAGTCATAGCATAATGAACAGATTGTTAATAAATGATGAGGCGGTGCAGTGTTATCAGAGCTATCAAAATGGCTTTTTGATATGCGCCAGATGTCACTCCCCTCTGGCGTGGAATAAATATTATTAGCATATAATGTTGTAAAATGCACATTGCACGTGTTTCTATTATATCTAGTTCCCGAAAAAGTTGTATACAAAGTGCAACAATCCAAAATCAGTATAGCTGTCCCAAACAGTGTCAGTATCGCAGATTCACATCTGCCCTCAATATGTAAACCGCACATCTGTTGTACACAGCGATGATGCGTATGCCTCTTCGTGACCTAAAGACCAATCTATCAACAAACCATCCGGTTAATTACTCACTATAAATATGTTGCATTATATTTTCATTATTCTGTTTGAACTTAATGACCATGTTAATATCATATCAATTTAATTAGTATGATTAAGGTATTTATTATTTAGCACGAAAATGCTTGGCAAAAGCTGCATACTATACAAATATTTACTCGTAATTATTCCTGATACATATAACTTATTTTTACTTACAATGCTTCCTGTATAGACCAAGCTATTGTTCACTGTAATTTCAGTTCGTTTGTTGCAAACTGGAAACCAATATTTTGTCTCCAGCACGAGCACAATGCGAGGAATTCAAGTATCGCACAAGTCGTAAATCATGTGAAGTGTTTTCGCATCGCTTCACAATCGAATTTGTAACAATTTTTCAATTATCCGTTATTGACCACAATGGACGATCTTATGGGCCTTTTCACTGTCGTTAACAATTTGTACTGGTTCCTGCGGCTTTCCCTTCACACCAATACAATCCCAAAGTCAATGTCACAAGGAACAGAGTTCGGAGCACCCTCAGGAATTAAAACTGATCCCACCGAGCTTATTTTCAAAACGTGGGGTCGACCTACTTCGACCAAATGGTGCGTTTCGATTGTACTGCCTGCATACTCAAGCAACCGGTAAAATAATAAAAAGCTCGTAAATAAAAATGCTAAGTGTGTTTTGTTATTTCGATCTCATATTTAATTGTACATTTGAATGATATTCTAATTTACCTTTTGTCCTTTTCAGGTAAGTACCATTAGTTATCATACTCGTGTAGCTGTTCACCTTGAAGGTAACTTAACTACGAGTATACACTGTACTTTAAGATTCCCACGCTATGTACTGATTGTTTTTTTCGAAATTATAATCAATTCAGCACCACCCCAGTATCAACATTATCTTATTTTGTAGAATAGTAAGTAACACGAATATAGATCGAACTTGATTTATATAATAAAGTGAATGAGTATTCTCCGTAAAATGTTTCCGATTGCTGCCTCTTAAACTGAGCAGAAGTATATGCGGACAAGACTACGAATTTGTCGAGTTTAATTAAGGCCAGGCTGTCCGATGGCCCTCTTCATTTGTGCAGATGGGGCATCACGACCTTATCCCTAAACGAATTGCTCTCAGTTGCTCCTTAGTGGCTGTTTAGAGGAGACCCTTCCTAACGATTGTTTATCCGCATCATTTCGTTTTCCTTCTCTTTAAGATCTGAAGAATAATAACCTCCCATAAACTATTTGAAACAATTTTGAAGATAAATTATCGGAACTGAGGAATTCCGTTCTTGACATAATCAGCATCAGCATTTATCTAGCCAGAAGGTCAAAGTGGCACGGTTTAATCATAGAGCTGACTTATCTAAAGAGTCTGACAATCCGCCAGTATTTTACGCCAAAGTAGACCGCTGGAATAATAAATTGTCAGTGTAAATAATATCGTAGGCTTATCTAGAGCCGCATCAATGTTAGTCACGAAGCCGGCGTGACTGAAGGTACTAGACCGGCTAGTACTGTTTGTTGGTATGAAAGTGCAATGTCCCGCCCATACGGCTGGTGAATTATTTACTCGCCCTTCTTATTTCAGTGCCGCGTACAATTTTGACGTGACAAGTCCAAAGTCCATGACTCACCGTCTAACTACATGAGCTCCACCTGTATCTCAGCGTATAGCAAATAAATATCATTGCTTAGTTCAACTAAAATAAAACAAAGAACTAAACAAAAAGTGTGGTAAAAAATTACGACAATGCGAACAATATCCTTGACTTTTAATCGCGAGTTCTGAGAATCTTAGTTCAATGACCAAGCTTCCTAGGATTGCATCATCTCATTAGTGTTCTAGTAGCTAAATCTTAGAAAAAATTACCTTTTATTTTTAGTACCAATTAAATAAAAAGCTTCCAATCTACCTCACCATGGGTCGTGTTTAAGGAAACTTGCATCAGCTTCTTTAAATTCACCTCACGCAACAGTTTCGTCAGCGTTAACTTTAATTGAATATTCTACAACCCCTCCGTCCGATGAATCTTGGCCCAAAATCCTGAAGCTCATGCTTTGATTGTATAAAGATAGACTTTTAAAAGTTAACATAAAATTACACTTTATACGTAATTTTAAATAAAGATATAAAACAACCCGTCCTTTAAATTGTTCATGCTCTGTAGATATTCCTAAACAAGTTAAGTATAAAGTCTTATCAGCTACATTCATTAGACCATAACCACGCCTCATCGTCTTTCGCTCTTACCATGACTATTAACTTGTCAATATTGCTATAACGTGTCGAGCCGTCACTTGAAATTAATTAATGGTTCTATTCTGTCCATCACACTTGCTCGCCAATCGCCAGTCATCGCTTTGCAATTACTGTTTTTAATTAATAATACCAAGAGGATAAGTATACTTCACAGTGAGAGCTCAAATTCAATATCCTCTCAATTTGACGACCGGCGTCGTGTCGGATAGAATCCGTAATTTGATATCCGGGGTAACCGCAGAATGACGCAAGTTTGATTGCCGAACGTCCTGGCACTCTTTGTCTAGTATATCCCTCTTCCGGATTGCAAATGGTCCTCGGTGGGATAGAACCGGATGATAGCGAATCACCCCATGTTATTACTTCCCGTCAAAGGAAAGCTTTTCACACGGACACACATGTTTAGCAAGTCCTTCAAATGCAGGAATTCCATTTCTGGTTCGGATTTCGTTCCTGTCGGACACATCAACATTCTGAACCATAACTATGGTAATAGCCGAAACTAAAATAATCATTGAATTTATTTTATTTAGGCTCCATTTAAATGCAAGCGTGCTCTTAAATTAACATAAAACGTAAACGCTATCCCTTTTTAATGGCCAGCCACCATTTGTCCACTAGAAACAAACTCAAATAATTCCTTGGGTTTGTCCATTCAAGGGTCCAATTATGCGCATTAGTCTACAGTGGCAATTGAAAAGGATTTTCCAATTAGAGACCTCTCATTGAATTAATGTGCGTCCCAACATTGATAAAATACTTCAATCTTCCGCTACGTCGATCGTTACGCAATCGAGAAATAAACGTTTTTCGATGTCAATTATCTCTGTTTTTACATTCTTGATTTATCTGATCAAGAAATGTCAGGTCCTATCGGATTTAGCAATAAATTATCTTCTGCTCCAATTACCTTAATATAATTTGCATTTATAAGCATCATTCCGACATGCATATCCGGAAACAGTGAAGCAAGTAACGCAAGCCCCTAAATCATGCCGTAAATCCTGGGTATTGTTTCGTCGTATCAGTGTGTCGCAGAGATGCGGGCTCTACGACGAATCTCTCTCATTTGTTACGCTCGGTTACGTATTCCATTGCCTGAAATAGGTAATGTGAGTCGAATCGCGCTATCACCTGTTTGAAATGTGAGTATTACCACATTACACTCGTTAGCTGCGAGACTGACGACAATTACTTGTGTTCGAGCGAAGGAACAGCCGTACATTCATCCTGGCCCGAGATCCCGCCTTGTTTGTGACACGGGGGCATTCAGAACAATAGGACCATAACTTGGGAAAGTGAAAAGCTTGCGTTGACAAGGGTAACGTCCTGAAGCTATTTGTGTTGCGCTCCTTGCTATCTGCTCCGTGCAAATGCTGTATACAGATATTGAAATAGTTTTGACGACATGCACAAATCGACTGAAACTTGTGTCGTAACTTTTGAAATCTATTTGCTATTCGCTTTCGTGACTCTGAAAGCTTATGAACTATTTCATCGAATCCCTTTCCGATCAATATCTTCCGATATCTCGTTGAGTTAACGCGAAGACACTAACAAATGCTTTTACGGGTTTTAATAATGAGAACACGAACCGACACAGCTCGATCAGAAAAAGCTCACGGGCCCGAATAAACAACATCGATACTTGTGTAATGGTAGATACCACAAATCATTAGAGACGTGACCGCGGGACGTGATGGAATTCAAAGATTTTGAGGTAAACTTTTTTGTATTTGTACAGCATCGGTTCTAAGATTACAGAAAGCTAAATTATATCGAAATACTAGTGTTAATCATACTTTCATAAAAGAAGCTTTCGACAAGTACTATCGCCATATGTAAATTAGAAAACTGTTGAGTGTTCCCGTTACTCATAGTAAAGAGAACGGAACGTGCCTTGGAACTGCACCTGCTAGAGTTACAATAACACGCGGCGGGAGCAGAAACCTAGAGTCACGTTCTAGACCATTCTGAATGCAAACAAACAAGAATGTTTACCGAAACTTTCAACTACTAGTGCTCCTAATGTAATCACTAAAGTAGCTACTGATTATGAGTAGGACATGCAGATTTTAGACGTTGAGAATAATCAAACCAAGCTAAATAAGTTAAATGAGTTGCGTAATGCTGTTTCAAAGATCCCTCATCATTTCTAAAGCTGTGTCAGACTTAACTTATGCATTGCAGATATGTATCCAATTATTTTGTTACAGGAATGTTTATTAGAATACATATTATGCACGTATACGTAGCTTTAGCTGAAGCAGACGCATTGCCCGACTTGAAATATGGCATCTCTAATTTACTATCTCGGAAGTATTATCCCAGACAGACACTAAACACAACCATCAAGATCGAAGTCTGAGGCGAGGCATGTCCTAAAATACATTCGCAAAGAGAACCTCTGAAATGTTGAATTTTATGACTATATGGCTGTTGAAATGTTTCTATTGCAACTATAGATTGTATATTCTTTTTGAACTTTTTTGTTTTTAATTTGTCACGAAACATATACATTTATTTATGGTTCGGTCGGACTGTAATACACCATGGCAATATGACATGAAGCCTGCACCATCAACGATAGCGATATTAATTGTAATCGCTTTTTATGATTTTGCGAGAGTTCGCCAAGTTATGACTTTCAATTTCCCGCTTGTTATGATTTATGACTTCACTTTCGTATATGATTTTCTAAAATTAGATGTTCTCGCGTTTGTTCGAGTGGGTTAGTTTATGTCTTCCTCAGTAACGGGTAGTTAATTAATATTCATATGGTTTATATTCGCAACCCACCCTAAGGCACCGACATATCAGCATTTTCACACGCATGCACTGATAATAAACTCATCTATTCAAATGGAAGAACGAAAATTAGTTTGACACATATAGGTGTTTTTTTTTGCTTTTTCTCAATATTAAAGGTGTGAAACGAACATAACATTCTGAATTTAAAAAAATTTAGTCCTGCGTAGTTGGTTACATGGACTTACTCTCTTATTATCTATTTAGCAATATATATAAACGCTATTATAGACTAGTGAAATGAATTTCTGTTTGTGATTGCAATAAAAGTAGCTATGTATTTACTTTTATAATAATGTGTGCATTAAACAAAATGGTGTACAACTAAACAAATCTGTGTATGCGAATGAGTTTTTAAGATTTAACATTGACCACTTTAATGCCAAGGGCAGGCGTTAACATGTTTTTAAATGTTACCCAAATTAACCAGCACGTAATGTCACATCATTCTCATGATAATTTTACAAACTGATCAATGATAGCATTGATTTATAGTCTATTTAGTATATTAGGTCCAATTAAGTCGGTGCCATTTCCTGTTTTCTGTCATTAAATAGACTGATTATGATATTTGGTAATAATCTGACTAAAACAGCGGATGATATGACTGTCGATAATTACCGATTCGTATGCAACAAATATGCATGAATGAATACTCATAGTAATCTACTTAGGTATATGAATCTATTATATCTGTAGTAACTACAGGGCATCGAGGATACATAGTTAAATTTGTTTAAAAGGATATGCTCCATAATCAAACCGCCTTAGAATTATAATGAAGCAGTTTATGATTGTAGCCGAGAGCAGGTATCTTGGCGCTGACCTTGGCTCCACCACAGATTAGGCAGGAACTGCTACCCAGCCAAATGTTGGCCGGGTGACCTCGCCAACGAATAAGATGAGGTTTAGTCACGCCACTGTTATAATACGCTTTTAACTAATACTAAACTAAATGGAATTAGTTTTGCCATCGACTTCCTGAATATTGTTTTGTTTGTTTGTTAGTCTAACATTTACAATGTCAGATGTATCCTTTAGACCGTTAGAAAACCAAGTGAGGCTAGTAGAATGTGCCATATTGAAATTCCTCGTAACACCGGCTTGAAGGGCGCTAGAAGATACTTTCAAGAAATGCTGCTACCATGTTGCGACCGGTTTCCGCTTACTAGAATCAAGTAGCTGCCCATTACACACAGAAGTCGTATGAAAGTTAACCTTTTATGGCATCTTGTCAACCCAAAAAAATAGGTTTCGAAAATTCTTGTGGATCTCAGAACACTTGCAATGTTGTTAAGTTGTATGTAGTAATGTAGTCGGATTCGGTTTCATTTTTGTCCGATAAATTATTATATTATCAAACTGTACAAGAAAATGACAGAAGCAAACATTCGTCTTCATTTACTTTTATTAATTCGTGCACGAGTCACGAAAAACATGCTTGATACTCGATAACAATATTTTCTGTACAAATCTCTTCTAAACATCATCAAACTTTGCCCAGTTCTCTCTTGTGAGGAAATAAAAACTTTTGCAGAAAGAGCAACTCTCAAGTCTCAGCGGATCGCCTTGTTTGACCCGAGTTATTGACAGTCATCCAATTCGTATTACGATGTTCGCCTTCGCCCATTCACTGGGAATATTATTGGGATCTTCCACTAAGTAGAATAGTTCTTTCTCGTAGCGAAGTAAGTTCAGGGTTCTCAAACATCTCAAAAGTTCTTATTATACTGTGTATTGTTGTTATAAAATTGTGGAGTAGAGTATTTTCTAGAAAATATTTTCACCTCATTCTGGAAAGTTCCTTTGAAAACCGTACACACTACATTACTCCCAATTTGGTGAAGTGAAAGCCCTACAATGCTGTGATTAGTTTAGGCCGACAACGTACAAACGAGTCTTCTCTCGTCCTACGTTATATGACTCACCTCTCAGACGATTCGCAGACAGACAAACAACTGCATTAAGTTACCATAATATCGTCTAAACATAGAGTGGGAGGAGTACTTGACCTAATCGTATAATGGTCTATTTGGCAAGAGAGTGTTTTCCCTTGCTGATGCGAAATTTTACCTACTTTAGTTATATGTGTACGTGTATGTAACCTGTAAAGTAACAGTAAAAGAGAAGTCGTGTTAGGTACATAAAAGTTTAAGAGTTGGATCGTTATCGCACTAGAGGGTGGTCGGACGACTGTCTATGTCAACTGCCGCTAGAAAATCGTGAGATCTAAAGAGATAGACTAAGCTCGCTGACACAGAATTAGCACCAAGCAAGAAAACAACCTGCCTCAAGATCACCATCGACTGCCATAGTTACCTAATAGTTACTTCGTTAGTTGGCTGGTATTGCTCCACTTGCGGCAGCTTTTAATTTACCGCACTAACAATTATCTCCTTAACTTTTGACCGCTTTCTTTATTAGGACAATGTGTTATTGTGTAACTTCCTGTTGCTTCACCTTCTCTCGTCATGATTCATTAATAAATATTGTTTTGTCTATTTTCATTATGATCTTTTCGTTAGTACTTAGTAAAGTAAATGATTCTACCGTGCACACTTCCACCACTTTGCCCCATTAAAAGAGGTTATAAAACCCATAAAACATTTCTTAGCAGCTATATTTCACCCTACCTGAACCGGCACGGATTGTCCTACAGCCGTCATTCCTCGTTAGACTGCTCACCGAACCGTGGCCAGAAGCAAATGCTGTTTGTAGAACAGCATTTGGGTGTAACCCAGGCAGGTTCAATTTCACCTTACAGTCTCTATAATAAAGGCTGAAATTGATTTCTGCAATTAACATAAATTGTGCTATCAAACTGTGCCTATGACATAAACATAAATGGACGGATATACATTTACAGCATAGCGCCCTGCTGTGAAATTCATATGACTTGCCTTCACATGCAGCTCTAGTTGGAATGTAGTGGAATTGTCAATTTGTGAAGGAAACGCAAATTCGCATCTAGGAGTACCTAGTACTAGCTGTGTAATGCAAACCGGCGGATTGGATTTCCGTCGTGGCTCGATTTCGCTTCGAGTTTGGAATTGATTATTCGAATTCAGTTTCTGTTGTCCTTTCATTACTGTCGCGCTGTTTTAATTAAACTTGTAATCTGTGTGCACTGTTTTGGTGTCATACCAATTATCTGTGATGTAATGAGTGTACATTTGAAGTATTTTAATTCGTATAAGTAATATAATACTTCATCAGTCACAAACTTTTAACGCTTCTTATTTTTATGATGACCTCACACAAACAAGCTTTTCTTGTGATACTAACACAAGTACGCAATTCATTGTGAAGATACACTGATAAATACAAGAAGTATCATACAGCTTTCGAAATTAAGTGATGCAATTGTACTTACTAGTATATGTGCTTGGCTTCGTTAATTCAATCACGTCGTGCAAACTGCCCTCCATTTAAATGGATATTAACTAATTCTTTTTTTTACTATCTTTTCTTCTATATCCACGCCTACTCTCATAATAGTATGTAATTAATAGCATATCTAACTAGATAATAATTATTACAAAGTTATCATGTCGTGAGTCATAATACAACTTTCTAACGACGCGACGTTTGTTCATAAACAGGAAAACCAATTCCTCAAATTTCGTAACGATTTTTCACGAAACATTTTCGCAATGTACCTCCGCAATCCTAAACGCAATTTCAATTTCATAAACGAACGACTTTAGGATTAAATTCAATTCATTCTTTATTGTATGGAAAATATGTTTAATCGTCCGTTACAAAATCCGTGCAGAATTTTGCAGAAAAAACTTTTCTTGTCGCTTCAGGAACAAAGGGGCATTCGTACCGACAGCTCTTGACATGGAAAACCTTTTTTGCCATTCCCGATAAGGCTCCGTGGGACGATATCGCAAAAGGATTGAAAGCTACTGGAGGTGCTCCGAACACTTTGCTCCTTAAAAGCATTCGCTTTGCATCTGACGTGTATTATCATAGCAAACCAGAATACTGATATCTCTATTTTCATTTCGAATATAGCCCTAATACAGAGTTTTAGGGATACAACTAAACAAACTGTACTTTACTGACAGTGTTCACCTTTTCTGGCTCGACTCAACTTATGTAATATATCGTTTAGTAAAATTATTGTCGTCTTGTACCATTCGCAAAATATTTTGAATACCAAAACACTCGTGTTCCGTCATAAATATAATATACTTCCATCCCATAGTAAGTTGTAAATATACATAAATATGTTCCGTATTACGCTATATAGATATGGCTATTACTTATTAGTTAAATTACAGTCTTGACTACCTAATATTTGTTGATACCTACATCGAAGAGCTTCATACAAATGAGCGTCAATATAAATGTCAGAATGTAAGTGCATAATTAAAGCATTATCTCGCTCAAATGCGGCGGTAGACCACACAAGCGAACTTTGTGCCAGTTGTGCCCGAAGCTAGTCGTGAACCATAAGTCCCGTGACCACAATAAAGACCTTCCACTTCCAATCTTGCTATGAGCTATAAACCCGCTTTTATTTGTTTCTCGAATCGCTCATAATACCACTCAAATCCAAGAACTCGGTTCCCGACCTTTGATATTGAGCAATGAAACTGTTTGAGCGACGTCAACACAACACGTGTTTTGGAGATGCAAATATTGCTGATTCTGTGAATAGATATTTTATTTTCAGTGTCACCATTAAAAAAATTGTGTGCCCTTGTTAAAATGTATCGCATATCGAAAGTGCTGGGATGCATTTCTCTAGTTTGTAGACGTCACATTGGTATCAGCGAGGCACCTAGCAGGAGAGAGGCTGCCCGCTACTTGCCGGAAGCCGGCGCCCTGGCCGTGTGACCGCAAGATTGACAGCCGGCCCCGAGGCGGACTTCAAGCAAATGCCTGACCACATCTCGGCTGCCACTTCCTTGTGAAAATAGCATATTGCAAAGATTCCATTCATTGCAGGCATATAATGTTAGTTTATTTAATGTTTTGCTTCTAGGTTTATCACGCGCAATGCTTTTATTGGCTTTCTGAATGTATATAAATATACTTATCTGGTAAACTGTGACAAAATAGCTACTACAAATTAATTGTTGCATCCAATTAGCCCCTGTTAATGAGGTTGGTTACTTTAAAGCCCAATAATTTCAAAGCAACATAGACGTCCGCTGTTACGACCCACATTGCATACATGTATAATACTATCATGAACCATTAAGCTATTGGTGCTGAATTATTTCTAGGTGCTGTTTATACGGCTCCTTGGCGCAAGGCGAGCGTCCACTCCCTATCTTATCATAGATGCTGTAGTAAAATTTTAATGAGCCGGAGTGGAGCCCGGCTGGGTCCCGCTAATCGAAGTAAAGCTTACAGTTACTTTGTAGATGCAAAATGCAAAGTGAGACATACACCAAGAACATGCGCACTCCAAAGGCATTCCAACATTTGCATTGGTTTTATTGCTTATCTCATTCTTGAATTTCTATTCTGTTCTGTTGTTTATTTTTGCTTTATTTTGTTGTCTTGTGGCTTGTGTTAATTTTATCGTTGCCAGATACGTTTGACTTGCCTTATCTCGTAAATTTCATGTATCAAACCAATCTTCAGATTCTTGGTTTATGAATCTCTTAACTTTCTTAAGAAGCTTTTACAAAATCTAATAAATATATCCCTCCCTTAGAACACTTCACCTAATCAATGTTTTATAGCGCAACCGCATTAAAAATCGTTTAAATGCGTCTTTCATAAGAAGAGTAATGTGTTTTCTATGCGTGCTTAGTGTATCATTAAAGTATTTACGACTCGATAATCATTAAACCACCACTGTTATTTAATTTATGTAAGCAATTATGAAGAAAAAAAAACAACTCATTAGTCGAAGCGTAGTGGTAACGTAGTTTCAGTTAACAGTCTCGCTTTATTTGTAAAGTAGTTTGTATTGGGTTTATTTCTGATACAAATATGATTATAATCATGGCCTCTAGTACCTTGTACTATCATAAAATGAAATATATCCTCGCTGACCTTTAGTTTCGCCTACATTCATCACTAAGATCCGCTTATACTAGCTGTCTAGGCATTTTTCACAGAATCAGTAACAGTTCAGCTTCCATTGAGCTCCGGGAGGAATTCTTTCCATTCCTTTTATATCCCGATTTGGCAAAACAGCTTCTGGTACCGTCTTGTTACTTGTTGATTTATGAAACATTGTGCTCGAAACTACGGTCTGTATGTGAATGCACCGTTGGCTCGGCCTGTGGTCACTTGTCCATAAAAATATTTCGAAACAGCTACGAAAATATTTGTTCTTTTGTCATCTGGGTGGATTGTTAACTGGAGTGAATTCAAAATGGTTTCGGAATCATCTCCACATTGTTATTTCGAATATGTCACGAAATTAATGTATTATTAAAACTATCGTTAGACATACTTATCAATTTATTAATATTCTTATTCGATTAATTTGTGTAGTTTCACAGTTTAAGAAAACAAACATCCCGATACTTAATCCACAAACACATTGTATTGAAACGACGAAACAGATTTGGCTTCACAGTTTTTCCGGATGCTTTGTTTAATCCTCTATTTACGTTTCTTTGGTGTCGTTTTAGCGGCAGATGGCATGCTAATGAGGATAATGAAGTTAATGGATAGACGTTTTTGTGTCGGCAGCAGGCGTGAACTGAAACTAGGTCGGCGGAAACGCAAAAATCGGCGCACAAACCTTCGCTACTATTGTAAAAGACCTGGGGCTTTGCTTAAGCCATTCCGCTGCAACGAAACTGTTGTTTACTGTACTATTTTCTAGGAAAATGGTAAACGTATTTCCTACTTTAGGCACTGAAACACTGAAATTATGACCTGAATATCAGTCTCAATTGTGGTTATCACATTTTAATATTAACATTGTTTCCATTGCGAAACATTGACCCATAGTACCAACAGTATTTTAAAACGAGAGAATCGCACAAAGCCCCGGATATCACAATCAATACCTTTTGAAATCCTCCATTGCATTAGAAAGCAAAAGAGCAATGATATAATACCATACCTATTCGTATTTGCTTAATCGCTCGAAACAGACATTGTTGACAAGGCTCTGATATATGGAGGAGAATTAATGGGACTGTCAAATAGTCCACTGTACGCTTTGTGCGATCATCCAATGAGCATTCGGATTGACGTGTTAAATTAGGCGAAAACTCTATTGACGAGCCGCTTGAGCGTTGCACTCTAATCTAACGCATGGGAACAGATTCGAACATAGAAACTCACTATCAATATGAGATAAAAAGAAGGAAGTTTTTGGCTTTTGGACACCCAATAACCACAATGACAATAACTTTCACAGCTATAGCAGAAATCTATAGTTGTTGAATTTCAATACCTGAAAGGGTATGAATATGTGGGTACTAGTGGACCCTCTTAATAGCTAAAATAAATTAACCTGTACGGCTGTACCAGGGCCGTAAAAATAAAATATTTTTAATTGTTTTAGCACGCCGCATCTAAATAATAGATGAAATGAATACGAAAAGGAAGCAGAGAGAATCGGTATCAGACCGTAACGCAAATGGGTTAACAACCTTGATTTGTATACCCGTTGACTGAGTGTAGGTTGGTGTAGTACTACTTCCGTTTTACACCATAACACTATTGTGAATTTTGCAACACACTCGTCCATTATACCGCAATATGGTGAGAATGCTTGCATAAAGCATGAAAAATATGGCCACGTTCGCGAGGCGGGTGCCAATTGAGCTGAAAATTTAACCAGACTCGAGACTGCAGCAGTGTCCAAACTATCTGCAAGTACATGTCTACATAATTATAATGTGATCTGAGCAAGTGCTTTTATAGAGATTGGCAGAGGAGCACAGAATACATTGAACAGTCTTAAAGTTTTGGCATCCAAAACTTGATGCTGAAAATAATCAAAAGTTATCGATAGCTGAAACAAAGTTCCGTATACCTGTGTGTGTACATTAAAACAGTTATCTAATCGGTTTTCTGATCCTGTTTTCAATTGAACTGTAAGTAATATGATCGAACACGATAATGTGAAAGTTTTAATTATCCCACATTATAAACTACACTGACGTGATTAGGTCGATCGGTTGCGATCTAACTTATTTAACATGTGGTTTATTTTAATAGTTCCTGTGCAGTGCTTTGATGTTGTTACGTAGCTTGTACGAGTAGAGAGTACAGATCTGAAGATAGGAACCACAGAGTAGGCCGGATCTTAATTAATGTGGTCCGAGATAAGCCATCAATAGCTACGAGTATAAAGCTCATAAGAATCACATTAATACTTATTTAATACATCCTGTGTGTCCGTGAACACGCTCAACGTGTATTTATGTTTTAACTTTTCTATTTTCTTTCAAGTTTTTTCAAGAGCGACGACAAACATTCTCCGTACAAGGAGGGCTGTTAAAGTAAATATTTTGTCCGAGTGACCAAAATCTCGCGCTTTCTCTTCACTCTGGTAAATACAGATAACAATTTCTCAATTTGTTTCTAAACCCAAACATTTGTGCCAGACACACTGTTGAAGACGTTAAAAAGCATAGGTGTTGAGTACACGGGGTTCATTGTTTAGGTCCGAGTCAAACAAAGTCCGCCATCGGTTCTTCAAAGCTGATTCAGACGTGGTTTAGGTGATGTTTAAACAACTGATACCGCTAATGTAGTGGGAAGCTCGTAGTTCTGTTCGCTGCCAATTTACTATCAACGCTCGTTATATTTTACGTGGAGTAGAACACCGTTCTTAACGCTACATTGCGCTACACGTATCGCAAAGGCTTCCTTATTTACCCACAAATAGCGAAAGATACGCAAATTTCCTCAAAAAATGGTACGGACACAGTTCACCTCAAAATACCTAACGTTTATTTTCCCAGCTAACTTAGCTTTTCCGACGCAGCAATGTGACAACAAATAATCGTAAAGGCATCGAACAAATGGCTTTACGGTTCATTTATATGATTTAACTGGCTGTTTTATTCCTAGGAGATATTTAATGGGAAAACTACTACTTGAGCTTTTAAACATATCTTGAAAGTGAACTTTTATTTGATACGCAAAAGCTATTTTTGAACGGTCGATGAATGAAACAATGCCATGTTATGTTTACTTTTGAAATGTTTTTAAAGCATCGCAATTTTTTCGACCACACAGGCCGAACTTGTTAATTCTCCAAAAAACATATGTAAACTGGTTGGTAAAGTACAATTTTATCAGAGACACATCTCCGCCCACTTATCTGTGCACGTCTCGATTAAACTTGTAACGGATAGGTATGATTTATGATCTTCGCTTTATTGGTCCTTTGAATCTTGGTCGCAGCAGAATCTCAGTAAAGGTATACAAGGTTATTTGTAACTAAGGTAACACCTGGTAACTAAGGCTATAGTGAATAAATACTTATTACGAACGAGTTTAGTTTTATGCCTTGGAAAAAACTGCTTTACCGGTAGTTAACTAATTCATCTATTTAATTATTTAGACGTAACATGTTATCACAATATTACATTCAACAATATAATAAATAGACAATTTAAGTTAGTAAATAGTAGATGTGTCACATGTTAAAGTTAAACACTGCTTGCATTTTAATTGATGTACTAGTATGTGTGTAACAGTTTTTGCAATGTAGTAATTTTATTTGTCACCATTTTTATAAAACTGTCTTTAACTGGTAATCCTGTATGTCCCACTCGTAACTTTATATCTGTACTCATGTGAATGTCACATAGTAAGATGGTTTACTACATGTCGACTCATGACGTCTGAATAATGAATGAGTTCTGCACTTTATTTGTTTATGTCCCGTTTATGGTTTGTTGTGCCTTTATACGGTGAGAAAACTAAGTCAATGGCCAAAGGGTCTTTGCACGCTGCGTTCTTACTGAATGATTAACTATTTACATGATTTTTACATTATATAATTATTATGTAGTAAAGTATTGAATACGCTTGTCGTAGTCGTAGTTACATTTCACAAGTTGAGAGATATGTAGTTGCATTGCGAGGGAGTGTTCGTATAAAGTTTCAGGATCTCGACGAGTAGAAGAGAACCTATTCAACATCTGTGAGAACTTACCAAAGAGTTCAAGTTTATAAACTCCCATTCTGAATCCGTCAGGCATCAGTTTGTTTTATACGAGTTCACCTGTAAGTAAAGCAATCACGAACTCCATCGAGATTGTTCGTTGCAAATTAAAATCTTATTCATTTCGATATATATCCACGCTACAAAGTTAAACACTAACTTACGCTTGGAGTGGGCTATTAATTTAAAGTACAGACTTCCTAGAGAGGTGATTGACCCGCCTCACCTAGAGTGGATGCTGACGCTTGGTAAATACTGACACTATTGTGTCTTCTGTGGCTTCAAACTTGCCGATATAGTATTTACTACTACCTAGTTAGACTGTTTAGGAATTTTTGGATAAACAGTAAATTGAATTAATTAAATAAGTACATACTTTTATCCAAGCTAATTAAAAACAAATCAAGTTATCTCTTATTCTTTTAATTCTCTTTTGAAATAAACTTAATGCTCCATAACAGAGCACTGCTTCACTATCAAATCAGAATCAGAATTGAATCTAAAGTTTAAAAGCGCATTTGAAACTTTACGAGGTCAATACTCGAGCAATATTAGTGAGTTTTTAATAGAATTCAACAACAGTCGCCTTATCGCTTTTAGAATTCTATTCACGGCACTACATGTTGTCGATCACTTCACTGATACCGCCTTGACTCGTACAACCTCTTCATAGAACCTTTCAAATAGCTTTATTATATTAAATACCGGCTATCAAATTAAATCTTAAACGCTTTGTGCTAAGAATAGATAAAACGAATATAATGAAAAAGTTGTGAAGGTTAATATCAAATTCAAGGCATTTAATAGTTTAATTAAATGTGTTTTATTCAAAAACTAATTGTAGGTCCCGGCTGTTTGTCTAGTACGGCACTCGTTAAGTCAAATTATAGGCCCTTACGGTGGCTTGATAAACTCTCGACACCAGAGTTGGCTACTCTCATTCGATAAGAACATAAGAAGAAGAAGATTCGAAAACTATTTCAGAGCTTGGTACTGTGCCGTCTTCTAGTTCCACCTACAACTAATGTTGATGATTTTCCTCAGAAAATGTTTGAATGCAATTTAATTGTCTTAGCAGCAACAAAGGTCCCGTCAAGATAAATGCAAAGAGAAACGGCTCTCTACGTTCAATAAAATTGGCATTTTACACTCTGTCGTATTCAATGATATTCAATAAACATTCATTTCATATCTACATTTGCGAATGCAGAACAGTAATAAGGACACGTCATTCAACACCAGACAACAGACTACTACAGTAGTTTGCGAGGCTTTACAATAGCATCAGACAACAATAGACCTTATTTCTTCAACAATAAGGAAGGAAATAGTGCATTGTGCAACAGCTACCGATCGCTGCTTTGCAAAGAAATTCTATTCAAGAGAGGCTGGACGTTCACGCCAACTAGTATTGAACTGAAAGTAACGGATGCTAACAGCAGCCATAGAAGAAGCATCCCGTTTCATAACTGTATTTATTTCAAACAGACCTTGCTAATAGTACAGAATAAAGAAGTAGCTAATAGTGGCTGTTTTTATACCATTTGCAACTTTTACACTGACATCACGTTTATTGTACAATTTGTTTAAAATACAGTGGTACCAGTATCCAATTGTCATGTCATCATAATCACCCTCATAAGAAGCCGTGGTTTGTAGTCACGCCTCCCCATTGTGCTGTAGGTTTCAAAATTTACAACTTTCAGCGCTAACGAGTCTCGATACCATCGCCCCCTGTTTGCTTGAATGCCTACAATCCTCACAAACTACCGAGTCTGTACTCCTTTAATTTGGCTTCTGACGTTTTACTAAACAGAATCCATCACGATAAAATTTATTGTTTGCAAGGAACAACATTACTCACCGCCTGTTCCTCCCTCGAGCCGACGGTCCTTTATAATACCTGTTTACGCATTTCTTCGTAATTTGTGTTTGGCTAATGTTGTGCCATAGTCATTAGGTAGAGCGCAGGCCGGGCCTCTTTTCGCATAATTATAATTCATTGCCTTATTCGTTGGTGTAACGCGTTTTACGTTGTTATTAATTTTATTAAATAAGTACGCAGCTATGGTAACGCTAATGTAACAAGCGAAGATTATATCGCGAAGGAGGTGCATTATTTCATGGACGCTGAACATCCTTCCGTTGTGCCCGCATGGCATCGATGTATAATTCCGATAAAAACTTTGGCAAAATGAGTCATAGTAAATTTAGCGCATTGTAATAAAATGGTAGCCAAGCGTGACCTCCATGCAGTACTATGCACACTAGCACAGTGTAAATCAATTTGATCCACGCTCGCGGATACCGCAGCGAATCGTATTACATGCGGTCACTGACATCTTCCGGTATTGCGTGAATTCAATAACAAAACGAAGCCGGCTTCATTTGCATATGAAAACATTGACAATGTAGATATTCTAGTAAAACGCGGCGCTAGATAAGAAAATACGTAGCTAGTGAACCCGCACTTTTATTTGATGCAAACAAGCCTGGCTTTTATTGAGGTAGTTAGATATAAACCCCGCAAAGTTATAGCTATTTTATATCAAGAAATAAACTACAATATTCTGCTCCAGACGTTCAAAATATGAACGTTACAGACGATTTGTCGAAATGTTCTCGTATGATGTAGAAACCGCAGCCAAAATGTGCAAATATATTCAGCAGAAAATCCTTTTGTTTAGAGATGGATTTATAGCTCTAAGGCTGACGAGGTCTTTGAATAATATGCGGGCAACACAATGTAATGAAAGTCCCAGGAACGCCAGTAAATCGTCGTTTATGGTCATAGTAAAACACGTGTCTCTTCTCGGCCCTATGCAACACTAGAGCGCAACTAAATACCCACTTCAACTTCACAAAGCTAAAAACGAAGTAACGGGAACGATATCAAGCAAACCATATTAGAACAACCGCTCCCTTATAAGTACTTAACTTTACTTAACTGTGGTTACTTTTTATACCAGCAGTGGTCTTAGAGAATACCGCGAGCCCATCAAGATTCTCCCAGTATTTTTCTAAGACCGGTCCTCGCTTCCTGCTATGATCCTTAAACGGCCCGATACATCATTTTGATCCGTGTAATTCCCTCTATGAGAGTTTTTGTTGCAAATACTTTCGAGTGGCGTTGTGTACGTAGAGCAGTAAAAAGAAGCTAATCGCTCTCATCATTGCGCATGGTCACTGAACTCACGACACTACAGGTGTCTGCTACGTTACTTGAACTAAACAAAAAAATTATTAGTTTTTCAATATCAAATTAACTTAATCGCCGTATTTATTTATTTATTTGTATACCAAACAGTCTGCATAGATGCTGCGGATATGATTGTAAATGTATAACATCTGAGTGTAGAGAGAAATGGCTATTACGTTTTGGCGCAGTATCAACTTTTATGAATTATGTTACGACGGTTGGCCAAATCCATAAATTATATGAGAGAAATATGATACGGTCACTTCTGAGATAATATTATAAAGTCGTTCAGTCTTATTTTTTCAAATCTTGCAAAATTGTCAGACCTACATATTATTATGTACCATATAAAACATAAGTAAAGGAATGTGTTACAGGGTTGAATAATAAAGCAGTGTAATATTAAGTTTGCATCTCTGAATTAGATCATTCAAAATTCAAGAGACGGTGCGTCAGCTGGCTCTGTGATTTATACTTGCTACGAGCACGAACAGCAAAATTTCTTCCAGAACAGATGCTGGAACGCGTAAAAACTCAAGAAAATTTGCAACGGAATGTTATTTTTTATTAAAAAAAAGCCTATTTGAATGCAAATCTGTAAATAGACGTTTTATTGCGATTTCTTTCATTCTGAGACAAATTAGTTAGATTTTTTTCATGAACAGCAACGTCATGCTAAACCTACTTTAAAACCTTTTCGTCTGTTCTAAATCTGCCAAAACCGAGATGTTCAAAGTGAATTGTTTAGAAATCTACAGCTAGCAATAACTGTTCAGTCAATCGGTTCAGGTGCTACAATTCATTATTTTTGTTCTCAATCTTGGTGACCGTTGCAAATCTACTTCTAAACTCACTCGTAGCTAAATGCTGTTTCATAGTCCGATAAATTGAATGTTGTTTGAAACTAAATTTAATATTATCCACCATAACGAAGAATAAATATTAGTAAATACTCTGTTCTGTTAACGCAGTGAAGCAACATTGCCTTTAATTACAACGGAACTAAATTGGATTGTAGGTCAATTGCGCGAAAGATATAGGTATGTAAGGCCTGTAGGTATAAACTCGTATTATCCCAAAGCAATAGTTACAACTACGAGCGCGATCAGGCGGGGTAACGATCTAACCGAAGACCGCAAATATATTACTGCACAATTAAGAACATTTAACTAACCGAACCGCCCTACAATTTATTGCTCTCACACTTCATATCCCGTAATTAAAACATAATTTCAAATATCAGATAAACACCCGTGATTACTAGTTCCAGCGAGAAAGCCGCAATGAAATAGAGCGTTCAAATAAAACCTCTTAGAGCGTACATTTTATGTGCTAAATATAACCTAGATCATCTATAAGAAGTCTGTATTTATTGCAAAGCTCAATAAAACTAGCTGTTTTTCAACCAACAAAAGCATCGATGCAATTTCTGCCACCAGTGACGCGTATAAAAACACAATCTTGGAATTTTCAAAGCCATTACCCGCAGCATTCTTGACCTGGGAAAACATTTGGATTCCTGCTGCCTTGTCGTATATTTGCCTAGTTGTATATTGTATGGGGATAGAATCACGTGTATCGTATATTAAACGTTACTATATTTAAAACTAGCTGTGCCTGCGACTTCGTCCGCGTGGAATAGTTATTTTGGGCATCATATTTATATTTGCAAACAACCGCTTCAGCTTTATAAATTATAGCTGTTACCCCCCATGACTTGAACCGTTTTCGCAGCGCACGCAACGGAAGCCCTCAAAGATGAATATTTTTCCCCGTTTTTTCCAGATTTTCCATTGTTTCTTCGTTCCTAATAGTTGCAGCGTGATGTTATATAGCCTAAATTAAAGCCTTCCTCGATAAAAGGTCTATTTAACACAAAAATAATTTTTCAATTCGCACCAGTAGTTCCTGAGATTAGCGCGTTCAAACAAACAAACAAACTCTTCAGCTTTATATTATTAGTATAGATAAAAAACTACAGGAAAAATGCTTGTTGGATAATAATAAAATTAAAATTTAAAACAAAACTGTTAAAGACTCAACGTAGACATTGGATCTAACTTTCATTTCTTTAATTTAATAAAATCGTTTACGGAAAATCACAATTCTAATTTCTCTAATTTCCTGTACCTCGAATCCTTTCCTCAACTCTCAAGTGCACAAACAAATACTTTGCTCTACTTATAGAAATTAAAAGCTTTTTCGACCCTTTTAAATTTCCTTAGTAACACTATTAAATTTTAGCACCCTCGATTGGGATTCGAAGTCGGGTGAAAAACGGAATCGTTCCAATCAACGGTTACTGCCGGGTAAATTTACTGTTCGCTAAGGTGCTGATAGAACCATGACTACAAATCTTCTTAACCCTAAAAATGTCGTCTTTACTGTAACAATTACTTGCGCAGTCGAACATTACTGCAAATTACCTCAATGTGTCTATAGACTCCATAGATATATCTAAGTAACATACCTACATATTTTCTACAAAAGATTACATTGATTTTTGGGGTAAAGTGTTATGCATTGTCATAGAAAACCTACATTAGAAGAGGACGAGTCTCACATATATGTGCTCAGTCATATCGGGATAAAACGTGACCCTTCCTTTGTAATAACGCGCGGCAATATGCGGTCAACTTTGAGGCTTGTGAACTTAACAAGAAATTATTGTCATCCCATTCCCACCACACGACCAGACCTTTTCCGGGCACAAAACATAGCTATAACTGCTACGCCATCATTGTTCATAATAAACGCAGGCTCGGAAATATTTCTTTTACATTTCAGATAACTTTTCCATTTGAAATATTCTGCTTGGACCAGTATGTAAATCATTCATTACAGTTATCTTGATAAGCAATTTGTAAAAGTGTTTTCTCTTGCTGGTATTGAAAGCTGTTATGAATTTCTGTCAATTTTTTTTTAATTTTAACTGATTTCTGTCATCGTCGGCAAACAATTTCAGTTTCGCGTTCCCAATGTAAGAAACTATACGCGATAAATTGTTTATCAATATTTTATGAAATTCCGTATCCATACCCCAAAAAAGGCCATAGAATACAGCTGACATCTGCAATTCATGAAGAGGGCTCTTGCGCTCAAAAACTGTATATTATGTTTATATGAAGGGGGATGTTATTTATCGCATAGGCTGTGCTGATGGGAAACAGCTGATCTTATAATTATATTT
Organism: Macaria liturata; assembly: GCA_964023185.1. Classification (NCBI taxonomy): domain Eukaryota; kingdom Metazoa; phylum Arthropoda; class Insecta; order Lepidoptera; family Geometridae; genus Macaria; species Macaria liturata. The sequence continues at coordinate 6,981,985 of OZ026816.1, forward strand.
AGATCAATATTAATTGTCTGACTCAGTACAAATTACCTGCCTTAAATATAATTCATATTGTGGATCCGACGTTGTCGCCTACCCAATGAAACAAAATCTGGACTTACACTCTGCAGGCCTACCACAACGTTTTTAAAAGCAGTGTCATTGCCGCTCGGCTGCGATTCCGCTGAAATTCAATGCTGCTAATATTCGTACCACAAGCTTATGACGTAATATCGCGTTCCAGCGGATTTCAAGCGGATTAGGGATGAGACACTGAACGAATGATTTCGCTAAAACTGCATAAAATGAAAGAGTTTGTGATAAAATATAGCACAACCTATAGTAATTTTGCTTTCAAAATTTGTCACTGTCACTGATTTGAAAACAGTTCTATATTTTCTTTGAAACTATCGTACTTGTGTGTTGCCAGATATCGGCTTTAACCGTATTTAGCTTTTTTCAAATACATAATGTAGTAAAAAAGCACAATAACAATTATAAATAATAATAATAGTGATGACAATGTCACCGCTGTCTATCAAACATGTTTATTGAAAATTTTTATTTTAAAATTTAAATAGTATTGCATTTATAGCTGTTTTCAACAGGATTATACATAAAAAATGTGAGAAAAAGAAGCAAAATCATAAACATACATATATAATGGCATTCCAAAAGTTAAAAAAGGAGAATGATCACAAGGTCACGAAACAGAAACACAGCGGGACATAGTGATGAACAAAGCGCACGCCCACCACCTCCGCCCGCCCCGTCTAGCAGCAGCTCCTCCTCCTCCTCCTCTGAGTATGGCAACGCGCCAGAGAGTGAGTCGAGTGACGAGAGCGGGCCGCCGACGCCACCGCCGCCGCCGAGACCTGCGCGACGTGGGCGTCCACCGCTGCCGGCACGCTTGGGGCCTGTGGGGCAACCTGCTCCGCGCCCGGCCCCCGCTACCGGTGGTGTAGTGCGTCGCATGCGATGGTCACCATCAAATAATGAAAATTACATGCGCACCCATTATGAGGCTACAAAGGGGGGAATTTTACGGACTGCGTATCGTGTTGATTCGACGATGATTGTTCCGATAGTCGTTTCGGTGAACGGTCTAATAGCGAAGAGCCTCGATCAACACCTTGAGAGGCTCTCCTTGGAAGGTTGGGTTAAGGGACAGATACAGAAGGCAGTGATCCTTGACACGGCGCGTATTGTCCGGAGGTTCCTTTCTTTGTAGCCTCTACCACCGGTTGCTTGGGTCCTGCCCCGTTGCCGGCGGCATCACTAGTTTTAAGTTTTTTATGATATTTGTTTCTTTTTTTTTATACATATATTGTAAAAAATTTAAAAATAGTTGTAAATAAATAAATAATAATATTAAATAAATAATAATAATTATTATTACAATTATAATTTAATAATTATAATACATAGAAAAAAATGAGACAAACATATAATTGCAGATTGAAAAGGCACAATTATTTGTGTATGTTTGGTACATAATTTGGTACATGAAGAACACAATATACCTTCAAAGGGTGTTTACAAATAATATTAATTGTTGTGTGCGGGCCGGTCTATTTGTTTTTTATTATATATAATATGTTATTGTGTTATTGTGAATCGGACTCGCGATTCTCGGAACTAGAGGCTGAAATTCTACCAGCAAAGCTACGGGTCGGTAAACCAAAATATTGTCAGTGAAATTGTAATGAAACTAATGAAGTCTTATGAAGACCTTATGAAGAACTTATGAAGACTCTGTAGTGACGGACGAGCAATTAAAAAGGCAAGAAAAAACAAGTGACATCAAATACATGACTGATGACAGATTATTTCTGCGCACCACCAAAACACGAGATGCTTAAAAAAATTATACCACTACTACTAGTGTGATGTCGACTTTATCTAACTTGTAAGTACAAATTATATAACACCCAATTTACGCTTATTCCATTTCCAACATTTTACATTTTCCAACTTTTTTCCAAAGTGTTCGTGCTTATTTGTATACAGAAATGGTACGAACTGCCAGATCACTATGTCTTATTCTCTTTTTTGCTTGTGTGTGTATAAAAAATGTCATGTACGGTATAAAAAAATACTCTGGTAGCACTGAATGATTTTGTAAACAAACTACCATAACAAACTGCCTATAAATTATAACTGTTTTATATATAGAAATGCATTGGGTCCCCGATTTAGAGGTGATACATTTGATGCTGCATGAATACTACACAGTATGATGGACAGAATACCGCATGAATGTGTTCATGCACAGTGAAAAACTTATCTAGATAAACCAAACACTTTGGATACGCTTCTTAACAAAAAGTTGATTTCTTCAAGCGGCTTTTTGTTCTCGATACAAGCTGATGGAACGTGGTGGATCACCATGACTGTGATCACGATACCAAGACGGTGACAAACCATCATCAACTTCTTACGAGCAAGCAAGGCTGCAGTCGGATATACTCCTTCTATTGGAGCTGGACGATGATCACATTCCTCTGCAAGCAGTATAACCACTTAGTAGACGAACGTTTACTCGTGTAAATTACTTTTCTGTGTGAATACTCTAAACATACGATGTGGATACATAAACTTAAAAGTTTTTTTCAATAAATTGATGTTATAAGCTTGAATTTATTTTTACTGGACGACAGTTATTATGTTGGGGAACATAAACATATAACACAGAAGTTAGCTCTAATTAATCATCCTTTTTAACTCTAAGATATCATTTAGGTTGTTAACTTATGCGTTCTATATTGTGTCTCAACTATACTAATTTATAAAATAGGTTTGTGTGGTGTAGGCATAGTGTGTCGTACATAGTCTAACTATACTGCTACTTTATACCTTTAAGCACAAGATGGGACCTATTTAAGATTTATGTTTAAATTAAACAAATAGTTATTGTACATTTTGTCTTATTAACAGTTAATACCCTATTCACAATAGTATATAACGAAGGGCACTGAGCAAGTCACTGTTCTCAAAGCTTGGCTACACCAACATTCTGCATAACGATGCCCTGCTGCGGTACTGAATCATCGTGATATTGCCACCTCATCTGCTGTGGCGGTAGTGTGATCTCGAACTGGGTCCCTGCTGTAGTTTTGGGTCGTGATAGTTGGCTCTTTAGCTTGCTGTTGGCTGATGAATAATAAATAGCTGCAGCTTGAGATTTTTTTTCGTTGCTCCACATATTCACTGGTGTTCGGTATTTTCGCAAAAATTGTGCCGAACCACACACACATAACCATTGTATATCAATTAAATTCAGTTTTCTTTCATATTTTCAATAATTCAAAGGATTTAAATGGAAAAATATCTCAAATACGCAAGCAGATAGCAGCGTTTTTAGCATCTCAAAATAATGTCAAATTGACAGCTCAGCGATAATGATTCCGCTGGCAATTAGACGTTATGGTACCGATTTAGGCAAAACGCCTAGGAAATGAATGAACAAAATCGCGTGACGTCATCAAAACCTCGACGCGCCGCGACACTGATTCCACCTTATTTAAACGTCAGAAACTAGACGTTGTAGTACCGATTATCGCAGCAGCACTGCTGCAGTACTGCTATAAGACGTTATGGTAGGCCTGCTGATAACTTAAGAAGGTACGGTAAACATGAATTAACCGGTAGAGGCCACTTGAGACGGTATCCTTACATAGGGTCGTCCAGACAATCTTAAAATAGGTAACCATACCTAAAGTACCGTATGACTCATAAGATTTGTTCTTCGCTGTAAAACATTTGAATACCTATGACATACCAAACAGACGGTGTTGAGTTACTCAACCAAATAGCCATATTTTCCTATCATCTTAAATTACAATACAATGAATTCAAAAAGCAATATTTTATACAACATGATTGTAATTTAGTGTCTGCGTCTGACCCAAATACGCTTACCCTGTCATTTGCATAATAAACACAATAAACTCCAATATTACGATCAGACTCGAGTTGAAATAGCTTCGAGAGTGATAAAATTTTATAAACATGAAAAGGACCGACAACATTAACTTCTTCTATGGAGTGATGATTCGATAAGAAAACAATTTAACTTAAGTTTTAATAAATAATGGTGTTTATTGACACTTTTCTAAAAATAAGGAATATCTATGCATTTTGTATATAGTGTACATGTAAGTAAAGAAACCGGATATGCTGGCTTCAATGTAATTGAAAGAAGCGCGGATCCCCTCAAACCGTAAAAATTTAATGCGGCCAAGAAGCCTTGCTAGATTATAGTGGTTAATCCGCTCCGCTATGCGAGCTGTGGTTTAAAATTAAAGCCTTAGCAGTTAACATACCTTCAGGCTTTACTTTCTACTACTAAAGTTACAAAACGAATATAGCCTGGACAAGTTTCGTGTTTTTTCAATAAGTTACAACGTACTTACTACATATTCCATTTCGGGTAGGACCAAACAACCTCTTGAGTTACGAACAAAGTTGTACGCCTATTTCAAAGCCCAGCCTATTTTTTTCACAAGTTCTAAGCCGATAAATTGCTACGGCCGATCGCGTGCGAATTACTTCCTCACAGTCCATCGATTCTTTATCTCAATTGAACTTGGTCAAAAGACTTGATATATTTGGTAAAAAAAAGATCTTAAGACATTTACCTAAAACCAGAAACTTGAAAAGGAAACTTTCTAAAGGTGAGTACACTTCGATATCGGTAAAGGGTATAAGGAATTCAGTATGCTCACTATGTGTACTTTCCGCGTTAGTAATAATCATATTCCCACAGCGAACTAACATAACATTGGCTTCGTTATTAACCATAATTTTCAATACTTACGCTACGCTAAGTTAGAAAACCAGTTCCCAACACATAACAGGTTACTTTTACCCGATGATAATGGCTGCGCCCTTGTGGGACCTTCTTAAAGTCGTGACCTCGGGACCTTGCCTGCGGCGTCCTCCTCTACGCAATGAATAGTAAAACACGCATTATTTATGCAACTTGAAATAGATTTCGTACCTTCTCGAAGTTATCGGATTTTCCTTATATGATTGGCCTTGTTGGGTAGGCCAGAGTTCTCAGAATATATTTTTCATAACCTAGTTCGGTTTCGTCATGATGTACATGATTGAGTAAATGTACTGTCTATTAGAATGTACAGTCATTGTCCAAATAACATCATGCATATGAAATGACACTCGTCTTCGTTTTTGTTATTTTATTGATATGCAACACGAGAGAACACATTTGATTCCAGCAGGCGAGTAATATGCGGCCGCCACCCACGGCGCGCGCGCCTTCCCGCGGGACCCTGGCTCAAGGCTGGCTTACAATAGGCCTCACTCCTGCACTTCTTATTGCGATCCGATACTATTCACTCACTATCCATTTTATATGGAACTAGTTTCCTGAGGGCATTTCCCTCGTGGAATGCCGCCGCGATACAGTGGCATTGAATTCGCCGTGCAATTTTATATTTAGACTTTCACTCTGCTTGTGAGTTCGTCAGCAATGATTGGACTGTCATTAATCAACTCGTTTGTTGTTTTATTTGCTGTGCGGGCTCCTTTTGTGAGGTTTTGTTATTTGTTTATGAGCCGCATCTATTCATCGCATCTTTCTTTGGCGGGAATCTTAATGAACTTGTCAGCACTCTACACGATCTGCCTTTCAGTTTTGATGAATGCTGGAATAACTCGACTAAGAAAAGTAAAGTCATCGCTGGTATGTTACATTTTTAATAGTTTTTTACTCATTCCATTACCATTGTAATCATTTTACAAAGCAGGTGAAGTAAGCTTTCGGATATTTTGACTACACCATGAATTACACAAGTAGATATGCTAATTTGCCGCATCAATTTTGTATGCAACATGCAAGTCCTGTTGCGTCCACTCTTTATATTCAAGTGAGTATAGCGTCCCCACCTCGGTGCGTATCCACAATCGAAAATTTATGGTTTTCGCTTGAATTGCAATTTTCCGGCTACCACTTTGCATTTTATAACTTGATGCTAAATAGCTACTAGAAAATGAAATCAAATATTATTATAACTGTGTTTAGGTCATAGTACGAGTAACGTTAAATCGCATAAATGGAAACAGTTCTGTTAACACTAAAATATTTACCACAGTTAAACCAAACTATAAATCAAGGTATCTGCCGACCGCATCCAAGATTTATTCTCTACGCACCGGTAGCAACCAAGTCAATAAAACAGCTTTTGTTGTTCTTAGAAATCCTAGCTAATAGAACATCCGTAGTATCGAGCCGGTTTGTGTCAAAGTTCACATTTCTCATATACACTGTAGTGCACCAGCAGGCTCCTGTGGAATGCGACCTATGTTGAGTGTGGTATACTCGAATAGCTGCGTGTATTGCGTCTAGACCAACTTTAGAATGTCTAGCTTCCGCAGCCATCTTAGCACCAGCCATATTTATTACAGCAGAAAACGCTTTAAATCAAAGATTAACGACGCTCCCAACTGTCCTTTCCGACTTGATATTATAATATTCGCATAATAAATACGAGGTCGATCTTCAACTGATACAAATGTGAATCACGCACGCATTTCTTTGATTGCATTCTCCTTATTGATTACTTCATTTATATCCATTGTATTCTCATCAGGTGGGCTGTTGGCCGATTAGTCTTAATAATCGTAAATGTTATCTATTTTCTCCGCTCGATAATTAGAAATCGGAATAGGATTGGTCACGTCACGATTGTTCATCGAACACGATTCTCGATGGCCATACTTTATGGCGGCTTTGGTATTTAACTTCGTGTCCGATTCTGGTAATTATAACACTTTCAGAGCGCTATCAAAGAGCACGTCGCTCGAACTTATGCGAATTTAAAGTTCATTGGGCGATGACAACGTACTCAAATGACCAATCAGAGTTTATAACGTTTAACTTCCAAACGTTTTACTTTGTAGTAAATATTAGTGTAGTGTAGTAAATATTTGTAGATTAGTTATAGACATACGACTACAAATTATCTTGATGCCTATTTGCAGTGCCATCAAGGATCGTGCTGTTCAGAGCCTATCATTAACAGTTGTATAAACGTTTCGCTCTCAGCCAATGATCATACATTTGCAACATTCCTTCTCGGAACCTTATATGAAAGCCGGCGTATGCTCTCTAATACCGCAATCATGAAACCAAATTAGAGATAACGAACTCGTAACTATTAGTGCAGAATACTAGGGCTGCCAATCTTACAACTATTTATGCCATAAAATAAGAGTAAACGTGTGAAGTAAACATAATTAAAAATACATTTTAGTAAAGCAACTCGTAATTATATAAATTTATGACTACAATAGCTCTAGTCACAGAAGTTAGATACTTCAACCAGGGAAGTTTTTAAAAAGCTCAAATATGTTTTTTTTAATGGACCACTAATACATTTTTATCATAATAAGTTTGAAATCTAATGTAGGTAACCCTAGAAGCGATAACCTGGCGGGCGGACAGATGAATAATGGCTCCTTATTTGTCTCTTTCACAACAAAGTGGGCACTTAGTGTAGTTTAGTTACCTATCCTTTCGTTCACTTGACCGTCTAATCGATACTCTTTCGTAACTTATGAGTAGGATATGCCTACGCACATATCATTTATTTATATTTTTCTTTCGTGAATTGTTTCTTTAAAATAAATTACAGTTAATGAATCACACCTCGCTTGCCTATAGTGTCAAAATATCAGAGCATAAAATGATATTAATGCAACGGTATCTTCCAAATTGATTATCCCCATAAGAATGTTTCTTTATTTTTCACTCTTCATAGAGATATCCAAATAGCTCAAAGTACCGACATTTTGTTTACAACTTTGTATCACACAAAAGACGAACTCCACTTGACACCGTCCAGGCTTTCAATTAGACCAAAACTTGTCCTAAGTGAAGTCTGTGCCAAGTTTAATTAAAATTTTGTATTGTTTCAGCGGAGGGGAGCCTGTCGGACTTTGCGCTGCGCAAAGTACACTACACGGCGACTAACCACCTCAAAAAGGAACTGTTTACTCCTGAAACTAGGTAAGTCTAGATATCATTCATTTATACGCGTTGGTTTATACTTGACTGTAATCTGCATGATATTACAAGTAAGTACAGCTGTTGAATGCAAGCTTTACTACATATATTGTACACATGCACAGATTTCTTATTATTTCTTACATCGGTCGGATGACACTTCCCGGCTGTTTGACACAATACGTCCGTCTCTTTTCGTCATTTCAGAAGACCATAATGCAGTTTGAATATTCTCGACACCAGATTCGGCCCCTCTCTTTACTGCAAAATGCTGCACACTTATCAGTTAATGCACTGATAAACACACAGCGATAGTGGCAAGGCACTCAATGAGTTATGATGAACTTATGGCATAGAATAAGATCACTATTCCTAAACTATTAAACTAAATCACTTCCCGTTTCGGAAATTGAACGCTTCAAATCGATATGAACGAACAACATAATATGGGTGTTCGAAAGCTCCGTAATCACGGGTAGATTTATTAGAGTAACAAAGATTACTTGCTAAAATGATTTTAATTCAAACGCAGCGTGGTGCTAATTAGATACAAACACAGTTTTAATTAACGAAACGTACGATACGGCTTTGTGTTTCTTAGTATGGCAAAGCTGCGGCCCGCAGAATACCGTTGGGCAAAAATTAATTTATGATTCTATTGTTCCGAATATCGTAATTGCCTTTTCACAATTTCGAAATCTCCCTTGTTTGGTCTACGAAGAATGTGGAGTAGATAGGTAAACAGAGTAAAAATATCCAGAGCTGTTGCTCTCAAATAACATCTAGATCTATACAATAACATCTTGTTTTCAAATAACATCAAAATTTTACTTTAAAAAGAAAAAGTGGCACATTAGTTTCTTCTTCACGGTAGATAGAACCCCTGCATTTACATATAATTGACTTTTAGAAGCGCTACAATTAAATAAATAAATACATTCTTTATTGTTTAAACTTACTTATAATTGTGTAGGTATAAGTCAATAACAATGTTTCTACGTTGGTAGGTGTACTAAACCCTGTACTAGGTATCACAAAGAATCCTGTGTTACAGGTCTATAGTATCCTTACCGCGGCAGATTAATACTAAAATATTTATTATTTTAATATGAAATCTGCATAAATATATTTGCAGGCCACCGATACTTCGTTCCCTGTACGAGAAAGCGACCTCGGACCGTCTATCAGCCTCCATCCTCGACGCGCTGCGAAGGGACTCCAACCACTCCCCGTACCTGCTCTGCACTCCCGTCCTCGGCACCAAGCGCAGGAGACTGTACCAGAAAGTCGATGTGGAGATTGAGACTCATATCGTAAGTATTGTTAGCATACGTCCGTTGTTTTGTCTGATGAAATGCAACCATGAGGAGTCCCGTGAGGAATTCCTATTTTCTTATTTTATAGAGAAGAAATTAATTAGAAAATTATGAAACCTTATACTTATATTGTAAACATTTTCAATACAAGAGAGCAATGGTACCTACAATATCATTAGAAATGGGTATTTTTTTAAACATCACACCATAAGACACATCGTTAGATCCTAGATTATGAGGTGAAAAAACTTTGTAAATACCCACTGTAGAAATACTTCACCTACTTCATAATATTCCCGAAATGGATTACTAAGGTAATTATTTAAATTAAATTAGGTTCACAAAATTAAAGGGAGTCACATAAACTTGGTTAACAAAACGGAATCTTAAGCACTTTAAAGTCTTTCATTATCGAGACTAAGTAAGGTACCTACTTAAATATTAATGCTTCGAACAATGTTACAACTTTTCTTAAGACTTATAATAAGTCTCAGGAAATTTCCCGCCGAGTAAAGCTGTTCTTTTTCAGATAAGTACGTATAAAAGAATTAATGTACGTGGAAGTTTGACAGCAGTTTTGCAGTTGATTTTTCCCTCAGCTCTGTTTGTTTGTGTACCCTCTCTCTACCACTTGTAAAAATGATTCTCTAATCGGTTGTTTTAAAATTTGGCCAACAATATTTTTGTGTACAATTATGCAAAAAAAAACTTTAATACATGCAATTCTAGATCTAATGTTCGACAGTATGGAACCAGATAAATGGATCTAGTGCGAAGGATCCAAACTTTGTAGGCATATTATTCTAATTTACTAACAGCCCTTTTCTGTCTGTTCCAGCCGACCGTAGTGGAAAAGCTTCGGAAATGGACGTCCAAAGAGGCGATAGGCGATGTGACGGTTCTACCGGACGCGTCCATGCGAATAGCAAGCTGCGTCACTCTAACTCCGGACGAGCTGTCCGAGTGTGGCTCGGGGGATGACGAGCCCATCGACCACCGCCTGCCCAGCCCCGACGAACAGCTCCGGGTCATCGCTTCCAAGTAACATTTATTTTATTACCTAGTTACAGTGTTTACAAAGCCAATTTATTTTTCGTTTGCTCTAGGCCACTAGAAAACAACGTTGAATTATAAAACAGTGCTGTCATTTATTTATTCAAGATTATTTTACCGCCCTGCGTTACCGGCAAACATTAACACTTCTTAAAGTTTAAATGTCACTTAGACTAGCGTGTGTAACCTGGGATTCAAGCATGAAATGTATTCTTTGATCCCATCAATTTATATCAGTTACATTATAACATATCATTTCCTAACATGTGCCGTCGAGACACAATTGAATTTCTATTGTGTTTTAAATAATCGTGGGTACTTTATATGAATAGGAGTTGATGTTGAAATGAAACGTTTCAACATGTCCACAACTTTGCATCTAGTGTCAGCGCCCTGAATACGGACTACAAACTTTCAACATTACCTAAGTTAGGTATTACAGGGGAAGTTTGTAAAGTTTAAACAGCCAAGCTTTTGAAACTTCGGCTTAGAATGGGCATTTAACTTGCGCAAACCGCGTTCGCGCGCTCTTTCGTACAAACGATCTACAACAATCGAATCAAATATCGCATCAATGGATGCCGTAGTTCATTCCATTCATAGAAAAGTCAACTGTGGTCGTTGTCAATAACATTCGATTAGGTACTTATAAATGGCTATTACGAGGCCATCTGTCGGCCGCCGACGTCCGTTCCGCCATCACACACGAGATTGGACTTGTGATATGTTAATTTTGTTTATTGCTTATTGAATACAAATATCCCATCATTGGACGCAAACACAATGGATTGGACTTGTCATAAAATTGTTTGGATACGTCGTTTTCTTGTGAAGTGAATGCTTGTGCTTAATTTCGATTTTAGATGCTTCATTTCAAAGAATTTGAATTCAATTGAATCCTGTATGAAATAATTAGGTACGGAGATAGCTAAGTTATTTAGGTCTCGGACTACCTTGAATAACACCACTATAGTTTGTATACCTACTCGTATCTTCGTGGTATAGTTGAATAAAAATGTATTCACCTTATAGATTTTATTATAACATATCATTTGGTGACTAGGTAGGTGATCAATAGTTTGTCTTTAAGAAAACGACAAGTTTTATATTTAAACTACAACAAATCATTTATATTATAAGACACAGGCAAGCCTAGTGTAAAGCCCAGTGTACACCTCCACTAACACAAAAATTGTATACCTTACATTATACTCTTAATGGTGTAATACTTGTACAAATTTTAAAGGAACAATAAACAAATTATTTTTGAATGAAATTTTCCAGATTCCCTCCCGAAGTGGTAGCTATCGACACGTCGGGCCGCTACTTCGACCGCATGTGCAGCTCGCGCAAGTCCCTACACACGGACGCGCCCGGCGAGACAGACACGGTGAAGCGGCGCACGCGCACGCGCAAACCTCGGGGTAAAAGACGCAACACCATATCCGGCACTGATCAGAAAGAGCTTAGAGAGGCTATAGCTGGGTAAGCTTCTAGACTGCACTGTATACACTCACAGGTTACATTATCTAACGCCTTCACGCGACCAACTTGTGGTTTATAGATTCATTATTATGTTTGAGAAACAAAATATTAAGATATAAAAATATCTCTTTACGTTTCAAAAATACTGTTCATTCATTTATTTCTTCTCATCTTTACCGTTAAAGGTGGACCGAGCCTACTTCAAAAACTATAAGAGTTTTGTAATACATTTTCAATATGAACTTATCATTTGTGCCGGATGTGTATCGTAAACCACGAGCTTGTTGTTCTAAAGGCCTGTTTTTGTACGTTCCTAAAACTTCTTACTTGTTATGTGTCTGTTTCTAGATAATGTAATCTCTCGTCTCAATTAACTATTCGTTCATTTTAACCGACAGCACAGTTTGTGTGGTACTTGAAGATTTAATTAAAAATTCTTGAGCACACATTTAACATCATCGATAATATTTCGTGCTTATGTGAATACATTTTGTTCAACATTGGCCGTCTTTGTTTTTTTCTTCGAATACCATTCTTTGTAAAGAGATGAACAAAGGCGGTCAATATTTTGTGCACTTGATCACTAATAGTGCCATCATTCATGGCTTCATGATTAATTGCGTCTGTGAAGAACTCCGCCGATACAAGACCAGGCGGTGTGCTTTACAGATATCTCGATAGATATGCCTCTAGCGTGTGACTAATGCTTTGCTTGGTTTGTTTTATCATAGCGATACCTCGAACGCGGTGGCCACTGAAGAAACTGAAGATAACACTGTCATCAGGTCGCGATCTAGCGATTTACTTAAGAAAAGTCCTATCGACCCCGTAACTAAGAAGAGTCATTTCAACAGCCTTAAACAATGGGGCAAAAACAGGTTAAAACTGATGGGCAGGTCGCCCAGCGCTAGTAGAGACAGCTTCAAAGATGTCAGCAAAACGGAAAAGAGTAAGGAACTACGGTCGCCACCAAAGTCAGAAGAGACGCTAGTACAAGAAACAGTCACTATGAGAAAGAAACGACCAGGAGACGAGGACAGGAGAACCAATCAGAGATGCGCTTCTTATTCCTCTTCAGAAAAGAGTATAGGAGTTCCTAGCAGCATTCCGCCGACGACTGCCACTATCAATAGCGGTGTCAAACTGAGAGGAACATCCATACAGAGGAGGATTAGAAGGTCAGGCATAGGGAGAGACGAGCCACACTCCTCTAGTGGAAATTGGTCCGCAAGCTCAGAATCAGGCCGCACAAGCATCGGATCAGAGATTACCACAACCACCGTTCCTCCCAAGAGCACCACTTCTGCGGCAACTTCTAATAACTCTCTAAACGGCCATCACGGCCCGCCAAGCTCTATCATCAGCCGACGGAAGTTCCTCAACACTTCCGGCTCCGGCAGCGTCACGAGCGAAGGAACTTTAACCCCTGACATTATTCATGACCTTCACGAAGACTTGGAAACAAGTTCTGAGTTTTCCTGCGACACGGAAGGATATTACACCTCATTCCACATGGACTCGGGTCTCAAAACTCTAAAAGAGGAGGAAGTAATTCCGAGTACGCCGATGCACACTAGCAATGCCCTTTCGAGTTCGTCAAATAGCCAAACGCTGACCGCCGAGAACGAATACGAATTGTTTGGCAAAGGTTCAACCAGCACTACTACGAGCTCCGCTGGCACAGTTTGCACGACGCTAATGGCGGCTGGAAGCGACCGCTCGCTCGTCATAGGACCAACTGTACCAGAACGAAAGAGCTCGTTGACCAAACTCAACAGACGAAGTAGCAACATACATAGTGCAAACGCCAGTTTAGATAGAAGTATAAATTCCTTCTCGAAATCCCCTTTCAACAGTTTAAGATACACGACCGGGTTCACATATCCAGATAAACGAATCCACAACCAATCCGCGCCAGAAATTAACGACCCGCCGCCAGCTACTGTAACGATTACAAGAAACGTCGGCAACCATAGAGAGATTACTGCAGTAGCTGAGGTTCACACAGAGACGGAACTTGAAAGTGCAAAGAAAAGTACAGGAACTAGTTCACCAGATTCAGGCCACAATACTTCGAGTTCACCTATTGAGGATTCCATCTCCAGTGCACATGGCAAGAATAGCCTCTCTGAACAAGATTATTCTGAATCATCAGACCTGGAAGGCACTGAAAGGATTGAAAGAATACGATATAAAACTACTATCAATAGTTCTAGGATACCTTCAATGTGCGTCATCACTCCTACTAATTCAGATGACGAAAGCGAGGCCAGCAAAGATTCAGATACGTTAGGCAGACACGGATTTACAAAGTCAGTTGATAGCATAATAAATAGGCCTAAACTGGAAATACCGCAAGATGATAAGCCTAAAGAGGTTAAGCCAACGGAAACCAAACCTATCAAACCGCTTACACACATGAATCTTAAATTACATCCGTTTAATAATTTGATGTGTAAGCTAAAAGGAGTCCTTCCAAAGTCTAATAAAAAATCGCCAACAATAAAAGAACCTGAAGTGGAACCGCAGTTTTATGATCCCGGAGATTACGTTACTATTGCCGACGTCAAAAATAATAATCAAAAACAAAGTTTCCATAGGAGTATATACGGTAATAGTGACATTATAGGTAAAAATTTACAAAAAGTATTATCCGGTAAACCGGAAACCGAGTACGTATCTCTGAATGAACTACCGAACTGTCTGAACGAAAGCAAAGAATATATCGAACACGGGCTTATAGAGAAACCATCACCGGCTTTAGAGGAAGTTCATAGAAAAGGTGCCAAAGTAACCCTAGACTCACAAGGCCAAGTGATATATTCATCGGACACGTTGAAGCGGCGTAAAGGAGCGCACACAACGTTCGAACCAGGACCATTTGTCCAGGAAGTGCCTACTACATCGGTGATCCAACGTGAAACCGCAGACGTAGTCAAAATTACCGATGAAACAGACTTCCCGTACGAGCCACCTCCACCGTCGAGCAAGCCCACGTCTCCGCAGCTCGGGAAGATGATCATCAAAGCGCCGGCAGAACCCGACGGTCCCATCACTACGGAGTACATCGCGCTGCCGTCTCCTAAGCCCAACACCATAATCACGGCTACGCCCGTCACCGAGGCGGCCGGCCTTACCTCGCCACACACTCCCATCACTAGCAAAAAGCCACAAGACCTCCCGCGCGTGGTAGAAGCGATCACTAGAACGGGGGCTTATGTAAATATACATGATGCGGACGGTGTCAGCTTGTCTCCGACGAAAGACGATTTAGCAGGTAAGAAACTATGTAGCAAACCTATCACCGCGAATTTGTTCGATGACACCCAGTTAGATACAGACCCGACCCTGCTAGATGACGATATCACCCCTTTCGTACCCAACTTCCAAACCCCCATTATGCGTCAGAATAAATGTCAACACCAACATAAATCTGGTAATAAATACGCCGAAGTTCTCAAAATGTTCGCGAATAGAAATAATGGCGAAACTAACGGCGAAGTGCAAAGTCCTAATGCCCCTAACGGTACCGATGATATAGCCGAAAAGTCGATTCACACCAAAATTAAGCGCAGCGATAGCTACAAGTTAGCTAATTCCCCTCTAATGCCCATCAAAAAGCTATTAAAACTGGAAAGTTTCGGCAATAACGCGAAAAAAGTAGACTCTTTAGAGATGATCCAGGCGGAGATCGCGGCGGATTTACTGCGCGATCAAATCAACTACCCGCCGACTGTGTCCCCCAAGCTGGGACATAAAAGCCTCGACGATGTAGATAAGTGCGAGTGTATGAACAATAACGGGGCTTATATCGACGATAACTTTGAGGCGAAATTGTCTGCTTTGACTCTGAGTCCGTTTGCTACTCCACTGCCTAAACGGCATTCCGTGGCCATCGCGCCCGACTCCCGCGACACTTCCTTGGACATATTGTCCGCGATCCTGGACACTGACCCGGACGATGTGTGCGTCCTGCACTCGCCGCCATCTTGTCCCCTCACTCCCAGTAAAGTCACGGTGCCAGTAGACAGCTCACATCATAGAGCACGTATCTTGTCCATCTCTGAATCTGACCACGGCACTGAGATCTGGTAACCTAGGGAAACTAATACGCTTGTACTATAAAACAATTTTTTTACTATCCTATGATTGTGATAAGACTATGTAGAGCAAAAATGTATTTATGTAGAATAGGATCATATTTTATTATTTATATTCCCGATACGTACTTAAATTTATTGAATATCTAAAGCCTTACAAATATGGATTAGGTAGTTTAGAAGTAGTTTTTACGAAAATTTTATTAATAAAAAATCCGTCCGAGATCTTGCCTGTAAGTCTTCCTTATATTGTACCTCCTGTGATAATTTTATGTTTTACTATTGCGATGAATTTTATAGTACTTTTGACATTGTATCAGTATTTTATCGATATTAGAGTGTATTATTGTAAGAGTGTTTGCATGCTGCCTTCAACGCAGCTTCGTTTGTGTTTAAGTGCATGGTGTGTTATTCTGTACAACGATTTATGTTTTCTTGTTGTAAATAATATTATAAGAATCATTTCGTCTATTCGCACTTATTTCATTTAATTTTATTCCTTCACTCACTCACCCGTCACTCATTGTGGATTGCACTGCACTGCACTAAATATAAGTACTTTATTACGATTATATACAATAAAATATTATAGGCACTTAATCAGCTATTGACCGTTAAGTAATCAAGGTTTGTTTTGTTTTAAATTAAAAATACTGTAATTATAATTTGTAAAAATACGTTCTTACTTCCGATATTCCCTACATACATGTCTTATCAGCATTAGTATTATATTGAGTAACAAATCTTGACTACTTACGACACAAGGTACTATTAAAACGAAGCGCAGTGTTGTAAATAGCAACTGTTCTACTAAAGGGACCAAATAATCTGACGTTGTAACAAACCTACTATCCCTTGCGAGGAAATAACATAACTAATTCGATGATAACTTTTAATGTAATCCCAACAAATACAAACGAGCATAACTTTCGTTTAACATTAATTTGTACTATTTTGTGTTTTATCATAATAGGTGTAAAGTATTCTTTTGTTTGCACCCATCTTACCATGGCTTTGCACAGAGTTGGCGGCTTCCGTGACTTTCATGTAAAGTCGATCAAAGGTAAAGTTTTGTGTTGCTTTTTTGGCATGACTGATGCATGACGGTCGGACGGACCAGTGGGTAAATACTTGTAAATAACAATACTAAACCGGTGGATGATAATTAAATAGCACTTAGGAGCACACCTAACATTAGTACGGAGAATAAAATACCATGCACTTTGTAATAGAGCACTGATACTGTTGTTATGAAACTAATAAAATATAGGTAATATGTTTGTGATTATTTTTTGCCAATATTGTTTGCGCGTTTTAGTGTACTTTTGTTTTTTTTTGCTATTGTGTACTTATACATATATTTGTACGTAGATTTAGTGCGTTGGGTAGTTGTTTATGTATAATTGTATATCTTATGTATTTGCTCATGAATTCCTTTACCAATATAAAAATGTACTTATTTCAAGAATAGAATGGGGATGGTCGTAATTTTGTAATACATACATATTTATTTATTTTGTAAAATTCATATAGTATGTAGGCTTACCTATTATAATTATCAATATAAAGCTTCCAATGTAATATGTTTGCCAAATCAACCTACAGTGAAAAAAGTTGATATTCACCTACAAGTAGAGTAGAAATCTAATCATTTCTATATGATTTGCAGACTATCGACATTCCAGTGCTGACAAAGCCAGTCTGTACGGAGCACAGAGCCTCGCTCGCGACAAGGGTCCAGGCGACCTGAACACTGCACACCCATCCCTGCAGCGGCCGCATACAGCACACCTGCGCGGCAAGCACGGCGTCGTCAACTACGACAACACCACCACACTCGCGCAAACAGAACAACCAAAGTTCTGGACCCTCCCCAAACAAACTCCGCAACCTCCATCGGACCAAAGATACTTCAACTACCCACCGAGAACCGCATTTGTAGAATCTCACACTCTCCCACATCGACACACGCAGCCCATGGAGGAATCCATCAAAATATCACCCATCGATCCTCGCACCTCGGGCCCCTTCAAGTCATCCACACCTTCCAACAAAGACAACGTCGTCGACCTCAGCTCCAGGCTCCTATCTCCGGTCAAATCCACGATGACCAACGAAGAGCTCTACGCTGTTATACATAAAAGCAAGAAGAAGCTCAACATAAAAGACCAGCCGGATAGAGCGGAGTCTCCCGCACTATCTACCATAAGTTTGTCTCCGGTAAATTCGGAATCTTCCCTCTACGTGAAAGGCTCGCAGCGACATCCTGAAACTGGCTACTTAGGAGAACCGAGAAACAGAGTGAGCTGGTCGCCGGCTGACAAGTTCAGTTATCCAACACAAGTGCCTACTTCACCGTATTCCTTGCAAAAACAGGACACCACGTGCGCCGATAGATATGGACCAGTGCCACAGACATCGAGACTCGATTTCAAGAAACTTTTGCTGCAACATAGCGTAAAACTCAACATGCTGAACCCCCAGGCAAAATCGACTAAGCTTTCTGCTGTAGAACAGTTAAAAATTTCTAAAGAAAAACTCCAAAATCCAGCAGTTCAGCAACCTCAAACGAACAGGTCACAAATTAATATACTAGATTTAAGTGGATCTCCTAAAATATACTCGCAAAGGAAAGTCATCAAGCCGAATCCACAAAATTCTTCACCGGGACGAACTGGGGCTTTAATAAAGGAACACAAAAACACTCCCAAAATTTTGTTGTCGCCCAAATCGCAATGGAGGTTCTCTAGTCCAAGATCTGACGTGTTATCGACTCCTATTCCCGAAGCCTACAACGAAGATGAAAATTCCAATAGTTCTGGTGAAAAGCACGAGTCACCGAACAGCCCGCCTTCTAAAACAGTTCCTATCGTTACTAACCAGCATTTCGGGGCGAGACGAAACTTAATACCTGTATCTAGAGAAAAAACAGAATTGGACAATGATTTGCTTGAATCCTCGCCACTGCACCAAGGAGTATTCCCTTTGAACTCTGACTTGACAAAGTCGCATGTTTTGTCTAGAACAGAGTTGCTGCAAGCCAAGAGAGCCGAGTTCTTCAACACTCCCCCGGACGCGTCGCCTCCTAAGTTTACTTCCTTCAAGAGTCCCCCTCAGACAGGAGAGGCTGCAGGACAGTCGACTCGAAGTAAACATTCTCCAGACAGGAAAGGAGGGAAAGTGTCACCTTCCACGCTCGAGACAGCTTTATGATAAACCCACACAAAAAGTTCAAAGCTGGTGCTTAAACATGTTCAATTCCACTAGATATTTGTATGTATATATAATGGCAAAGAATTTGATAGAAGCTTTAATCTAGTCTTTCTTGCTTGACGTGCCATTTTTGCAGGCACATTTTATTCCAAAATCCAGTATTTTGATGAGTATCTTTTGATATTTGCTGGAAAGCAAGCTCAAAATTATTTCTTTCTCCTTGCTTCTTGCAAGGCAATTTTAGTTTTTCAAGTATTATTCTAAAAGTACTCTGTTTTATGGATACCCTAGTATATAAGTATTTATTGAGTACATAATAGATTAAGTAGTGTTTTGAACTTTTTTAAAGTTTTTAAGTTATTCGGATACAATTTAAATAAATACGTTAAAATAAATTGTTTTTTCTATTAGTCTCTAAATTTTAATTAGGTCTAAGTACATTCATGACACCTATAGGTAGATTTTGTAATGTTAAGGTAACATCTACCTAGTCCACACCCAAATTTCAATAACATTGCTTAAGCCGTTTGCAGTACAAATGTACACATCTGCAGACATCAGGCGAGTTGTACACTTTTTTTTTTTTTTGAATCTTTATTTATTAAAAGGAGTTTTGTCATACATTGACTATGCCACTCCCGTATGGCTAGTAGCTAGTACTTACTTAAAGATAAATTTATATAGTTGTAGCAACATTTTGGCATCTCCAGACAATGGAAAGGCCAAAATGCTCAAAGTATAAAAAACTTCGCCCTTATAATTTTACTGCTACATAAAGCGATATAGTGTACATTGCCTTATTCTTCATTTCTTCTTACATAGATTATTTTGTCTATCTAGGTTTTTCTTTCAAAACTAGAAGATCTCATAGATTTTTTTAAACGTTGACATTGAAAGATGAAAATAAATTACAATTTCCCTCCTGTGAATTTCTATCAGATTCAGACAAATACAAAAGCGCTATTAAAATGTTTATTTTTCAGCTTTACATGTAACGCCTAAATTAAGGTTTTAGTGATATCAAATCTAAGATATAAACTAGTATAAATAATGCGGCACTGATGAAGTGCGCGGAGAGTTTGGGCGGCGGATCTTCCATGAGCAACGTGGCCCAGAGCTACTCTCTCAAGTTTAGATTGCTAGCCCTCGTCGTGAACACCGCAGACCTCATCAACGAGCGATCCACCTCCACACTCAGCATATCCCACGCACTCCTGGCGCCGGTCACTCTCTCAACGACATACATTTTCCTAATAATAATGATCATAGGAGAAGCCCAAGGAAAGTACGCATCGGATTTCTTCCAAATATACAGCCTGGTATCTATCTGTTCCCTACACATTGCGCTCTCTATAATTGTGTTCGGGGACCTCACCGGCGGCAGCACGAGGGAAAGACACGTCGGCGTCGTGTTGAACGGCGTACTTCCCATCATAATTATCATGCTACTGATCGCTGATCTCATTGCCTTATTATTTTCCAAGCGCGGAGAAATAGTGCTACCCCACATAGAAAGGTCGACTAGCGATTTGCAAAGGATTTCCATCTCGATTCTACCTCGTATGATGAATAAAGATGCGGTTACACCAGTCAAAAATGAGAAAACATGGCGCGGAAGACCACGAGACTTGACAATAGATGACGATAGAAATGCAACATCTACTCGTACATCCCCTCACACTCACGCACACTTGGAACAAGATAAAAGGTCGACAGATGAGAAAATATAAATTTTGTTAGTGACGAGTTACCTTTTACTCAGGTCGGACTACATTGTAAAGACTGATTTTAATAAAATATCGTTCCTAAAGTTGCTTTCTTTAGATAGTATTATAGTACCTTGTGCTGCCTATTCGCTAATATAATAAAAGTGAAATGTATTCCGGTATGTTTGTTCTTCCTTCACACTCAAAAGAATAACACATTGGCTGCCCACCTCTTGACGAGTTGACCGATTTATGTGTGCCTTGATATAGAGATACACTTTATCCTTATCTTTTAATCCAGGATTAACGTAGAGCGCCACTAAAATATACTAGACCTATACGATAGTTACTATAACATAGTTTACACTCTAAAAAAACAAATAACCACTGCATATTTGCCACATCGTATATTTAGCCAAAGTAAATCTAACAGATAAACCACAAGCGATGATGTTGTATTGTAACACCACAGGACCAGAATAACAAAATGGAATGCGTAATTCATCGATTCAATAAATGATTTAAATGACCTAATGGACAGTGAAAAGTGGTCATATATCGTTTCACTACCTATATTAGACATGTAGGAAAGAACACTAATGTTCATGTAATAATTTAGGTTACAGAAATTACCAGGATAAGACCTGCAATCCCAATTTCTAAAATACTTGAATAGGAAACTAGGTTTCTGGTAAAACACCCTTCTTATTGAATTACGAATGCTATTCCATTAAGAAAATACATTTATACATATATACGACATACAACAGCCATGTAATCACCTTATCATCACAACTTAACACAATCTGGGGCGATCAGTCATTTATTTCAGTTCTTAAAAGCATTATTTACATCAGGCGAGTTTCATAAAACAAAGGGAGTAACAATAACGAATAATATATTTTTTAAAATATTTCGTCGATTAATAGTTTTCTAACACACCTAATGTAAACTTTATTAGAACTGAACCAATCAGCAGATATTCCAAAATTGGTGCATATGTTTATAACATGAATAAACAATACATACATTCGAGACTTTAATTTTATACCTTTTTAATGACTAAAAAAATAAATTGATATACGCATTTAACATCCACTTAAACATCTAGACACTTGGAAAAGTAATTTAATCTATAAACATTCAATGCGTTCGCAAAACTTAGGTACATATTTAATTTGTGAATACAATTTTCTCATATTTGCTCGTTAAAAATGATTGAAACAAAATAAAACCTGGCACTAAAATAAAGTAGGTAAAAACATGTTCACTTACAAATTATATTACTAACTTATCTAAACTGGCGGCAATATAGAAAATGGGTAAAAAAAACTAGGCTGTCATGAAAAAAACGAGTGGAAAAACCTTTATAAAAACTATATCGATCGCTAAATATTATGCATTATAAAGCTGCGAGTTAATTCTTATAAACAGCTATATTAGGTAAAATAGTTTTAAGAGAAATATTATCACTGAGAAAATAAATATTTTACATTTCACTGCATACAAATCATTAACAAAATTACACGTAGATAAAAACACTGGGATACGAAATTGTACAAATAAAAAACTTAGTCTACATAGATTCGCTTAGTCTATAGCAAGCCTGCACTTCAAGTTGATTTCATATTCAGCAACATCAAAAATAAACATTTTTGGATACTTTTTATAGCAATCCGCTACATTTTATAAGAGTAAGGTAATATATATAATAGTGCAACTGAGGCACAGTTATGTTATTATATATTGGTCTACGCAGGATACATAATATTTAATGTATTATATAATATAATAATATAATTCAAGTTATGTGCAAATAAGATTGATGTATGTGATTACTTTCTCATACTTAACATCTTACTGACTAATTTGCAGTAAATTATAAAAATAAATAAATTTCTCTGAACATTGCACACAACGCCATCTAGATCCATCTAAACACTTGTGTCGTGGGTACTAGATAAGTGATATAATAATTATATACTTTTCTTTTGTAAATACATACTTATTATACATAGAAACGACCAGAGTCAACACAAGCAATTTAAAATTCATAATTACTTGTGTCCAGCAACAACCAACTAAGCTAACCGGCCAGTTATACATCTGAGTTGTATATGAATATAACATTAAAAGTGAGCACAATTAATGCACACAAGAGATCATGAGAGCATTCTAATGATCTTGTTGAATCAAGCCATAAGTGAAAGGATGAACATCATCACTCGAGTGAAATACACTTGTTTCCTTACATATTCCTAGTTTGAATAAACTATACATTGAATTAAATCCTACATATATAATAGCAGGTAGAGTTATTTTACTCCATTTGTCAATTTACCATTCTCGATGACGGTTTTGTCGTCGTTCAGACTCAGAGATGATATTGACAGATCTTCCTCGTCTTCTTCCTCCTCTGTAAAATGTCAAAATTTAATATTTAGGCAAAATATTTTAATTCAATACATTTGTGTAAATATAACTTGACTTTGACTTTGTTCCTGTTTGCACTTCCTTCAAGCCTTTTAGCTGATTTTGGAATGGAAACAGTAAAGTATTCAGAGAGTTATTATACAACTTATACGACACAACGCGAGTCTTGCCGCAGTCAATAATATAATCACATGAATAGCATTAGTTTATTATCATCTTAGATAACATGCTGATAATTTTTAATTTAGCGTAATTTAAATTCAATATTCATCATAGTCCGTGGTAGATAAGTTAATTCGTGAGATAATATCGGCGTCCAATAATTAGTTGATAGTTCTAAGGGGAAGTCACTACACTCCTCCCTCCATAAGTCGAATGAGAAATTCGACTTTAGGAGGAGGTCTGTAAATATTCTGAGAATAAATATTCTTCACATAAAAGTTCAAACAAAGTAAAGTAGTAACTACGTTTATTGTACCGACGGCAAAGCTTTGGAACACTTTACCGGAAGCTGTGTTTCCTGCGAACTACAATCCACTATACTATACAATCAAATCTAGAGTTAATAGGTATCTTCTAGGTACGCGTGTTACACCCTAGGCTGCGGCAATGCTTAACATCAGGCAGGCTGTAGTCAAACGTAAACCTATCTCACGTTAAAAAAGTAAATATTTTTTTACCTGAACTGACGTCTGATTGGTTCCTGGGGCTCAGCCGGCAGCCTTTGCTGAGGTAGTTCTTCAGTTTACCCTGAGACGCCAGTATAAGCCTGAAATGCAAAGAAAAATTCATAAAAACACAACCATGAAAATCATTACCTATAATATTATTAACGACTTATTATTATCATTCATCTTATCGGTGAAGTTTACAGTCATAGATTAACAGCAATGATAGAACAACAATAGCCTATAAGAAGATTTTGTACTGCAATTTAGTCTAGAAATATACGGAAGTATATGGTTTAATAACAAAATAAAAAAATGACTGTCTTCAACATACAATTCTATCCAATATGACCATGCAATAGTTTTTAGTATGAGCTTGAGCATACACTAGTATCTCGCTTAAACAACTACTTGTTCCATTATACATATATGATATTACACTATGCTTAGAAACTTACCCTAAGAAAGGCGGGCTGGGTGATAGAGGCCTGGACAGATACTCCGGATGGAACTGCACAGACAGGTAGTAAGGGTGGCTGTCCACTAGCGCCACCTCCATACGTGTCTTGGTATCATCCTTGCCCACGAACCTGAGCCCGGCCGCTTCTAGCTGCTCCACGTACTCGGGGTTCACTTCGTATCGGTGCCTGTGACGCTCTTCGATCACGTCTTTTTTGTACAATTGGGCTGGAAAATTATTAAAAGTCATTAGAATGATATATGGTCTCACGAGTCACGTAAGTTTTATACCAAAACTATGTAGGCGAAGCGGCGTGGGCAGTCAGCATTCTACTTATAACTTTACGGAAAAAAATACGGTGATCACATATATAGTTATTTTATAGAAAACATTCAATAAATTACTTAATCCTCATTTAAAAACAATCTTATAATCTTAAGCGCAGTAAAACTGAGAAACAGTGTCATAAAATGACTAACAACAAACTAACAGAATAAGTAAAAGTTCTGTGAAACTCACTAACTAAACTGGGTTCCAGGAAAGTCTTCCTTGTACCAAGTCTCATGGTCCCTCCAAGGTTCCCGGGATGATGTTCAGGCATGTCAATCACTAGCTTATCTTCACAATTAGGGTCCACTTCAGTACTGTTAGCGCCTTTCAATCCAAGCACATTCCTTGCGAACTCTATCACGGAAGCTTGGAGTCCGAGGCATATGCCCAGCATTGGTTTCTGTGTCTCCCGGCACCACTGACATGCTTCGATTTTGCCTTCCATTCCGCGCTGACCGAAACCACCGGGCACTATGACGCCACTGAAACATTACAGTCATTCATGTAAATAAGAAAGGAAGAAAGAAAACTCATTTAATGGAGCAAATAAATAAACAAGATGCAGACATAAAATACATATTTGCCATAATACAACCCCAACTCAGCATAAAGCTGGCTGCATAGCAACCAGTAACTATGTTTTGATAAAAGTAAGTAGTAGTAATTATGCTGAGAGATCAGCTTTTTAACAAACAAACTAACCTACTATAATACCACATTGTACTATGATGTGAATGTGTGTTGTTATTGTTTGTTCTCTCTCTCTCTCTCTCTTCTTTGTGAAAGTGATTTTTTGGTACGATAGTTTCTGACTTATTCGCTAATTTAAAAAAATCTAAACATACTAATACAGAGGCTATTAAAACAGAAATTACTTACTCGCCCTTACAAAGATCCTGCCAGGCCTTATGATAATTAACAGGGTCATCAATTTTCATTTGTCTCTCCAAGTTCACAGCTTCAATATAAGTCAGGTTCAGTTTGCACCCGGTTGCGATACAGGCATGCTGTAATGCCTTTGTCACACTTGCATAGCTGTCCTCCAGTTTGGTGTACTTGCCAACTAAGGCAATGTTGACTTCTTTACGAAGGTTGTCGACACGCTTCGCCAGGTTACGCCATTTCCGCATGAACCTGAGGGATAGGTTTTATTTTTAAAGTTTAATTATAACCCAGGGGTCTTCAAATCTAGATTAAATAGGTTTCTTCTAGCCAAGCGTGCTACATCTTAAGACTATATTAGTGCTTAACATCAGGCAGGCTATAGTCAAACGTAAGCCTATTTAGAGTAAAAAAAAAAACTAAGTAAATAAAAATGTGCATACATCGCATCTAACAATGACTGAATTACAAAACTGGTTGTTGTGTAAACTATTAGGATTTTATGAAAATTAATATGTAGGTACATATTATGTACCTCACTTTTGACTTAACATAAACCTCAGGATATGAGCTAGATATGAATAAAACATGTCCTAAAACACAACACTTTTTTGTGTTTTATTAGTTTTGCTTAGTAACCTAATGCTAGCCATCAAAACATCTAATCTGGTTGTGTTCAAATATTTTAGGTCAATTACTTATCATATCTCAATTCATTTGTGAATAGAAACTCATAAAAAAAGCAGGTTAATTGCTTTGACCTTAACTAAATAGGAATCCAGTTCATTTAAGATAAGTTTTGTCATTCCATCCTGTTCACACAATAATTTGCTCCTCCATTTGTGTGAAAAGACTATTTATAAAACCTATCTGTTATTAATCAGCTTTTACTTATATATACAGTCAAACCTTGATAAGCGAGAGTTCAAGGGAGCACTATCTCATTCTCGCTTATAGAGGTTTCTCACTAACGCAGGTATATGGTAGAGTTTCTCTCTTATAGAGGTACGAAAACAAAACAAAAAATCATGCACTATGATAATTTTATTTTATTTAGAACTTATTTACACTCAATCCGTCAATTTCGTTTGGGTTTCTGTTTTTGTTATTTTGAATGATTTTCTCTAACTCCTTAATTGTGTCGAATATTGTTAGATCATTTTCCGATTCAAACGCATTTATGTACCATTTTAAGTTTATCACTTAATGACAGTACATTGATTTCCCGTTTTGAAATGATGCAGAACAAAACTTTCCTTCGCAATTGATTAACGACAAACTGAGTAAGTCCGACAAACAGGACGGTACACAGCACACGTGTCCATTCGAAAAGATAGAGATAAAATAACAACGAAATAGAATAGGTACAATATTGACGAGAAAACAATACAAAAACAATGGTAGGTAAGTTAAGAATGAGTCATAAAATAGCAGATGTTGAATTTGTATTTTTTTTTTCATTTGTTCCTCTTAAATAATATAACAAATAAAGCAAGACTTATAGAGGTACAGATAAGTAGCAGTCTCACTTACAGAGGTCCATGAGGGAAAACCGACTCTCTCTTACAGAGGTTTCTGTGTTATGCTAATAGAGGTTTATGACGGGTCCTGGCTATTACTCTCACTTATAGAGTTTTCTCACTTATCGAGTTCTCTTCTCTAAGTTTTGACTTTATACATATTTATATATTATGTAGATGGATCACTATTTAAAAGCCTTTATAGAAGTTTTTTTTTAACTAATATGTGTTTGGACTTGGCCATAGTTTGTCTGATGGTAAGCAAAGGCCAAGGCCTGAGATGGAGTGTGCTTACCCGATAAGAACCAATATAGTATACTTACTTCCCAGGCCTAGGTATAGATATATTCAGCTGCAGCCTCTCATTCAAATACTGCACAACTCCCTGAGCCTCCATCAGTAATGGCACATGGTAGACCGAGCTCAGGTCATGGATGCAGATTACCTACAACACATTAACAAGCCGTAGATTTTATTTAAGTTGACACAGTATAGGTATGATTACATACCCTATTGTTTGACATGATTTTAAGAACAAAAAATTTCATTATTTTATTAATAATACCTACAGATTGTAACTTCTAAAATTTTATTAAAACTAAATGTTATAAATTCAATTTGACGAGATATTGTAATTAGTGTAGCATATTCTATGATATTAGTACTTATACCTATACCTATGTATGTTACAACTTTACAGTATCAATAAAGATTCTTTATCTTTTTTATATTTATCTTACAACTCTTTACTATAAACAGATTTATAGTTCGCTAGAAGGTAGGTTGAAATGAGAAAGTACATATTTTAGCGCTGTTACATTTACAATTTATCTAAAATAAAATTAGTAAAATATATAAATTAAAAGTGATTTATAGAGCTCATGTACCCATCATGTTACACACCACTATAGTTATTAAATAATTTATTAAATAACATTAAGAGTTTTTGCTAACCAAATAACAAATTTATCACTAACTGGAATATAGAAACAGGTTTACAGTTAATTTATGTGGCATTTTCATAGCAATTAATCTTCTTAGCTTATAATTTCTTGATATCTTAGCTACTATGTATATTATATCAGGCTATACAAAGCATCAAAACGGGTGGAAAAATATATTATTACTTACTTGTTCTGGCCCTACATGGCAGAAATTTGATATCTTTTCCTTCACTGTATGGTTGATGGGCTTCTCAGAACGACACAAAATAAGATCTGGTGATAAACCTAAACCTCTCAACTCCCGGACTGATGACTGTGTGGGTTTTGTTTTAGGCTCTCCAGTTGATTTTGGCTGAAAAACATAAAAATAATGTAGCAAACAAGGAAGTACTCAAGCTACATCTTATCATTTATTCCAGTCACAATGAATGTATCAACACAATGTAACAAATAACAAAAATATTCATCATATTCATAACAAAGAACATACACATGAAACAGATATCTGACTAACATAAACAATAAGCTCTATGTTAATGTATTATAATAGTATTCTTGTTCTCACCATTGGTATCAAAGAGACATGAGCACAGCAAAAGTTTTCTCTTTTAACTCTGAACTGGAATTGTCTGAATGCTTCTACAAAGGACATGCTTTCTATGTCTCCGATGGTTCCTCCGAGCTCCACAATACATACTCGAGGAGGTGTGTTCTCTGCAGTCACCGGTATATGAGCTACTCTCTGCACCCATTCTTGGATAGAGTCTGTTATGTGAGGAATCACTGCCAAAAAAACATTAATGAGATTATGAAACAAAAATATCACATTTTTTATGCTATAAGAGCAACTGTGCCCAGATAAAGCAAAACATAAATGTGCTCCCAACTTTAATGTCTGTCTTAATCAAGTGTATAAATGAAATTTTTAACATACCTTGTACTGTTTTTCCTAGATAATCACCACGCCTCTCGCGTTCAATAACTTGCTGATATATCTTCCCAGTGGTGATGTTGTTGTCTCTGTGCAAGGTGATGTCCAAGAAGCGCTCGTAGTTACCAAGATCAAGGTCGACTTCGCCCCCGTCATCTAATACGTACACTTCACCTAGAAAATAAAAATAGAAATGCATTGACAACACGCAGTTCGCTGTTTCTGTAGGTTATGATTATCAGCACAATAAATAATAACATACCGTGTTCGTAAGGAGAAAATGTTCCTGCGTCTATATTAATGTAAGGGTCAATTTTAATCGAAGTCACATCTATTCCGCAGCTTTTGAGAATCGTCCCAAAGGAACTCGCTATCACACCTTTCCCTACACCACTTATAACACCTCCCGTTACTAAGATGTACTTCATGTCCGGCATTTTAAATACTTGGTCAATTAATGGATGTTTTGTCTAATAAATGCATCCAATTTATAACAAATTATTTAAAATATTTGAAGCACTTCTTTTTCTCACAATGTATTTTGATAATATAAACGTCAATCAAACACACGTGCCGAATGGCAAATTGGCGCTGGTTCGAGTGGTTCGATTAATTTAATGAGCGGCACTGTAATGCACGTCCATTAATGCACAGACAAAAAAATAATACGATGCCATATGTACTACCGTTGCTGACCATTAATAGAGACGACGAAATAAGAAAGTTAGAATTTAGTACGGGCAAGGACAGCGCAAGACAGGTTTTATTAGCGTACTAGTGGTCGCCCGCGGCTTCGCACGCATTATATTGAGATAATAAGGTAACTTTTTTACTACCCCTCAACAATTTTTTTTCAATTAAGTATGTTCATTGTATAGACACCGGTTACAGCTTCATTATATGTATAGACTAACAAATCCGGCGAACTCCGTTTCGCCAGGCTACTTAAAATATTGGTTTGTAGTACATGCTATGTATCAGAGATGGCGCTGTATGTGAAAAATGATTTTCCCTATTTTCCCGCTTTTCTGTTGAAATTTTGCCTAAATTTTCTTTGTTATAAACCTCACGGAGCCCAAGACCTTTCCACCGAATGTAAAACCGTGGAAATCGGTTCTTGCGTTCTGGAGTTATAGCGTCAGGAACGACAACCCGACTTATTTTAATATAGTAGAATATAAAAGGAGATCTTTGGTCACATTACCGGCGACTATATGCCAGTACATGCAACTTTAATTTTATTATATCGATACCAAAATATGTACATCTTGTACCTTAGAGACAAATCTAAACGCTACATTGTTAAAATGAAAAACTATACAAAGTAAACAGAACATTGATAATGTATAACAGAAAATTTTATTTTACTGCACGCCTAAATCAACGCCATAAGAATATTATATAACATCGAACTA
The DNA here is from genome assembly GCA_964023185.1 of Macaria liturata. Lineage (NCBI taxonomy): Eukaryota > Metazoa > Arthropoda > Insecta > Lepidoptera > Geometridae > Macaria > Macaria liturata. Next base: position 7,012,455 of record OZ026816.1, read on the forward strand.
TATTTATATAAACACAAAGTTACTAAATCTACCTAACGACAAATATAAAAGAATATCGAATGACTTGTCTTTTATAAATGAATATGACTTACTCATTATGTGAAAAGTATAGCATGATTTTACTTTTACATGTAAAATATGATTACGTTTATATGCACATGTACAAGCCGCTATTCAGTGGCCCGAGGTACAAAATTTAACACTATATTTTCATATTACATTCTATTACATTGCTGTCCAATCTATTATCTGTATCTTTACATTACATAGTCTATCTATTGTTCATTCATTCGTTTCGTTCATTCATTGGCAACGCGATTCTGTTTTTCGAGAATATAACAAAGTAATTAGGCGTGTTTTATCAAAATGCCGAAATATTACTGCGATTATTGTGATACATATTTGACCCACGATTCACCAAGTGTACGAAAAACACACTGCACTGGAAGAAAACACAAAGACAACGTCAAATTTTACTATCAGAAATGGATGGAAGAGCAAGCACAACACCTCATCGATGCCACTACAGCCGCGTTCAAAGCCGGGAAAATTGCACAGAACCCATTTGGAAACAAAGGAGCAGCTATCCCTCCACCTTGGGATCCTTCTGTGATGGGACCTGGTGGTCCTAGAGCGCCAGTCCCTGCTCCGGGCGGGCCTCCTGGTATGATGCCGCCACCTTCGATGGGTCCAGGAGGACCCATGGCGCCGCCTATGATGATGGGACCCCATGGCCCCATGCCGCCTATGATGGGAATGAGACCTCCAATGATGGGACCATTGATGGGTCCTATGGGCCCAATGGGACCCATGGGCCAGATGCGACCTCCCTTGATGAATGGACCTATGAACAAATAGTGACTGTGTGAACCAATAATGTAGGTTAAGAAATGATGACTAGATTTTTGCCACATTTTACTACTAGCATAATCTTAAAATGTGAATGATTTACACTGCAAGCATGTGTTGAATGTATTTATGTGATGTTGATCCTTGTAAATCAGAAGAGTGTCATTGTTAGAGCTAATATAATGTAGCCAGCTATGTTGGAGCCCTTTGTACAAATACAAGTTGTTTATTAAAGATGAAATGGGTCACAATACTATATACCTACCTAAACATTTTAGGTTTTTGACCATGCTACATACTGGGTTCCTATACAAATTAAAAAAAATATATTAAAAATTTATTTATTGGGACAACTACATGATCCATGGGTTAGTGATAAAAAGTTAATGACTAACACTTGTAAGTGTTTTAACCTAAGAGTGGAAAACTGACATGCTACAAACACATACTGCAGAGAGGCACTCCGCCCGGGCGACATAGAAAATAAATTTACTATTTGAGCATCATCCTAATGAGGTGCCTCCGTACAGGTGCACATACATCTTCAGCGACAACTTTTAAGAGACTGTGGTGACTCCCTCGCACTCTCCTCATCAATGACGCAACTTTCTTGCGAATAATGGCATGGAACCTGTCAGTATATGCTTGTGTGAACATTTTGGAAGAGCTGCACCAGCGAAGGAGCCCTAACATAATCCTACATATATTATTATTTTGAACGCGTAGAGTGTCCAGCTATTTCTTGGTGTATGCCGTCCACAGGCCGCCCGTATACATTCCCTGACAGTACGCCTTAAAGAGTGTGACTTTAACTAGGTCTGTACAGCGAGTGAACCTACGAGCCAGTATATTACTGTGAACCGCCAACGCTCTACGCTCCCTCTCTATATCTACATCATCTTTAAGGTCATCGGTAAGATAGTGTCCAAGATATTTAAACTGTTTCACCCTGTTTATGTTCAACCCATTTATGGTGATTGGGGGAACACTATCAGAGCACTTACCGGCGGCCTTGAAGACCATAAATTCAGTCTTCTTTACATTGTATACTAAACCATGTTTCGTGGCATACGCTTCACATACCTTAAGCATCTCTCTGATACCCCTTACCTGATTCGCATACCAGTATTTCAGCAAATTGAGCATTTCTCCTGGTATACCACTGTCCCCCAGCTTCCCCCAAAGCACCCCATAGTCTACGAGTTCGAAGGCTTTGGAGAGGTCTAGGAAACAGGTGTATACAGGTGTCTTGCGATCAGTATAGTATTGGACAGCATACTTGAGACTCAAAATTGCGCTCTCAGTAGATAGTCCGGGCCTGAACCCGAACTGCGCGTCATGTAAATTTAAATACTTTTGCAAGCAAGAGTCAAGTAAGCTGTCCAACACCTTAGCAATCGTCGTAGCTAGTGATATCGGGCGATAGTTCCCCATATCCGAGATGTCTCCAGTCCTGTTCTTCATTATGGGCACAACAGTCGTTTTCATTAGGTCAGCCGGTAGGTACGCGTGGCTGATGCACATATTGAACAACAAGGACAGGACCCTCGGAAGGTGGACGCCGGCACATTTTAAATGTTCAATGCTGAGCCCATCGTGTCCAGGAGACTTGCCTCTGGACATTTTCTTTACGTCAGCTCTTACTTGACTGGCTGTAAAATGTAACAGAGGCTCATCTCCCTGACCGCTGGGCTCAGCATCAATCACAGTTGCTGACGGACCAAGAGGCGATTGCTATGTGACCCTGTTTTACTTAAGTGTCTGTTACATTAATGAAATTTGACAGGTTTTACATTTTATAAATATCTAAAACAACAAATTACTATACAATAAAATTGAAAATGAAGTACAGAAAAAAGAAAGTTATTAGGTACTTTAGTTTGTACTTTTTACTCACAAAGTTGTCAGGAAATAAAGGGTTAAAAGTATAAAAGTGGTAAAAATATCAGTTAATATTGTAATATACTTAGAGTACATCTGAAACATCAATAAATTCTTTGTAAGGTACATCATGTCTTTCTTTATAGCTGAAATAGTTTTTGCTATTGAACCCCTATTTTATTGTGTTGATCAAGTGACTGCACTCGATTTTTCTAATCTATTGCAGAAATTCATTAGTTAGTTGCAGTAGTCTTTGTAGTTAAAGCATCAATCCAATCTGAGTAGCTAAATGTGTAATGAGTATCAGATCTATGTTCAATAGGTACCCCAAGGGTCTGCTTATGGTTGCATGGTAAGCAATTAAAAAACCTACTTTACTAATGATATGTAATAGATATAAATTAAGGATACAATTTTAATTGATCTAGTTCGCTTGTACCTTCTTTTTATTAGTATTTCAAACTCAAATTTTATCCGACTCTGATCAATATTTTTTCAAGTTATTCAATGTCCCATCCATACATAGAAAGAATAAGAACTTGAAAAGAACCCTTTGCGCACGAGTCCGACTCGCACTTGGCCAATGTTATTATTACTGCCAAATTGACAGTGACATTTAAAAAAACAAGAGTTTTTAAGTTGCTATAAAAATAATTCACCCAAAATATATTTTGTTCTTTTCTTCTATCTGTGACGAGGACTCAAATAATGTATTTATGTAAATATTATGTATGGGATTATTAGAAAATAAAAATCGTCGCCATAGTATGCCATGCACAAAATAGGAGAGCTATTTAGTTATATTCTTACGATTACAATATATCGACTTTTTAATTTTATTATGATTTCCCTAGAAACGGAACATTAAAAATAGTATTGGTGGTTTAGCCGATAGGTAAGGGTCATTTGGTGTCGGCATGTAGTGTCGGAATTTGTTGTCATTGTCATTTGAATCAGCTTCGGGGAAATAATCACGTTATATACTGGCAACATTTTTCAGTATATTTTGCGATGCAAGTGATTGCGAAATTTTGATAAAGATTTTTGAAATTTCGTTTATCCTGAAATAAATTACTAATATTATTGCTGAATCAGTTTTACTAACCAACCGCATAACTTAAGAAACTGACTTTGTCCTTAGACTTGTGTTAGCAAACAAGATATTCAACTAAAATGTGTAAAAGCAACTTTGTGACATGAGTTTGGGATTTAGAAGTGAAGTGTGAATTTGGGTAGCTGTGTAGGTAATCATTCACGATGGTGTTCGAGTCGATTGTGGTGGACGTGTTGAACAGGTTCCTCGGGGACTATGTAGAGAACCTGAACAGGTCCCAGCTAAAACTGGGAATATGGGGCGGTAAGTTTTTTACCCGCGGTATGATGTCATAGCGGCGGCGCCGCTTTACTGCGGTTATTTACGTCCTAAACTATGTTTTTTCAGGCGATGTCGTTCTAGAGAATCTCATCCTGAAACAGAATGCCTTGGAAGAGCTGAACATACCTGTCCAGACTGTATATGGCCACTTGGGTAAGTAAAAATAAAATGTTTTCATGGCACCAAAATAAACTGAAATTTAGTAAGGTTTTGTTGTTATTACTTAAATAGTCTGATTTTAGTATGAATGACAATTATATATCAAAATAATTTCTTTTTTTATTAATTATTTTTATTTGTACCAGTGATTATAACCACTTCAGTATCTTTCATACCGATTTCGACAATATAAGTAGTTACCTACCTTCATTTTGGCTTATTTTATGGTTTAACTAATTTTATAAGAATTTGATAGGTACACAATTTGATACCTACATATTTCATACTTTATTGTCAGCAAAAAATAACAACCAAGTAAGTAAGTATAATAAAGAAATGTTCCTACATAATGTAACTTCCAACTACATACAATCACAGTTAGTTTACTTTTTAATACCAGGCATACTTATTAAATTATGTATCCAAAAGCCTTATTAATTTGTGTAATGTTCAAATATCATTTGTTTGCATTATGCTTCTCACCTTTAGCCATAATCAAACCTAACTAGAAGTAAATAGGTACTACTAGGTAGACATAAATATAAATCTAATTTTGTGAGTATCTAAAGACTTATGAAATCTTACTTATTAACTATTTGTAAACATGAAATCCAGTTACACCAATGAGGTTCTATATTCCTATAGTTACATCATATTACCTGTTCTATTAATCAAGGTTTCTATACCACTTAGCATTCAGTCCAGACTATAATTATTGTTACTCTAAAACACAGTCTGAGTGACATCATGCCCTCAAACTACGGGCTGATTGTGTTAGTGTGTGTGACTCACACACATCAAGGCCAGGTGCTGACCTTCTGTTTACAAATTGATAACAGAACCTATTTAAAAAAAAAATTGGACAAACTGCGATATAAAAATGCTGCTTAAATAGTGTAAAAAAATTGAAAGAAGGTTCAATAAAACTTAAACTGCCTACAGTATTTCTTTGTTTTATTGCAAAATTCTCTCACACCCCAACTAACATTTTGGTAATAAGAATTGGTGATAAAAGAGTTCTTCAAAAGTGATTTCGGCAAACCAGAGTCATACACAGGTTTTAGCGATTGGTGTTAGAGCACGCTCTAACCCCCCACTAACCCTCGATTGGGCCCCATTTTTTAGCGCTACAAGTAATAAAATTGGTCATAATTTTCACTATTTTAACACTGAACGTTACATAATAGTTATAGAATGGCGTCAGTTGTGACTAATTTCTTGTATATATATTGGTGGTACAATATAAATCTTGCCAACTAAAGCACCTTAAAGTTTGTACTATGGTTATAATAAAAACTATTAGTGGTAAACAAGTTCTTAAGTCTGTTGGTATATTTTTCATAGTAACAGAGTAGTTCTTTTTTAGGTTCATTTATATCTTGGACATGCTTTATGCATTGATTTGGTATTAATAAGCAACTCAGGGCTATAGGACGTTAAATTTCTCTATAGTTTTGCATAAAATGACTTTATTTTTTTCTTTTAATTTGTGTTATCGTTTCAATATGACGGCGAAACATGGAAGTGAATGTGAATAACAAGTTTGTCTAATAACTCGGTAAGCCAAGTTTGATTTCTTCTATTTACGCCTAAAAGTTATTGCGAGGGTTTCTTTATTGAGAGAATCATGTATGTTTTGCATCTCAATTTTGCAGGGCCTTGAAAATAAGTGGTATTTTAAGTAAAAATATGTTTTATTTTATCAGGCGGGGTATACAATCAATCTACATTTATATAAGAACGGGCTATTGGCTATGTCTTTTGTAGTAGATGTGTATTTCTTGTAAATATAATGTGTTTTAAGTAACGTATCACGTAAAAATGCGTTTTATTTTAGTTTTTTCTTAAATTACTTTTAGGTTATGTTTGAATTATCATGGCGTCTATTTCTTATTACCCTTGTTTCTTATTGTTACTATTTGTCAACGATGAGTGCTAGATAGGTTGTAGTTAACACTATTGTAGCACTTGTTATACCAGAAAAGAGTTTTTAAGGTAATAAGGAGCATAAGGTTGAAGTGTTTGTTTTCACTGTGGTGCAACTTGGATGTAAAGGTAGTAGTATTTTAGGGTTACGTTTTTCAATAGATAAAACCCTTTCACCAAGAAAAAGGAATAAAAACGTAAGATTGAGATCAAAAGCTGAAGATTTTTTAATAAAATCAGTAAGATTGCATATTTAGCAAGTGTTTCTTAGTGTCGCTAGTATTTTTATAAATGAATTTATTGGGATACATAGCAAAATTTATTCTGAATTATTTTATCTCAGAAATAACTATATTATTTAAGTTATACATGTAAACAAATAATTAAAATACTTATGCTAATTATAATAAAAGTAAATTAACAAAGAATTAATACTTACGTAATTTTTAATGTTTTTACAGACTTCTCGCTGCATATCGTAAACCTAGCTACGTCCTTCAAGAAATGATTCTACATACTGACACAGAAGATGATACCACACATTCAGCTACTACTTCTAAGCAGTATATTAATCAGTCATCTATTAGGTACTTACCAACTTTCAAAAAATAAAACTGTACGGAACCTTGATGAAATTCCGGCACTTGGTCGAAATTTTGAAGTTAGAGACACTATACATTTATAAAAGTAATATTATCATGTTTTATGATTTCAAGTGAAATAAAAGTTACAATGTTTACCTAAATTGTATTTTCATATTGCTTAGAATAACATAAGAGTAAATCTGAACACCGTTGTAACGATCAGGGCTTTAAAATAACTCCATAATACCAATTACTATCATATATAGCGGTCTGTGATTACTAAATTAAATTGCAGTAAATAAGTTCCAATTACTTCCTTTATACAAATTTAGGTGATAATTTTTTTTATTAACTATTTTCAAGAGCTTTTGTCTTTAGAAAGAGTTATCAGAAAATATAATATAACTTTAAGTGCTTTGCGTTACTGAATTTATATAAGAGTAGGTGCTATGGCGGTTGCGACTATAACCTTTATACATTCTCAAGTAATATTACGCTTCTAGCCAAGTTAAGTGGTATAAAACTTTTACTTAGCACTCTTTAAAAACAGTTGGAAATAATAGAAACCTTACTATTACTCAAAGTACTTATAGTTACTTGAAGTTACAATACCTAGCGTTACTGTGGTTCAACATAACTCTTTTATAATTCCTTAAGTCATAATATGTCTTCTTGTTACTGTTACTCATCTTGATGAGTTATTTAGTAATTTTCATGACCATTAAAGCAACAAAGGTTTTACTCTACACTTTAATATACCCGTTAAACCAATACAGACGATAAAAGTGGTGAATATTAGCGCCAAAATGTTGGTTGGGACTGGCAATCAACGTTAGTTACTTATTAAAGTAATATATTTATGAAGTTTATTCATACAAAGCGTATTTAATTGTATTATTACAAATCTGATAGTACTATAGTGATGCTTCCTAATAATACAGACTCATTCTAGCAAATAAACTCTTTGTTTGTTTTGTTTCTTATCACAGATTACAATTTATTGGCAATTTATAACAACAATGTGTGTCTTTGTAGAAGGATATGACTAAACTGTTATCTTGATAGATGCAGTAGGCATACTTGATGTGTTTGTGGCTTTAGAGGCAACAAATATAATTATAGCAAATCCTTGATATAATATTTTGACATTGTAACATTTTACACTGCAACATAATATAAAAATAGTAGTTCATTTATTTATAATAGTAGTTTTTTTAAATTTCAAAACCAGTTTTAAAAGCATATTTAGTTTATTTAAGAACACATTCTGTTTTGTGTGCCATTATAAAATAAATAAATAAATAAGTAGTAGGTACCAATGTTATGATAAAAAGTGGTTAATTTGTGATAGATTATATAAGTTTTGTTTGGCAAAAACATAATGTTGGAGATTACAGCTATCCTTAAAGCAAGCAATCAACAGCATGTAATCTTCTTGTATGAGAGAATGATATTCACATATTGGAATGTATTTATCACTAACCAAAAATATATCAACACTATGTGGAAACTATGAGGAACAATACAATTAACTTATCCAGTCTTATGAATGCTAAGTACCTAGGTATATATCTTAGCTAGACCAATAGGCCTATTTTGTCAAGGTTTTAGTTCCATAACATGATTTGGTTCTTTGGTATCTTGCCAATGTCTGTTGTTTATTGTGACTAGCTTCTTCCTATGGTTTTACTCATGTACCTATTTAATACGGAAACAAAACTTATGAAAATTTTGACATATAATTATGATTGTAGTCTGTCAATCACTAAGTTGTGATTTTGTTAAGCAATATTAGGAATGGGCAGAGAACACCTTTTATTTGGAAATTGTGAAATTGCATTTCTTTGGCAAATAAATGATTTTGTATTTGTTATTAGATAATAAGATAAATAGCCTTCCTACACAACCTAAGATGATATCTACACATTAAATGATTTTCAAAAGTAATAGTACTAATGCATTTATTTTTATTTTTCAGGAAAACTCGTACTAAAGATACCATGGAAGAATTTATATGGTGCCTCAGTGGAGGCAACAATAGAGAGGCTGTTTCTGATTGTGAACCCCAGCTCTGAAGTCAAGTATGATCCGGAGAAGGAAGAAAAGATTGCCCTGGCATCCAAACAGGCTGAGCTTGCCAGGGTAGAGGAAGCTAAGAAGCAAGAGGCGCAGAAAAGTAAGATACAATTTTATAAAGTTGTTTTAATACACATAAAGATTAGTAGGGTTAACAGATAAATGTCAAAGTGCACCAACAAATTCTATAACTAATTAAACTTCTAATTCCATATAAAACATGTTTGGCAAACAGACAGCAAACAGTCAACTCTAGAAACAACAAGAAAGTAGATATTATAAAAGTTGCCTTTCAAATATTGCATGTATGGCTAAGCACTTGTCCATAACAATAAAGTTTGCCTCCTTTTAACCAGATTAATTAATGAAGTCCTTACTTAGTTAATTAATATTCACATAATAATTAGCATAATAGAGTTGAATCTTCAGGTGTATAACCAATGTTAAAATCAATTTGTTTGTCTTCCATGCTAACTACAACTGTAATGAAACAACAGATTTAAATGGTGAGCAATCAATCATTTTATGTGTATCGTAAAGTTATGGTTTTTAGGTATGCCTGTAGCAAACTAAAATCTAGTTAGTATATGCAATAATTAAACAATGCATGCTTTGATTAGATAGTAACTCATAACACTAGGTAAGTGATGCTACAAAACATTAATAAAATATACATTTCTATTTAGTATTATATCCCTAATGTAGTGCCCATAACACATGTATTTGCTTATTATTGGGCTAGTTGCGGCTGTATATAATGTACCAGAATATATTTATTTATTTCATTGCTATCACTTGATTAGAATACTTGAATAACGTGTTTAGTTATTTACACCGAAGTATATAAATGCATTTTCATTTTATTTTTATATAAATGCATAATTGTGACACAGATCGGGTGACACTGCGTATCACTGTTAATAATACACTGCTAATATTATGTACGGTGTTGGTGACGTAATTATATTGATGCATTATAATATTATTTCCTCTTAATCATGACCTTGACAGACCAAAATGTTTTTGTAACATATAGGTATGGTATGTATCAAACTGGAGGATATATAATAATAATATTTACCTTGCTCTGTGTGTACCAAAGTGAAAACTTTGTTGTCGAAATATCATCGTTCTTAAATTTATCCCACTATTTATAAATAATATTACACTTTTCTAGCCGTCTTTTAACTGGGTTAACAAGTAGCCTGTGTGTTAATCCACAGTGTAATCTACTTCCTTGCTAAATTTCATCTAAATCGGTCCAGCCGTTTGAGCGTGAAGAAGTAACAAACATACATATGCACACATACATACTTACACAAAAACTATCGCCTATATACATAATATTGGTGGGAATTGGGATACCCTAAGGCTAAAAACGGGAGCCCTAGTTAAATGTCTGTTATATACATACCGAATTTCTTCCAGATGAGAACAAGCTAGACGAAACATTCGTCGAGAAGCTGGTGACACAGATCATCAAGAATGTGCAGCTCAAAATCACCGACATTCACATACGATACGAGGATAGTGTTACTAATCCTAAGGCGCCGTTCTCGTTTGGAATCACATTGCACAATCTATCCGTCCATACGACCGATGAGAATTGGAAGCAAACGGTCATACAAGAGGCTGTTACTAAGATTTTCAAGGTAAAGTTTGACGAAAGTTAAAGTTAGTTAAAAGAAAATTGAGTAAGAAAAGGTTGCAAGTAAAAACGTTTACTTTCTAAGTATTACTAGTATATGTATCATAAATTAATGCCGCAAAAACATGATGTATGGAAATTTGAAATCCAGTTTACGAGTAATAACTGGACGACAATTAAAACTAAGCAGTATACCCTGTAGGTATATAAATAAACTTCTAACATCATAAAATAGAGTGAAGGCTTTTACTAGCAATACAATAAATAAAAGGTTCTGCCATTTCGTCTGCAGTAAAAGCTATGCAGTGAGTGGTTTTGGTCTGAGATCTTTAGGCTACTATGTCAAGGTCGACTCTTTATGTATCTTATTATGTCAAATGTCAAGGAATGATACTGATTTGAGAGATATGATTGAATAAGAGACGATATTATTATTTAATTTCATATGGTTGTATGTATTATTAGGGACCCGTCCCGGCTTCACGCGTTCACATATGCATGATAAATACATAAAACTTTCCACTAAAAACTATCTGTTAAAAAAAAATCCGTTGCGTAGTTTTGAAGATCTTAGCGTATAAAGAGACAGGCAGCGGGTGTCGACTTTGTCTTATACAATGTAAATACGTGTCCTGCGCCACGGTTTTACTCGTGTAGTAAACAAACTATGAAAAATAACACTGATCCTTTGTTCGGCGTAAAAGATCAAACATATCAACAAACACATTTTAGTTTTAGGGTTCCGTAGTCGAATGAAAAACAAAGCCTTTATAAATTAGTAATGTCTGTCTCTCTAACTGTCCGTTCGTCCGTATGTCACACATCCACTTTATTTTATATAATAGTGTTTTATTTTTTCAGATTCTCAGCCTCGAAGGCTTAGCGATATACTGGAATGCGTCGACGGAGCTTTATTCCAAGACGGAAGCTGATGAAATCAAGAAAAGGCTTGGAAACGAAATTGCTACTAAATCTTCCCAACCGTCGTATTATCAATATGGTATGAACGTTTATTTTTGAGTTACATACTTATAGCTAAAATGTTACTTGTATTCACGTAATCACATCATTTTTCATATTAACTAGTATTTGCAAGTGGCAAGCATCTAAATTCTAATTCTCCTGGATTCAATCTGCGCAAGACCGGGACGAGTGGCGTACAAGAAGAGAGGCCTATGCTCAGCAGTGGGCGATAAGGCTGATGATGATGATGAAGCGTCTAAGCCAATATGCCGCCTGATATTAAGCAGTTTTCCATGCCGATGGAGCAGAAATTGCAACGGTTTATTTTCTATTTATAGTTTTCTTGCCACAACGTACTGTCCATACTTTTAAACCAGAATAAAAAAATGGTTGAGTACTTGATCAGCCTTAATAAGAGACTTTTTCTCACACTACAAGTTCTAAATAACACAAAACAAATACTACTCAATTAATCACACAATGATTCTGGCTTTTAATTATGACTATGTATTAACTATTAATAGAGAAATTAATATAATGGCAAGTCTGTTATGGGATTATGTTTTTTTCCAACAATGGAATTTATATTACTTATGTTTTAATTTATTCGTATGTTCTTTTCAGCTCTCGGTCCAATAAACGCAACAGCGAAATTAAAACTCAACCCGAAACCCGAGGGCGACACTCCCAAGTTCAGTATACCTAAAGTAATACTAACTTTACACATGGAGCAACTGTCTGTGAGTCTCAATAGAGCGCAGTATCAGGATATGATGCTGCTTGCTGATTCTATGGATAGGATGAATAAACAGGCTCCTTATAGGTGAGAATTATACCATTTACTCATTAAATCTGAAAGAATTCCATGGCTCCTGTCCATACGTTCGAAATAAATTCTTCATATACTATGAAGCCACCGGGTTCTAGTTTCTTTGCATTTCGTTTCCTAAAACCACAGTTACATACAATTAGTGAAAAATTGGGTAAAAGAACAATACTTTTACTGGGTAGTTGCTTAATATAATGATCAGTTTTCATATTACCAAGGCAGTTACTTCTGGAAAAAAAACAGGCTTTGTACATTTCTAATGTCACAAGTAAATTCTACCTATACTGTTCGTGTAATTGTACTCGTAAAGTCTCCCTTTATTTGCTGTAGCCAGTTAAAAGGTTTGTTAAGTTAATGTTTGCACAGTTAATGAACCTACGAGGTTGCGTAACTTACGATGGTTCTTTGTTTACATATCGTTAGGTAAATACGGTGCATTGCTTTAATGTAATTAAAGTTTGAAAAACCCTCCTCTCCATCTTACGGTAGCCTGGAAGAAATCGCTGTAAATGTTAAGGCCGCCAGTTGTGGCATTATTATTGAAGTCTGTGTTTCTGTTAGTTTTTTTTCTGTAAGTGTGCTACAATAAAGAGTTCTATCTATCTAAATTAATATTAAAAAACCTTTTTGTTACTTTGCCAATTTATGTAAGTCCTGTTTGTTCGTTAAATATTGAATGCTATGAAGGTGGATAGTTACATTAATTTTACGTCGGATTAACCCGCTTGCACAAATACTAAATGTGTTTTTAAATCTATGTAGAAATGGGCCTAAATATTGCATATTCAAACTGGAAAACATAACTGTACACTACATTCCGCCCATTTTTCCTTTTATATTGAATCTCTTTATAGAAAGAAAAATGAAGAGATTCGATAATGATGATTAATAAATAAAAGTGTGTACCAACAAAAACCTATTAAATTACAGAAAATACCGGCCAGACTTTCGATCGTACCGCGGCCATTACAAAGAATGGTGGAGATACGCCTACACATGCATTCTAGAAGAAGAAGTGAGAAGACGCCGTCGTAACTGGGAATGGACGCACATGTTGACTCACCGGCGTCTCTGCAAAGACTACGCGTCTGCTTATCAATGCAAGCTTAGTAACAAGGGGAAGGTGTCCAATGAACAACAATGTGTCATCGACCAGGCTGAGAAGAAACTGGATTTGTTGAACTTGGTGGTTATTAGACAGAAGATTGAGTTAGAGGTGAGTTATAAACTAAATTTAAAGACGCTGTCGCTGTACAAAACAAAACAGTCCTTTGCTTTGGCTAAAAATGCCATAACTTAAATTTAACTAGTACGTACCTACATGGTTGAGGCTTTAACCGCGCTTTTTTTTTCGAGATAAAAATCGCCCATATCATTCTAGAGTCTACTACCACTTCATCCGTACTCCGTTGCGTCGATAAAAGTGTAACAAACACACATACAAATAAAGAACGTACTTTTCATTTATTGGTATTTATTCCAGGTGGAAAGGCTGGGCAAGTTGGAAGAGGAGGCGAAGAAGACCCGCGGCTGGTTCTCTGGGTGGTGGGGCGGGGGCAGCTCCAAGGACGACGAGCTGGCAGAGGGAACTGCTATCAGTACGTATCACACCACATTATTACAACTGTTACAACTACACAAAAAATACTATAGTCTTTCCACCATTTTATCCACCTGTCAGTGTCATTTCCACCTTACATAGCATGACAACAGTGGAAAGAAATATAATTAATCCCATTGACGTTTATGGTGGAATATTAATGAAATTTTATCACGCTACTCCCCGCTGTAAATATAAGATAAAATTAAAAAGAATGAACAATTTCTGAAGGTTTGATGAATTGATACAATGTTTGGAGAATAATTCAATCATTGTATTCATTTTAATTTAATTTCGTAATTATGGCAACAAAATAGGAATAAAATATTATAACGCTACTCTCGCCGTATATCTATCGCGGTTTGACTTTCCACCGGCTAGTCCGTGCCAAAATTGACAGCGGGGAAACAAGTTCTTTTCTTTCCCTCGGGATATATTGTCTTCTGCCCGTGCTAGCCCTGCTGGGGCTTAAACCACTTTAGTAACTTGCGCATTTAATGTCATGCTTAGATTAAATATCTCAGATAGTAGCAAGATACAATAACATAGAAATTTACGCAAATCTTACTCTTTATGACATGCATTACATATATTATGAATGTTTAATTAAATTGCAATGTTTCTTTCAGTGAAACAATTCCAAAACGCAATGACGCCAGAAGAGAAAGAGAAGTTGTTCCGCGCCATAGACTATCACGAGAATAGTGCGCCTCTACATCTACCCGCCGAGTATGTTGCTATAGAGAGTTACTTCAAACTGGACAGACTGCAAGTGTCTGTGAAGAACCAGGTGGAAGTTCTGAGAGCGTGTGTCGACAACGTACAGCTGGATATGAAGCAACGACCCAGTGCTAATGCTTTGAGGTAATGTTATCAAGTTACTAGCTGCTCTCGCGTACCCATAGCTGCTTTACATTTATATTTGATTATGCATCACATAAATAGGGCTTCTTCCTATTTATAAAACAAGAGTATTTGTATACAAAGTTAGAAACAATGACCTCGAATCTTCAATGTGAAGACGCCACTAGATGGTGAAAATAACCACAGAATCCGTATCAATACATAAAAATCTGTTGTGCCTTACAAATAGTTCATTTACCCGTGATTATTTTTAAAATTTTCTAGTCTTGGAACAAAGTTAATAAATAAGAGGCAGAAGTCGGTTAGTAACAGATTTTTCCTTTACAGAGTGGATGTGCAAATGCACACGTTCACAGTAACGGGAGTGCAGCAAGGAGAATACTTGCCAAAGCTGGTCACGTCGCAAGATGTCACGGAGAAGTCCAACCTCTTGAATGTAATGTTTGAAACTAATCCACTTGGTAAGTAAGATCGCTTACTTACCATCAGACGAATTGTGGTTACGTGCTGACCCATTTAGTTATAAAAAAAGAGTTTATTATTGTTTTTTAATTTTCATTCCTTAAGAATATATGTAGCGTTATTTTTTTCTGTATGAGAGTCACTTATTCTGAATGGCGTCGTATTATAAAGTTGAGATATTCCGCTAACTAAAAATTCTTGAAATCTGGACTAAATATGAATCTGTGATAGACCTTGGACTGTAGCGTGTAATAAGTACATAGTCATAGTCATAGTCATAGTCATATCATTTATTTGCAAATTGTAAAGATATAAACACTTAACAATGACCCTGATAGGGTATGCAAATATGTACATATGTATATGTAAGTCTGAGTGAGAAGCGGCCCGATTTATATCTCGATTTAAAATTTATCTCGATTATTCAATTTCTCATTTAAAAATTCGTCGACGGAGTAATAGCATTTCGTAGTCAAATATATTTTTAAATCACGGGCAAAACGTTCTAAGTTTACAATACTTTTTAAGTTTTCTGGTAATTTATTAAAAATTTTAATAGCCATTGATTTAGGGCCCATATTTAGCATTTGTAATCTAGCTTTACTTTTAGTCATAATATGGTTAAGCGTTTTTAAAATATTTATTGGATAACCTTATAAGTTACTCGCCCTCAAGTTGTATTCCCCATTACTAAGAGTAGTGTCTCCGCATAATTTGATTCATTAGGGAAGTTTTCTTGTTTCGCCAAAATGAATATTGTTACATATGTGTACCTATGTATCTTTTCAGACGGCGCGTGCGACCAGAGGGTGGCGGTGGTGGCGCGGCCGCTGCAAATAGTGTACGACGCACAGACCGTCATAGAGATTGTGAACGTGTTCAAACCGGAGACGGAGTCCTCGGCTTTGACTACGTAAATACATTTCATACAAAATACACAACCTAGATGCATATTTTCTAAATCGTATGTATTTTATGCCCCTCAGTAGGTACTAACGAGCCTGAAGCGAAGACTAAATTCATAGTCAGATCTACAGGTACAAAGACCTTAAATTGGTGTCTTAATTGGACTAAGGGTCCTTCTAGGCAAGCGCGCTAGATCGTAGATCATAGCATTGCTTAACATCAGGCAAGTTGAAGTCAAGCGCGAGCCTATCTCAAGTTAAAAAAGTCTTTACTTTTTTGGAATGTCAGTAAATATTGCAGGGGTATTTTAGCATTACCAAAAAGTAGTCTTTTGAAACGAATGCTTTAATGAAAGAAGCCTGAAGCGAGTGATTGTGTAGTCTTAAAGATTTTGTGAAAAAACATTTTGTATGAAAACATATTTTATGGCTAAAATTCAAAAGTACAAACCTATGCCTTTGGTTTGGCTTGAAGCGAGATCTTTGTTTGGTTACCGACAATTTGAAATATAAACCATCAGGCTATGTTTCTTAGTTTTTGAGTCTATCTATGAAGCAGTTAGTATGGAGATAGCACACAGGCGACTGCACGTTAGTAAGTTAAGTATCAGTTAATTGTATATCATCATATGATTTTATTGTTATAGTTTACAAGCAGTGGCCGAGAACAAGTTATCAGAAATGAAAGAAAAATCCACCCTGGGCATGCAGTATGCAGTACATCATCACACGTTTATTGACATCGATATTGACATCGGCGCCTCCTATATTATTATACCGCAAACTGGTATTTATTTGGGGTAAGTGCTATGTATGTAAATTATTATTTAAGTTTGTATGGGAGTGAGAAACTTTGCTGTCGACAGTTTTAAATCAATCGGGACTTGTGACATGGGTGAACCACCAGTGTACTGGAAAAATAATGACATGCTATCTATATCTAATCCATGAAAACATATTTTTTTTTACGATAATGGTTTAAATGTTAAGGGCATATCTATCGATTGCTTCACTAGCCTGTACCGAAGCAACCTGATACCAGTTGACAAGCTTATTTATTTACGCCGCACAAGGCAGATATTAGATTATATACAAAACAATTAAATATGACAGATAAAATATTTGTGACAAATTAAATTAAATAATTTAGTATGTGTATTTATTATTGTAGGATAAATTTTGTAGCCAAGATATTAAGATTCGCTTCTTTCCCTTATTAATTCAATCACGAATTACAATATAGCAATAAACTAGAGAAAATACCTTCATCATTTTCGGGCCCAATCACCATTCTAAAAATTACGGTGAACCATCTCGCTGTTGCGACATGAAAGAAAACAGATAGACAGTTTTGTTTAGGCACTTTTTTATAATAGTATGATGATGAAAAATTTACAACATTATGACATCTTTATAATATCTTGTTCATTTTATGTTTCAGCGGCGAGCCCTGCGTGGTAGTGAAGCTCGGTGCGATCGCCATCAAGTCCGAGCCGCGCTCGAAGGCGCTCGACATACACAAGATGTACAAGGACGGGGTGGCGGACGACGAGATACTGAGGGAGATCACCAGACACAGCTATGATAAGATGCTGCTGCAGCTTACTGAGATGCAGGTTAGTTCATTACTGATGTTGTAAAGGTAAAATATTGGGTACTAAGACACACGAAAAACACAGGAATTAACCTAATGTGAATGAATAGTAAACGTGAGTGTGGCTCAGCGTTACCAGTGTCTGCTTTTCATCCAGACGCACCCTGGTTCAAATCCGGCCCTACACCAATTACTTGTATTTTCAAGTTATGTGTGGATTTGCACTCGCTTAACGGTGAAGGAATACATCGCGAGGAAACCGACTTGTTTGAGGATCACAATATCCGAGGACATGTGTCTTCCGTGGAAGTACCTGGGCGCCCACCACGATGTATATGCCCAAGAGAACTCCCCTAACGAATTAATTCTGCGGGGGAGTCACGACCCTCAGTCATGAGAAAATACGACACACAGAGAGAGAGAATGAATAGTAATCTATACATACACATAATAAAGCGTAATTAATGAGTATGACTATGTCTTTAAATCGATTACAGAACACATTTCAGCATTTTTTAGATATTTATCTGTTTATTTGTTAGACTGTTGATCTGCATATTCTAGTTAAAAGAAATATAGTTTTAAATCTGGATTAACACATCAAACACATAATATATGTATTTACTTTATAATGGGCGATTTATTCCGTGATTAACAGGTTAATAATTGTAGTAAGTGTGATATGATCATCATCATCATCATCAAGTGTGATATGAGAATGACTGATGTATGTATTCTTGTTTGTTTCCAGATAGTAATAGCACTAGCAAACGAGGACTGGCAATCAGCTATATCATCGAACGAACCGACCAGACTCCACCTACTAGAGCCCACTACATTATTCATACAAATAGCTAAGTGCTTGATTACTGACGATCCTAGGATGCCTAAAGTCAAAGTCAGGGGAGAGTTGGATAAGATCGCTATCAGTGCTTCTGAAGACAGGTTTGTACTTTAAACTTCGCTTTTTAGTCTTTACAAACTTCGCTGTGGTTGGAGGAGTTGTATACTCCAGTATACCTTTTTTTTTTTTTTTTTTGCCCAGGGAAACCTATTACAGGTACCACACTAAAACCCCGGGGAGGGCGGATGGTTATGTGGGAGTCTCCGCCCCACTCCATAAGGGCGGCATACCCACTAAAAACCTGGGGTGTTCCACCTCCGCATCGTTGGTCCAGGGCCACGAGAGCGCGATGCAAACATCCGCAGCCCTGGTGATGCTGGCCCGGCATCGGGCCCCGCCTCGGGGAGCTTCAGCTCAACCCTCAATGGACGACGTGTCAGAACACGGGACATGTCGTGCATCCTGTGGGGACTCATTTTAGGGCAACAGGTTCCCCGACCTGCCACCCAGAGCCCCCAGGAGTCAGGCAGTCGCACGACAAAGCGGCCGCCCTCCTCCAATGCGCCCTCTGCGCACGGAGTTCGGTTCCCGTGTCGCCGCTACTCGGCCGGTACACCGAACTCCTCTCGCCTCTCGGCGACCACCTCGGGTGCTCTGAACGAGCACCCAGCTCCACCTGCACCGCGAGGTGCGGCGAGCTCCACGCCCCGGGCCCTACACCAGCCCTCTCCAAGGAGAGGTATAGGCGAGGGCCCCCACTCGATCGGACATTTGGACACAGGCTAGCAAGATCCACCGGACTGTGGAAGTTACTAACCTGTGGACGGGGTGCACCAGGGCTCCCCAACTAACCCCAAATCCCCATATGGAGAGATGAAATTAGTTGGGCTTACCCAACGTGAAGGTAGTCCGATCCACGCACCCCACTCCAGTATACCTACCTGTACTGGTTTGCAATTGGATCATTGTCTGCCACATCACACTCTTTGGTGCCCGTCGACAGATTTTAATTATTTAGGATGGTAACATTAGTGACTTGTTATGCGTAAAGTACCCTAACCTACCTGCATACTAATGTGGCGCTGCGACCCAAAGTGGATCCTGGCCTCCGACACAAAGACACGCCACTCCTCTCGGTTCTGCGCTAACTCCTACCACTCGGTAGCATGGAGTTGTTGCAGATCCTCCTCAATCTGGTCCTTCCAGCGGTACTTGGGACGTCCGACTGGCCGTCGACCAGTAAGTTGGTGTGCAATAAAGATATATTGTATTGTATTGTATTGTAAGTTGGTCGTCCCAAGTACGCTTTCTTCAGAGCACGATACTCTCCCATCCTTTCCACGTGGCCGAGCCAGCGGAGCCTATAGACTTTATTTCGCCTAAGATGTTAGGCTCGGCCACTAGATCTTCAATTTCGGCGTTCTTTCTTATTCTCCAGCTACCGTGTCTCTTTGTACCGGTCCAAGAATTTAGCGGAGTATCTTGCGTTGATATATGAATTTATTAAATCAATGTGAAATTCATCAAAGTTACTTTTAAGTATTTTAATCTTGTTTCCAGGTTACTAACATTGTGCGAAATCTTAGTCGGTATGCCTTTACCGCGTTCAGAAGAAACCACACAGCTGAAGGTAAACTTTACTCTTATACTTTGCAATAGCAGATGCAATCCGCGCAAGTTTTATAAAAAAGGCTAGTTTAGAAAATTGAATTTTCCGAATGCTCCTAGAAAGTTGAAATAGATTGTGTTATATCCTAGTTGTTTATTTTCCTTTTAATTATTATTTATTTTCTTTTCTCCTTTTGTGTTTAAGATGTTTTGCCAACAATTTGCGTACGTAGTAACTGGTAAAGTTATTGTCACTCCGTCAAAGCAAGAAATGCTTGTTGGCAATAATGTGGTAACTTTTATTTTCAACTTGTAGAGATTTGTGTATATGTTTTAATTTTATAACTGTATTGTTTTGTTTCATCTGGGTAGGAAGATAGAGCACATTGTTGTTTTAGTTATGATTATCAATTATTTAAAAATATTTTGCTGTTGCTGTATAAAACAGATTATAGGAAGAGATAAGCTTTTCCTTTCTACAAATCATTCACTTTCACTTAAAGTAGAAAAGCGATAGAATTCTGTAATTTAAGTAGTTCACTGTATTTTAATTTGTTAGTAAACACAAGCAAAGTAGTTGTATATACCTACTTGTATTTCATAACTATAAAGAAGCGAAGCACGCATAAATAGTTATAATCATTTTTTATGAGAATAATCATGAATTACACATTACACTAATCTGATTGTTTTTCCAATTTTACATTCAATTCATTAATATATGTACTTCTGAAATTTAACACCCGTGCTTCGAGCTTCTAAAGCTTTATAAAATCACCTTGGTCCAATTCCAACAATATCATGATTAGAATTGAATATCACTTTAATGTATGTATGTACACCAAAAGACAGAAATTACAAAATAGAAAATAGTCTTAAATATTTTAAAGTACTGCACATTGCGCGGCCTGATTAAAAAAAGTATCAGTTTAAAGTTTTTATTTTTAAAATCTGTCTTTTGTCTATGTTTTAGATGAGTGAATCCAAAGGCTCGAGTCTATCGTTGCTCAAGTATTTGGACCCCGTGGAGAAACAGAAGCGAGACTCTGCTCGCTCTAAAGAAAGGCCACATGACGAACAAACAGTACAACTCACTGAGGTTGAAGCTTTCTTCGTTATGAAGGGTAAGGCTCTCTGATGTAGAAGATTATTCTAAAACAGTTGTCATGTGTGTGTGTGTGTCTTGTCCGACTTTTAAGAGATGGTTGAATTTTAGACCAGACTACAGACATGCTATCATTTCAAATTTACAACATTTTTTTTCCGGTAATTTAACTTATTTGCAAAATAGTCAATGATTAGATGGGCTCCTTATCCTGGCTTGATATTCTTGGAGAAAAGTCTAACTGTATAGTGTAAAAAACCTACTTAGTGTGACTTTCATACGTAGTTATTTACGTGCCGACGAAAAGGCAACGGTACAGCTACTGTGGCATATTTACGATGAAAGTTACTGCGGTGGATTTTAGCTTAGATTTAGATTATTGCTCCTAACTAAACATGCATTGAATGTATGCACTATTATATGAATAGCATGATTTTCACCGCCCTGTATAAAACTTACATTTAATGAACAGGGTTCTAACAACGACTAAAACCTGTTAAATTTTCCAACAGAACTGGTCCTCAGCATTAACCGCAAGACGCTGGACCAGTCAGCTGGCTACAACAAGTTCCTGGTGTTCTCTCTCACTCACCTCGAGCTAAAAGCGACGCAGAAAACATTCACGTTGGAAGCCGCCATGAGGCTCGGGGCTATGGATATGCAACACCATAGGTAAAATACTTTCAATCGAATTCAGATCCTCCTTTCATCGAAGTCGGTTATAATTAATCAGCATATTTGATGAAACAACGAACCAAATTCAGTGGATCAACATTTCCACTTCTGATAAATACTCAGGACTCTGTAAACGGCTCTTTTTTATGAAATTAGAACTATTCCTAACAGGAAATTTGCATAATTTAATTGAGAACTGATTTATCAGTATTTTTGTGTGGATGTATGTTCATCCACTGATTTCTAGGAAACTATAAGGTTCTTTCAAGGTTTAGGTATTAGATTAGAAAAGTTTTATTAAAGTCAGTCAATAGTTTCGAGATATAACTGAAAGAACGAAATTCGTACTTGTTTAACATATTTTTTTGGTTTTGTGTTGTTTGGTGCATTGATTTGATTTTATTGCAATAAAAATTAAATTGTGACTTATCTGTTTTTATCATTAATCATTAACACTGCTTATGTTTCCAGACTGGGCCACGACGTAATAAACATGGTGGAAACAATTGAGTCTCAGTCCAACACGGAGCTCGTGTATACATCCGACCCGACTGAACAGTATCTGTTTACTGTCACTTATACTAATGTAAGTGGTTATTGATTTAATTATAATTTTGACCTCTAACAAAAACAAATCAAACTAAATCAAATGATTTGATAGATGAATTTATCACCCGAAACACTTGACTATCGGATATCGTAGGAAGTTTATTAAGATTTGAAAAATTACTAGTAGTCAGTTTAGATAGACGATTCACTGTCTTACAACATAAACATGAAATCTCTATGATCAGAAGAAAAAGAAAAGAAAAAGAAGAAATCTATGATCAGTCTTTTACTTTTGTACTAGTTTTCAATTATTTTTTTGTGAGAAAAAAAATTATACCATAAGAAATCATGGAACGACCACAGTCTTCACTGACTTATGTCCGAGAAATGTTTTACGTTACTATTTCCTAGTGGTACATTTTCTGACGGTGCAGCGTAATAAAAAATAATAGCATTTTAATTGCTCTCGTATTATTAAACCGTATTAATTAAATCGTTTTTTTTATGTTATAACAATATTTTTATAGGTGGACAAGAAATGCCCCGAGTTCCGCAGCCACTACGGGCTGGTGGAGCAGCTCATCGAGCTGGACTTCACCAACCTGCGCGTGCTGCTGCACCTGGAGAGCTTGCAGGAGATACTCGTTATCGTTAATGAATACCAGGTACGATGTTTAAGGTATCAGTAAAATAGTGCGGGGGAGTCACGACCCTCAGTCATGAGGAAATACGACTCAAGAGGAAGAGAGAGAAAATAGTGTTAATAAGAATATGTTAACTAAACGGTTAACACTCACGTGTAATTCGCGTATGTTGTTTACGCGTTTCGTGTGCTGCCGCGGTCTCAGAACATACGTTCTGAAGATGGATGTCATAACATCCGAAACCCGTAAACAACATACGCGAATTACACGTGAGTGAAAACCGTTTAGTTAACAATTTAAAATGTCTCACGAAAGTTTCAATATTAAAATAGTGTTAATATGCGCTTTCTAGTCTAGCATGTTGTACACTACGCTGCAGCGATGCTTAACATCTGGTAACCTATGTCAATCGCAATGTTGTAGTCTACGTAAAAAGTAAAAAAATGGAGACTAGTTATTTGTTCTCCAACTTTCATAAAAATAACAACATTTCAAATGACTTCTTAAAAAATATGTCATCATCAATTATGACATTATTTTCAATTAAATTTAAAAATTAAATTAAATAAAATTTTAAATTGTGATATATTTTCCAGGCGCGTCTGCAAGCTATTCAGAGCACCGTGGACAGAACAGCTAATGCGGGTCCTTTGGAAACTATCATGGAAGATGAAGAGTTCTTCACTGAAGACCAGAAATCTAAAGGTACTATAATGCCTGTTATTCTATTTATTAGTATACATATTTAGTGTAGTTTCGTGATCGATGCAGGCTATTACTACTTAGGCTGTGTAAAGTACATTGTACTATATATTTATATTATATTAATTATATACAAATTGACATGTATAATTATCCAATTTATTAATATTGTAATTATATGAATGTATAGAATTTGACGTGTAAATAATCTTTACGAATAAATGAACATTGAACATTGAACATTGCTATTTTGACGACGAAAACATAGTGTCAGAAAAATAATGTTGCCATTAACAGAACACCAAAATATCATTATTGACATCTCTGATTGCCGCCAATCAGAGATGCGATTCTTTTTTCAGCAATAAGATTTCGCTAATAGTCCTGTGACCATGTTGGTTAATTTGTCTAGTTTACTTCATAGTGCAATAAAACATTCATCCAGTAATCATTTTTTTCCTCTATTTTCAGTGAGCATAGCCAAGCCGTCCCACCGCAAGCAGATCGAGAGCATTCAACTGAAAGTGAACGTTAAGATCTGGACGATAGAGATCAAGTTCGCGACAGACAAGCGTCCACTGTCCATACTACAGCTGCAAGGAGCCACCGCGGGACTCGTGCTGAAGAGCTCGTATACGCAAGTGGACTGTGCCATGGCAGCTATCAGTGTGGAGGATTTGAATCCTATGTCTATACATAAGGAGGTAAGTTCTACTAAAAAGATAGATACTCTATTCGAACTTTCGTGAGACATTTTATCAATATGTTAGCTAAACGGTTTTCACTCACGTGTAATTCGCGTATGTTGTTAAACGCGTAAACAACATACGCGAATTACACGTGAGTGAAAACCGTTTAGTTAACATATTCAGACTATTCGGTTGTGTATTTATTATTGTTGCCGATAAACTCTGTAATTTATGAACCAATTTCTAAACTCGCATTTTTATTTATGAACTTGAATAAACTAGAATATATTTTTATCCCACTCGTAAACAAAATTATAATTATGCTAAGCAAAAATTCAATAAACTGATCACCCGGCTTAGTATGGGGCTAGATGGCGCTAATATGTTCTGATTTTTTTATGTCAGAGGCCCTAAGGGCGGCTTGATAAACTTTGAGTTAGCCACTCTCATTCAATAAGTTTTTTTTTTAAATTTTTGCTTTTTGATTCACAATACAATTAACCAAGTTTTTAATTGACTATGCTATTTGAAAACTGGCGAAAACGAAAAAAAATAACCAAACATTATGGTCGCCAATTAAAACATTTGTGCACAATATATTACATCTAAACCGATACATATTATTTCCAGATATTGAAAGTGCTGGGCGGCGACGTGATCAACGTGCAAATAGTGTTGTACAACGTGGAGCAGCACCCGCACGTTAGTGATGTGAACATGTCAGTGGACGGTCAGATCAACTGTCTCAGGATCATATTCCTCAACTGGTTCGTGTCTTCTATGTTGGTGAGTTTATGTGTGTTTTTATTGTAAAAAAATAACGTGTGAAAAAGCTACCTCAAGCTATTGGTTTAAATGTTGTGTAAAGGTGAAATATTTGCACGCTCCTGTCTCTGTATTAGACTGAACTGATCTACTCGTAATTGAAATAAACTAGGTTTAAATGTTTTCATGTTTACGTAACTTGTGGATTTTGTTCGTAGTAAAGGTTCGCAAAATGTTCAATATTGACATACTTAGAAAGTTTTCTTCCACTACGTTCTGTTTTGCAAATGTGGATTTCGTTCGTAGTCAAGGTTCGCAAAATGTTCAATATTGACATACTTAGAAAGTTTTCTTCCACTACGTTCTGTTTTGCATATATAAAACCGTGTACTATAAATGCTTTTTAACTAAATCTGTGCCCAACTACTATATTCCAAAAAGACCGTCTAAAATAATTGAAGAAATAACAACTAAACATTATTGTAACTATTCCAGGAATTCCTCAACAACTTTCAAACAGCCCAGCAAGCTATCATCGACGCGTCGTCCCAGGCGGCCGAGGCGGCGCGTACTACCGCTACCAACGCATACCAGAACTCGACCAAACTGCTACTGAAGATACGTCTAGCAGCACCTATTATTATCATCCCGGAGAATTCGCAGAGTTTGAATGCTATGCTGATTGACTTGGGGCGAATGACGCTCAATAATGAGTTTGTGGATTTGCCTATAGCCGTAAGTATAATGTTTTTGATGTACATTAATCTAAAATAATATCCCCATCATGTAATATGTAGCATATTTAACAAACAAGGTGTCACTTGCGTTATTTCTGGCATAAAAAGTAGCTTAAACATTGCTCTAAAACTCAACCAAACTATTACTGATAATACTTATGTCTAGCTGCACCCATTATAATCATCCCGGAGAACTCACAGTCTCAATGCGACGTTAATTGACTTGGGACGGATGACGCTCAATAATGAATTTGTGGATTTGCCTATTGCTGTAAGTGTTAATTGAACTTAGGTTGATGCGTATAGTGCGTCTATGTTCTACAAGCAAGTCGTTAAATCATATCCATTTATGAAAGCCAGTTTCGTTACAGTACAGGTATGGCGCCTTTGATTAAAATGACGATTATGCGATATTTTAATTATTTTTTTTTTAAGTTTGGGTCACAATGGTGGCTGGTTTTCCAAAATAATTGATTATTGACTTAATATATACAGATATTGACAAGCGTAAGCTTAGTGGGGCTAGATGGCGCTGTATGCTATGTCCTTAAATATTGATTTATATTTATTTTAATTGAAAGTGAATCGTTAGATACAACATAAATTTTAAACCATTAAACTTCTTTACTAGTTTAGTTATGCTTTTTTTACAGGACGTAAACAACAAAGTGACTGTAGAAGAACTGACCCTAGATCTAGAAGACATGAAGGTGTCTTGCGTCAGATTGACAGAAGGTAACTACCAGAAGATAGAGAGAGAAAGGAAACTGCTCCGACCGACGAGCGTCAAGCTTCACGTGAAAAGAAGTCTCTCAACTTGGTACGAACATTTGCCGGAGTTGGATGTGTCTGGTCGCATGAAGACAATTGCTGTAAGTATCAAACGACAACAAAAAAAAAATATGTTTTTTAAGTACGTTTTTTATACGCACTTATTCCATGTACAATTACTATGTTTTTTGGTTAAGTGATATTTAATGACAGTTTAAATTTGGTTGTAGCCTGTTTCGAAATTCCTTGCTACTTCATTGCCGAAAATCTCGATAATATTTTTTTCTAAGTGAAATCTCTATCGACATAACAATAAATAGACGTATAATATTTATAGTTCGTTCTGATTCTAGTTTAGTTGATTAGGAAAAGGAACTCGACACTAAACTTGTCTTTTTAGATCACTGTTGGTCACAGCGACTACAAGAGTATAATGAAGATCCTCAACCAAAACCTACAAGAGGGCCAAAAGTCTGCAGAAGAGATAAAACAGCAGCAACAGATGCCTAAAGCGGTATCTAAGTCTACTGTCAAGGTGCAGACTAGTAAAGCACAGACTAAGTAAGTGATATTCAGGCTGTTTTTACACACACACACATACACATAAACAGATACATGACACACTCAATACAAACACATAACCGAACGCACACACACAATCAAGTCTAACGTATACATTGATCGTACATACCACCCAAATACATCTAGGTACTAAAAATATGCAAAAAAATTGGGGTGGGCCAAAAACTTTTTGACCGGTAGTATACGTTGTTACAACACACGGTTTATGTTCTTGTAAATTTCGAATTGCAATTTAAAAGCCGAGCATTATTGCAATTTAAAAGCGCGCGTGTGTTTTTATTTGTTATTAGAAACATACTGGGAGATGACTCTGGCCTCGTAACACAGCCTAACGGCTACCACGAGGTCAGAGGATTCGAAACATTTTGTGACAAAATTTCTTTGGCAAATAAATGATTTTGTATTTTGTATATTTTTTTGTATTTTTGTAGTGTTTGTTTACTTGCATATTGTATTAGTGTGTGTGCTCGATAAAAAAAAGTTAATATTCGTGTGCACGTAAATGAAATGTACATTTCATTAGTGTGTGCGCTCGATACAAGTCAAACCCTCGCATAAATTGCAACTTTTAGAAACTATACCTACGAATGTAGATTTAATCAATGTTTTATGCTTTTACAGATCTACGGTGGCTGTGGTGTCAAATACAGACAATACGAAGCCAAAAACAACTATCAAGTTTTCCTTCACTATGGACAGCTTTGTTATAAATCTGATGAACACTGTCACTGTAAGTGATTTAAGAATGTAATTACTGACTAGATATGTTTGCGCATATGCCCTTTCTCTAATACCTTAGTATTTGACGTCATTCCTTTCAAATCACTATTTGCATCTAGAAGCTTTTATGAGATGATACTTCTTAGTCGATAGTAGAGGTTTTTACGACATTTTCCTAATTGGCACCTGATTGCGTCGCTTCCATAACAATTTACTTTTAGTAAATGCTATGCATATGCAACACACAAAAATTTCTTCATTTATTTCTTTCTTTTGTCCCGAAGCTCTACAAAGAATTGTAAACTCTTGCATCCCCATTTGAACTTACTGTATTAAAAAGTTCTGAAAACTAGCTAATACTTCGTTTTGTTCTTCAGCAAGACAACTTTATAAATGAATGTATATATTTTGTTCCAGTCGGAAGACAACATGTTCTCCAAGGACGTGGAGCTAGCGCGGTTCTGCCTGGCGCTGCTGTCGGTGAAGGGGCGCGTGTTCTCGGACGGCTCCGTGCACACCGTGCTGCTGCTCGTGGACTGCACGCTGGACGACACCCGCCCCGGCCGCGGGGCGAAGATTACTAGGTGACGTGCAGCTAATCTATAAATATATAAGCTGCGGAATTTCGTAAATTTACTGTGCTATATCAGTGTGCCACCGTTCTTTACTGGGTACGCACTTTCCACCATAGGTCATAATCACGTCATAATAATCGCTTACCATCGTCATTTATGTTTATAATTTACGTTATTTTTTTTTTACTTGGGATTTGCTTACGTTTGACTACAGCCTGCCTGATGTTAAGATTTACGTGTTACATCCTAGGCTGCAGCCTAAGGTGCAGCTTAGGGTGTAACACGCTTACCTAGAAGATACCTATTAACTCCAGTTTTGAAGACCCATGGATTGTAATACGGAAACACAGCTTCTGGTAAAGTGTTCCAAAGCATTTCTAATAAAAAAGTGTATTTTGTAATCACATTACGGTGATGACACTTTACTAAAAACTATCATACTTAAATTTATCCAATTCTGACAGAATTACTTACATACAGTTCGATTTTATATTCTTCTTTTTGTATGAAATTGGCCACAATTTTTTTTTTCAGAAAATCTATCATTTAATTTGTTATATAATTTTTTCAACAGGTACTTAGAAAGGCGTAGAGAGAAGAGCGAGTTGTCTCCTGAAGGGGAGGAACCTGAGAACAAGATAATGGTGGCGCCGGACAAGATACGCAGCATGGTCGATATCACATACACGCTGAAGAACTCCGATACGTTTAGTAAGTATATAGTTTTAAAGTTTTTCCTTTAATTTGTTAATATGTTTTAATTTAAACATCAACAAAAACGGCATTTATGTACTGATTTGAAAATTACTTCACACTAAGTGGAGTGTCATTTCAATGTTTTATTAGAATATATTTATTTAATTGTTGATCCTGCTAAACTACCGTCAATTCCAAGTTTGATCAAAATCTGATATGAATAAGACTTGGATTCATTCTTTAGTTTGATTTAGAGTTTGAAGTCCGAAGAAACTTCTAGTGCCTACGTTTATTCAATTAAAACTACCTAATTGTTTTTTTTTGTCCATTTTAGTCGACATCAGAATCTTCAGCTTCAATCTGATATTGGCGATGGATTTCCTGAACAAGATAGCTGAATTCATGACAACTGGTCTAGCCGTGGAACCAGCAGAGGCACCGAAAAATCTCAGAGAGGATTCTAAAACGAGTAAAACATGTGAAAAGCCATCGGATAGTGTTACTGTAAGTATTTTTTTAAAGCATTTTTAAGGACAGTGATTTTTTTCTTTGATATGTAGTAAAAGAGACGAGAGAAAGAGAATATACATTGTTTAGCTAAGCAGCTCTATACTAAACTTATTTAAACGACGACAATTTTTATCCGACTTCTTAAAAAAGGAGGTTATTGATTTGTTATGTATGTGATATTCTCAATTTTTTATTAGAATTGACTAGAGATGTATCAATTTGGGGAACAGTACAACTTTAAACAAATTCATTTCAGTCATTTTCATAATATGGCTAAAAATAATTGCTAACGCAATGGAGTACGTTTAATATTTCCAAATTACAACTAGTTTAATGAAAAAGATGTGTGATTTGAATGAGCGTTTTTGTCTAAGTATGTATATCAATAATATTTATTTAATTTTTTCAGCGCAAAGGAACATCAGCAGTATCAACGCCTACATTGGACAGCGCGCAGAAGTCAGCGATGATGACAGTGAATATGAAGATTGAACAACCTGACATCATACTAGTAGAGTCTTTGGAAGAGAAACAGTGCGACGCGTTGGTTATGAATGTAAGTGTTATTTGACAATTATAGGTATAAAATAGCACACGTATTAAATGTTATTTGACTGTCTTAATGAAAAATTATTCTTTCAACCATTTATTTTAACTTTCAATAAAAAGTGGATAATTCAAAAGGTCTATTACAAGTATTCTGCCTATATTAAAATAAGAACACACATATTTTAACAGATGCTTTATTAATTAACATAATGTAGATGACCGTCTTACTAATAAACTTACAAGAGATTACAAGAGATTTATCAGTGATTTGTCTCTGTCTCACATTTACATTTGAAAAGGAGACAAGGCACTGATCATATAATCACGCTTTTATTTAAATATGTCAATAAGATGGGTAAATAGTAGTAACAATACAGAAAAAAGAGATCCATCGTTGGTGCGCCATGTCAGTTTCTAGTGAATAGAGTCCGTTTAGCAATATTCCATGAGGGTAGCAATATTGCAGGGCTGTTCGCAGCACACCTCAGTGATGCCAGGGTCTCCTCGCTTGCCTTTCAGCTTGCTGGAAGCATGATAAGTCCTGGGTCCGAACCAACCGATTCTTCCAAAGTATTCAATATCACTCCTTCCAGATCTCTTATCCTCACCGTAGTCACAAATCTGTGCCATTGCCTCGGCCAATATTCTGCCGCAGTAGATATGAGCGTCCTCTTTAGCTTCGATCGTGGATAGATAAGCGATGATGAGTAAAGCAGCTACGATTTGGATCTTCATGGTGATTATGATAATAATTTAATTGATTGGATTACCTGAAGTTTTCTCAATGTTCTTGTAGTTGTTGTATTCCCAAGGGCTGGTGAGTGAATGTGATGAAAAGCTCGGATGTTCCCGGTTTTATACTCGAAGTTGG
Source organism: Macaria liturata (assembly GCA_964023185.1). Lineage (NCBI taxonomy): Eukaryota > Metazoa > Arthropoda > Insecta > Lepidoptera > Geometridae > Macaria > Macaria liturata. The sequence continues at coordinate 7,043,762 of OZ026816.1, forward strand.
TTAATTAATATGCAGAATTGTCACCTGAATCTAGACAAGTGTGTGGGATGTACGATATTTGTACGCTTGAATGATTTCTTCCATGCCTTGAGTGGAAAATACTAGGTAGTCTAATAAAGTGGACAAGTTGTAGTGCATAGATAAAGTAAACTTTATTGAATTGTTAACAAACCTAACATATTATTAAAAAAATAAAAATATTGCTACCTAAAGTGGCTTTGGCACTAATAGCGATTACTTGAAGGTAATAGGAAAATGTGTTAAGGATGTACACTATTTTTTAAACTGATCAAGATAAAGTAAACTAAAACTGTACGCGCTACAAGCACTGAAAAAAAAACGCATTTTCACAACTAATATGCACTTTATGCACAACTTATATTATGTCGTATCTATTTACATTTGCTGCATTTTTATAATAATTTTAAATGAAAATAGTCCTGCTGTGCCAACCTGATTATCTATTTAATTTATTGGCTATACCTACTTGCTAACATTTGTTGATAATATGATTTGATTTTTCATTGATTGAATTACCTAATCATAGCAAATTGATCTTGGATAATACTTATAGCTTATTTCGTATATTGTGTCGATTTAAAAAACACCAGTTTCTATTGATTTAATTCGCCGTTGAAAAAACAACTCTTTAATCACCTATCGCTAACTGATACATCAACCCCTTAATCGACATAATTATATTCACCGTCGAGACAAAGTATTGCGTCGTAACCAACCTTTAACACCTCCAACATATTCAGGTCTCATTAGCGTGAAATGTTCACTACACAACTGAATAATCAGCTCAGTATAAAAGCACCATGATACTAATGTCTCAACACATTCAACTTCTTCGTCTCATCCAAGTATATCAGAACTTAACGGTACAAAACAAATACCAAACAGAAAATGAAGTTCCAAATTATCATCGCACTGTTCACTCTGGCTGTCTCATTCAGTTTTGCCCAAAGACGCGAATTCTATTGTGGAAGGAAGCTAGCTGATGCTTTAGCAGCCATGTGCGATTACTCTTTTCTTAAAAAGAAGTCAGTTGGCTTTAATGAGGTTAACTACGAGGGTTCCTGGCCGTGGATTCAAGCGAACAAGGCGTTGGCAATGGGAAAGTCGAGAAATAAGAGGAATGGCATCGTAGAAGAATGCTGCAATAAGGCTTGTTCTCTTGATGAACTCCTGTCTTACTGCTGATTAAAATTTATTCTCCAATGAAACCAGACTGAAGACCTGTTTGAACTATGATTGTCGCCGCTAGTTTTTAATGATAATTTGGAACGATTTTGTAAATATGTTTAATAAATCTATTTAAAGAATAAATAAATTTTGATCGTATGAATGTGTTTTTATTTATAAAATATTTTTCTATTTAGGCTAGCGGTCGTAACCAGTTAAAATAGTGAATATTATACAGCTTAGAGAAAAATATTTTATATGTAACGTTGATGTTATCTAAAAATGGTACCTTTTTGATTGAATTTCACTTTATACACCGCTTACGAATTTCATGTTATTGAACCGGGATTAAGTAGCATCATTACCAAAACACAAAAACTATCTACCAAAATTTAATTAGCAGCATATATTCCCTGATCCCTGCCAGATTGGTTACCTGGAAGAGATCGCTTTGAGCGATAAGGTCGCCAATTAGGACACTAATTTTAAGTTTGTATGTTTCATTGTTTTTTTCCTGTTTTTGGTGTTTATAATAAAGTGTTTTCTATCTATTTGTAAAATGTTTGTGCCTACATTTTTTTAAATTTATTCATAAATCTTCCACAGATGGAAGCTCGCTTCAAACTCCGCAAGAGCGACGACCGCATGGTGGCGGAAGGTTCCATATCTGGTCTCCAAATGGTGGAGCGTACCCTGGGAGCCACATCTGGCACCCCTCGCTGGCTGCTGGCGCCCACCCACCTGTCTCTCGCCGTCTCTCAGCCACCGGACAGCGGCATGCATGTCGATATACATATCACGGATATTAAGATTACTATATCGCCAGGTAATTTTAGAATAAGCTCTTTTCTCATACGAACCATTTCAGCTTTATTACTTTTTGAAACTCTATTACTTCGATAATATATGTCATTTGTGTAGACTCAATTTTGTTCTTCTGTCAGCTTATGGCAACAGCTTTTTTCTGAAATTATACGGAATTATTACGGGTAGGTGTTCGACAATAAAAACAAAACTCTAACTAAACTAACTACAATTATTACTAACTTTTACCTATCTTTAAATTAAACTTGGAATATATTTATACAGAAATAATAGCACTTCTGAACCGAGTGCTGGCGACAGTGACAAGCAGTGAAGAAGACAACACGGAACAAGACAATAAAGCTATAATCTACACCGACCTGTGGAATATACAGCCTTTCAGGCCAAACTCCTACTGGTTCCTTAAAACAGGTAAGCCTTTTTTATACCTACAAAATAGTTTGGGAAAAAAATACCAACTCGACATTTCATTTAGTTATCAAAGTTCACTTATGGCGTAATATACTACAAGGAAACAATAGAAGACTATCATACTGAACAGTAACTTACTAAAATTGCGTTCTAATCAACGGCCTTATCCCTAAAAACGTATAGAGAACTGTTTACTTTTTCAACGAAACTTTGAAACATTTTCCCGAACCATTCTAGAGCATAGCTCTAGCTGTTACAACACAGGATTATCCTGGCATAACGGCTTAGAGAACAATAGTTAGTTGAAACAATAGAACCTAGCTAATATCCTCAGTTTTCTAATCAAAGAATTATCCAAAGAAAACATCTTAGATTAATTTATATAAGTAATTTATTAATTGTGTCTTTGTATAAAGTTACCCAAAATGCTTTTTTCAGAGGAAGCCGAAGAAGCGTTTGACGCCGACTTCGAACCACAAAAGAAGCCGCCGGTCGGTGAAATCTGCATCCTTTCAAGTCCTTCCATCATATTATCGTTTGAAATGGAGATAGGAAATGAAACTATACCCGTGCTGGTGATGCAGGCCTCTCTTACCGGACAGGTCAAGGATTGGAGCTCTGATGTAAGTATTTTTAATTTATTTACTGACTTCTTGAAATATGGTTCAAAAACATCGTAGTAAGCTGGATACTTAAATTTGCTAGTCTGGAACACATTAACAGAGGAGAAAACAAAGAGAGAAAACATTAAAAGCGAACATATGAAATAATGTGTGTACGTATCAGTGCGCATTTTTTATGGATGTTAGAACATAGAAGATTTTATTAATGGACCTGCATGTATGTACGAGTACTGTGGAAGTTATGTAATAGTTGTGTATGATAAACTATTTAGGCTTTTTTGACCTTTGTTCATTAACATAATGTATGTCTCGAAAGTTGCAGACTATACTATTAGCCAGCCATACAAAATTTGACACTTTTTTATAGTTAGAAGCACGTTATTACAATACAAATCGTTGCTCGGTTTCTCTCCTAAGTATTAAAAACTTATTCACTAAACCAATTATTATTTGTTCCAGTTCTACATGGAAACAACGTGGGCGATGCAGGTGTCGTACTACAACATCGAGCGCGCCGAATGGGAGCCGCTCATTGAGCCCGTGGAGGTGCTGAAGGACTACCAGTACAAGCATGTGCCCTGGGAGCTAAACATGGAGGTGGGTTCACTAAGAAAAAATACATTTTTACACGCACTTCAAATAACAATCCAAAAGCCGTGTTTAAATAAATAAATAAATAATAATAAATAAATAATCGTTTATTATGCCAAATACACAATGTACCTATGTACGTAGTTTTAGTACAATTATTCTTAGTTTAAACTTACTTTAAATAAAACGTAACTATGAATGAAGTTAACGTACTGTTTCCATCATACAACTTAAAAGTGTAATTATAAAGTTAAATATTGCATACAGTATAATAATGCGTGGTGACTTCAAATCAAAATATACAGCAGGATCCCGGTTAGATGTGTATTCTGTAAACTACTACTGTGTATGAATTCCTGCCAATTTAGCTTGTATGTGCCATTTTCTTGGTGGCACAATTTTTTTTTTTTTTTTTGTAATTTACAATCTTTACATGTCAGATGTAGGCTAACTCATAAATTCGATCTTATCATAATCTTCTTATATGTAGTCACATACTAGTCCTTTTCCCTGTACCCAGGTGGTGATGCGTCAGCCGGAAGTGCAGTCCCCCATAGACACGACGGACGAGGCCACCAACCTGCAGGCGGTGGCGCTCCGCCAGGCCAACAAGTCCATCAACATCTCCAGCAAGGAGACCCTGGAGATCACCGTCACTAGGACCGGGATGGAGGTAAGGATGTATACTTATTAAATAGTGTACAAAGTTCTGGTAGTCATTTTGATGTTACCTACTAGTGGCTGCCAATTTTATGTTTCTTTTGTGTTACAATAGTTTTTTTTAAACAGGACAGGCTCACGCTTGACTACAACTCGCCTTATGTTAAGCGACGCTGTAATCTACGATCTAGCGCGCTTGTCTAAAATAAACTGATTCACTCTTGTAGTAGCTATAAAATATATTGTCACCCTACCAAAAAACAGAATGATTTGTTCTGTCGAAGCATGAATGCTGTACATACAGGCCAATCAAACAACAAAATAACTTTTTCTATTTTATATCTATTGATATTAATCGTAGACAAATCGAGCTGGAAATTCCTGGTCAATCTATTCAGATATTTTTCTTTGTAAAAATGACCAACTAACAAATGCAGTGCAGTGCCACCCATTCAACTACTTGTCACATAGACAGTTTACATAGTTTGTTATTAAACCATTGTTCTATATCTCACACATTTTCCGATCTTCAACCTAACTTAAATATCATTCTCTAGGTGCTAACCCAGCTGGGCAACTGTTTCGCGGCCGCCACAGCGTCTGCCACTGATTCTTCCTCCGCGTCCAAAACTAAACAAGAAACAGTTGAGAAGGAATTCCTCGGCGCACCATATGTACTACACAATTGTACCGGACTCACTGTCAAACTGGATCTCAAAGATAACAACGATTTCTCGGTCTTTTTGAACCAGGAGTTCAAGAATTCTGACTATAGGTGAGTTAAAATAATATTATTATTGGCAAGCAATAAGCAATATTTTGTTTTTGACTTTTAATCGATAACAAATTAAATGAAATGGAAAAAATAATAATATACAAAACCTTTTTTAGTTTGCGAGTCTTTGAAATTACGCACAGGCTTGCAAGTAAGCTAAATTGAAGCAAGACTCAGTTGAGAAAGAATCGATTTGAGCGAAATTTGATTTGGAGAAAAAATAGGCGTGTAAATTGTAATTAGAGATTTTTTTTATATTTCTAGAGATGTGGTATTAAAACCCGGAGCGAGTATGCCACTACAACTAAAACACGGCGGTCTCAACCTGATGAAACTCAACGAACCTCCGCCGCCATTGAAATTACATGTTATGGTAAGCAATATTACATAATACGCCCGATATGACTAAACGATATTTTTTGTATGATTCATCATCTTGAGAAAATTAAAAACTCAAGGCTTTCATAATTAGATTGAGAATATAAACAATTTGCTAATTGGCTCGAAAACTTCAATTTTAAATGACCATTGACGGTAAGGATTAAGCCAACCCTTGCTACGACGTTGTAACGTCTTTTTGTAAAAAAGCCTACGTTCACGATACAAATACTTCAAAAAAGAGGAAAACGAAGTTCTTAATTTCAATAAACGTTTTTTTCCCTTCAGATTCAAGAGCTAGAAGATGAAATAGAGATCCCAGTAGAGCGAGCGAACAAGCGCTACTTCCAGATCGGTCGCCGCAACGCAGGCGGGGCTTCTACCATGCCCAAGAACATGCCCCTGGCTGCCGCGCTGGAACCCAGGGGACTGATATCTGATATTGTGATGCAGGAGGCCGCCTTGCATATTTATTTGAGAAGCGTCTTACAGGTTAGTCAATGAGTACAAAATGTTTAGAGAAGTTCCAAAATAAAATGTCCTAAAAGTTACTGTCATCATTACGATAAATTTGGTCTGATAACGATAAATTTCTAAATAATTTGCAAAAGAAAACTGCAAAATACTACTAAAGTGACGAACGCGGATGATCCTTTTACTACTTCTGTATTCAGTGCCTTAACCATGCCCAAATAACATGGCCACCGACTATGAAACTACGCTGGCTGAATTCAGACACTGAGATGCAGGACGGCGCATTGTACTCGTATTTCCAATGTAACTGTTATCTGATGATTGCGATTCCTTCTGATTTTGTCAACAAGATGTCACCACTTATTACCTACGTACATATATAAAAATGTTCCATAAATTAGATGTCACCTTGTCACCACTTGTCACCTATAACTACACACATAAAAATAATTCCACCCCAGGTGACAAACACCCTGTCAGTGAACGTGTCCGTGTACTACATGACGCTGAGCGGCAACGAGGTGCAGCTGCTGGGGGAGGTGAGGCCGGGGGACATACTGAGGCTGCCGCTGCAGGCCGTGCACACGCCCACTGCCGAGATATTCTTCTCGGTTGAAGGTACTTTCACATTATGAAATTAAAAAAAATCTTAACATACTAGAGTTAAGTTAATCTTATGAGCTTGTACAAAACTTTCATATGAACTTTGTGTGCTTTGGTCATTCTAGTCTCTACTCTATCTGCTAAGCCCTCTTCTTCGATTCGGGCTTATAAATCATCCGATTAAACTGAATTCCATTTTTCACAGTATACCTGGTAGAGTTAGTTATCTGATGGGATAAAAATTAGGCATAGGGTCAAATTTTACAACGTTGTCGTTCGCATAAAACTTGTTGGTAAAAATCTTTATTCTTTTAGGATAATATATAGTCTATTATTTGGTTACAGGTTTCACAGTATCAGTGTCTCCGTTCATTTGGCGCGAGTTGCAACAAGAGGTCAAAATCACAAAACTGATGCAATGTGACTCTAAGGACAAACTGAGTGGCGAGAAGTTCTATATCAAGGTGAGATCTATTTCGGACATGTTTAAAGAATACTAGCCTATGTGTACTGAAAGTAATTGTTTATGTCCAAAAAGTGGCATCAAAAAAAATAACAAAATTTTAACGAAGATTCGCGATGGGAATTGTTTATATGACGACTTTATGTGACACACTTTTAATCAAGTAATATTTTAACCCAGAAAAAATCCTGGTTAAAGTTGTATATGTGGGTAAATACTTTAAATAAGTAACGGTGTAGTCAAATAAATAAATAAAAAAAATCTTTACTGGATAACAAAAAATAGATCGATTTTCGTTAGTAAAACTAAAGCTCCTGACTAAAGTTAGTACGATGAAAGCTAAAGTTTACACTATTATTTATACTTACCATATATTATATTTGCAGGCTGTAGGCACAATGGAGCAGGTATTCTACGGTCACTCCAACCGCCACACGTTCGCGTCTTCCTGCTACGACATAGTTCTCAAACCAGCCGTGAAACTGCAGAACTGCCTTCCGATAGACATCGTGGTCTCCCAGCTGGGGCTGAAGAGGACGCAGACCTTGAAGCCGGGAGAGATGTTCCACTTGTCACATCTGGCGCCTAATAAGGCTACTGTTGTTATTATGGTGGGTAAAATACTGATAGATGGTACAAAATGTATGGAAAGAACTGTTAGTGCTAGTGTTTATTTTTGCTGTGAACTTTTTATATGACGTAGATAAATATTAAAAAAAAATGTCATGTTAGTTAGAACCAACGATCTGAATTGTGTGAAAATGGAATGAAATGGATGGATGAATGGATGAATGAAAATAGAAAAAGTGAACATGGCATATTTTTTAAATTTCTCCACTGAAATGAATCCATAATCTAATTTGCATCATCAGTCTATTCATACAATTTTAATTGCCTAAGTCATGGAAATAATTTGACCAATCAAGGGATTCCAGGAGAAATAGTTGTCAAATTCGTAATTTGCATTAGTTAATCCATTTGACTACATATGTTTTTTTCTCCGCAGATACAAAACTACCTAGAAAAGTGCTGGGTATGCACGAAGAACTTACCAGAAGTAGAAAACGAGCTCTCAGTTTGGTCGTTCGAATCTCACGACAGTCCTGCCCTGATGACCTTAGACCTAGGAATGCATAGTATTGACTCGGATGGTACGCAGGTTCTGTCTCTCTACTGCCCCTTCTGGATGCTTAATAAGACTGGATTCACGCTGTGCTATAGGGTAAGTAATTACATTATTATTGTCATAAATAAGACCAACCGGCGGGCCTACCGCCTAAGAGTAAACTATACAATTGCTATCGTTTATGACGTCATTTCAATCAGAATCATGTTGTGATGGTTGGTGTGAGTGTGCGAGCGAGACAGAACTATAAAAATGCATAAAGATCGAAAGAGAGGGAAAAAGGAAGCGGAAAACACGGTTGCCACTCTTGATTGAAATGACGTCATAAACGATAGCAATTGTATAGTTTACTCTTAGACGGTAGGCCCGCTGATCTATAACACCAATGTGACATCTGTAAATAGTGGCGAGAATAATTACATCCTTTTCGCACTAATGGAAGAACTGTATTGCATGAGAAGGGTGGAATGATTTTCCCCGCCATTCATAGATGTCACGTTTAATGAATTGAGTTATACGAATATTTTATCGACGCTTTTATGTACGTCGCATTGTGTACGTGTAAAATTTCGTTTGTTTGTGCATTTCGCAAAGGACGGGTTTTGAGATACAGGTTCTAATGAGATCGACTTAGGTGTAAGACGAAATGTTGAAAAACGTTTATTCTCGATTGATTTCGAAATAAGCAGAATAATGAATTTCGCTGTGTACTTTTGCACAGGCATGAACTAATCGGTTTTTATTGCCAGTTCTATTCATTTGTATTATGATTTTGAAATACAATTAAAATGCAATTATTACGTGATTCGTTTCTGATAATTCATCAGATGTGTTCACCTAAATTATGGATAGTGTTCCCGAGAAATTTTCATAAGGTATCGAAATATGGATATCGTTTGACTTGGTATGTATGATACGTAGATATATAGCATGTAACTTGTGAATGTTACTTTATTTCACAGTATGTAGATAAGATACTGCAATTTCTTCAGTAGATTCTCTAACTAACAATATCTGAGAGTTTTTTAACCGAACACAGTATGTATTTCTTGGTAGATATAAAATCATTCTTCAAGAATACATATAGTGTAAGATTTCAACTTGTGTTCACTCACCAACAATATAACCTATAGGTATATACTGAAAAGTATTGTGTATTTCATGGTGTATACGAATTCTCTTATTTCACAAGAACTAGCAGTAAAATATTCCATGATTGCAGAAATCAAAGAAACCCGAAAAAGAACACGGAACACCAAACAAGGTATCTTTGAGATGACTGTTAAGCTGATCCATAGATGTTCTACCATATTGATTTTGCTTCGGTTTTTCTTTATTCTAACGCTTTATATTCTAACCAGCCTCATCTCAAAGCCATAGGTATTTTGTTTTTTAAGTATGCCGTTTGGTTAAGCTTTTGACTACGGAACGTCATAGCCTAACTTTGAGCATGCTTGCTGTTTCTTTGGTTTTCTAGTTTCCACCCATTTAGGTAATTCAGTAACATGTTTGCAACGTTAAAATAAATAAATATTCCGGGACATTGCACACAGCGCCATCTAGCCCCACACTAAGCTAACGCTTGTGCCGTGGGTGGGTGCTAGATAACGGATATAATACTTATATACCTTTTTTTTTGTAAATACATACTTATTATACATACAAACGACCAGACTCATCACACGTAATTATAAATTTTTAAAATTCATAAATACATGTGTCGCGTGGGAATCGAACCCGCAACCCCTAGATTAAAAGGCAGAGCCACTACCAACTAAGCTAACAGGCCAGTCAAAAAAGTAGTCGTTAGTATGAAAAGTAGATATAAAGTTATGTAAAAGTATTTGATAGTAGAAAGTACATACGTTTCCAGATAAAAGATTCAAGTTGCTGTAAATTTGTTAGTCGCCGTACCCCTAGTGAGTCGGTAAGCAAAAACACAAAGATTTTTTGCACAAAATAATGTTGCGAAGTCCGCTGGTTTGGGCGGTGGTTGCCTGTTAAGAAAAATTTGGTGTATGTTGCAATATTTACTACTATGTGAATAAAAATATGTGATAATGTTATATTTTTTCCAATAAAATGTTTTTAAAGTTTTTGGTTATTTTTTTACACTTACAGCATGGACGCATTGCATGATTTGCTTATTTAAATTATTTCTTATTGCTAAGCTATTTTTATTGTTATTTATTCGCGCCAATATTACAATACAAGACGCATTTAAAACGCGTTCAGAACAGGGAGTGGAATATCACTATTTTTCTCCGGGGCCGCTATACTTTGCAACGTACTTTGCAGCATTTGATGATATTCATGAAAAACAAAAATTACATTCAAGTGATATTTCTCTCTTATTTGCTGACTGTTTGAGTCAAAAATCAGATAGAAATTCACTCTACGTAACCGAAATGCTCTTTAATAAATTAAACACAATGCTTTAAAAAAACCACGATAAAAACTTATTTTATACTACACCTGCTCGGAAAGTACCTTGTTACTTTATCAAATTTACGGTAGAAAATACGTCATTGCATATCGAACAAATATGCGGGGAGAAAACGCATCTGAGCGGGAAGAAATGGATTTTCATTTCTCTCCCGCTCAGATGCGTTTTCTCCCCGCATATTTATTCGATATGCAATGACGTACTTTCTACCGTAAATTTGATACTTTCCGAGCAGGTGTAGTATAAAGCACTATGTATCACTCGAGAGAAAGTGCGATTCCCGATAATCAGTCACTTTCTCCTCTCGGTGAACAATGTACTATTGTAAGCAATGAAGAATACAGAGAATACACAGAATACATGTATCATCAAATGTTGCCTATCACACAGCTCAGGTACATAATCTAGCCCGCTTTCAATCGACCAATCAAAACTTACCAAGTTGTATCTCATTCAACCCTTTATTTTCCAGAACCTAGACGAGTCGAGTAACGTGATATTCCACCCGAAAGACTACAAGGAACCGATTCTATTCTCGTTCCGAGCCAAGAATTTCTACGGTAAGAAGAAAGCAGCCATTCGGATCGAGTTCGGCGAGTGGTCGGATAAATTCTCTCTCGATGTGCCGGGGAGCTCCGGGGTCATTATTTGTAAATACGAGGGAAGGACTTATGAGGTGAGATTTGCTATTTTTTTTCTATCAGATAAGTTTGACAGTTGATTTCGTTCTCCCATTCATAGAGTCCTGCAATAGCCATGTTGCATTGGCCATCCACTCATCTATAGCTATGTGTTGTATTAGCTAATAAAAGCATACTTATTTTGGAAATTATACAGATAATCACGATTGACACGTTCTATTACTTCTTCATTTACAAAAGAAAAGTATATACATATGTATTATATCCGTCATCTAGTACCCATGATACAAGCGCAAGCTTAGTATGGGGCTAGATGGCGCTGCGTGATATGTCCTGAAATATTTATTTATTTATCATTTATGTATTCACGCGGAAATGGCTGAAGCCGATTTTGATGATATATGGTAAACAGATTTCCGTATCAAGTAACCCTAAAGTCAAGTATAATAATAAGTCAAATATAAAAATTAAAGAATAAAAAAAAACAGAAAAAAGTTCAAAATGGAAAGTACACGTTGAAAAGAAAAAGAACAATATAATCGAACCGAACGAACTACTCAATATAATCTATTTAGGAGCATTGAATATTTGTACTATCTGTGAACTCACCTATACATTGCAGGTGGCAGTAACAAACCAGCTGACGTTCAACAGTCTGACCAAGATGGTGATCTTCACGCCGTATTACCTCATCATCAATGAAGCGCCCTTCGCCATACAATACCAGGAGTTGCACCGCTCTGGAGATCCTTGGACGCAGGTAATATTCATTGACGAATCCTAGAGTAAGACTTAGGCCTACTTGAAAACAAAATCGTTGGGTTTAGCCAACACTGATTCAATTTACTTGTTAAATTAATGCCCAAATGTGTTTAAGAGTCGTTGTGTATAATATGGCGTTAACTAGATACCTTGTAACTTATCTACATAAA